>OU342744.1:387501407-388101407 GCA_910589775.1 Avena eriantha | reverse complement strand
TGAATAGCTTGAAGGAGATGGTTGTGTCAGATGTTAGGGTGGTTAAGGAATACCTAGATGTTTTCCTAGAGGAGTTACCAGATCGTGAGATAGAGTTTGTCATTGAGTTAGTGTTAGGCATTGTCCCTATTGCAAAAGACCATATAGAATGCCAGCAAATGAGCTAGCTAAGATGAAGAAGGAAATCGATAAACTTATAGAGAAGGGATACATTAGACTAAGCACCTCGTCTTGGGGAGCACTAGTGTTGTTTCTAAAGAACAAGGATGGTTCCATGCATATGTTTGTGGACTACCGTGCTCTGAATGAAGTAACCATCAAAAAAAATACCCTTTGCCAAGGATCCATGATTTGTTTGATCAGTTGAAAGGAGCTTCTATTTTCTCAAAGATAAATCTTAGGTCAGGATACCATCAGTTAAAGATCCGACCAGAAGATATACCCAAAACATCTTTTCTTACTCATTATGGCCTGTATGATTTTCTAGTGATGTCATTTGGACTCAAAAATGCACCAGCTTACTTCATGAATCTCATGAACAAAGTGTTCATGGATTGCTTGAATAAATTCTTCATGGTGTTCATTGATTATTATAACACCCTCGAATCAGCCTTGTGTAGGTTTCAGCGATTCCCGCCAAACCCGCATAGAAATGATTCAGTGATGCCCATCCAGCACTTGCGTGTGGGTGGAAAATGAAGTAATATCATTACACAATAGTTCACGATAGAACCCACAGAACATATATATACATCAACAACCCAATGAGTCAAGAATATAGATATACAGTACAAAGATTCAAATCACCTTGAAAACTATACAACATCAGAGTACGGATAGGAAGCAAATTGGGCTAAGATCCCTAAAGAATAACCAATGGCATCCATAACCCTGCCTAGACCAAGCCGGAACGATAACCCTGCTAACGACATCGATCTTATACCTGTTAAAACAAAAGGGGTGCCAACAAAGAGCGGTGGAAAAAGGGAGCAGTTAGTACTAAGGCCAGTACAAGACGAGTCAAGAATTCGGTGGCTCTCGCCTACATAGGTATGGTGAACTGAAGCGGCAATGAAGCATGCACTAAACAACCTATAGTGACTCGATACAACTGAAGGCTATCAGAGAGAGATAAGAAAGACCTATACGGATCCAACCTGGTACTACCACCAAACATACCCATCCTGGTATTTCCCCCTTGAGACCAAACGAGGAAGTTCTGCCAAGGAAACTCACATGGTCAGCAGTTTTATTCATTCTTTCCATGGTGGTTATCCAACTTACTAGTCATATTATAACAATAAAATTTAGTTGTAGTTATCTATGATCGAGAAACTGTCCTCCAAGTCGTCCATAACCACAGAAATGGCTTATCGAAAAGCTTTAACACTGTAGGGGTGCACCAAAGTTTCCACACGCACTTCCACCATTTTTTCCAGATCAATCAACATACACCCATCGGTATGTCAGCGGGGCTTCAGACACGACACTTTCCCAGACCCAAAGAAAGTACATGGGGCCCACCCTAATAAGCTACCCGTAATGAAGTCGACCAAGCTCCGAACATGGACCTAGAGGTTGCAAGATTGGCTGAGAGATCAGATGCCATAGGTAATCCTCAACATAACGACCCACATCCTAAGCAGTACAGTAGTAAACGCTCATCGAGCAACAGATAATAAACACAACATAAAATGGCATACATGGCATGAAAACGTCAAACAAGTTTGTGGCCCCTAGTACAATACTTTGAAATCAGGTAATAAGCCGAAGGGGTGCCCAGACACCCCACATGTGGTTAGCGCGCTCAGTCTCGGAATAGGTGTCAAGAACATGGGTCCTTTGTGGACACAAGTGGGCGATTAACAACCAAATATGAACTATTACCCACCAGTGCCTCTTCATTACTTATATCCACTTCCATCATTTAATCAACAAGTTGTAATTAAAACCATGATACTCTCCACCATTAAGCATGTGCCAACCTCCCAACAACAATAAAACATCAATGACGCGAAGCATTACCTGAGTAAGCAACTACGACTCGCAAGGCCAACTATCTACCAAACAGCAAGCAATAGGAGTTTCCAAGGAAATATAGGTTGCAAGGGATATAATTGGTACGAAAAACTAAAGCATCGATAACCTAGATAGCAATAGATCAATAGGAGGATGTAAAGACTATAAATGCAAAATAGGTACAAAGGAGGAGAATGCTCGCCTGGAAACATCACCAAAGATTCATCCAAAGATCGGGTCGACACTCGCATCAACTCATTGGCCTAATCCGTGAAGAAGCAAAGCACTAGAAGTAAACCAGATGCACTATTTAATACTACGGCAGAAGATCAGGCATGATGCATGTATGATGTATGACATGGCAAATGTGTGATGTAATTAGTAAATATTAATCAGAACCAGGGCCCCAACAATTAATTAGATGTTGCAAGCTATTTAGATATGCTGCAATTTAAATGTTGTGTTAACAAGGCGAAACATAGCATTGGTTCGCTATACAAATTTAAATGGAGGCGAGAATAGACAAATATAAGACGCATATAGCCTCTATATTTAATTATGAGGTGAATTGATAAAGTACCCCAAACCATATGGTATGAATGCAATCATGTACAATTTAATGCAACAAGGTATATGTCATATTATAAAAATAAGGGTCTCAGAAAGGGGATCAGATAAGGGTTTGACACTGATGGTCTTGGGGGGTCGATAGGGTTTGGTTTCGATCTTTGGACTCTAGGATAGCGGTCTTGGCGTTTCGTGAAGCGGACCTCGGCGTTCCGCGGTCTTCGGTTCTGTGTTGGCGTTCTCGTGGTTCGGCTCCGAGAGAACTTGATGCGGCATCGGTGGTCGAGGGTGTCTTATGCGGTGCCGGGTGTTGATCTTGCTGTCAGGTTGCAATTCTCGCATCGCGTAAACATTACCACACAAGCTTCACATGGTGGAAGTCAGTGTCTTCGATTCAGTTTTGGGGTCATCTTGAACTTGGTTCGGACCTACCGTCTCCAAAACACAGGAGCACACATAGATACCAGATCAACTTGGATGAACAGAGAGCACCAAAAGCAGCGGCAGAACACCACCAGGTCAAGCCCAATGGTGCTACACCAGAAGACTGGGATAGGAGCATCACCTCATGGGAGGCGGCCGGGTTCGCGAGGTCGAGGTAGGTGTGGGCGCATGTCTGGGCACCACGCGGGCTTGGTGGTGAGGATGGGGTTGCAGGGCGGCCGGAGGTTGCAGGGGCGAGGTCGGAGGTCGGCTGGAAGGGCTCGGGGAGGACAGGGCACCAATGAGCTTGGCGACGGAGCTGCGGAGGGCGCCGGATGTAGGCCGGGGCGAGGAGCAACACGATCGGAGCGGCGAGGCGGCAGCACGACGCCGACGGACAGGTCGAGCAGAGGGAGGGCACAAACGACGCGGACCTGCCAGGGCGAGGCCAGAGGCGTCCTGGCGCGGGAACGGACGATGGTGGGGTTGAGATGGGAGGGGAATCCGGTGGCGCTCACAAGTCTTGCACTAGGAGGAAGAAGCGGGGCAAGGCTCGAGGATGGGGGTAGATAACGTCGGGGTGGTTGCGGGTAGGCCAGGTAGGGAGTAGGAGGTAGCGTGTCAAGTAGGGGTCCAGGGCGGGCGGTGTACGCTGTGGTGCACGGGATCGCTGGGCGTGTGCGATGGGGTGGTGGGGCCAGGCGGTTAGCGTGCAAGGTTGTGTGCACTGCGCGTTGTGTGCGTGGTGTGTACGTGTGGGTCTCAGGCAGGGATGGTTCGGGTGCAGTACGCACGCGATGAGTGCGGCGGCGAAAGTGGACGGATAGAGTAGGGTTTGGTTTTAGTGTTAGGGTTTCGGGTGGTTTAGGGTTTAGTTTAGGTTTAGCCGGGTAGTAGGTGGTCTAGCCGGTTCGCCTCTGGCCTGACCTGTTGGACCGCCTCCCTGGTAAAAACATTTAGTTGCTTATTTTATTTTCTTAAAAAAACATTTCGCAAATAGGTTTTTAGGCAAATAAAATATATCAGAAAACATCAGGGTTTTGATTTGAAATAAAGACGGGGGATATCTAGAAATCAAAGACAGGCTTTTAGAAAATAGTTTTAGAAAAAAAGATGCATAATGACATGAAAATTCTCAAGTGCAATGTGGCATGATGACATGAGTATGCGATCATGATGATGCACAAAACAAAAACAACAAATGATTTTTTAGAAGTGGTTTTACTCGGGGTGCTACAATGATGTACTGATCTGCTCTCGTAATGAAGAAGATCATGAGAAACACCTAAGTATTGTTATAGAAAGGCTTAGAGAACATCAACTTTATGCCAAGTTTAGCAAGTGCGAGTTTTGGTTGAAGCAAGTAGGTTTTCTTGGTCATGTCATTTCAGCCGAAGGAGTAGCAGTGGATCCAGCTAAAGTGGAAGCAGTACTTAGCTAGAAACAACCGAAGAATGTGTTAGAGATACGCAGCTTCCTCGTACATGCGGGATATTACGCCGCTTTATAGAAGATTTCTCAAGAATTGCTAGACCAAGGACACAGTTGATCAAGAAGGAGAACAAATTTGAGAGGACACCAGTGTGTGAGACCAGTTTTCAAGAACTCAAGAGGAGACTGACTTCTCCTCTAGTGCTAATTTTTCCAGATATTCAGAAGGATTTTGAAGTTTATTATGATGCTTCCAAACAAAGTTTGGGTTATGTTCTCATCCAACATGGCAAGGTCGTAGCATATGCATCGAGACAACTATGACCACACATCATTTGGAATTGGAAGCCATAGTACATTCTTTGAAGATCTGGAGACACTATCTTATTGGTAACCGATGTGAGATATATACAGATCATAAGAGTCTAAAGTATATTTTTACCCAACCAAATTTGAATCTTAGACAGAGGAGATGGCTGGAATTAATTAAGGACTACAACATTGGTTTAAATTATCACGCTGGTAAAGCCAATGTCGTAGCTGATGCATTGAGAAGAAAGTTTTACTTCAATAATCTTATGATTCAAGAAGCTCAACTAGAAGTGCATGAGGAATTCATGAAGTTAAACCTGAATATGAGTCTTGCTAAGAATGGGGATGTGTTAGAAGTCAAATTCACTCTAGAAGATCAAATAAGAGAAGGTCAGAAGAACCACAAGGGAATCAAAGAGATTCGATCGAAGATCAAGTTAGGAGAAGAACCTAGCTACAAGGAGGATGAAAAAGGAAATATTTGGTTTCAGGAACGTCTATTGGTGCTAGACAAAAAAGAACTAAAGGACTCAATCATGAAAGAGGCATGAGTCGTCATACTCCATACACCCGAGAAGTACAAAGATGTACCATGATCTCCGAGATAGATTCTAGTGGTCTAGCATGGAACGTGAAATTGTGGAGTATGCATCTCATTGTGATGTATGTCGAAGAGTCAAGGCCGAGCATCACAATCCAGCGGGTCTACTTCAACCACTTAAAGTTCCTAAGTGGAAATGGGAAGAAATCAGGATGGACTTTATCACATGACTTCCGAGGACGTCATCAGGATCTGACTCTATTTGGGTTATCGTAGATCGATTGACCAAGTCAGCTCACTTTATTCCAGTGAATACTTCTTATAATGGGGAGAAATTGGCCGAGTTATATATGGCCAGAATTGTTTGCCTACATGGCGTTCCAAAGAAGATTGTGTCTGATCGAGGTACTCAATTTACGTCAAGGTTCTAGAAGAAGATCCATGAACTCTTAGACACACAGTTCAATTTTAGTACCACTTACCATCCACGGACTGATGGACAGACCGAGCGAGTGAACCAAATATTGGAAGACATGCTTCGGGCATGTGCTTTGACTTGAAAATGAAGGAGTTATGCCCTAGAGGCAAATAATAAAGTGTATTATTTGATATATCTCCTGTGTGTTCATAATAAGTTTTATACGGTGCTATAACTGTGTTAATACGAAACGTTAATACACGTGTGGTATGTAAACAAACCATGTTTCTAGTCACCTCTAGTGAACTAGTTCATTGGTCATGAGGATGGTCTATGTTTCAAGACCATGGGCATTTATGCCAACTGGCAATGAGGTCATATTATTAGTTGAATAACATAACAGACAAACATCTGACCATTATATCTTCATGAGATCTAGTTACAAAGTTCAGCATTGATGATAAAACACAAAGAACCTCGTAACCCGATCCTTTGACTGTGAGGTAATGCAAATCACCATTCCGGAAGAAGCTTAGATGGTTATCTAGAGTCATCTCGTAACAGGGTGACCAAAAGGTGCTACTTAGGTTTTCCGAAGGGATGCGTAGAGGAGTACATATCAAGACCGGGATTTGTCTAATCTGTGTAACAGACAGATACATGTGGCCATCTTGGTGACATTGTATTAATGAAGCTTGGAAGCATGTGACTGGGTCACGGAATGCAATGACATGAGAACGAGAAAACAAGTTCATCAGTAACGAGATCGAACTAAGGTATGCAGATACCAAAGATCAAGTCTCGGATGAATTAGGTATCGAGTGACAAAGGGAATGGGGAACGACTATCTCACGGTTCGATCGATTGTATTCGTGAAACGCACAGGGGTCACATGGCCATCTAGGTCCCTCTGTTGAGCATTGATATGAGAGTGGTCTCTATCATGTCCGGAGTGTTTCCGAACCGAAGGATGTCACGCTTAAGGGTAGGGACGCTTAGGGTAGATGAGGCATCGTATGAGAAATAGAGAGAGAGAGACTGGAATAGTTTCGGCAACATCCGATGAAGATCGGAAAGGGGTCCGGAAGATGTTCTAGAGTGAAGGAATAATATAATATGTGTATTTGAATGTTAATTGGAGAATTAATATTAAATATTTATTTTATTTTATTTATGAGGGCACTATATTGCTAATGGGCCTCACCCGAAGGGAGCCCCAAGTGGGCAAGGCGCCTAGGGAGTGGGGGCCAGCCGGCCTGGGGCTGGTGGGCCGCCCTACTGGGGCCCACCTAGGGCCGGCGGCTGCCCCAAGGTGGCCGACGGGTGTGGGGATTAGTCCCACCCCGCCTGGCCCTTGGGTGGTGCGCCCCCCTCCCACTATATAAACGGGTCCCCCCTCCCTTTGGAACACACCCATTCCTCTCATTCTCTCTCTCATCTACTGAGGACTTCCCCATAATATTGGGGAGGACCTCGTGGTTGAGTTCTCCACCTTCACACTACCGTCGTGTGATCGGCGATCCGGCATCTGCTTCTTCCACTGCTCGGCTGGATCGGAGCCTAGTTGATGTCCCCTACACCGGACGTGTGACGAACTTCGGAGGCACCACACTTGGGGTGCTGCTCGTCTTCATCAATATACGCCTTCCTGCGTAAGGCGTGCCTCTCTCTGCAAAGGTATGGATACTGTATTCCTTCTCCGTTACTTATGTCTACATAGTATAGATCCTGGTATTAGTGTTCGAGTAGATAGAAATTTTTTTCTTTTCTGCTACGGAACCCTTCGAGTAGATAGAAATTTTTGAGACTGGAGGGCCCTAAAAAGGGAAGAAGAACGGCAATCATTGAATCCATGTTGTGGCTCAATGTTCGTAGGTGGGAAGCCGCGTAAAACATGCAATAGTTAATTTAGAAGGATCTATTTTATTATTGCATAGGGGCGAGTATTATAACCTGGCAATGACAAGTTTGTGAAAATCTCATTGAAGCTATTGATGATGATCATAAAGCTATAACCATGTCATAACACTTCACTTTACAAGTATTACTTATTGTGCTAGTATGCTTACTAGACGGTAGCATAATAAGATAATCCCTCATAGTATTACAGTTATCGTATTCCCCTTGTGTGTGCACCACCAAGAAAGTTCTTCGGTATGAGGTGATCCAGGGTGACAGGCCTGGGTGTCAAACATATCTACGTTCGCATACAGTGGGTGTAAGCCATGTTGCACTTCAAATACACACGAGTTAGGACTGGCAATCCTAGCACACTAGAGAAGCGTGGCCTCGGAATACAAGAGACCAAAAGGTCGAGCATGAATCACATGGTTGATGTGATCGACATTAGGGAAAGTCCACCTTTGATACTGCACTGATGGCCGTGACGATCGGGGGAGGTGCAGAGGATAGGGATCATGTGATCACTAAACGAGTAGAGGGATGTTCGTTTAAGTGGGAGTTCTTTTAGTTAAAACTCGAACTCATTATTATGAACATAGTCTAAATACTTTGCAAATTCCTTTGTAGATGTCTCGCCCACCCACCTTCAACCTTAGCACTTTCCTCGAGAAGGACAAGCTGAAAACAGATGGAACGAACTTCATCGCATGGTTCCGCAATCTTAGGATCCTCCTAGTCCCCTACAAGCTGACTTATGTCATCGAGGCTGAGCTTCCGGCTAAGCCTGTAGATTCCACCTCTGAGGACGAAAAGAATGTCTGGCAGTCTAAGGCGGATGATTTCTCCCTCATCCAGAGTGGAATTCTCTATGCCATGGAGCCGGAGCTTCAAAAGCGTTTTGAGAAGATGAATGCTTTTGAGATCATTGAGGATCTCAAGGCTGTCTTTGCTCCACAGGCTCGTGCAGAGAGGTATGATTCTTCCGAGCTCTTCTTCTCTACTAAAATGGAAGAGCACAGCAGTATTAGTGAGCACGTGGTCAGAATGTCTGGCTACGTTAAACGCTTAAACGCCTTGGATTGCAAAATCCCAGAGGAACTCGCTATATATAGGGTGCTGCATTTGCTGCCCCTAGCTATAAGGGTTTTGTGATGAACTACAACATGCAAGGGATGACTAAGACCTTTGGTGAGGTGTTCGCCATGCTCAAAACTGCTGAGGTAGAAATCAAGAAGGAACACACGGTGCTGATGGTCAACAAGACCACCAACTTTAAGAAACCGGGGCAAAAGGGAAAAGGCAAGAGCAAGAAGCCTAAGAGGGATGGCAAGTTTGTTCCCATCACCTCAAAGGCTGCCAAGTCTGGCCCTAAGCCCGGCACTTCGTGCTTCTACTGCAAAGGGGATGGGCACTAGAAACGCAACTGCCCCAAATACCTTGAAGACAAGTGAGCTGGCAAGATAGCCATTCCAGACAAAGGTATATATGATATACATGTTATAGATGTATTCCTTACAAGCGCCAGGGGAAACACCTGGGTATTTGATACCGGATCTGTTGCTCACATTTGTAACTCTCAGCAGGATCTGTAGAGTAGAAGGCGCCTGAGGAAGGACAAGGTGACGATGCGCGTCGGCAATGGCTCGAAAGTCGAAGTGATGGCCGTCGGCACCCTGCATCTATGTCTACCGTCAGGATTATTGTTGATTTTGAATAAATGCTATTATGTACCCGCACTGAGTATGAATATTGTGAGTGGGTCTTGCTTGTTGTAAGACCATTATTTGTTTAAATCAGGAACAAATGGTTGTTCAATTTATATGAATGATGTTTTCTATGTTCATGCACCTGTACGTGATGGTTTATTCTTACTTGATATTGATTGTGATACACACATCCATAGTGTTGATGCTAAACGTTGCAAGCACAATGACGATAATTCCATGTACATATGGCATTACCGTCTTGGTCATATTGGCGTAAAGCGCATGAAGAAGCTTCATTCAGAAGGTCTTCTTGGATCATTGGACTTTGAATCCCTTGATACATGCGAGCCATGTCTCATGGGCAAAATGACCAGGACACCATTCTCCGGTATAATGGAGAGAGCCGTAGACCTACTTGGGATCATACATACGGATGTATGTGGACCAATGAGTGTCTCAACCCGCAATGGTTATCGTTACTTTGTTACCTTATCTACTTAATGAAGCACAAGTCTGAAACCTTTGAAAAGTTCAAGGAATTTCAGAAAGAGGTAGAGAATCAACTTAACAAGAAAATCAAGCACCTTTGATCAGATCGAGGAGGCGAGTATTTGAGTTATGAGTTTAACATGCACTTGAAGGACTGTGGGATTGTACCACAGCTTACGCCAGCCGGAACACCACAGCGTAATGGTGTGTCGGAACGTCGTAACCGAACCCTATTGGATAGCGTACGGTCCATGATGTCTTTAACTGATTTGTCTGTGTCTTTTTGGAGATACGCGTTAGAAATCGCCGCTTTTATTTTAAACCGAGCACCATCCAAATCCGTGGAGACAACCCCATATGAGATATGGCATGGCAAGAAGCCATTGTTGTCATTTCTGAAAGTTTGGGGTTGTGAGGCTTACGTTAAAAAACTGCAGCCTGACAAATTCGAACCCAAATCGGAAAAATGTATCTTTGTAGGATACCCAAGGGAAACCATTGGGTATACCTTCTACAACCAAGCCGAAGGGAAAACGTTTGTCGCTAAAAATGGCACCTTTCTCGAAAAGGAGTTTCTTGCAAAGGGAGTGAGTGGAAGGAAAATTGAGTTAGATGAAATTGTTGATCCTTCTCTCTGTATTCCGAGTAGTGCAACGGAAGCTGTTCGGAAACCGCTCTCCAACATGGAGGAAGAGTCCATTGATGCCGCTCAAAACAACGACGTCGAGACTCTTGAGGTTCGCAGGTCTACAAGGGTTTGTGCCACTCCAGATTGGTACAGTAGCCTTGTAATCTCTGTCATCTTAGATGACCAGGAAGAACCTGCAAACTACAAAGAAGCTATGGATAGTGCTGACTCCGAGAAATGGCTAGAATCCATGAAATCCGAAATAGGATCCATGCATGAAAACCAAGTTTGGACCTTGGTGGATCTTCCAGAAGGCCGCAAGGCCGTGGAAAATAAATGGATCTTTAAGAAAAAGACAGATGCGAATGGTAATGTGACCATTCACAAAGCTCGACTTGTCGCAAAGGGTTTTCGACAAATTCAAGGAGTTGATTACGACGAGACTTATTCTCCCGTAGTAATGCTTAAGGCTGTCAGGATTTTAATAGCAATTGCTGCATATTTCGACTATGAAATTTGGTAGATGGATGTCAAAACCGCATTCCTCAATGGTCACATTGATGAAGAGTTGTATATGATGCAACCAGAAGGTTTTGTCAATCCTAAGGATGCTGGAAAGGTATGCAAACTTCAACGGTCCATTTATGGATTGAAGCAAGCATCTCAGAGCTGGAACCAACGTTTTGATCAAGTGATCAAGAGTTTTGGATTTGTCCAAAACCAACAAGAGTTCTGTGTTTACAAGAAAGTGAGTGGGAGCTCGGTTGTTTTCTTAGTAGTATATGTGGATGACATATTACTCATGGGAAACGATGTGGATCTTATGAATAGCGTGAAAGCGTATTTGAGCAACCAATTTTCCATGAAGGATCTAGGTGAAGCTGCATATATATTAGGAATCAAGATCTATAGAGATAGACCGAGACACCTAATAGCATCAAGTCAGAGTACTTACATAGATAAGATTTTGAAGAGGTTCAAAATGGAAAACACCAAGAGGGGTTTTACACCTATGATGAAGAATTGCAACTTGAGTATGACTCAATGTCTTGTAACGGACAGTGATAGAGAAAATATGTCTTACATCCCCTATGCTTCAGCAATAGGATCTATCATGTATGCAATGCTTAGTACCCGATCTGATGTGGCATTGGCTCTTAGTTTGACGAGCCGATATCAGAGTAATCCAGGACCGGATCACTGGACAGCTGTGAAAAATATCCTGAAGTATCTGAGAATAACAAAGGATATGTACCTGATCTATGGAGGAAATAATGAAGCTCTAAATGTAACAGGTTACGTAGATGCGAGCTGGAATTTAGATCATGATGACTCAAAGTCTCAAACATGATTTGTTTTCTTGGTGAATGGCGGGGCGGTAAGCTGGAAAAGCAAGAAGCAGCTGGTGGTGGCACAATCTTCAATGGAGTCTGAATACATTATTGCAGCTGATGCATCAAATGAAGCTGTTTGGCTAAGGAATTTCGTCATCGAAATGGGAGTTTTCCCAATGCGCAAGACCCCGTGACGATCTATTGTGATAACATGGGAGCTATTCCAAATGCAAGGGAGCAAGAACTCATTCCACAGCCAAACATATCAAGCTTAGATTTCACGTCATCCAGCAAAACGTTGACGAAGGTGAAGTCAAGATTTGGAAAGTAGATACGGAACTGAATATAGCAGATCTGTTGACGAAAGCTCTCCACTTAGAAAAGCATGAACAACACCAAGATTCCATTGGTGTTAGGTTCCTGCCTATTGTAAACTAGTTTGATATACTCTAGTGTAAGTGGGAGACTGAAGGAGTTATGCCCTAGAGGCAAATAATAAAGTGTATTATTTGATATATCTCTTGTGTGTTCATAATACGTTTCATACTGTGCTATAACTGTGTTAATACGAAACGTTAATACATGTGTGGTATGTAAACAAACCATGTCTCTAGTCACCTCTAGTGAACTAGTTCATTGGTCATGAGGGGACCCCTCCCCTTGGAACACACCCATTCCTCTCATTCTCTCTCTCTCTCATCTACTGAGGACTTCCCCGTAATATTGGGGAGGACCTCGTGGTTGAGTTCTCCACCTTCATACTACCGTCGTGTGATCGGCGATCCGGCATCTGCTTCTTCCACTGCTCGGCTGGATCGGAGCCTGGTTGACGTCCCCTACACCGGACGTGTGACGAACTTCGGAGGCACCACACTTGGGGTGCTGCTCGTCTTCATCAATATACGCCTTCCCGCGTAAGGCGTGCCTCTCTCTGCAAAGGTATGGATACTGTATTCCTTCTCCATTACTTATGTCTACATAGTATAGATCCTGGTATTAGTGTTCGATGTGGCGCCCCGCAAAAACCACTACTAGAAAATCGCGTTGTTTTTGTGCATTGCATCGTCATGACCGCATGCTCATGTCATCATGCCACCTTGCATTTGAGCATCGTCATCATCATGCATGTGTTTGTACAAAACTATTTTCGAAAAGTCTGTTTTTGTTTTCTAAACGCCCCGTTATTATTTCAAATCAAATCCCGGGTCTCCGGATTATTTTGTTTCGTCTACCAACAGTTTTCAAAAGCCCCGTTTTAAATAATAAAATATTTCGTTTATTTTTAGGAGGCAGCCCGCCAGGCCTAAAAGCCTGACCGGCCACCTCCAAACCCTAAAACTAAATCTACTTAGACCTAACCCTAACACAACCTAAACCTCATTTTTTCCCTAGACCCAGCTGCCACCCAACCAGCCTCCACCCCGCCGTCACCTGGGCGTGTCCCCCACCACCGACCCAGCTCCAGTCCCCAACACGCGCAGCACAGCTGGCCCCACCTCCTCTTTCCCCGCCTGCCCCGCGCGAGCCAAACCGCGTCGCCTGCGCCGCTCCATTCTCCCGCCCAACCCCCGCGCGCGACCAAACCCCACCTGCCCAAACTCCCCTGCCCACTCCCGCTCGCTCCCACCCACCTGGGGCGCGCACCCCGTCGCTTCTCCCGCCCACCAGCCTCCAAAGCCCCACCTACCGCCAGCCTTTCCCGGCCCCACCACCTGGCCCCACCCCACGCGGTGGACGCGCTTCCCACCTACCCCGCCTCCTTCCTCACAACCTCCGCCCGCAATCTCCTTCCCTTGGTCCTCTCTGCCTCGCGCGGCACCGCCGCCGACCTGCCTCCAACCGCCCAAGTCCCGCGCTGCCCCACCGCCAGGGACGCCGCTCCGGCCGCCGCGTTCCCCACCCACGTGAGGCCCTACGCCTCCTCTGCTTCCTCCGAGCCGACGCGCCGCCGAAGCCCTGCGCCTCCGCCGCCTCAACCCGAGCCCGCCGCCTCGACCTCGCGCCCCTCTGCGAGTCGCCGCCTGCAGGAGCTCCTTGCCGCTCCTCGCGCCGTTCCCCGGATCGCCGCCGTCCTCGACGCCCCTCTCCTCTGCCTCTGCCGCGCCGCCGCCTGGCCCTCCTGCGCCGCCTCTTCCTCCGCGCTGGTGACCTCTGCTTGGCCGCACACGCCAAGTTCGAGCGTGACCCCGTCCTCATCTTGCCGCCGGCCGCCGCTGTCTCGCCAGCGACGCCCTCCACCGCCCTATCTTGGCGAGCTCGCCCTGCCTCCTGTTGGCTCGCCCATGCCCGGCCTTCTTCGAGTTCCTCTGGGTCCAGTCTGCATTCCGTGGGTCCCCGTCGGCCACCCTACCAGCGGTATAACCCAAGACCGGCAGTAGCACTAGGAGAGAGTGGTGGATGTCAGGTTGTTGTGTTGTTGATCTGTTGATATTCTGTGAGTTGTCCCGTGGCCTGACTCCTATTGTTGCACTCCTTGTGGTGACAGAGAGTATGTGAGGGTGAAAACCATGTACAATTGCAGACGGTCATCGAGGAGTACGAGAGGTAACCATGTCCTTAGCTTCAACTCGAAGACTGCCGGAACCAAGCTCGCCTTTCACAACGAAAGCCGGGGATGACAAGATCGACATCCTCCCGGACAAACCCTAGGAGCCACCGACGCCTGGACCCGAGAGAACCACGCCGAGACCCTATAAGCAAGCTCTCCTCATGGACCCCGATGCCTAGACCCGAAGACCGATCCCCGACGCTACCGAATATGAACCACATCGAACCAAGTTCGCCAAACGCCAACATGTGATCCCCTTTTCCGAGACCCCCTACTTTTATAATAAATAACATATACTTGTAGCATATTAAATTGTACATGCCTGCATACATATTTTTGTGGGTCCGGGTTGTATAGTCGATTCACCTCATAATTAAATATGGAGACTATATGCGGGCCATACTTGTCTCCTATCGTCTCCATTTAAATTGGTGTAGCGAACCGATGCCATGTTCTGTCTTGTTAAGACAACATTTAAATTGCGGGGGTCTAAATAACTTGAACCGCCTAATTAATTGTCGGGACCCCGGTTCCGCTTAATACTGCCTAATTGCACCGCATCTGCATCATATCATAATCAGGCCAGATCTTCTGCCGTAGTATTAAATATTGCATCCAGTGTTTCTTCTAGTGTTTGCTTCTTCGCGGACTAGGCCGATGAGTGGATGCGAGTATCGACAAGTTCTCCGGATATGAACCGTCGACAGTGTTTCCCAGGCGAGCATCTCTCCCCCTTCTGCCTATTTTTCTTTTATAGTCTTTATTTCCTCCTGTTGATCTATTGCTATCCGTGTCGCGATGCTTTCGTTTCCGTATCCCAGTTATGTCCCGTGCAGCCTCTATATTGCCTTGGACACCTCCCATTACCTGTATTTGGTAGATAGCTGGCCTTGCGAGTCGTAGTTGCTTGCTCAGGTGCGATCTCGTGTTGCCCAGTACCATAGTTGTTGAAATGCTAGGAGATGCTTATTGGTGGAGATGATCATGACTTTAAATACAACTATTAAAATGCTAGATATAACTAATGCAGAGGCATCGGTGGGCAATAGATGTTATTTGGTTCTTCCACGCTCACTTGTGTCCCGTAGGACCCCGAGTACTTGATACATGTTCCTTGATTTTTCGCACTATCCACATCCGGGAGGCCTTATGGACCCCCCTGAGCCAGAGCTTGATTCATTTCTATTTCTTGGGGCCACAAACTAGTTTGGGGTTTTATTACTATCATGTACTTATGCCATGTTACTGTTTTATTTACGATTGTGCGTGGAGCACCTGTACTGTTTAGGATCGTGACACATTTTCGCTGTATCGACAAGCCTAGTCACACTTTCGGGTTCCCAGTCGTTTACAGCCGTCCACACAAACCCTGGGTCCGTTCCGGAGCCGGCCAACTTCGTTGCGGGTATCTTAGTGGGGTGGCCCCCTGAAATATTTATGAATCATGTGATCGCTTTGTCGTGAATGCCTTGTTGGGTTTTGAGTTGGTTTTTCCGAGGTTGATCGAGTGTGTGTTGCTATTTGTGCACCCCTGCAGGGTAAAACTTTCTGAAAGTCGTGTCTGCGGTTATGGACGACTTGGAGCACAGTATCTCGATCATAGACAAGCATAACTAAAGTAGTGCTATAAATTTGACTTAATATGTGACTAGTAATCAGATCAAGTATAACGGAATGGATATTAAAAATGCCAACATCTGGTGGATCTGGGTTGTTTTGTGACATGCTATATGCCTAGTAAGTATTGCAACTCCAATGGAATGTGATAAAAGTGCCAATAACTGCTGGGTTTTGGGATTCCTCAGGACAATTATATCTGTCTAGTAAATGTTCCAACTAGAACGGAATGGTGATTAAAACTGCCCACTACTTATGCTTCAGGATGACTCATGCTATCTATATCTGAATAGTAAGTGCTGCAACTAAAACGGAATGAGTAAAATTGCCAACCGTGTGAGTTCCTTGGTCTGACTTCCTCGTTTGGTCTCGAGGGGGAAATACCAGGATGGGTATGTTTGGTGTAGTATCAAGTTGGATCCGAATAGGTCTTTCTTATCCCTCTCTAATAGCCGAGAGTTGTACCGAGTCTCTATAGGTTGTTTAGTGCCGCTGTGCTGCCACTTCAGCCCACCATACCTATGTAGGCGAGAGCCGCCGAATTCTAGTCTCGCCGTGTACTGGCCTCAGTACTGACGTTCCTCTTTTTCCTTTGCCCTTTGTCGGCACCCCTTTTGTTTTAGCAGGTTTGAGATCGACGTCGTTAGCAGGGTTACCTTCCGGCTTGGCCTGGGCAGGGTTACAGACGCCATTGGTTATTCTTCAGTGCTCTTAGCCCCATTTGCATTTTGTCCGTAGTCAGACGCTCTATCGATTTCAAGGTGATTTGGATCTTTGTATTATATATCTTCATACTTGACTCGTGGAGTCGTGTTGTATATATATCTGTTCTGTGGGTCCCATCAAGGACTGTTGCGTAATGGTATTACTTCGTTTTCCACCCACACGAAAGTGCCTGGTGGGCGTCCTTGAATCGTTTCTATGCGGGTTTGACGGAAAGGGCTAAAACTTGCATAGGGCCGATTTGAGGGTGTTACATTCGAGTAGATAGAAATTTTTTGTTTTCTGCTACGGAACCCTTCAGAAAATACACTTGGGAGAAGAGTCTACCATATGCTTAGTTCTCTCACAACAATAGCTTTCAGGCAAACTTACAGATGTCTCCATTTGAATTCTTGTATGGGCAGAAGTGCCGCACCCCACTAAATTGGCATGAAGTGGGATAAAATCAAGTATTTGGACCTGGCACTCTTGAAGAGGCAGATAAGAAAGTAAAGATGATACAAGAAAGGATGTGGGCTGCCCAATCTAGGCACAAAGTCTATGTCGATAGACGTTGTCATGATTTAGCATTTAAGAAAGGGGATGATGTGTACCTGAAGTTATCCCCACTTTGTGGGATGCGATGTTTTGGACCGAAAGAAAGTTGACACCCTAGTATATTGGACCATTTACAATCACCGCCACGCGTGGGGAGGTTGCTTATGAGTTGGCATTACCCCAGAAACTGTCCAAGGTGCATAATGTGTTCCACGTGTCTCAACTGAAGAAATGTTTTGATAAGCCAGGGGAAGAGTCTCGGAAAACTTTTTTGGATGCCATAGAAGTTTAGGATGATTTGACTTATAAGAAATACCCAGTTAAAATTCTTGATAAGAAATTAAGGACCACTAGAAGAAATATGATCAACCTTTGCGTGGATTTTCAAATTCTTTTATCTTAGGCTGAATCTCGGGGTCGACATTCCTTATAAGGTGGGTAGAACTGTAACATCCAGATTTTTATGGTTGAATTTTTTCATCAAAGGATGTTGCGGCAAAATAAAGTAATATTTTATTTTATGTTACTTAAATCCATTCCAACTATTTTGGAATTATTTTGACATATAAAAGAAATTACCTCTGGTTTTGTTATTTGAATATGTTTTTAATTTACCAACTTCTTTCTTAGTGGTTCTTTACTAATCTTTACTAATGTTTATTGGGGTTGCCATGCACCATCCTATTCTCTCTCTAATCCTCTCTCTAGACCCACATATATATACACAAGTTAATCATGCATGCTACACTCTAGTGCATTATATCATATAGGCATATATATCTCATTCTCTCTCCTATCAATCTTTCTGACTAGTTAAGTGCCCGTGCGTTGCTACAGGTAATGGATGTCCATTTTTTTTAATAAAACAGCAATTTGCCTTATTTTATTTAAAAAGAAAGAGAGAATTGACCAGTTCATTACAGGAACCCGACCGAAAACTGATACAAATGCATCAATATCGTCACGGAACACGGCCCTATGGGGAATCACCACCATCAGCCGACCTGGCCACCCAGAGCACAAACACATACCATGAAGAAGAAATGCCACCATCGCGGTTGCCACCGAGCACCATAGTCATCACTCCTCCACGAGCTAGTGACTGTGACTTCACCTTTGGCACCTTCGACGACCCAAACGAAGCCTCGCTTCAAGCGACGCCCGGTACCCATGTCGGCCCATGCCAACAATTAGCCACACACACCAAAGGCAGAAAGCTCCGACTTTGACGACGAGCCTCCTGAGAGAAATTTGTTGGACTTTGCGATCCACAAGTCTCTATGCTCCATCCGCCATCCACAAGTCTCTATGCTCCAGTCGACCCCGAAAACGATGCCCCCAAGGAGGAGAGAGACATGCAGCGGCTTCATCGTCCGATAAGGTTTCCCTCCGGAATACCATGGACGAGGGGAGGAGCCCGCAACGATGATTCCAAGAAAGTCAACGGCGCCAACGGGTGTCGCCGCCACCGGTTTCAACCGTTGCTAGAACAAGGATTTCTCCTCAAGAATCTCCACCACCTGCAATCCAAAACGGCCAACCGACGAAAGTCCTATCGGCAGCCACAACCGAGAACGCACCACCTCTTCGGCTCCTTGCCGCTACCGAGCCATGGAAGGTCCAGCAGCACCACCTCCCTAGCCACCATCACCAAGCAGGAACCAGCACCCAGCCTCAGCCGCCCACCAACACCACCGCGCCCTGGCGAAGGGCCCTCCTAGGCCCAGGCGGGCCCAGATGTCCAAATTTTACAGCCTATAAATGTTTGTATCATGTGTGGCGTCCTTCTGGTTTTCCATGTCTATATTTCTGACATCATTTTTCATGTGCACATGGTCACGTGGCCAATGCCAAGAAGCTACGCACCATGTAGTAAGAAAAGGGTCTACATCCCCCACTAAGACCAGCCAAAGCGTCCGTCGTATTCCTGCTGCACACACGCGTAGTCAGCTGAAACGCCTCGAATGGAATTGTTGCCGCCGTTTACCTGGCATCCTCTTCACTCAGGCATTAATTCTACATTTCTGATATCCTTGTGGTTTTCCATGTCTATGACACACACCTCCTCACAGCTCTTGCTACAGCTTTCCATTCTGTTCCACAAAACGTTGTTTTGTTGTCACATGGTCGCTTTGCTTGGTGAATATTGGACATCGTCCCTCCATATATGGAGATTATTCACACAAGCACAGGCTAGTCGCTTGGTTAAGTATTTTTAACCAAGACTAAATTATTTCATGCTCTATAAATATAAATAGAAGAACCAAGCAATCTTTTGATTGAAGTTTGCAAGCAAGAGCAGCGTCATCAACTTCTTCCGTATTTTCAAAAGAAGGGTTGTTTATGAAATCAGCTACTCAGGGTATGCAAGTGTATTCTACTCCCTCCGTTTCAAAATATAAGATGTTTTAGCTTTGTGAATGAAGTGTATCTAGACCTCTTTTAGTGTCTAGGTTCATCTAGGTTTGGAGTGAACCTAGACACTAAAAGGATCTAGATACACTTCTTTTAAAAAACTAAAACATCTATATTTTGAAATGGAGGGAGTATTTTCTAACATACTTCATCATGAAAATATCTAGTTACTGAATTGAGAACATCAGAAAGTAAGACATAATATATTATGTATTGGACATGTAATCTGACATAATATATTATGCTACAGTTAGAAACTAAGATACTATATGACATCAAGTACAAATTTCTATAGTGGTCTCCCAACAACACATAGCAAAGTTAGTTGACATATTCTGAATTTGAACCAAAGTGAAGCAAACTAAAAAACTATGGTAAGTAAATTCTAAACCTGAACTAATGTTTAGCCAAAACCTAAAAGCGCGCTATGAATTTTCTAAATTTGAACCAAAATGTTTTTCCTCCACCACCAAAAAAATCACACCCACTTCAATGGCATTTCGGCCTTCCTGTTGCACCTTCCCTGGATTGTACATGTGTAAACGTAGTGATAGATCTTAGTGGATTGTTTGATCATGGTTGCACATCATCTTATCCTCGACAGTTACTACAGATTTCGCTAATCACCTAGCAGACATCTCCATTAATTTGGAAAGCCCAATCTGAGAAGTAATACAAAAGCTTAGTACATCCATATGAAATAGTACAAGTAGAATCACACCGACATTGTAGAATATTTCTTTACATGTCACTCTAGTGTGAATCCACACATATTACAATACAAAAAACTATAATTAGTAATTAGTTCCAACAAGAAAAGAGAAAAGAAAACATAAACCTACCATAAACTTTGCAATGGCAGTCTCTTAAAAATTCAATAGGTGCAGGTACAATTTATAGTACAATGCAAATCGAAGAAAATAAAATAATGATAACTAACCATCTTCTCTCTTTTTATATTGAGTAAGATGCAGCATCTCTAGCTTTTCATTAACGAGAATAACTTTACTCTCTAGGCAACCTGTTGCTCTAGCGTTATAAAGAAAACCCATATTTTACCAAAGAAAATTGCAAGCCTTAATCTACATAGTGTGCTTACTTTGAAACCCTAGCAAACTTGAATTAGAAACACAAGATAAGGAACAACATAAACTTCTCACCATCTAACAACTGAAATCGGGAATTCCAGATTGCATAAAGCAGAACCTATGTCCAACTCTAAACATGTCTTGCTTCAAGAATTTCGAGAGATGGTTATCTTCTCCCCTAGCTTTGCTTATATTCACACTGAGGTAAAATTTAAAACATAAGGATCTCACAAACAGTCTAATAAAATGTCAAAAGCAAACAACTGGAGAACGCACTCTGCTATTTAGCAGTTCTGTTTTCCGTACAAGTTCGGCTTTTACCATACTAAGTGAAGCCAAGAAAAACCAAAGCATTTGTATATTGTGGCCAAACATATTTATTTTCACAATGAAAGTGGACTGGTTCATGTGGTTACCTTAATTTTTTTGTCAAGATGGCAATTTTATCCACTGTCTAGGATCACACATATTATTTCAATCCGTTCAAACTTCTTGTAGTTGTATTTATTTTCACAATGAAAGTGGACTGGTTCATGTGGTTACCTTAAATTTTTTGTCAAGATGGCAATTTTATCCACTGTCTAGGACCACACATATTATTTCAATCCGCTCAAACTTCTTGTAGTTCTATGGGAAATAAAAAATCACATCGCAATTTTTGTATAGACCTGCCATTACCTTCACTGAGCAAATAGGGAATCTTTCTACACATGATCCTTTGATCCAGAAACTACAAATACGAATAAGAAATAAAAGAGTTGGGATTAATAGATCAAGATGAATAAATAAATGCTCATCTCAAAATACCATGTGCGCTTCATATATTATCATCTTCACTTGGTACGAGAATATGTATACCTTTGAATTTTCTGCGGCTGCTCAAGCACAACTAACATAAGGTCGACTTGTAAACTAATAATTCCATTTACCTTAAAAAACATCATCTGTCACATATACTTAATTCACATGTCTGCACACGAGTTAAGTACAACAACAGTACTTAATTTTCATATGGTCTATTGAATAAGTTACAGTTAGATTATTTATCTGCAACCATTTCTCAAAGTAAATTCTCGGAAATCTCTACATTTATTTTGCAGATGATTGTAAGCAGTTTTATGAATATTAGCATTAAAAAATCAAGAACACCAACATATATCAAAAGGTCATAAAAATCATATACTATGAATGTACAAATCATAGCCGGTAGCCATAATTATAAATTTATAAGTATAGCGGGTAGTCATAATTATAAGTAGTGAGCTACCATGGTATATCTTGAATCCACTGTGATGTTACTTTGCAATTCTTCATTGTAAAAACCAAATGCTTCCGTTTAGATCCTTCCTTGTATAGCTTGATTCCACTACCGTGACTTTGGCTTTCTGAGCACAAACAATAGTACAAGACAGACAAGTTTGCCTATGTAGTGCAAAATACAGGTTAGCACTTATAAGTTTAACACTGACATCTACTTGTTCATAAAGTAGCAGTGATCTAGCTACAGATGGCACGACATATAGTCGTGGAATATACATGTTGGTACTTGGTATTCTACACTTACACCGTTGTTTCGAGCCTTTAGATAGTTTTATTTGATACTGGTTAAAAAATTAATTTATCAGACACGTAAAGAGTGGAGCAACTCAGTTGTTTAAATGCAGACCTCCAGTCCTTGAAAAAGCTTTAAAGCCCGTGGACTGGTGCAAGTGGTCCTCTCGAGGAGACCGAGGTCTTCTGCATCTGTTGTTTCTGCGCGGATGTGCGCCGTGGCGGATGAAGGGGACCAGCCAGCGATGGGGGCGTCGTCGAAGGGTACACCCGCTGGCTTCACCCACCGCCACGCTGATGACCACATCAGCCCCATCACGTCCTCCTCTCCGTCGGAGGAGAAGCAGTAGCCCTTTTACGCGCCTGGCGACCTTGAGGAGTGGGGCGGCGGCCAGGCCCGCAAGGTGGGAGGGAGACATCGTCCATGCCAGGTGGGTCGCTGCAGGACATTCAACATGTAGACCTCGAGTGCGGCGGCGGCGTCCAAGCCCGCAAGATGGGGGGCTCATGTCGTCGAGGCCAACATGGAGGGGCGGAAGCATCCAGGCATTCAAGGTAGGGGAGGCGGCAGCTACCAGATCTATTCTGTTGCCGGGGGCGGAGGAGTGGGGAGTGCCCTGCGGCTAGATTTTTCTCAGGGAAGTTAATGGGTAGCTGTTCTTTTCCACTGGTTTTGTGCGGGATGTACGCGGATGCGGTCGAGCGGACGACGGGAATCACGGGATCCTCCGTCGAGGAGCGAAACGCTGTGAGGCTGAACACGGAACCGTTCTTCTTTTTGAAGTAGTAGAGATAGAGATAATAGAGAATCAGCTCTGCAACCCAGCCGAAGCGTTGCCTTCTTGTTTGTCTTTCGTACGCATGCACAACACACTTCAATAGCCAGACTGAAACGCCACCATCAACGCCTTCACTCACTAGAAACTGCAGCTATTACACTACCGAATATTAACCCCCTATACATCTCTCGGTCCCCATACATCTCTCGGTGTCTCTTTATTACCATTCTACACCACGACACGAGCCTTGGGCTCCTATCCCAGTTCATCTTGCAGAGCTTGCTGGTCGCCGGCCACACTTCCGGTAGCTCCAGCGAGGAGAGGACGAGAGTCGGACAAGCTGCTACACCGCGACCAAGAGAAGGAGCAGGGCTGATTCGTCGGACTAGAAGGACAAGCTGCTGATCACCGACGATGTGCTTCAACATCGTTTCAACTCAGTTCATCAAATTCTTCGGACGCGTATGTCACACTCGGTGAGCTCCGTCACAAATCCTTGCACGCACATACTACCCACACATATGCCTACCTCCTAGAGATGATCCCTGGCCGTAGCTTTGTAGTTTGTCGCGTGGCCGGTGAACTGAATACCGCTCAGTGGCATTGGTGTCATAGCCGACCCATCTCGAATCAGATCGACCCCAACTTAGAATACATACCAAATGATCCCAGGAACCCATAAGTGGCGCTAGTTTAGAAATATCATCTACTATTAATAAAAATACTTTGAGTTAGGCATGAGCTCATGTTTTGGATCGTTCTTCAGGTCTAGCAGGTTGTTATGCACATGTAATTGCATTATTCCTAGTGTGATACCACTTCTCGTTTAGTAACTATTTATTGATAGCTAGCTAGGAATAGATCGTCGTGTACTGTGTATTACATATGTACTCAGTTTATGCATTCTTGGTTGTAAATTGATTTAGTAGAGCTAGTTAGCGTGCACGTGCACGCACGTCTAAATTATTTTATGAAATTCAGTGCAACATCTTGTTATATCATCATGCATCATTCCTAGTATCTCCCACTGTCATCTATTCCCACAAGACGCCATCACATATTCTTCCTTTGCTTCTCTTGAAAAAATTCACCACTCAACTATAACACAAAACTATATTTATCATATTACAAAAGATCATTAAAATTTAAGTGAAACTTTACATTTGTTCTCATTAAATCTGATAGCCAATATTATATTTTTTTTTCATAAAATAGAAATATAAGTCTGTTAGAAGCACGGTCAACAATAAATTCTGCTAAACTTAGAAGAAGCCACTGCACGGAATGGATAGTGTAGAGATCATGGTTTTCTTCACCCCAAGACCAGGCATCCGAGTTAAGCTTCCCGAAGCAAAATCCATCACCGTCCAAGACAGTCGCATCAGCCTGTTCACTGAAGTAGCAACATCACGTGGAATAGCACGCTTACTTCTAGAAAATTGTGTATCAGAAGTACCGAAGAAATTATCCATCGAGCAACCTCCTCACTTTTAACCTACCAGAAATAAGGAATATATCATTCATGATTTGCGAAAGGAATCTAGAGAATATTTGAGAACTATAAAAGGAAACATGTTTATCTTACTAAAACAAAAGTCAGCAAAAGCGAGCAAGACAAATCTTTGTCAAGCTGGCAGCTGTGTCATCGTCCATTATGAAGAGAACAATTTTTCGCAATGAAAAACCTAGTCAGACCAACATATATGTCCAATTATCATACATCTCCAAATCCAAACAAACAAAATAAAAAATTTATTTTACTGTTTTATTATCGAGGTCACATCTTCGTACATCTTTCCATTGTAATCTAGACATAAGCAAAAGGTTCACGCACAAGAGAGGATAAATCCACTAATAAAATATATGAGATCACTGAATTTTCTTATGCTGCATTGCTTAGATTTCAGTCATACCATCCGGCAAAATCGCGCACGAGAAACGATAAAATCTAGTAATAAAATATATCAAAGTATTGAATTTGCTGCATTGCTTAGATTTCAGTAATACCTTCCAACACAATTGCACATGGAAACACATAGAAAAATGCTTACGTCTTACCTCATGTCGTCGCTGACAGTTTTAGCATTCCAAATCCTCTACCATCCTACGCTTGTACCTCTGAAAGCATGAAGATGCACCTTGAAACACCATTTTATCACTAACTTCACAACTCAATAATTCTCTGAAATATGAACATAGGACGAACTCGCATTTCATTGCAATAGAAGAACATATTAACCTCAATTTCATAAATCATAGATGTACCTCTGTAGAGCACTCATCGCCCTGGTTGCATTGAGGAGCGATGCTTGTTTCCCCGAAATTAAGCTGCTTCATATTTCATACTCTCCTCGGCAAGGGATGCGGAGGTGGCAGCGACATTGGTTTGAAGAGGGTACTTGAACAATTATAAAAATAAATTATTAGAAACCTTGACATTTTATCAACAAACATGCATTAAGCCATTAAGCAAATAAAAGTAAAACTTGTTAGTTAATTTCAATCTCAGTTTAACATTCCATCAAGTACCTACTTATTCTCAACGTGAACGACACATCCAAACAACTACACCGGACAAGACAAGGAATTTGCCATGCAAGAAAATTACCTAGTTCTGTACTATGATTTTTTTTACCGCTGGAGGCCTGTGCTAGGAGAATGGACGTACATTAGGGAGAGAGAGAGAGCATGGCAGACCTCAGCGGTGGCTCTCGATCCAGACACGGCTAAGACGGTCGACATCGGAGGTAGGGATGTAGTCCGCAGGTCCGGCGGACATGACAGACAACCGTTTAATTAATCCATATAGTTAGTGCATGAACAAACTGCTGAATTATTTGCCATACAAATGCAGTTGACGGACAAAAGCTTGCTCTCTTCATGCACGTCCGTCTACATTCCTACTCGGAGGCGACCTCCGCCAGCGAGCAGCGATGGCATGAGGCGAAGGGCTCCATATGGATCATGTATCGATCGACGCGAGGCGGTGGCATAATGGAGCGTGGGGAACTGGGAGGCGGCGACAGCATCGTCCAGGCTGGCGTCCACGTAATAAACTAGTTGTGTTAGGACTCTAACTTGTAAACACATACGGTATGGACTATGATCGTATACCCTTGTAACTACCCCATATATATACAAGTGCAGGCATGTTGAGAGCCGCACGGTTTACCCCTACCATACACATATCGCTACCCTTTTTTCATGGTATCAGAGCCCGGCGGCTCGCTAAACCTAGATTCGTTCTAGCCTCGTACACGGACTCACATGATGATCAGACTTGGTGTAGTGGATTTGGTTCATGTAATCACCAAAAAGACATGAGGGATGTTTTTTGAGTGGGATTTCAATTGTAATTTGGATTAGTCGAACTCAATTTATCATAAACTAAAATCAAAGTGAATTTGCATAATTTGTTGTAGTCTTTGGCATATGTTTACTGCCTTGCGCTTAGTTTTAATTGAGATAATAGAACTATAGAATTATGGATATTTACTTTACGAACTGGTATCATATTGTTTTAAGTGTCAATTTAAAGTTTAAAAGTCCTATTCCAAAATTTCAGCAAACTCCATCTACTCCATGAAGTTTAATAAGTAGTATCAAACCAAGAGTAAAAATTCCATTGTTAGTATCTAAAGTATCATGTTTGCCTCCATGATTCTTGATGTTCAAATGTTGTTTTAGTATCGAGGTTATTTGGAAGCTTAAAGAATTGTTTCAGAAATCATCGCATGTGGATGATATTGTGATATCTGAAACAATGTTTATGGTTGCAATATGATAGAGTATAATTTGGCAAAATACATGTTCTCATATTGTATGAGAATTTGCGAATGTTGGAGATGATAGACACATCCTATTCTCCCAAAAGGTTTTGGAAACTGACATTATACTCGTGATTTGTCCTTATAGGCTATACTAGCTTGATCATGAAAGTTGTTATGATAAGGATGAATAGAAGATGTAGGTAAAATGTTTACTACACTAAAAATTACAAAAGAATGGATTTTTTAAAGAACACCAAGTGTTATGTATAACAAAGTGACACGTCATCTGTTACCGGCCTTATACCAGCATATACAATACCGAGCAATTAAACTATACAACAACTAGCATTAAAACCTCATCAAAAAGCAAGAAAATTAAATAGGAATAAAATGAAAAACCTTTGTATACTCTCTTGAAAAATCCTAAAACTTGGGAATTGTAAAAAAGCATAGTACACTTTGTCTAAAAATTGGGATAGTGGCATTCCTTATTTATTTTTTGGAACCAGGTACCGTAGGTCCTGAAGGGGCGAGACAGTTGAATTATTATGCTAGGGTTTGTAGTCATCGCAAGGTGGTATGAGGACCTTTTTGTAATTATTATTACTTTTGAGCCTTTTTGTACTGGTGTTGATTATTAATAGATCGATTGAAGTTCAGAAGAATTTTGGAAATTTTCAAGAGTAATAATCTATCTCGCTCACATGTATTCAAGTTTGACCTAATTTCGTTTTATCGACATAAAATCATTTAAGTACACGAAGTTTTATCTAGGAAGCTTAAAAAATCATAAAAGTTAGCTCGGTACACTTTGTCTGAAAATTGTGGTGGTGGTATTATCTTTATTTTTTATCTGGGATAGGTCTCGAAATAGCAACATGCTTAAATTAACAAGGTCGGTGGAAGTAAAGGTTACATCAAGGACATAGAAAATTGCATCCAACTCCATACAATTGGCACAAAGGTCCTTAAAATTTAGGTAGGAAAAGTAGTCGGGTCTGGCTCAATTTCAACCGAGCAGCTGAGTCTTACTCTTCATAATATTGCTTGCTTCACATACAAAAAACAACATGCTTGTGTCTGTTGATCGTGGTCGGAGGGATGAGATTGCTCGTAAGGAGTAGAGGAGCACACCTAAGAATCTGGTAACCAATTTGAGGACTTAAGTCACTATTGTACATGTTCCATGTCAAGAGAAGGTCTGAAGAGGTTGACCTACCCCTAGCTACACATTTGCAAGTCGCAGGTTCCTCGCACTCGAGCTCGAACTTGATCATGTCCTGATCGTAAGCAAGGGGCAACATAGGATCAATAGGCTCAAGGAGACCCAGGACCAGAGCAACCTGGCATCCTCTCGAGTTGTTTGCCCTAGTTGCATGCTCACTGGCAGCAGGTTCCCAGTGTATGGATTGGCCGCTGTCTTGCACGGGCTAACTTGGCCACGGTTTAAATTCATTCAGAGCGCCCCCGGACACACCTCCGTCACAATCGAAGTGGAGGCACACTAGCGCTTTTTTGTAGAGGTCCACTTTCCTTTGGTTGTCATGTTGACGCCTCCATGACGCGGCAAGTGTAGTATTTGTAGCCTCGAGGGGGGCCAAAATCGCGTCATCGTCCGCACGGCCAACACACGTTTACCACGTGCAACCAGGCGCCCTATAGAGGCAGCTCCAATGGCGGCATGTTCCCGGCAGATGAACTGTACCCAGGCCCAGACTCAAGCCGAAGAAGACCTCTGAGGATGACACAACCAATCCACCGATATTCCTTCAAGTATTTTTGAGAGGAACATGCCTTTCCTAGAATAAAGAAATTTTTCCGGAGTAGCATGAAGGAGAAGTTAAACTTATTTTTGCGAAGGAGAAGTAGTAGTACTACTAGTGCTACTCAGTTAATCCTTCCGTTACAATGAATAAATTAGAGGACCTCGTTTTTGGTGTTTTTTCTTTGACCAAGAATTTCTCCAAGTAGTAGTACCATAAAAGAATGGCAACATGTATAGCGACCGCTCAGCGGCGCGTGAGATTTTTGGTAGTCGGTGGTGGTCTATAGTATTAACACTCATAATACAAATGTCATATCGATACTTGTAGTGGTCATACTTTCTCCTGGCCACGGTCTTGTCGGATAGTACTCGCCTCAAAATAGAGGTGGCGAGCAGCTGGCAGCTCGTGTAGCGCGTCTGGTAATTCTTGGGATATCTTAAATACTTACTAATAAGTTGCACATGCCTTGCATATTAGACTTATATAATAGAAGTATGACATATTATCACTATATAAAATTATAATAGGTAAATCCTGAAAATAGTTATAATTGTGAGCCCAAAAAATATAGGTTTGCTATTGTTCGAGGTCCTTCTCGTATTCTTAAAGTGTCGGGTGTATATTTGGTTCTTGTATTTTATATCATGTAGAAATCAATCTTTACTAGCTACCTAATACTCGAAATGTTTTTTGGTAACATGCTCTAGAGAAATGACGGAAGATTCTAGAATGGTGGATAAGTGTGTTTTGAGGTTTCTGCATGTCACTCATTGTGCTAAAGACTATAATACAATCTTCAAGATGCTGAAATAGAAAAGAAGATCCAACGATTAGAAATGTTGGGATTTGCTGATCTTGATCCAACGATTTCAAAGTTATTCATACACTATATAGTGGTAAGATAAGATAATATAAGATGAGATAAGACAATATAAGATAGGAGATAACACTATCCAATCTTGATAATTGGTAAGTGGCCTAAACAGTGGATCACGACGAATCACTGATCCGCTTGCACTATGTTCTGGAACCATCTTGTCTTTCATATTGAAAAAAAATACTAGTGTTACGTATGTTTTTAGCTCAAGAAAATTGCAGATGGCCTTCAAATGTTAATACATGCATTGTACATATATACATACTAGACTTACCACTATAGTGTGCAATAACCTTTGAACATTGACTATTGGATCAAGACTGACAAATCCCAACATTGCTAACCTTGGGATCTTCTTTGCCATTATAGCATGTAGAAGATTTTATTGATAGTCTTAGCACAATGAACGCTATGCACAAACTTCAAAACACACTTCTTCATAATTTCTCTAAAGCATGTTACCAAAAAAGTTCGAGTATTAGGTACCTAGTAAAGGTTAATTTTTACATGATATAAAGTACAAGAACCAAATATACACTTGATACTTTATGGATATATTCTGTCTCAAAATTATAATTATTTTGAGATTTACCTATTACAGGTTTATATAGTGATGATATGTCATACTTCTATTATCTTAGCCTCACATGTAAGGCACGTGCAACTTACTAGTACTACTGGCATTTTACGCGGATGAAAAACACGAAAAGCCGGCTCTCGTGTCCCCAATTGGAAAAATTCAAGAGAACAAACATGCTTAAAAATATGGCATACCATTGAACTTCTTACTAGAAATATCCATGCCAACAAATTTGATCCCCTTTTGAAAATATTCAAGGAACAATAATTTCCACAAAAAATGCTAAACAGTAATTTTGAGAAAACACATTTAATAGTTTGCATTACCATGCGCAAACATTCTTGTGTTTCAAGCCAAATGACTAAGAGTATGCCCCTAACCACATCATAGTTTGCGGGTCTACAAGTAATCCCACCAAACCAGGGCCAATGTCACATTATACATTGTAACTAGGCTAAATGCTAGAGTAGATAACTCATTTCTAGTGGAGTAACAAATAGGTGAAAAATTTATGCACAATGGGTGTAGACCCGCTGATATTGTTCCCATATCTAACTAGTAGATGATGGTGCATCTTGGCATGTTAATAAAACAATGTTGGTTCTAGGAGTTTCCTACTTTTATGAACATAACATTATTTTTCAAATTCCATCCTCTTAAATTATGTCAATTTAACAAAATCTTAATCTACAAGTGTGTGATAGCTTGCTTCTAACTTTTTCAAAAACCATTTTTCTTTACCCAAGCAGTCATTCTATCTAGAACCTCCGGTGTTGGGGATATGCATAATGGGTATCACCATAACATAATTCTATAACGGATAACACGGGTGGCACACAGTTGGTAGCGAGGCCTATGGCCTGCTGGGTGGCCATTTATATGAATCCAGAAGGGAGGCCCATATAGGATACAAGGAGGCTACTACACCGACATAGATGAAGCCGAAGCCTTGGAATACATGTTGGGGGATACCCCCGGGTAGGGTCACACCGGGGTATAAAGGCCATGTTAGCTGAGGTGCGGCAAGGTGAAAGCATAAGCTGGCCGAGTCACCTCAAGGCAGGCCAACTTACTAGGTGACCGGGCCTGAAGGATATTTGTCTAACCTTGTCCCGGCCGACATATAAAGTATGTCGGTTAACCCTTTGTAACTTGTTTGCAGGTACCCACAGGGCCGAGTTAACCAGGCCTGAGTCGGGTTACCACTTGGCTTACAAGGGAAGGAAGGAATCTTCTTGGTCAAAGGTTTTCTCTCTCCACTGTAGCGTTAGCGAAGCGGACAAAGGGATGGATCATCGAGTACGGGCCGACAAAGGTGACACCCATGTCGGGTGACGTTGGCTATGTCGGATGAAGACGCGTCATAGAGGGGCTCAATGAGGCTTATGCCTAGAGTCCGAATTAGCTTAGACAGAGAAAAGAGGAGCACCACTTTGCTATTTTTGAGAGGCATATTCAGAGAATATGCCCTCCACGTATGCCCTAACTTGTAACCTAGCCCCCATATATAACGAGGGGAAGGATCTCCATAGAGAGGGTCAGCCATTTTTACTAAGGGAGAACCGTAGAGAGTTAGTCGTGGGTAGTAAGAGCACTAGCCTCCTTCCCATGAACAGCTCAAGGAGGCCCTGTAATCAACCATTGATAAGAGAGAAATACAAGCATCTATGTGAGGAATCACCACACTATCCCTACCTGGATTCCTCTAGTGCACATTGGCCCCATCTTTAGCCTATACATGGCATCTTCTGTGCCACCACCACGACAGTTGGCACCCACCATGGGGCTAGCGGTGCTAGTAGGAGTGAAGATCCAGACAGAAAACGTCATCGCCACCGGCGAACGCATCATCTCAGGGCTTGTACAGCGCTTTGGAGGGTTGGAATACGTCAGTGACAATGTTGGGAGCTTCGGTAGGCGCCCTCCACTGCACAATGTCCTCTTCATCAAGCTTGGTGCCCACAAGATCTGTGTCGGTGTCCATGAGTCCTGCGTTCACTCGCAGCACGTCGTCGAGGGACGCGAACCACCTCTCAGCGTGGCTCGCGGCTCGCGTATCACATGCCCCGCTAGCTACGAGGTCATGATGACAGCGCTAGATGCAGGAGCAAGCAAGGACCCAGCGCCAGATCCGGACGCTACGCCGAAGCAAGCAAGATCTAGATTCCCACCACTAGAGAGGCCAGAGAATGTACTATAGCAGGCAATAGATATCTTAGCTACTCCCATAGTGCTAGTAGCAAATCTGGCTCAGGCACAGGCTGAGCTAGAGGAGACTAGGCAGAAAATGTTAGCTGGGGAAGAACCTTAGGGTTGCAGAAGCAGCAGTGTCTGAGTTAGAGGGTCTAACCAGAGAAGACCGGCAGAGGCAACATTAGAGAGTAAACCATTTAGTGAGGGTGGAAAATAAGCAGAATCAGGAGATACTGAAAGCAAACCGACGATACTAGGAGGATCACACCTAGTTCATTCGGTGAGGGGTAACCCGACAAAATCCGCTGGGGCTGCATCATCACCTCATGATGGCCCTAGAAGAGAGGGAGTGGTAACCTCGGGGAGAAAACACAAACATATGGTCCCGTATGAGCCGGTAAGGGCAGGGAAAGGAAAAGCAGTGCAAGTTGAGGAGGATCGTCACAGTGCCAACTAGGGTGAAGCTGGCCGAGGTAACCGCGACCAAGGCAATTCCGGTCAAGGTAATGCTACCAATGGCTATGCCGGACAGCGAAATTCAGCGGGAGCAGGGCAAAATCCACCTCGGCAACAACAGCAGCAGCAATATGTACCTCGGCGGGAGAGAACTGATGTCCTAGCAATGTAGCAGCAATATGCTCGTCCGGGTCAAGATAGATACAATTATGGTTACTCGGCGATGGATAATACCGGATTTCCTAGGCCAGAGCACCATGTAATTGGATCAAGATTGGGAAACAGGAACCTGCAGCCGGATGATGTAAGGTTGAAGTTGGACCGAATCTATAGGTCAGAGATGATCGAGGTACAAGGTCCTCCGGGTCCAGCATGCTTTGGACCTCGAATTATGAGAGAACCACCTGCGGCGAACTTCCAACTAGCCATAGGAACAAAAACATATGATGGCAGCACGAAGCCGGATGATTGGCTCATTGACTATGCAATAGTAGTGAACATTGCCACGGGCAATCTGAGATGGGGAGTGAGATATGCAACACAGATGTTGGAGGGGCCAGCGAGGGTCTGGTTGAACAATTTGTTGCCAGGGTGTATCAACTATTGGTTAAATTTTGAGGAGTTGTTAATCAGCAACTTCTCGAGCACATACAAGAGGCCAAATAGGCCACAAACTTTAGCATTGTTCAAGAACATACCGAATGAGCCGGACCGGGAGTTCTTGACTCGGTGGTGCAATGTGTGCAATTCCTGTGAATGGGTAATTGAATCACAAGCAATTGCGTGGTTCGCCCAGGGTTGTAGGTATGGAAGTATGTTGTGGCTGAGGTTTCAGCGAGATATGCCAACTACCTTGGCAAAAACGATTCGGATCGCTGATTCGTATGCCTTGGGTGATCCAACACAACCTTGGCTAATGTCAAGTGAGTCAAATGAGGAATACTACAACAGAGATGGTTCCGGGTCATCCCGTAGGAACGATTTCCGAGGTTAAAGAAGAGATGATCGGCCAGTTTACCGGTACAGCTCGCAGCATGTGGCAGCCGTGGATCAAGATCAGCCACATGCATGTGCAAACCAACGTCAGAAAACTGGAGGGCAACAGCGGCAACAAAGGAATGATGGTAAGAAAACTTGGATGATAGAAGAAAAGTGGCGGGAAAGGAAGGATAGGCCAAGATACACATATGAGTCTATGCTGGATCAGTCGTGCAAGTTCTACACACTAGGTCCGAATAACCCGGCGAATCATATGAACCGGCAATGTGAATGGATGAGGAAGATAGAGCAGGGTGGCTCGGGGAATGCTCAGGCACCTCGGCACAAAGCACCTCGTCATGATGGACCTCGGCACGATGCACCTCGGAATGATGCACTTCGGCAGCAGCAGCTTACTAGGGGAAAATGGACAGCAACTGATGTTGCCTCCACCTCCACCGAGGTATGAGAACCATGAGAGAAGGGATGCAGTGCATCAGGTGAATAATCAGCAACATCAAGACCAAGGGTATCACGACAGTGACGGGATGCATGAATACAGAGAGTATCACCAGAGTTATTGTGTGTTCGCCACTGTGGAAACAGATAGAAAGAGCATGGAGCGCCAACATATGGAGGTGAATGCGCTAATGCCCGCTGTCACGAGGTATATGTCTTGGGCAGAACAGGAAATCACTTGGAGCATCAAGGATCACCCCAGGCTCATGCCGAGCCCTAGATCATATGCATTGGTACTGGAACCGACATTCATTGGGCCGAATATCAATGTGAGATTTTCCAAGGTGCTGATAGACAATGGGAGTAGCATTAACATCATGTACAAGGATTCATGCACAAGTTGGGAATATCAGAGAACATGCTCCAAGCAATGAAGACAACTTTCCATGGCATTGTGTCGGGTATCTCGTGCAAGCCCATTAGCAAGGTCCGGGTTGACGTGTTATTCGGCACAAGGGACAACTGCCGAACTGACAATTTGGAATTTGAAGTGGTGAACCTAGAAAGTGCCTATCACGCGTTACTCGGCAGGCCTGGTCTGAACAAGTTTATGTCAAGTACTTAGATCAGTTACTTGAAGATGAAGTTGCCTCGGCCAAGGGGAGTGATCACCATAACTGGGGACTTCAGGCGTTCCATTGAATGTGCTTCAGCCGGGTCAAACCTAGCCGAGTCACTTGTGATTGCTCAGGAGAAAAGGAAAATCCCAGAAGTGGCGGCATTGGCTCAGTCCATGCAGAATTACCCTTACTATCATTAAATGGCATACGGCGTATATATGGTAGCCAAGAAGCTCAAGCATTACTTTGAGGAATGTGGCGCCCCGCAAAAACCACTACTAGAAAATCGCGTTGTTTTGTGCATTGCATCCTCATGACCGCATGCTCATGTCATCATGCCACCTTGCATTTGGGCATCGTCCTGTCATCATGCATGGTTATGTCTAAAACTATTTTCGAAAAGCCTATCTTTGTTTTCTAAATATTTTACCATCTTAATTTCAAATCAAACTCTAGTCTTTCCCGGGTCTCCGGAATATTTTTTTTCGTCTGCAAACAGATTTCAAACGCCCCGTTTTAAATAAATAAAATATTTAAATTATTTTGGGAGGCAGCTAGCCAGGCCCGAAAGCCCAGCCGGCCACCTCCAGATAAAAATTCTACCTACCTAGATCCCCCCAAACCCTTTCCTACCTTAACCTAGCCTACCCGCCCTTCCTCCACCAACCGGCCACATCACCTCCTCCAATCGCAGCGCGACACGTCGCCGCCACACCACCTGCGCACCACCTCCTCACCAATCCCCACGCCACACCGCCCTGCCGCTCCCGCCTGCACGCACCACCACACGCGCGCGCCACGGAAACCACTCCCCATCCCCACGCACCTGGCCGCCTGGTCCCACCACCTGATCGTCCCGCTCGCCACCTGGCCTCCACCCTGCCACTCCCGAGCCGCGCCCCACACCTGGTCGCACGTTCCCCAGCCCCGCCCCCACCACGACGCGCGACCCCGGGCCGCGCTATCTCTCTTTCCTCGCCCTCATCTGCCTCGAGGTAGCACGCCACCGCCGGCGAGACCACCTCCGGCCAGCATTCCGCCGCTCTCCCCGCCGCCGCGACCTCCTCCTCGGCGCGACCCCACACATCCGGCGGTCTGCCGTGTTTCCTCGTCCTCACCGCCGGCCCTCTCTCTTCGGCAACCGCCGCCGCCGGCGCCTCCCTCACGTCCAACCCCGCCGCAGCCTCTCCGCTGCCCTCCACCGCGCGCCTCGCCGCCCCGCCTGCCGGCCCGGCACCGAGTCCCGCCTCCGCCTCGAGCTCCGACCGCCATCTCCCCTTCTTCTCTCAGCCCGACGCCATCGCCACCAAATCCGCCGCCGCCTGGGCCTCCTCGACCGTGTCCGGCCGCCGCCTCCACCTTCCCCTCTGGCGCCTCCGACCTCGCCGCCCTTCCTCCGCGCGAGCCCCGCGACGCCACCGCCGGAGCCACATCGCGGCCTCCCTCTCTCCTCTCCATCACCGCCCTCCCCGTCGAGTGCCTCCCCCTGGAGCTCCACTGCCCCTTGGCCTCCCCCGCCTCCGGCCCTGCACCCCTGCTGTCACCACCCCTCATCCTCCTCCGACCTTGCTCCTGCAGGGACGTCAGCCCCATGCCATTCCCAAACCCTAGCGGCACCTAGCTCCGTGCCAGCCCCGCGAGCTCCCGCGGCTCTGCCCCTCGTGCCCAGCGCCGCCGCTCTCTCCTTCGCGTGGACCGCATCCCCGCGGCCCCACCTCGCCAGCACCCTACCTCGCCGTCCTTCCACATCATCGCATGTGTTGTGACCCCCTGCCGCCCTCGCCTCTGTCCATCGCTACCACTCCAAGATTTGGCCGGCGCAGCCGATGCTCCTCCGAGTTGTTCCAACCCCTCCGCGGCATGCCATCCTGCGAGAAGCTCGAGCCCGTCCAGTGTCATCGAGTTCCCTGTTGTTCCTGTGAGAGCATGTCCTGTCCGGTGTGTACCAGTTTGGTGGCTTGATGATGTTTGTCCTGTTTCGCAATGAAGTGGGGTGCTGATGCGGTGACGGTTGTATGTGGATCCGAAGACAGATGGTGGTGGTGATATTGGAGCGGCTCGAGTAGTAATACTTCGACTACTTCCGCCTTGAGATGACCCCGGTACGACACCGACAAAAGACGGACGACAAGACTCCAACCGGAGATCAGAGGTGATGGTGCCGGATCGACAAGATCGTCTCCCCGGATCCGAAGAACGCCAAGAACGCCATGCGGAACCACAAGCGCTTCATCTCGGAGCACCAAGTCCTCCTTCCCGGATGCGACGAGACCTTCTTCACGGATACGCCAAGCACTTCGCCACCGGAACGCCAAGTTCTTCTTCATGAACGCCAAGACCAACTCGATGGCACGAACCCGACAAGATCTTCATGACGACAAGACCGACACCGACCATGGCGAACCCGATGATCCTCCGATGCCAAACCAAGTCCTTCGTCCCGGACCGCCAAGATCTATTCCGTTGTCCGAGAACGTTTTCACCGAGACCGATCCCCGTCGAACCCTGTCGAACCCCGAACCCCTCGGAGCCCAAGTTCGCCGAACCCTAATGTGATTCCCTATCCGAGACCCCCATTATTTTCATAATATGACATTATTGGCTGTCGCATATTAAATTGTTCATCTCTGCATCATATCATAATCATGCCAGATCTTCTGCCCTAGTATTAAATATTGCATCCGGTGTTTGTTTTAGTGCTTTGCTTCTTCGCGGATCAGGCCGATGAGTTGATGCGAGTATCGACAAGTTCTCCGGTTATGATCCGTCGGCAGTGTTTCCCAGGCGAGCATCTCTCCCCCTTCTACCTATTTTGCATTTATAGTCTTTATTTCCTCCCGTTGATCTATTGCTATCCGTGTCACGATGCTTTAGTTTCCGCACTCCAGTTTATCCCGTGCAGCCTCTATATTGCCTTGGACACCTCCTATTACCTGTGTTTGCTAGATAGCTGGCCTTGCGAGTCGTAGTCGCTTGCTCAGGTGTGATCTCGTGTTGTCAAGTACCAGAATTGTTGGAACGCTGGCAGATGTTTATCGGTGGAGATGTTTATTGGTGGATATGATCATGACTTTAAATACAACTATTAAAATGCTAGATAAAACTAATGCAGAGGCATCGGTGGGCAATAGATGTTATTTGGTTCTTCCACGCTCACTTGTGTCCCGTAGGACCCCGAGTACTTGATACCTGTTCCTTGATTTTCGCACTATCCACATCCGGGAGGCCTTATGGACCCCCCTAGCCAGAGCTTGATTCATTTCTATTTATTGGGGCCACAAAGTAGTTTGGGGCTTTATTACTATCCTGTACTTATGCCATGCTTACTGCTTTATTTAAGATTGTGCGTGGAGCACCTGTACTGTTTAGGATCGTGACACGTTTTCGCTGTATCGACAAGCCTAGTCACACTTTCGGGTTCCCAGTCGTTTACAACCGTCCAAACAAACCCTGGGTCCGTTCCAGAGCCGACCAACTTCGTTGCGGGTAGCTTAGTGAGGTGGCCCCCTAAAATATTTCTGAATCCTGTGATCGCTTTGTCGTGAATGCCTCGTTGGGTTTTGAGTTGGTTTTTCCGAGGTTGATCGAGTGTGTGTTGATATTTGTGCATCCCCGCAGGGTAAAACTTTCTGAAAGCCGTGTCCGCGGTTATGGACGACTTGGAGCACAGTATCTCGATCATAGACAAGCATAACTAAAGTAGTGCTATAAATTTGACTAAATATATCTGACTAGTAATCAGCTTCACTATAACGGAATGGATATTAAAAATGCCAACCACTGGTGGACCTGGATTGTTTTGTTATACCTGCCTAGTAAGTATTGCAACTCCAATGGAATATGATAAAAGTGTCAACAACTGTTGGGTTTTGGGATTCCTTAGGACAATGATATCTGACTAGAAAATGTTCCAACTACAACGGAATGTTAACTAAAACTGCCCACTACTTATGCTATCAGGATGACTCGTGCTATCTATATCTGATTGGTAATTGCTGCAACCATAACGGAATGTGTAAAACTGCCAACTGTGTGAGTTCCTTGGTCTGACTTCCTCATTTGGTCTCGAGGGGGAAATACCAGGATGGGTTTGTTTGGTGTTAGCTTCAGGTTGGATCCGAATAGGTCTCTCTTACCCCTCTCTAATAGCCTCTAGTGATACCGAGTCTCTATAGGTTGTTTAGTGCCGCTGCGCTGCCGCTTCAGCCCACCATACCTATGTAGGCGAGAGCCGTCGAATCCTAGCCTCGCCGTGTACTGGCCTCAGTACTAACGCTCCTCTTTTTCCTTTGCCCTTTGCCGGCACCCCTTTTGTTTTAGCAGGTTTGAGATCGACGTCATTAGCAGGGTTACCCTTCCAGCTTGGTCTGGGCAGGGTTATGGACGCCATTGGTTATTCTTCAGGGCTCTTAGCCCCATTTGCATCTTGTCCGTAGTCGGACGCTCTATGGTTTCAAGGTGATTTGGATCTTTGTATTGTATATCTATATTCTTGACTCATGGAGTTGTTGATGTATATAAATCTGTCTACGGGTCCCATCGAGGACTGATGTGTAATGGTATTACTTCGTTTTCCACCCGCACGAAAGTGACTGGTGGGCGTCCTTGAATCGTTTCTATGCGGGTTTGGCGGGAATCGCTAAAACCTGTATAGGGCCGATTTGAGGGTGTCATTGAGTGGTATCAGAGCTCAGCAGTTGCGATACCCCACAAGTCGAGCCTGTAGGATAACCTAGCTAACGGCCGAAGTAGAGTGTCAAAACTATTTTGCAAAATCGTTGGTTAGATCTTATTAGGTCTGCTTTTACTCCTTACCCTCTGCTATTCTTCTCTTACCTCTGCGTGTTTTGGATCTGTTCACTTATCCTTTCTTCAAGTCCAGGATTTCTCGTGGTTGGGTTCCGACGTACCTTCAGGGTTTCGCTTCCTCCTTTGGTAACAGTGTTTCTACATCCGGTCTTCGTGCGATCTGAGTAATCCTTCATCTGTTGGACTTCTCTCTGTTCCTTCTTGTGCCTTCCGGTGTTTTTCGACGCGACGACATCCTCTACGCCAGATCCGATGCAGAGTGTGCCTCACTCCTTGTTTCCGAATCTCATTTGTCGAGATCTTCAGTCTGATTCCGAGAGTTGGTTGCATAATTCTCCTATTCGTGTGCAGAGTAATGGTTTGGGTGCGCGATGGACTAATCACCATCCGACTACTCTTATCATTCGCTCTTGTACATTGATACGATGGATCCAGCAATTTTACTCCGTCCACGGAAGCTAGAGGTGGCTTTATTTGTTGATACCTCTCCCTTCGCCTTTTGATTCCGGAGTGTTCTCTCGATGACCACGGACAACAACCTCTTGTTAGTGGTGTCGCGAGGATCTACATGAAGCGAGAAGATTCAGACCGTCAGCCTTCTTCCCGGTACCATGAGGCGGATCTCGAGGGCGAGATCCATTGTTAGTGGTGTCGAATTGTGGCTCCCCGCAAAAACCACTACTAGCAAATCGCGTTGTTTTTGTGCATTGCATCCTCATGACCGCATGCTCATGTCATCATGCCACCTTGCATTTGGGCATCGTCTTGTCATCATGCATGGTTATGTCTAAAACTATTTTCGAAAAGCCTATCTTTGTTTTCTAAATATTTTCCCATCTTAATTTCAAATCAAACTCTGGTCTTTCCTGGGTCTTCGGAATATTTTGTTTCATCTGCAAACAGATTTCAAACGCCCCGTTTTAAATAAATAAAATATTTAAATTATTTTGGGAGGCAGCCAGCCAGGCCCGAAAGCCCAGCCGGCCACCTCCAGATAAAAATTCTACCTACCCTAGATCCCCCCAAACCCTTTCCTACCTAAACCTAGCCTACCCGCCCTTCCTCCACTAACCAGCCACATCACGTCCTCCATTCGCAGCGCGACACGTCGCCGCGCTGGCCCGCTCCCCACGCCACCTGCGCACCACCTCCTCACCAATCCCCGCGCCACACCGCCCTGCCACACCCGCCTACACGCACCACCACACGCGTGCGCCACGGAAACCACTCCCCATCCCCACGCACCTGGCCGCCTGGTCCCACCATCTGCTCCTCCAGCTCGCCACCTGGCGTCCACCCTGCCACTCCCGAGCCGCGCCCCAAACCTGGCCGCACGTTCCCCAGCCCTGCCCCCACCACGACGCGTGACCCCGGGCAGTGCTCTCTCTCTCTCTTCCCTCTCCCTCATCTGCCTCGAGGTAGCACGCCACCGCCGGCGAGACCACCTCCGGCCAGCGTTCCGCCGCTTTCCCCGCCGCCGCGACCTCCTCCTCGGCGCGACCCCACACATCCGGCGGTCTGCCGCGCTTCCTCGTCCTCACCACCAGCCCTCTCTCTTCGGCAACCGCTGTCGCCGGTGCCTCCCTCATGTCCAACCCCGCTGCAGCCTCTCCGCCGCCCTCCACCGCGCGCCTCGCCGCCCCGCCTGCCGGCCCGGCACTGAGTCCCGCCTCCGCCTCGAGCTCCGACCGCCGCCTCCCCTTCTTCTCCCAGCCCGATGACATCGCCACCAAATCCGGCGCCGCCTGGGCCTCCTCGCCCGTGTCCGGCCACCGCCTCCACCTTCCCCTCTGGCGCCTCCGACCTCGCCGCCCTTCCTTCGCGCGAGCCCCGCGACGCCACCGCCGGAGCCACGCCGCGGCCTCCCTCTCTCCTCTCCATCACCGCCCTCCCCGTCAAGCGCCTCCACCCCGGAGCTCTGCGGCCCCTCGGCCTCCCCCGCCTCCGGCCCTGCACCCCTGCTGTCGCCACCCCTCGTCCTCCTCCGACCTTGCTCCTGCAGGGACGTCGGCCCTGCGCCGTTCCCAAACCCCAACGGCACCTAGCTTCGTGCCAGCCCCGCGAGCTCTCGCAGCTCCGCCCCTCGTGCCCAGCGCTGCCGCTCTCTCCTTCGCGTGGACCACATCCCCGCGGCCCCACCTCACCAGCACCCCACCTCGCCGTCCTTCCACATCGTCGCCTGTGCTGTAACCCCCTGCCGCCCTCGCCTCTGTCCGTCGCTACCACTCCAAGATCTGGCCGGCGCAGCCGATGCTCCTCCGAGTCGTTCCAACCCCTCTACGGCATGCCATCCTGTGAGAAGCTCGAGCCCGTCCAGTGTCATCGAGTTCCCTGTTGTTCCTGTGAGAGCATGTCTTGTCCGGTGTGTACCAGTTTGGTGGCTTGATGATGTTTGTCCTGTTTCGCAATGAAGTGGGGTGCTGATGCGGTGACGGTTGTACGTGGATCCGAAGATAGATGGTGGTGGTGATATTGGAGCGGCTCGAGTAGTACTACTTCGACTACTTCCGCCTTGAGATGACCCCGGTACGACACCGACAAAAGACGAACGACAAGACTCCAACCGGAGATCAGAGGTGATGGTGCCAGATCGACAAGATCGTCTCCCCGGATCCGAAGAACGCCAAGAACACCATGCGGAACGACAAGCGCTTCATCTCGGAGCACCAAGTCCTCCTTCCCGGATGCGACGAGACCTTCTTCACGGATACGCCAAGCACTTCGCCACCGGAACGCCAAGTTCTTCTTCACGGAATGTTAACTAAAACTGCCCACTACTTATGCTATCAGGATGACCAGTGCTCTCTATATCTGATTAGTAATTGCTGCAACCATAACGGAATGTGTAAAACTGCCAACTGTGTGAGTTCCTTGGTCGGACTTCCTCGTTTGGTCTCGAGGGGGAAATACCAGGATGGGTTTGTTTGGTGTTAGCTTCAGGTTGGATCCGAGTAGGTCTCTCTTACCCCTCTCTAATAGCCTCCAGTGATACCGAGTCTCTATAGGTTGTTTAGTGCCGCTGCACTGCCGCTTCAGCCCACCATACCTATGTAGGCGAGAGCCTCCGAATTCTAGCCTCACCGTGTACTGGCCTCAGTACTGACGCTCCTCTTTTTCCTTAGCCCTTTGTCGGCACCCCTTTTGGTTTAGCAGGTTTGAGATCGACGTCGTTAGCAGGGTTACCCTTCCGGCTTGGCCTGGGCAGGGTTATGGACGCCATTGGTTATTCTTTAGGTCTCTTAGCCCCATTTGCATCTTGTCCGTAGTCGGACGCTCTATCGTTTCAAGGTGATTTGGATCTTTGTATTGTATATATGTATTCTTGACTCATGGAGTCGTTGATGTATATAAATCTGTCTGTGGGTCCCATCGAGGACTGATGTGTAATGGTATTACTTCGTTTTCCACCCGCACGAAAGTGCCTGGTGGGCGTCCTTGAATCGTTTCTATGCGGGTTTGGCGGGAATCGCTAAAACCTGCATAGGGCCGATTTGAGGGTGTTACAAGGAAGACCCCATAAAAGTGATATGTGAAGTGTCCATATCTGTGATAATGAGCAACAAAGATGCAAGTGTCCGGATTGCAAAATGGGAAATTGAGTTAGCTCCATATGCACCATAGTTTGATAGGAGAGATGCAATCAAATCTCAAGCAGTGGCTGATTTCTTTGCGTATTGGGATGAAATGCAATACGAATCACCTTTGCCGGACTCAAATTATTGGAGGATGCACTTTGATGGTTCAAAGTTAAAGGAAGGACTCGGGGCCAGGGTAGTTCTTACCTCACCCAAGAAAGATCAATGGAACTATGTTCTCCAGATCCATTTCAGAGCATCGAATAATGTTGCCGAGTATGAAGCGCTCGTGCATGGACTTAAGGTGGCAAAGGAAGTGGGGATACGTCGGATACAATGTTTTGGTGATTCGGATTTGGTGGTGTAGCAAGTGTCTTGCAATTCGGATGCCCTGGATGCAAACATGACCCTTTATAGATTCCATGTCCAAAGGATATGTCGGTTGTTTGAAGGATGTGAATTCCATCATGTACCTCGCCTTGAGAATGAGGCAGCCGACATACTATCAAAATTGGGGTCATCTCGGCAGCCAATCCTACCAGGAGTTACTTTGGAGCACTCGAGAAAACAATCTATCACGCCCTCACCATAATCTGAGTCACTCTATGTCCCGGCGCACTCTGGATCAGAAGCTACCCCTATGAATATTGACTGGGGAACACCATAGTAATCCCGGGGACTACTTCAGCAAACCCAGGGACTTCCTCGTAAACCCGGGGACTGCCCAACTTGATTCGGCGGCAGTTATGTCGGTGGAAGCAATGGAAATTAATGAGGAGCTTTTCCCTATCCATGTTATACCTACATGGACCAAGCCAATATTTGAGTTCTTGAAAGATGGAACTTTGCCAAGTGATGAGATACTTTCAAGGCAAATCCAAAGGAGAGCAAAGGCATACACCATTATAAATGCCGAACTATACAAGAGGAGTGTCACAAGTGTTCTGGAGCAATGTGTTGACCCGGAAGAAGGGCTTGAGATCCTCCGAGATATCCATCAGGGGGAATGTGGGCATCACGCTTCGTCTAGAGCTTTAGTGGCAAAAGCTTTCGGGCATGGGTTTTACTAGCCAAGTGCCTTGGAGCAAGCTGAGGATCTAGTGAGAAAATGCAATGGTTATCAGATGTATGCCACCAAGACACACATGCCAATGTCGGAACTGAAAACCATACCTATCGCTTGGCCATTTGTTGTGTGGTGCTTGGATATGGTTGGCCCATTTAAGCCGGCAAAAGGAAATATGACCCATATCTTGGTCATGGTGGTCAGATTTACCAAATGGATTGAAGTAAAGCCAATCAGGAAATGTGATGGGGCAACAGTTGTGACTTTACTCGAAGACATAATCTTGAGATACGGCTATCTTCACAGTATCATAACTGATAATGGCACAAATTTTGCTAAATGAGCATTTGTGAGTTTCTACCGAGAAAAGAAGATTCAGCTAGATATTGCATCAGTAGCCCACCCCGCATCAAACAGACAAGTGGAAAGATCCAACGGACTAGTTTTGTCCGGGATAAACCCTCGGCTCATTGAGCCACTCCAAAGATCAGCGGGCTGCTGGATAGAAGAACTACCAGTTGTACTATGGAGTTTGAGAACAACTCCGAATCGATCAACAGGCTATACGCCATTCTTTCTAGTATATGGAGCAGAAGCTGTATTACCAGCCGACATAGAGCATGACCCGCCCAGGGTCGCCCCATACACAAAAGATAAAGTGCAAGAAGCCCTACAAAATGATGTTGATCTGTTGGAAGAAGCGAGAGAATTGGCCTTGTCTAGATCCGCCATATATCAGCAAAATCTCCGACGGTACCATAGCCGAAAAGTAAACCCCCGAGTCTTCCAAGAAGGTGATCTGGTACTTCGACTGGTGCAACGCACTGCTGGCATGCATAAGTTATCCCCTCCATGGGAAGGGCCATTCATTGTAAGCAAAACATTTCATAATGATTCCTCTTATCTCATTGATGCACAACCACAGGAGAAAAACAAGGCGGACAGGTCCCCGCGAGGAATATAAGCGTCCATAGAATGTATCTCTACTTCGACCATTTTACACTTAGCTAAAAAGTGTATGTATCTCGAACTCTCATATGTTGGTATGTATGTAGGCACTGATCTTATCAATGGAACTTTGGCACCCTGAGCAGGATATCGGGTACTGCCTTAATAATACTTGTATTTTCTACATTTACTTTTATATATGTCAGCTGGCTTAAATTACTTGATCCCTAGTCAGGTTAGTAATGTGTGGGCAGCAAAAACCCAACTCTTCGACTTGCTGCTGTCCAACAAGAATTGGCTTGATGGCAAGCAAGAGAACAAGTTTAGAATTGCTAAGCACATGAAAAACGACTAAGGAAAGGAACGTAGTCGAGCCGACATTTGTTATTTGGACTAACCCTGTATTTACTTTATATATGTTTTTTGAGTTATTTGAGCTAATCCTAAAGTTCCAAGTATTGTTAAGTCAATTTTATGAACCTCGGACTCATACGTCAAAAACCCGAATCAAGGTAGACGCGAGCCGGATCATAAAATTGGAAGAACAAGAAAATGCAACTCGGGGACTCTTCCCAAGTTAATCTGGCATTAATAACTTAGCAGTAGCAAAACATAACCATTGTGCTTGATACATTTGCATCCGGCATACCGGGATTTAACAAATTTAATGTGTTTTTTCGCTCAAGGAGCAGCAGCATCTGAGGTATCAGTCATAGGAGGAGGTAATTCTGCATCGGTGGGGGAGCCTCAGTCTCTACCTCATCATCCGGGTTGACCTCAGCATCCTCCGGATCTTCAGTATCCTCAGCAAACTCTGAGGATTCTTTTTCTTCATTGCTCGAACCATCTTCGCCATAATCATTGTTGACTGCATCAAGGAAGCTCGGCCCTTCGATCCAACTGAAGGGAATATGCCCTGAGATGCAATAATAAAGTTCTTATTATGTGTATTCCAAGTATATGATAGATGTTTATTTTTCATGCTATAATTGTAATAATATGAAAACGTTAATACATGTGTGTTTAATAAACAAATGGAAAGTTCCTAGTTATGCCTCTCTTTAAACGACCTTGTTGATTAACAAGATGATCAAAGTTTCCTAATCATGGACATTGGATGTTGTTAATAACAAGGTCACAACATTGGTAAAATGATGTGATGAACATTCATCCAAAGTATAGCATTATGATCAAAATCATTGAGTTTATATTGCTATAACATCATACGAAGTAATCCTAGTACTTAGACCATGAGATCATGTTAATCACTAACACCGGAAGAGTATCTTGATAACATCAAACATCACACCGTAAAAGGGTGACTATAAAGGTGGGTTTAGTGCTACAAAGGTATTATGTAGAGGCTCATGGATCAAGAGTGGGATTTTTCCATCCCAATGACGGATAGATATACGCTGGTCCCTCTCGGTGATATCACATTGATATTAGCTTGCAAGCAAGTGATGTGATCACTAGAATGTTATATCATGGGAACGAGAAAAGAGTGCATGTCGGTAACGAGATCAAACTAGGTATTTGGATACACGATGATCGAATCTCGGACATGTAATATATCATGAGACAAAGGGATTAAGTTACTAGAGTTAAAGGTTCTCACGATCACAGAAGTCATCGTGGAACGTGCAGGAGTCAGAATGGATCTCTAGGTCCCGCTTCTGATCATTGTTCTGGGAGGAGTCTCGATCATGTCTGCATTATTCGCAAACCGTAGGGTGACACACTTAAGAGTTTCCAAACACCATTTGGAGCATATATGTTTCGGACGAAAGAATTGCAAAGCACTGGAATCATTTCGATGGAAACCATAATTGTTTTGGATGAAATTGCAGAAACTGGTTCTGCATGTGATATTGAAATGTTGCAGAGGGTTTTATGTGAGTGTTTGTTAATTAAGTATTTAAAAAAATTCTTAATAAAATATATAAAAGAGTTTTATTAAATGAGAGTTGCATTAAATTTGGTGGAAATTTAATGCATGTGAGTGGAGGCATGTTTATGTGAGTGGAGCTTGCACCACATGAATGAGGAAGAGGTGGGGGCACCCCCCCTTGGACGCTGGCCATGGGGAGGGGAGGAGCCCACACTGACGTGGGCATACCCTACAGGTACTCAAGCTTGGTATATATGGCCCAGATATGACGGGAGCCCACGATGTTACCAAGACCCAATACAGGATTTGGATGACTCACGGAGACTCCAATTCCTTGCAGCACAAGATGAAGCTTAAGATAGAAAGTAGGCCTGCAGGCGGGGCGGGTTGCGGTTGCCCGCACACTACTAAGCGAAGTCAGACATAAATTTGCAGCCGCATGCGGCTTTGCCGCCACAGACCGCTAGATTAGAGCAGTACTTTGCGGCAGCCCGCATCAACCGCAACAATGGGATACAATATGGAGAAAATAGTATAGTACTGGTATGAAACAGCAACGGCAATATCATGCTCAGTTTACAGCAGTACTGAGACCAACAGTCATGCACAGTTCGCAGTACTGAGACCGACAGTCATGCACAGTTCACAGTCATGCACAGTTCACGTATCCCTCTGACCCAAATTAATTGACTTGGATTTGTCTAATTTAGATATCGGAGGGAGTACTAACTACTGAACCACTATTCTATCATTGTACAGACGAATATATGTTGTGTTGAACAAAACCAAGTACATGTCATGCACATCTTCCTGATATATTTCCTGTTCCTCCTTCATGCCTCCATTGTTTGACGTAGATACAATCCAAGAACATCATGACATCCTTCTTCACATGGCATTCTGTCAAACATCAATAAAGGGAGAACTTTTAATTGCTAATACAGTTAAATATACATGAATTCGTGCAGAACAAACTCACAAATTAGTGCTAAGAGCCTGGAACATGGAACAACATGGCACAATTAGAAACCAGATTTCCTAGAAAGCTAGATTGTACAAGCATTTGATATGAACTTACATGATCCAATCTCTATATCCAGTGAAGTGAGCGTGTTGTGTTGCTGCTTGCAAGAATGATTGATGTGTTTTTACCAAGAAGCCTTACCTAATGCTGGACTCAAGAATCAAAAGTATCAGCATCTGTACCATAAATAACATCGTCTACTATTGTCCTCACATGAGTAGTTCCTACAATGACAATAAAATGTCAGAAGTTTTTACATCATAATAACAAAGCATGGTAGATAGCAATGAGAAGAGAGAGTTATACCGAGAGGTCGCATCCAATCTTGTAGACATATTAGTAGCTCTACGGTGTCGGGTTTCATGCTGCTCCTATAGTCACTTAGTATCCTTCCTCCGGTGGAGAATGTCGACTCAGATGGTACGGTTGATACAGTGCAGCCAACACATCCCTTGCTATGCGAGATATGATGGGGTATTTGTGTCCATTTACGGACCACCAGAGGAGTATATCGAAAGCATCTTCTTGTGGGTGCACATCATCATTTAAATAAATCTGAAGTTCACTCAGCTTTGCTCGTTTTTTTGTTCTTCTTGAACTTGCTTATTCCCTTGGTACCACGGGTTGTCAGTATTTGTTCCAACATAGCTGGTCCCTTGATCATTCACCATCGTTGATTCATCATCATGCGAGGAATATTCAACAAAAAGATTCTTGAACGTTTTCTTCACTCTGCCAAGGTATTGAGTTGCTTCACTTTGAAAACCAGATTTCAAACATAAGTCCAAGAATTTGAACTTGTACCTTGGGTCAAGTATAACCGGAAGACAAATTGTCAAATATGATAGCTTCCAATATTTCATAAACTTTTTCTTCATCACTTCAACCATAGTTTTAATGGTCATTTTCTCATGTTTAGCCTCTCTTTCCAATGTTAGATAAATTTTCCAAAGCTCATGGAAATACAAATGGGCTGTTGGATATGACGTACCAGACAGTACCATAGTGGCATCAAGGAAAACCTCTAGCAAGTTACAGACAGATTCCGCTGTTTTCCACTCATCATTTGTGGGTTGACATGTGTATGATGTATCTTGCAACTTCAAAGAAGCGAATGCCCTTCTATACTCGAGAGCTATTTTGATCATCAAATGAGTGGAATTCCAACGTGTAGGAACATCTAAACATACTTTCATCGTGCACGTAATTGCCTCTTGTTTAACTATCTCTTTGAACTTCTTTTTCCGAGGTGGGGAGCTTCTAACAAACTTTATGCTTTCACGGATATTCACCACTGCCACGCAAGGAATTGCCAAGCCTTCTTGAACAGTGAGGTTGATCACATGACATCCACATCGACGATGTAAAAGATCTCCATTGCAAGGAAGCAAATTCTTTCCTAGTAGATTTGCTTGCATATAGCTCATACATGAGTTATTGTTTGATGCATTGTCTAGCGTAATGGAGAAAACCTTTTTTTGCAAACCCCAATCTTCCATACAATCCAACATGATGTTAAATAAATTTGTTCCATCATGTGGTGTATCAGTCTCAGAAAACCAAATCACTTTTTTCCGCAATTTCCATTTTTCATCAATAAAATGGCAAGTTATACACATATAGCTCATAACTTGACGCGAAGTCCACACATATGAAGTTAAAGAGACACGGGAGTCTAGTTTCTGCAGAACATCTTGAAGAGTTATCTTATGTTGAACAAACATATCGATGCAATCAAGTCTGATTGTTGTCCTAGAAACCAACTGAAATGCAGGATTCAGACTATGCACAAATTTCTTAAATCCTTGGTACTCTACTATTCTGAATGGCAACTCATGTAAGACTATCATCCTCACCAATTCAAAGTGAGCTCTGTCGGGGTCATACATCCATTTCTCTGAGCTGTTTGGATCAGATTGTGACATCGTTGATTTCATGGAGTCAAGAAATTCATATGTCTTAGCTCTTTCCTCGCAAACTAGCATATGCCTAAGGCAAGAACTGGTGTCAACTTCTCTTGCAGCCGCAAAAACCCTCTTACAATGTTTACATTTGGCTTCCATAGGTTTGTTGCCATCATATATAGGATCAAAATCATTCCACATTTCAGATTTAAGTTTCCTTCTCTTTGAACTACGTGTAAGACCTATGAAATTTGAAATGAACATACAGTTTATGCCAAGACATTTTCTATTTAAGATACACACACAATTGATATGAAAATATATATCCAGAGTAGACATGATAACTTACGAGGAGTCTGAGACGGTGTTGGCGATGATGGTTTTACACCTATTGACCTTGGCAATGCCTGAGATAACATGATATTAACCCCTAGGGATCTCACAACAGGAACTACCGGTGACTTCAACCTCTTCTTTGACGGAGCTTTTGAGGGTCTTATATTTTCTCCTAAACAAAGATTACCGTCAGAACCCCAAAATATTGTTCAAATCAGATCAACAGTCTAAATAAATTACATAGTTAACAATGTTTAGGACTATCTTAGTACTAGTACAATCACCAGCCTCTTGTACTGCTACTATACCCTCTAGTACATTTGCATTGCAACAAAAATCCACAACTACAAGATTACCAGCAGTAATAGAAGTTTACAAGTGTCAAAGCCCACCTCCACATTTCCATTAGTTACAGCACTGAAAGACTAGTAACTAAATTGCTATCATGTGCTCTGGTACCAAATCATGGTACTATGCACAATGCAAGGCCTTATAGAGAGCATACCATCTCCAAAATTAATACTTTCTAACTAGAACAGAATGATGAATGAAGCTCACTCAAGAACTGGTAAACCGACAGAGCGTGCGTAGTCTACCAGCCAACACAGTCAAGACAGTCAAGACACCCCTTTCTATGAACCACAGAAATGAAATGAAAAAACCAACAAAATCGAAACAAAAATGCGTTCAGTAATCATACTAGTAACAAGAAGAAAAATGCAGAAATTTTACTACTGTTTTTAGTGAGATGTCAATGTCTCTCTCTCCTATCCTAGACACGGACACTCACGGTGTTCTTCTCCAGCTACCCAAGTGCTGTAACTGAACTGATACCTTTCTTATTATAACTTAAATTTAGATCTAAACCGAGTATAACAAAAACTTTAAATCTGCACTGACATAATTTGGATCGATCAATGGGCAAAAACAAAATTTCATGGGACTCTCCCCTGTGCGTGCTAATAAGTAATAAACCACCAATGCATTCCTTGGACTGTCATGCCTCTTGTTCATTACTAAGAAAATGACACCAAAAAGACAAAAACAAAGTGATACCTCTGTAGGAAAACTTCCGTATGGGACACTACAATGTCTAGATCAGAAACCTTGCGTTTGTCATACTAATCACCCTTATGTGGACCGGCTAATACAAACCACTTGTCGTTTACGTATCGATTAACTGGGGATTAATTACCCTAGACATTGCTAACCTCACCACCGTCTAGTCAAGATACTCGGCCCTTGTGGAAATTAAGATCTAAGGTGCTGTAAATTGCTTTGGTCGCATCTTGGCTGCTTACTCCATATACAAGGTAGATTCATTTTTCTTCTTGAAGCGCCAGCGAAGAGGTTGGAACTTACAATAGGGTGGAAGAACTCATGCTTATCTACCTCTAGCCTGAAATTGACTGACCATTTTGGGCATTTGCAATGGGTAGTAAGCCGGTAAGAGCTCAAATTTTTTGTATGTTGGGAAGAATGGTAGAAACTAGTGGCCATCAACCCTGTGAAGTTGATTGTGTAGCGATAATAAATTCATCACGGGTTTCTCTTGGGTGGTTAAAGTTTTGACAGTAGCAAATGTGTATTCAGTAGTCAGCAGTGATCGAGAAAATCAGCAGTCAGTACAGCCAACTATAACTTCGATTATAGTACAACCTTAAATACATCATTTCAGAAACTGTTTGCCATTGTACATGCATATGCTCAACGATCTCCAAGTTGACCTTTATTAAGAAGAACAGCTAAACAACTCTCAAGTTGAACAAAGTACAAGCAAGTCAAGGACTAAACGACTCCCAAGTCTGGATCTATAAGAATCCCGTTTACCTTTTTGTTTGAAAAAGCATGAAACAGGTGAAGCAGATGAATTGGGGCCATTCAACAATTGCAAGGTATGGGGAACAGTTGACGGGCCAGTATCAAGAACTCTAGATATGAGTGAAACTCCAGATAAGAGAAGGGGAGTGGTTACCTTGAGCGGCCAGGACAGGGGCAGGGGCAGGGGCTGCAACCGGGACAGGGGCACGCGCGGGAGCCGGACATGGAGCAGCAACCGGAACAGGGGCACGGGCGGGGGTCAGACATGGAGCAGTAGCCATAACAGGGGCATGGGCGAGGGGCGGAGCTGGAGAGGTGACGGAGATTGATGGCGACGGAATGGATGGAGGAACTCCAGTATGGGCAGGGGGCAGCCATGGAGATGGAGGCGGCGCCGCCGCCGTCGACCCCAGCATCGGACTCCTTCGTCGACCGCTAGGTAGGGTTATGCGGGTATGCGGGTTCGTGGAATATGAGGTGACGATGCGGGCTTGCCGCTTTGACCCACTCATTGCGACGCGGTCGGCCCAGCGGCACTACGCGGGCCGTTTTTGCGGGGCGGCGTGGCGGCGTAGCGGGGAGGCCCGCCCCGCTTGCAACCTGAATAGAAAGTTTAAAGGGACAAACCCTAACCTGTAACCGTCTCAACCTGCTACCCGAGACCTAGCCTAACTATATAAAGGCTAGGAGGGACGGCGATGAGGACAATCACAACCCTAGTTTCCACAACCATCATCAGATTGCATCTACGCACCCCCTGTAACTTTCGACTCCCTCGATAATTCCAAGAGCAGACAAGCAGGAGTAGGGACCTCTACGAGGCCTGAACCTGGGTAAACCTTGCATCCCTATGTGCTTGTTTTCTAGCCGATTGATGCCTCCAGTGCTCCCTCCTTCTCCAAAACCCAAGTCCATAACAATGGGCATTGACAAGTTAATCTCTCGTCAATTGGCGCCGTTTGTGGGAACTGGGACTGATGATGTCGCGGCTTCTTCGGCCCCGTCAACCGCGATCTATAACTCTGCAACAATGGAGATTCGCCAGCTCTTTGGCGTTTTCGACTTCACCGTCCACACGCCGGACACTCGCCCGGCCTTCGAGTCCGTGGGCCATGGGATCGGCCTGGCGATCGGGAGCCTACTCTTCCAAGTTGGTCAGCTGGGCACACTTCGCCTCCCTAATCAGCTGACGGTCCCTGCGATTGCTCCACATTGTGGTTTCCACCACCAATCGGCACCCTGAGCAAGCTCAACGCCTCGACAACAGTTGAGAGAACGGATAGCGACAACAGTCGCAGATCCAATCTAGGTGACTGGCTACAGAGGATGGAGCCTACGGCTCCGGATCTGAGAGTTGAGGGAGCAACAACTTCCCCAATCACTTCATGTGCGCCGTCATCAATGTAGGCGACACCGGTGTCAATCGCAACAACACCAGTACTGGTCCGTCCAACGGTGGGAATGGTAGCTCCACCAACGGCGCACCCACGAACTGTGCGCCCACCAACGGCGCACCCACCAATGGCGCACCCGTCAACAATGGGATAGACGGGTCCCGAACCTCACGGCGAATGATCGCGTTGAGGAGCGCATGCTGATCAAACTCAACGAAAACGAGTGGGCCCGCTGCCGCGAGGCTCTACGGGGTAATCCTCTCCCCCTAGACTCGTCGCAACAGATGCTGATGGGCTACCACTGGCTGCTCAACAAGGAGTACAAGCGCCAGCAGCAAGTAATTGTGCAACTCGACGAGCGTAGAAAAGCGGCGGACGAGTTGAGCCTCCGACTAGCTCAGCTTTCCTCCATGAGAGGATCCTATTCCAAGGGCAACAACTAAGTGGTTGCCAAACATCGATCTCTACTGGCCCACCTCACCGGCAATGAGCGTGACGAAGCCGCGAAAGTCCTTGACTTCGGCTCTATGATGGTGGATACGCGGGGCAACGTGCTCGCTAAGACACCGCAAGTAGCGGTGACAGCGGCCACCATGTACCTCCTCAACAACCAGCCGCCGGCTGGAGATCCACGAGCTTCCATGCACCAATCTACGATCGTGGGCTTGGGGCTAGTCCAAGTTGCCCTCGTCAAGGAGCCGACACCAGAGCCGAAGAAAGGTAAAACTCCAGATAGGTACTACTACTCGTACTCCTCCGGTGACGACAACCACGATCTGTCACGACGACGTCACGCACGACGCCATGACCATGACTACGACGTGCGTGATGACATCACGTAGAGCAAGGTCGACAAGATGTGGGCAAGGCACGCTCGTTTGACTGACTTGGAAGATGACGAGGTGGAGCTCTACAGCACCATATGCTTCAGCAGATCCATCAGGTAGAAGCCAATGCCTAAGGGGTTCAAACTCCCATCGGAGAACCTGAAATTTGACGGCCTACAGGACCCGAAGATCTGACTGGAGGATCATATCTCCTCCGTTAGATTACATGGTGGAAGCTCAAGCACAACAATGCAATGCCTGCAGCTACAGCTGCAAGGCACCGCCCACGCATGGCTCAACAATCCCCCGCGCGAATCAATTCGCAGCTGGGAGGAGCTAGTCTACAGCTTCGTGCGCAACTTCAAGGGAACCTATAAAAGTCCCGCGTCAATCAAAGAATTAAGAGGCTTCCATCAAAGATCCGACGAGTCGCTACGCTCGTACATCCATAGGTGGTCCATCATCAAGAACTCCGCAGAAAATATCTCGGAGGACCGCGCAATCGACCCGTTCAACAGCGGTGTTTGCCGTATAGAGCTCAGGGAGGAGTTGGGCCGCTCGAAGCCCAAAACATTTGACCACCAGATGGAGATCGTGAATCAGTGGGCGGATGGAGAGGACTCGGTCAAAAACCATACCTACTTTGATGATGATGATGACCTTGGGCGCAGACGTGACCGCCGAGGGAAACGTCGAATGCGCGTCTACGAGGACCGGAAATAAGTCAACATGGTCGCGGCTGGCTACACCGACAAACGCGACAACAACCACCACAACGGATATCTCGGTTGTACCACACTACGCTTATCATGACTACGAAGATGTCAGGCCCAAACGGTGTCATCACAATCAACAGAAGCTTTGAGAGGTCCGATAGCTGTGACAGGGAATTCAATAGAATCTCCTAGTCCTTCGGCATGCAAGAGGAGCTCGCAAGGTTGAAGGAGAAAATAGACAACAGTCTGCCTCCCCTGAGCAATCCAATCTCACTTGACCTCTCCTTCGACTCGTCGGTGCACACCAAGAAAGTCTAGGTCCGCCCAACGGACCCAACCAAGACGACCCTCATTGCCAACAACTTGAGTTCCGCATAGCAACTCGCACTCGTCAAGTTCCTCTGTGAGCACTAGAAAATCTTTGCCTGGTGTCCAGCGGACATGCCAGGAGTTCCCAGGGAATTCACCGAGCAAGCACTCAACATGAATCTAGATGCAAGGCCAGTCAAGCAGACAATATGGCAACTGGCTGAACCAAGAGCAAAAGCATTCGGTATGGAGATCAACAGACTCCTCGACGCAAATTTCATACGCAAGATCAAGGAAAGCACCTGGCTTGCAAACACAATGCTAGTGCCTAAAAAGGACACGGATATCCTGCGGATGTGCATGGACTTCACTTCCTTGAATAAGCACTACCCAAAGGACCACTTCACGTTGCCACAGATTGATTAGATAATTGACTCCACTACGGGATGCGAGCGCCTCTGCTTCCTCGATGCCTACTCAGGCTACAACCAGATTCGAATGAAGGAGGAAGACCAGGAGAAAACGGCCTTCACAACACCCTTCGGTGTGTTCTGCTACAACACGATGGCATTTCGTCTGGAAGGAGTTGCTGCTTCCGCTGATTCGCTGGAGCTAGGAGGTGGAGGTTGTTTGGTGGCCTGAACGTGTGTGCGAGGATGGATGCGCTGCTGATTTGCGGCGCTAGGACTTCCACACGATCTTGAGATCGGCAAGCGTTTGACTACATCATCCACAAGTTCCAACTCATTAACAAAGCTCTGTTGTCTTCGAGGGTAAGTTTTGTATGGATGTATATCCACCCGTTGGTTGTATCTAGGAGATAGATCTTGGCGTATAGTTCCCATTGTGGGAATTTTTTTGTTTTCTATGCTACGAACCCAACACCAACTGTGGAAGAAGGCGTACTAGATGAGGTTGTAGGTGCAAGCTTTACGTCGAGCGGTGCACTCTGAGTCATTAGTCCACTTTGATACGGAGCGCATACGGTCAAGAACCTTCAAGTCCAACCCTTCATACCACGAAAGCATGAAGCTTAAACTGTGTCAGCTCCGCCGCGCAGCGGATTTCCTCTAGAGGTTCAGCTCAGTCTCACACTTCATCAGTTTTGCAATAAAGGTTGTACTACCTCTTGGAGTGGGATCAGTAGGCCAAATGGCATTGAAGATCCGGGCAGCTGTAGTCATGATGTCCGCACCATAGTTCTTTATGGTTTTAGTTCGGGCAGCGAGGCTCACCAGCATGTCCTCCATATCACAAGGAATAGATTCGGCTCCAGGACCAACATGGGTGCCTCTCTTCAAACGGAACTCGGTCACATCAGCAGTAGCAATGGCATCACTCTCTGTAAATTTGCCTAAAAATAAGACAAGTAACACCAGAAAGTAATGACACGTGACCCGGAAAAATAAATGTCGGAGGAAGGAAAAAACTGACGAGCGATATAACTGAGGATCTGGGCCAGCTCCATGAGACAATCAACATTCCTTTTCTGGAGCTTCTCATATTCGGTGGTCATCGACTCAAGCTTGATGTCGGCTTCCTTCAGCATATCTTGGTCCTTTTCAATCTGAGTTTCCAAACGCTCCTTTTCCTCGGAGAAATTCTGGTCAGCCTTGTCTAGCTCAGCCTTATGAGAGTTCTTCAACTTTTTGATTTCGGCATTCAACCGAGTAATCTCATCATTCTTGAGCCGAAGTTCAGCAATCTCGTCGTTCTTTTTCTTGAGCTTGACCTCATTCTACCCTGCATGTTCGAGAAAGTGAAGCATTATGTTACGCAATGGCACAATATCATCAAGGGACACTGCAAATAGTTTGTTGACCTGGCAGAGCCGAGGTATAATTATCTACCGAGTGAGGATGGAAAAGGACAAAGGTTAAGTGACAAACATGAGTTACCTTTGATCTCAGCCAAGTTTTTCCGCATAATTTTGTTTTCAGCCTCAACTTTGGCTGCGCAATATGTATAATGAATTAGTTCGAACAACAATAAGATGAAGGAAGGAATAAGTGAAAACACAAGTGAAAGAAATTACCCTTTTTCTTTTACTCGGTGATCAACGCATTGTGCTTAGAGCGGAGCTCCTTGTGAGTATCTAAAAGCCACTAAAACTCAGCGATTCGGTGGTTGGTGGTGATCTAAAAGAGGAAATTGTTAGTTTGTGTATAAGCAGCAATATTTGAATCTACTCAAGACCTATGCCAAGTGGAACTTAACCCGACTTTAGGTGAGTGAATATTTGAATCTAGTCAAGACCCAGGCCAAGTGGAACTTAACCCGGCTCTAGGTGAGTGAATATTTGAATTACTGAAGAGCCAGGCCAAGTGGAACTTAACCTGGCTCTAGGTGAGTGAATATTTGAATCTACTCAAGACCCATGCCAAGTGGAACTTAACCCGGCTCTAGGTGAGTGAATATTTGAATTCTACTAAGGAATTTAGTGCAACCAGACATACTTCGGATTGGAGCATCCAATTGAGTAATGCGTTACTCCACCAGAGGCTCGGGGACTAGAGGATAAATCTATAGTTACTTGCACTTATGTAAAGGCATGACGAAGAGGTTTACCTCCATCATTTGGCCTGCAAGTGTGATGGCCTTAGAAGCTGTGTTCATTTCGGCGCTGAACTCTGCGGGACCGAACTTCTACGGGATTTCATTGTTGAGGTTGATGAACTCAGCGTTATTCCAATTGTTGACATATTCAATCAGCACCGGACCATAATTTTCCCCGTTGAGCGTTTGGGTAGACACCAAGCCTTTGGCATGAGCTTCCTTCCTAGTAATCTATGCTGCAGCAAGACTAGTATGTAAAGTAGGCTACTTACTACTAGCAGACCCGGAGGCAGCAGAGCTGGAGGCAGTACTCCCCTTTTTCATCATGGACAGAAGGGTCTGCTATCCAGATTCAATTGTTGATCCCTTGCGGGTTTTGGTAGCCTCGGCAACTTGTTGGCCCTTGGAGGAATCAGTACCCTTTTTGGCCTTGGTGCCGGGTTTAGCCTGAAGCTTTTGCTAAAAGATATCCTTGGCAGAAGGTGTTGGTGTAGGAGCTTTGGCCTTGGGGCTAGGCTGAGCTTGGTCTTCTCACCGAGTCTTGAAAGACTCGGACGAGGCATGAGGACTTGGTGAAGAACTTGAAGCTGGTACTACTACTAGTGCTGGTGCTGGTGCTAGAGTAGGAGCCGATGAAGAAGAAACTTTGGTCAGTGCAGGAGTAACCGGCACATCGGTAACAACTGGTTGTGGCTGAGCCGAAGAAGAGCTGGGCAGATCCGACATAACTGTATCCTCGGCAACACCACTTCCCTCTGCGCCAACATTGCCCTCCTCTTGACAAGGAGGGCTAAGGTTCAGAGCGGCCGCGAAGCTCTCCAGAATAGGGCTCAGCAGGCGCGCATCATAGTTGCGAGAGGGATATGGGGCACTTCGGATAGGCGAGGCAATGCTCGAGCCGCTCTGGGGGATCTTCCTGGTGGACCTGCCAGGTCAAATAAAGAACAAAACAACAAAGAATAGAGAAACAAAGAAACAATAAATACATGAAGATGAGCAAGCAAGGAAAAAGGAGCTTACTCGGAGGAAGTTGGAGGTTCCTTGGGCTTAGGTGCTCTGTGAACTAGGACCTTGGTCACAGGCTTGCTGGCGCCTTTGACCCTAGGATTCTTCGACTTCTTCTTGGTCTGAGGTGGCTCAGAGGAAGGAGCTGAGGTAGCCGCACGTTTCCTCAAAGGGGCAGGAACCGGGTTACCCACGGCAAGAGGAGGATCCTCGTGGACCTAACCGGCCAGGTTAACTAAAGCCGGATCAGTGGGAAAGGCATATGAGATAGGCATAGGATCGTATACCTCCAGAATCTCAATATCAGTGTCTTCATCGTCATCCGTCCAATCCCTTAAACTAGATGTCTTACCAGGGGCTCATCTGGAGGTTGGATCCGGAGTAGGCAAGAAGTCTTCAAGATCCGGCTCCACCTCGTCTGAGGCCTCACGATCCATCCCCCACTTAAGGGACAGCTCGTGGCCATCCTCAATTGTCTGTTGAGTAAACAACTGAAAAGCAATAGTGCATTAGATCAAGTAAAAGATATAATCCAACATACCATGTAACTCAGACAAAAGGTCAAGTAAGGAAACATACCTCGGGAGGCAGCCTATCCCAGTAGAAGTGCTCGAATCCCCACACCCAATCCTTGTTGAAGTGTTTGTCTACCCTGAAGATAGCTTTGACTCGGTGGAAAATCTCAATGTTGTTGAGCTCGAAGGACGAAGTCCGGTTGGGGTCAAGATGCCCACTCATATGGCAGAGCTTGTGCATGCGCTTTTGCAGAGGCGAGATCCGGCTATGGATGAAGGTGATCATGATATCTTTGCCGCAGAACTTTAGGTTAACCAATTCCTTGATCTGTTTTTCCACCTGAATCGCCAAGGCAGCAGATTGCCTTGGAACCCGGCCCCACAGAGTTTAGTCCGGGACACCAATCTGGTAAGGGCGGAGCCAAATCAGGTCCTCCTCGGTGTTGTTATTCCTCACATATCAGAATGTACGGGACCAACCTTTGTAGGACTCGAGGCTAGTAACTCGGGGGAAGACAAATTTTTCCAGGGTGAAAGGGAAGCCGCCCCGCACCGAGTCAGGGATTTGTCGGCGAGGGGAGTCTCCTTATCAGGGACAACATGGGCTCTGAAAGAGAAGAACTTGTAACAAAGTTGTATAGTGGGCCAGAGGCTAAGGTAACCCTCGACCCCAGAAGCAAAGGAAGAAAGGGAGGAAATGGCATTAGCCGGCAGATGGTGAGGTTGGAGCTCGAAGGTGTTGATGAATTCATGGAAGAAGTCGCTAATGGGAAGGCTGAAGCCGCGCTAGAAGTGCGAGAGGAATACTACAAAATTACCCGGATTGGGCGAGGGAGTAATCTCCTAGCAGGGGAGGCGACATGTAACTCCGGAGGGGATGCGGAGGGTCCGGTACAGCCAGTCTATATCATTCTGGCAGACCCAGGAACTGGCCCAACCTCCTCGCTTGAGGTGGGCCTCGCCGCCCTCCTCGTGCTCTTCAACGGTGACGAACTCCTCCTCAGCCATCTCCAAGTCCCTGCCCTTGTAGACCCAATCTGTGATGGTGGGCAAAGATCGAGACTGGCAAGGCCCCGTGGCGGCGTGGCTACGCAGGAGCGGCGACACAGCTATGGGGGAGAAGCACAGTGACAAAGTGTAGTGGCGACAGCGTGGTGCCTAAGCAAAGCAGCGGCCAAGGTGCTCTGGCGTAGATGAGGAATAAGTAGAAGAGGCGATGCATGCGAGGGTGGGGAAAATGATCAAGGGGCATCCCTCACCCCCTATTTAACTACACAACTAAGTGGGGTAGTGGGATCCAGCGGTGTAGCAAAGCCAAATGGTGTGGCCATGTATCCACCAGATCAACCAATCAAAAGCGAGCCACATGAAGGGCCACAAGGAGCAGCAGATCCCATGACGCGACGTGGTGATACAGTTAACAAGGAGGCAACCACGATGTGATGTTTGGAGCAGTTATCCCTGATAATGAATATAGTAACCGGCACAGTAACTGGCGCAGGCCCTTAAAATGAGGCAAAACAATGATTACCCTCCACGTAGGATGCGGGGAAGCGTACAAGAGAAGGAAGGAACCTGAAGGATAACCCATATAAATAGAAGGTGACCAGGCCAGCGAGAAATATCTTCGAATGAGCCAAGGGAATGCCAAGACACAAAAGTAAGAAGGTCCGAGTTACAACATGACTCGGCTAAAAGAGCAAAGAACTTGGTAGGTTGAACCTGTTGTGGCCTTATCAGCTAAAGTTGCTAAGACTGCACCAGCTTCGGGGACTAATGCTGGGGTGATACCCCCGGGTAGGGTCACACCAGGGTATAAAGGCCATCTTAGCCGAGGTATGGAAAGGTCAAAGCGTAAGCTGGCCGAGTCACCTCAAGGCAGGCCGACTTACGGGGTGACCTGGCCCGAACGATATTCGTCTAACCTTGTCCCGACCGACATAAAACATATGTCGGCTAGCCCTTTGTAACTTGTTTGCAAGTACCCACAGGGCCGAGTTAACTAGGCCTGAGCCGAGTTACCACTTGGCTTACAAGGGAAGGAAGGAATCTTCTTGGTCAAAGGTTTTCTCTCTCCACTGTAGCATGAGCGAAGCATACAGAGGGATGGACCAGCGAGTATGGACCGACAAAGATGACGTTGCCCATGTCAGGTACCATTGGCTATGTCGGATGATGACGCGACGTAGAGGGCCTCAGTGAGGCTTATGCCCTGAGTCTGGATTAGCTTAGACAGAGAAAAGAGGAGCACCGCCTTGCTATTTTGGGAGAGGCATATTCGGAGAATATGCCCTCCACGTATGCCCTAACTTGTAACCTAGCCCCCTATATAAGGAGGGGCAGGATATACATAGAGAGGGTCGGCCATTTTTACTAAGGGAGAACCTAGAGAGTTAGTCGTGGGTAGTAAGAGCACTAGCCTCCTTCCCACAAACAGCTCAAGCATCTGTGTGTGGAATCACCACACTATCCCTCCCTGGATTCCTCTAGTTCACATTGGCCCCATCTTTAGCCTATACATGGCATTTGACGTGCCACCACCACGACAGTACAAGACACGAAGACTAGTTAGTATTAGTGTAGGACTGTGTATATCCGGTATGGATTTTACCTTGTAACCTAGGATCGAGCGTGTTTATAAGCCAGACCTTTGGGAGCCTTTAGAGCACAACAAGTTCTAACAACACGATCTCACATAGCGAACCCTACGATCTCTGTAACTTGGCGTATTACCATTATAGTGATTTATAGCAAGTGTAGGATTCACCACCATTGTGGATCTGAACCTAGGTAAGCTATGCAACCTCATACCTGCCAACTCGCCACCATACCCCACGTCTAGAAACACGCTCTCTGAGGAACCCTCCATGGCATACTCGTCGACAATACCCCGATAGTTGGCGCCCATCGTGGGGCATGAGGCGCTTTGAGCTCTACACCGGGCGAGGCCTGAGCACTTCGTAGGAATCAATGACAACATAGCCATCGGGCGCGTTCTCTTCCCTGCCAATGTTCTGATCATCCCTCAAATGAGTTCTGGATCCCAGCAAAGACGAACCCCACCCGCTGCTCCATCGTCCCTACCAAGGACATCCACATCTTCATTAGTGAGACCGGCTCAAGATCAACTTCCCGAGAGGTCGGACACACGTCAAGACCCGCATGGAACATCTCTGGGCTGGACACAATCGCGAAATAATAGTATGAGACGAATCTCTCTTTGGAGTTTGCCGACTGAGATCTCAACAATTCAAGGCACACCCAAACCGCCCATGTGGAGGATATAACGGTGGAATACAAAAGTAGATCCGCTTGGCTCACCCAAGTGTTAGAGAAGCAGAGGTCACACTTCGTGACTATCGTAAGTTCCTATGATCTGTCGCGCCATGTCTAGATGCCGGACAAACCCCTGTGTGAGTTTCTAACCAGATGGCTTAGGTTGAAAAACTCTGTTGTGGGAATCTCTGATGAATGACCTGTGCCTCACTTCATTGAAGGATTCGAACAGGCCTTACTCCTCCGGCATTCTCTAAGGTGACATGAGGCTGCCGAATTGCTAACTCTCAGCCAACTGATTGTGACTGTTAACAGTTATGCCGAGGCTAACATAGTTTCTATGGGATCCTACTACTGCCGGGAAAAGTAAGTTCATTGGTTAAGTTGCCTCAAAATCAGGCTCTACCTCTGAAACGGTCGACAATAACTCAGACTCAGTCTTGGACACACTCTATGCCGACATCGGCGATATGGACTGTGGGAGTGAGCCACCCAACTCGGAGGAACAAGGAGCTGCAATGAGGTAGATTGAGGAGGATATGGAGCGTGAGGAACGCAATGAACAAGCAATGGCTAACCACCAAGTGATGGTGGCCTTAACATAAGAAAACCAAGGTGCCGGCTCATCTCCGCTAGTAGTGGACAACGCCGAATGAGCACTGGCCGCAGGTAAGAATTCTGTGGATCCTACGGATCCAGTAAGGGCCATGCCTCCTCCAGCTATCCCCCTGTGGATAGTGAAGGAACCGGCGACCGGACCAAGTCCTGCCAATCAAAAAAATCATCCGCCACCGCCATCAACCTCGGCGACAGGCAATATCTTTGTTACTCTGTCTAAAAAAGTGATAAACAGAGAAACCCTCATAGAGCCAGTGACCGTGGATCATATCCGGAACATTGTCTAGCTAGACGAGAAGCACCAAGAAATCTGTGGCATCCCGCTAAAATCACTACCAGAAAATCGTTGTGTTTTTGTGCATTGCATCATCATAACCGCATGCTCATGTCATCATGCCACATTGCATTTGAGCATCGTCATCCTCATGCATGGCTTGTTTGAAAACTATTTTCGAAAAGTCTGGTTTTGTTTTCTAGACGCCCCGTCTTTATTTCAAATTAAAACCCGGCCTCTTCTGGATATTTTGTTTTGTCTACAAAATATTTACCAGAGTCTATTCGGACAAAATAAAAATAATTAAAGCCATTTTTTATTTAGGGGGAGGCAGCTGGCCGGGCCAAAAGGCCCAGCTAGCCGACCTACTACCCCATATACTAAGTCCTAGTCTAAACCCACCTAACCAAACCCTAACCCCAAACCACATCCCCACCCCGCCGCCTCTCTCTCTCTCACCCCGCCTGGCCCTTCCCACACCACCTGGCCCAACCGCCACCTCACCCCGCCAACGCCACCTCACCCCGCGCGGCACACTCAACACCACGCACACATGCAGCCTCAGCCCCACCCCATCGCCACACACCCGCACCCGCACGCCTGCCACACATACACCACACCACCACCAACTCCCGCTCTCGCACGCCTCCTGGGCATGCACACCCGTGACCCCTGCCTGTTTCCCCACGACATCCCACCACCCAACCAAGCGGGCCCACCCACCACCTGCCGCACCACGCGCGCGCCCGCAACCTCCCCACCGCATCCTCTCGTCGCACGCCTCTCCTCCTCCTCTCCCTCGCGTCAGCCGCCGCCGGCTACCTCGACCACCGCCTCCGCCTTGGACCTCGCCGACGCGGCCCCTTCTCCTCTGGCTCCAAACGCCGCCCTCGCCGCGAGGAGCGCCACGTCTCCTTGCCCGGTGCCCTACGCCTGCCGCCTCGACCCCCTTCTTCATCGCCGGCAACCGCCGTGGGTCCGGCCCTCCTCTGCAACAGCTCCTGCTAGCCCACGAACGCCTCCAGTGAGTCCGCGTGCGCCACCCTCGTCGAGCTCTGTCGGGCACCACTGTCGTCTCCCTCCATCCCTACCCGAGCTCCGCCGCCCTCGAGCCGGGCCCCGCTCGCCTCGTCCTCCCGCGGCCGCACCCGACCCTCCTCCCCATGCAGCACCCTCAGGCCACGCCCCAGGCTGTCGACCCCGAGCCCGCCGCTGTGCGCCGTCTGCCTCTGCAGAGCTCGAACCACCGCCCTGCCTCGTGCTCGCCTCCATCAACGTGACCACGACCTCCTCTGTTTCCCTCCTCTAGCCTGCCGGCCTCCCAGGAACGCCACCGTGTCACCTCTGCATCGTCGCCGACCCAGTTTTCCGAGCTCGAGCACGCGCGCATGGTACTATTGCCAAGACGTTGGCTCTGCCTCGTCTCTTTTGTTTGTTTTTCCCTTGCTTGTACAAGGTGGGCTGTTGGAGATTGATGCTGACACGGTCTCCTGAGACCCGCGTCTATCTTTGCAGTCTATTTTGCCTCTAACGTCAAGTTCTGTACAAGCGCACCAGCAAACGTCAAGACCATCCTCTCAACAAGATATCCGATGCCACACGAGAGACCGGGATCGATACAAGACTAGGCCTGGCTATGCAAGACCACCTTCACCGGAGAACTTTGTCAAGGATGCCAAGTTCTCCATCTGGATCTGATGTTCGAGACCTAATCCCAAGAACCCCGAAGACGCTGGGACCGCCAAGCTCTCCACCCCGGATTCCAAGGCCGAAGCGAACCCCTTGGAATGCCAAGTTCTTCTTGCCGGAGTTCGAGACCGATCCCCGAGACCGAACCCCGTCGACCCCGGAACCCAAGATCTTGAACCCAGATGTGAGACCCTAAGCCCCTATTTTTATAATATGGCATGATCAACTGTCGCATATTAAATTGTTCACACATGCATACATATTTTGTGGGTCCGGTTTGTATAGTCGATTCACCTCATAATTAAATATGGAGACTATATGCGGGATATATTTGTCTCATATCGCCTCCATTTAAATTTGCATAGAGAACCTATGTCATGTTTTGGCTTGTTAATACAACATTTAAATTGCGGGTTCCAAACAACTTGAACCTATTAATTAAATGTCAAGACCCCGGTTCCGCTTAATATTGCCTAATTGCACCGCATCTGTGCCATGCCATGCATCATATCATGATCATGCCGATTCTTCCGCATTAGTGTAAATGTTGCATCGCTTGTTCCTTTTTGTGTTTTGCTTCTTCCCGGATAGGACGATGAGATGTTGTGAGCTTCGACAAGTTCTCCGGATATGAACCTTCGGCAGTGTTTCCCAGGCGAGCATCTCCCCCCTTTCTACCTATTTTGCATTTAAAGTCTTTATTTCCTCCTATTGATCTACTGCTATCCGTGTCGCGATGCTTTAGTTTCCGTACACCAGTTATATCCCGTGCAGCCTCTATATTGCCTTGGACACCTCCTATTACCTGTGTTTGGTAGATAGCTAGCCTTGCGAGTCGTAGTTGCTTGCTCAGGTGCGATCTCGTGTTGTCGAGTACCACAGTTGTTGGAATGCTGGCAGATGTTTATGGTGGAGATGTTTAATGGTGGAGATGATCATGACTTTAAATACAACTATTAAATTGCTAGATATAACTAATGTAGAGGCATAGGTGGGCAATAGATGTTATTTGGTTCTTCCACGCTCACTTGTGTCCCGTAGGACCCCGAGTACTTGATACCCGTTCCTTGATTTTTCGCACTATCCACATCTGAGAGGCCTTATGGACCCCCCCTGAGCTAGAGCTTGATTCATTTCTATTTCTTGGGGCCACAAAATAGTTTGGGGTTTTATTACTATCCTGTACTTATGCCATGCTTTACTGCTTTATTTACGATTGTGCGTGGAGCACCTGTACTGTTTAGGATCGTGACACGTTTTCGCTGTATCGACGAGTCACATTTTCGGGTTCCCAGTCGTTTACCGCTGTCCACACAAACCCTGGGTCCGTCTCGGAGCCGGCCAACTTTGTCGCGGGTAGCTTAGTGGGGTGGCCCCCAGAAATATTTATGAATCCTGTGATCGCTTTATCGTGAATGCCTCGTTGGGTATTGAGTTGGTTTTTCCGAGGTTGATCGAGTGTGTGTTGCTATTTGTGCACCCCTGCAGGGTAAAACGTTCTGAAAGCCATGTCCGTGGTTATGGACGACTTGGAGCACAGTATCTCGATCATAGACAAGCATAACTAAAGTAGTGTTATAAATCTGACTTAATATGTGACTGGTAATCAGATTCACATACAACGGAATGGATATTAAAAATGCCAACAACTGGTGGATCTTGGTCGTATCGTGTTTTGATATACCTGCCTAGTAAGTATTGCAACTCCAATGGAATGTGATAAAAGTGTCAACAACTGTTGGGTTTTGGGATTCCTCAGGACAAATACATCTAACTAGTAAATGTTCCAACTACAACGGAATGGTGATTAAAACTGCCCACTACTTTTGCTATCAGGATGACTCATGAAATCTATATCTGACTAGTAAGTGCTTCAACTATAATGGAATGAGTAAAACTGCCAACTGTGTGAGTTCCTTGGTCTGACTTCCTCGTTTGGTCTCGAGGTGGAAATACCAGGATGGGTATGTTTGGTGCTGATGTTTATGGTGGAGATGTTTAATGGTGGAGATGATCATGACTTTAAATACAACTATTAAATTGCTAGATACAACTAATGCAGAGGCATTAGTCGGCAATAGATGTTATTTGGTTCTTCCACGCTCACTTGTGTCCCGTAGGACCGCGAGTACTTGATACCTGTTCCTTGATTTTTCGCACTATCCACATCCGGGAGGCCTTATAGACCCCCCTGAGCCAGAGCTTGATTCATTTCTATTTCTTGGGGCCACAAACTAGTTTGGGGTTTTATTACTATCCTGTACTTATGCCATGCTTTACTGCTTTATTTACGATTGTGCGTGGAGCACGTGTACTGTTTAGGATCGTGGCACATTTTCGTTGTATCGACAAGCCCAGTCACATTTTCGGGTTCCCAGTCGTTTACCGCCGTCCACACAAACCCTGGGTCCGTCTCGGAGCCAGCCAACTTCGTCGTAGGTAGCTTAGTGGTGCCCCCCTGAAATATTTATGAATCCTGTGATCGCTTTATCGTGAATACCTCATTGGGTTTTGAATTGGTTTTTCCGAGGTTGATCGAGTGTGTGTTGCTATTTGTGCACCCATGTAGGGTAAAACTTTCTGAAAGCCGTGTCCACGGTTATGGACGACTTGGAGCACAGTATCTCGATCATAGACAAGCATAACTAAAGTAGTGCTATAAATCTAACTTAATATGTGACTAGTAATCAAATTCACATACAACGGAATGGATATTAAAAATGCCAACAACTGGTGGATCTTGGTCGTATCGTGTTCTGATATACCTGCCTAGTAAGTATTGCAACTCCAATGGAATGTGATAAAAGTGTCAACAACTGTTGGGTTTTGGGATTCCTTAGGACAAATACATCTGACTAGTAAATGTTCCAACTACAACGAAATGGTGATTAAAACTGCCCACTACTTTTGCTATCAGGAGGACTCATGAAATCTATATCTGACTAGTAAGTGCTTCAACTATAATGGAATGAGTAAAACTGCCAACTGTGTGAGTTCCTTTGTCCGACTTCCTCGTTTGGTCTCGAGGGGGAAATACCAGGATGGGTATGTTTGGTGCTAGTATCAGGTAGGATCCGAATAGGTCTTTCTTTCCCCTCTCTAATAGCCGCCAGTGTTACAGAGTCTCTATAGGTTGTTTAGTGCCGCTGCGCTGCCGCTTCAGTCCACCATACCTATGTAGGCAAGGACCGCCGAATTCTAGCCTCGCCGTGTACTGGCCTCAGTACTGACGCTCCTCTTTTTCCTTTGCCCTTTGTCGGCACCCCTTTTGTTTTAGCAGGTTTGAGATCGACGTCGTTAGCAGGGTTACCCTTCTGGCTTGGCCTGGGCAGGGTTAAGGACGCCATTGGTTATTCTTCAGGGCTCTTAGCCCCATTTGCATCTTGTCCGTAGTCGGACGCTCTATCGTTTTCAAGGTGATTTGGATCTTTGTATATTATATCTGTATTCTTGACTCATGGAGTCGTTGTTGTATATATATGTTCTGTGGGTTCCATCGTGGACTAATGTGTAATGGTATTATTTCGTTTTCCACCCGCACGAAAGTGCCTGGTGGGCGTCCTTGAATTGTTTCTATGCGGGTTTGGCGGGAAGTGCTGAAAACTTGCATAGAGCCGATTCGAGGGTGCTACAGAGTGGTATTAGAGCCCAGCAGTTGCGATACCCCACAAGTCCAGCCTATAGGATAACCTAGCTAACGGCCGAAGTAGAGTGTCAAAACTATTTTGGAAAAATCGGTTGGATAGATCTGATTAGGTCTAATTTTACTCCTTACCCCTCTGCTATTCTCCTCTTACCTCTGCGTGTTTTGAAGCTGCTCTCTTATCTTTTCTTCAAGTCCAGGATTTCTCGTGGTTGGGTTCCGTCGTACCTTCAGGGTTTCGCTTCCTCCTTTGGCAACGGTGTTTCTACCTCCGGACTTCATGCTATCTGAGTGATCCCTTATCTGTGGTACCATTCTTTGTTCCTTGGTTGTGCCTTCCGGTGTTTTCCGACGCGACGACATCATCTACGCTAGATCCGATGCAGAGCCTGCATCACGCCTTTGTTTCCGAACCTCGCTTGTCGAGATCGTTTGTCTAATTCCGAGAATGGTTGCACGCTGTTCTGCTGATTGTGCGGAGTAATCGTTTGGGTGCGTGATGGATTGGCCCCCATGCCGACTACTCACTCTATTTGCTCTTGTACATTGAAGTGGATCAGGCGACATTGTTCTCTCTTTCTATCAAAGTTAAAGGTGGCTTTATTTGTGGATACCTTTACCTTTGTCCTTTGTTTCCCGGAGTGTTCTCTCGATGATTACGGACAACGACCTCTTGTTAGTGGTGTCGCGAGGATCTACCTGAAGCGAGAAGATTCAGATCACCGACCTTCTTCCCGGTACCACGAGGCAGATCTCGAGGGCGAGATCCATTGTTAGTGGTGTCGAATTGTGGCATCCCGCTAAAATCACTACCAAAAAATCACTGTGTTTTTGTGCCTTGCATCATCATGACCGCATGCTCATGTCATCATGCCACATTGCATTTGAGCATCGTCATCCTCATGCATGGTTTGTTTGAAAACTATTTTCGAAAGTTCTAGTTTTGTTTTCTAGACGCCTCGTCTTTATTTCAAATTAAAACCCGGCCTCTTTCGGATATTTTGTTTTGTCTACAAAATATTTACCAGAGTCTATTTGGACAAAATAAAAATAATTAAAGCCATTTTTTTATTTAGGGGGAGGCAGCCGGCCGGGCCAAAAGGCCCAGCTAGCTGGCCTACTACCCCATATACTAAGTCCTAGTCTAAACCCACCTAACCAAACCCTAACCCCAAACCACATCCCCACCCCGCCTCCATTCTCTCTCTCTCTCTCTCTCTCTCACCCGCATGGCCCTTCCCACGCCACCTGGCCCAACCACCACCTCACCCCGACCAACCACCAGCCGCCACCTCACCCCGCCAACGCCACCTCACCCCGCGCAGCACACTCAACACCATGCACACACGCAGCCTCAGCCCCACCCCATCGCCACACACCCGCACCCGCACGCCTGCCACACATACACCACACCACCACCAACTCCCGCTCTCGCACGCCTCCTGGGCACGCACACCCGTGACCCCTGACCGTTTCCCCACGCCATCCCACCACCCGACCAAGCGGGCCCACCCACCACGAGTGCGCGCCTGCAACCTCCCCACAACATCCTCCCGTCGCACGCCTCTCCTCCTCCTCTCCCTCGCGTCGGCCGCCGCCGGCTACCTCGACCACCGCCTCCGCCTTGGACCTCGCTACCGTGGCCCCTTCTTCTCTGGCTCCAGGTGCCGCCATCACCGCGAGGAGCGCCATGTCGCCTCGCCCGGTGCCCTGCGCCTGCCGCCTCGACCCCCTTCTTCATCGCCGGCAACCGCCGTGGGTCCGGCCCTCCCCTGCAACAGCTCCTGCTAGCCCACGAACGCCTCCAGCGAGTCCGCGTGCGCCACCCTCGTCGAGCTCCGCCTGCCACCACCATCGTCTCCCTCCATCCCTACCCGAGCTCCGCCGCCCCCGAGCCGGGCCCTGCTTGCCTCGTCCTCCCGTGGCCACGCCCGACCCTCCTCCCCGTGCAGGACCCTCAGGCCACGCCCCATGCTGTCGACCCCGAGCCCACCGCTGTGCGCCGTCTGCCTCTGCAGAGCTCGAACCACCGCCCACCTCGTGCTCGCCTCCATCTACGCGACCGCCACCGCCTTTGTTTCCCTCATCTAGCCTGCCGGCCTCCTAGGAACGCCACCGTGTCACCTCTGCATCGTCGCCGACCCAGTTTTCCAAGCTCGAGCACGCGCGCATGGTACTATTGCCAAGACGTTGGCTCTGCCTCGTCTCTTTTGTTTGTTTTTCCCTTGCTTGTACAAGGTGGGCTGTTGGAGATTGATGCTGACACGGTCTCCTGAGACCCGGGTCTATATTTGAAGTCTGTTTGCCTCTAACGTCAAGTTCTGTACGAGCACACCGGCGAACGCCAAGACCATCCCCTCAACAAGATATCCGATGCCACACGAGAGACCGGGATCGACACAAGACTAGGCCTGGCTACGCAAGACCACCGTCACCGGAGAAATTTGTCAAGGATGCCAAGTTCTCCATCTGGATCTGATGTTCGAGACCTAATCTCGAGAACCCCGAAGACGCTAGGACCGCCAAGCTCTCCACCCCGGATTCCAAGGCCGAACCGAACCCCTCGGAATGCCAAGTTCTTCTTCCCGGAGTTCGAGACCGATCCCCGAGACCGAACCCCGTCGACCCCGGAACCCAAGATCTTCCGAACCCAGATGTGAGACCCTAAGCCCCTATTTTTATAATATGACATGATCAACTGTCGCATATTAAATTGTTCACACATGCATACATATTTTGTGGGTCCGGGTTGTATAGTCGATTCACCTCAAAATTAAATATGGAGACTATATGCGGGCTATATTTGTCTCATATCGCCTCCATTTAAATTTGCATAGCGAACCGATGTCATGTTTTTCCCATTTAATACAACATTTAAATTGTGGGGTTTTAAACAACTTGAACCTATTAATTAAATGTCAGGACCCCGGTTCCGCTTAATATTGCCTAATTGCACCGCATCTGTGCCATGCCATGCATCATATCATGATTATGCCAATTCTTCCGCATTAGTGTAAATGTTGCATCGCTTGTTCCTTTTAGTGTTTTGCTTCTTCCCAGATAGGACGATGAGATGTTGTGAGCTTCGACAAGTTCTCCGGATATGAACCTTCGGCAGTGTTTCCCAGGCGATCATCTCCCCCCTTTCTACCTATTTTGCATTTAAAGTCTTTATTTCCTCCTGTTGATCTACTGCTATCCGTGTCGTGATGCTTTAGTTTCCGTACACCAGTTATATCCCGTGCAGCCTCTATATTGCCTTGGACACCTCCTATTACCTGTGTTTGGTAGATAGCTGGCCTTGCGAGTCGTAGTTGCTTGTTCAGGTGCGATCTTGCGTTGTCGAGTACCACAGTTGTTGGAATGCTGGCAGATGTTTATGGTAGAGATGTTTAATGGTGGAGATGATCATGACTTTAAATACAACTATTAAATTGCTAGTAACTAATGAAGAGGCATCGGTGGGCAATAGATGTTATTTGGTTCTTCCACGCTCACTTGTGTCCTGTAGGACCCCGAGTACTTGATACCCGTTCCTTGATCTTTCACACTATCCACATCCGGGAGGCCTTATGGACCCCCCCTGAGCTAGAGCTTGATTCATTTCTATTTCTTGGGGCCACAAACTAGTTTGGGGTTTTATTACTATCCTGTACTTATGCCATGCTTTACTGCTTTATTTATGATTGTGCGTGGAGCACCTGTACTGTTTAGGATCGTGACACGTTTTCGCTGTATCGACGAGTCACATTTTCGGGTTCCCAGTCGTTTACCGCCGTCCACACAAACCCTGGGTCCGTCTCGGAGCCGGCCAACTTTGTCGCGGGTAGCTTAGTGGGGTGGCCCCCAGAAATATTTATGAATCCTGTGATCGCTTTATCGTGAATGCCTCGTTGGGTATTGAGTTGGTTTTTCCGAGGTTGATCGAGTGTGTGTTGCTATTTGTGCACCCCTGTAGGGTAAAACGTTCTGAAAGCCATGTCCGTGGTTATGGACGACTTGGAGCACAGTATCTCGATCATAGACAAGCATAACTAAAGTAGTGTTATAAATCTGACTTAATATGTGACTGGTAATCAGATTCACATACAACGGAATGGATATTAAAAATGCCAACAACTGGTGGATCTTGGTCGTATCGTGTTTTGATATACCTGCCTAGTAAGTATTGCAACTCCAATGGAATGTGATAAAAGTGTCAACAACTGTTGGGTTTTGGGATTCCTCAGGACAAATACATCTAACTAGTAAATGTTCCAACTACAACGGAATGGTGATTAAAACTGCCCACTACTTTTGCTATCAGGATGACTTATGAAATCTATATCTGACTAGTAAGTGCTTCAACTATAATGGAATGAGTAAAACTGCCAACTGTGTGAGTTCCTTGGTCCGACTTCCTCGTTTGGTCTCGAGGTGGAAATACCAGGATGGGTATGTTTGGTGCTAGTATCAGGTAGGATCCGAATAGGTCTTTCTTTCCCCTCTCTAATAGCCGCCAGTGTTACAGAGTCTCTATAGGTTGTTTAGTGCCGCTGCGCTGCCGCTTCAGTCCACCATACCTAAGTAGGCGAGGACCGCCGAATTCTATCCTCGCCGTGTACTGGCTTCTATTTTTCCTTTGCCCTTTGTCCGCACCCCTTTTGTTTTAGCAGGTTTGAGATCGATGTCGTTAGCTGGGTTACCCTTCCGGCTTGGCCTGGGCAAGGTTATGGACGCCATTGGTTATTCTTCAGGGCTCTTAGCCCCATTTGCATCTTGTCTGTAGTCGGACGCTCTATCGTTTTCAAGGTGATTTGGATCTTTGTATATTATATCTGTATTCTTGACTCATGGAGTCGTTGTTGTATATATATGTTCTGTGGGTTCCATCGTGGACTAATGTGTAATAGTATTACTTCGTTTTCCACCCACACGAAAGTGCCTGGTGGGCGTCCTTGAATCGTTTCTATGCGGGTTTGGCGGGAAGTGCTGAAAACTTGCATAGGGCCGATTCGAGGGTGCTACAAAATCCTAGCATAAGCCAAGTGCGTCGCGGAGCAAAGTGCTCATCTCAACAAGGACCTCTCCAAGGTGCATGAATCTATCAAGGCAGCACGAGAAATGGAAGCAGAGTGCAAAAAGTTGCTAGCACAACAGAAGAAAGAATGAGCTCCTTCTCATGTCGTCTAAGACCCCGGCATTCGATTAAACTTAGGATGAGGAAAGGAGAAGGCGTAGAAACCTAAGGCTACACCCTACATTGATAAAGAGGGGAAGCAGGTCATGCCTACCCATGCCCTGAACATGGTCATCGCCAAGAACCTTCTCGAGTAGGATAGATCACCCGTGGCGGTTGACCAGGTCTATGATCTAGTCACCAAGGCTGTCAAACAACAGGAGAAGGCCACCTTAGAGAGGATCGAGACCAATCCGTACTTCTGTCAGTCTAGCGTTCGAAATAACCACAGGTCGTGATCTCCAACTCAGCAAATCAGAGACCTACCTCAAGATGTCAGGTCGTGCACAGGCTCCACGGAGCGAAGGCGGTGGGACGCGCATAATCGGGAATAAGCTATCCCCATATCCTCTAGCAACTGAGCCAAGGAACACCCCCGCCGCTCGCTGGTCCCTCCCTGGCAATCTAAGAGATACGAAGAGGCACCACCTCCCCACCAGGCGATCATGCCGCCTCCTAGACACCTGCAGGGTGGCATCATCATACACGATAATGCAGTGCAGGAGCACTATGGCGGAGAGCGCATCACCAATGGCGGTCGAAGGATCAAGGCTTCGAACAATCAAGATGCTCATGGTGGTTCACGTGATGGAAGAAGCAAGAGGACTGACCCCGTGCCACCGCCACCACCACCAAGCAGCCACCATGGCAGATGATCTCGTAGGACTCTTCCATCACGGGGTAACTCTCCTCCCAATGGAGGAGAACACAACGCTCGACCTCCAAAGGCCTGTGATGCATATTAGCACCTTGACTCCGGGAAGCCCGGGAATAACCTTACATGGGCCATGATGTTTTGGTCCAGTTATCCAGACAACAACTTACACCAAGGGTCTCCGGATTGACAAGACTATCAAGCGCTACGACGGCATGGCCCGGCCAGCTACATGGTTGCAGGACTACCACGAAGCGATAGAAATCATAGGTTGAAACCATAATGTTGTCGTTAAGTACGTCCCACTCATTCTCACTGGCACCGCCCGACAATGGACGATGACTTACCGGATAAATCCATCTGCAACTAGTTGGACATGAACGAGGTGTTCACCAAAAAATTTGAGGGTATGTATGTGAGGACCGGAACTTCACTTCCAGACCCCCTGTGTTTATTCGTCAATTCCAAGATCAATGTTGATGACACAGCGAAATGTATATCATTGTAGACGTACAAAAGTAATTTATTACACAGTTTGAATAGCAACATAGTGAATTGTCTAGTGACATTTAGCACATCCATAATACACAGCAGAATATAAAACGTGTAGTGACTCCATCTCGGCCACAGGCAGTCGATGTAGTCCCCGTGGCCTCACTCATCATCGTCATCATAGTAGTCATAGTCATCTCCTTCTTCATAGTACTCTGAAGTATCAACAAAACATTGACATGGGTACATGACGTACTCAACATACCCCTTATGCAAAACCTATAGTATCTACATGTAGCTTCAAGGAAGGTTGTATGGTTATTTTGCATAAAGCCAATTTTATTTGCAATAAGGTAATAGTTTTGATAAAAGCGATTTTAGACGAAAACACGTTTATCACCAATGTGGTATTTCTCAATTGTGTGATTGTTCATAATAACTCACATAGTTTATAGATTCTAGGATAAGGATAGGGGAAAAGAGGAAAGTAGCAAGACAGGTTCCCGTATGTTAAGAAAGATTCATATGTCGTACATGACCATGGACACTCTATTTGAATAGTTCAAACTATGTAAGGGTTGTACACTTTTCACACATGACATAATCCCATTTTGTCGTACATGTGATAATAAGAAACACCAAGAATCAAACGTATGCCCCAGATGAGGTCATTGAAAGTTGCTTGGCATGGATGCAATATCTAGCATAGTTATGTCCTACAACTATTCTATAAACATGACGAGCAACCATTACAAATAAGGTTACAAATAAGCTGATAAAATATACGTACGAGTGGTAACCAAAGTAATTAAAAAGTTTTAGGAAAAATATATAAACGAGAAGTTGATTAATTCTAGCAAATATATTTTTAGCTAGACATGTCTAAGATGGACCTGATAAATCCTTCATCCCATTGGCTTTTCTTGTCCTCCTATTGCTTGCATCGCTCGTGCTCCCTATCGAGGGATCACTCGGGGGCAAAACAGTCCAGAAAAGAAGTCTCCTAATATCTATTTCTACTACTTATAAAAGCAAAAACTTGTTGGGATATAATCTATGTCAATCCAAGGGTCTACGCCGCTCCAATGTTGAGCCAACTCAACACGAATTCAAAACCCGCATCACCACATGAGGAAACTAAAGAAATCAAGTGTTTAGATCCAAAAATTACGCAGTAAATTAACTGCCATTCACCCCCTCTGCACTCCTCTATTTGAAGGCCTGGATGCGTCCCTCCTCCTCACGAAACAGGTCTTTGCGATGCTCATTCCGTTCACTATGACGGCACCTTCATTCGGGATCCGACGCACAGCTTCTTGAAAAAAGGGTAGCGATATGTGTATGGTAGGGGTAAACCATGCGGCTCTCAATAGGCCTGCACTTGTATATATATGGGGTAGTTACAAGGGTATACGTACAGTACCCGATCATAGTCCATACCGTATGTGTTTACAAGTTAGAGTCCTAACACAACTAGTTTATCACCCTCCCTCAATCACAACCGGTCTATGAAGGTTGATATTGCGCTTACAAGCCTCAAATAGTGGTAGTGGTAGAGGCTTAGTAAATATATCAGCTAGTTGATCCTTGGAGGAGATGAACCTGATTTGAAGTAACTTCTGAGCAACACGTTCACGAACAAAGTGAAAATCCACCTCAATATGCTTAGTACGAGCATGAAAGACTAGATTCGATGAGAGAAACGTTGCTCCAATATTATCACACCACAAGATAGGTGGACGTTGTTGAGAGAAACCAAGTTCACCAAGAAGAGCTTGTATCCAGATAAGTTCAGTTGTGGCATTAGCAAGTGCTTTATACTCAGACTCTGTACTGGAACGTGAGACAGTAGCCTGTTTTTTAGCACTCCAAGAAATCAGATTTCCTCCGTAGAATATGGCAAAACCCCCCGTTGATCGCCGGTCATCAGAATTCCTAGCCCAATCCGCATCAGAAAATGTAGACAAAAGGTCAGGAGATGTAATAGCAGTACAGAGCAACAATCAATGAGAAAGTGTGGCCTTAACATAACGAAGAATTCGTCTGACGGCTGACCAATGAGTACACCGAGGAGAATGTAGGTACTGGCATACCTTGTTCATAGCAAAAGACAAGTCTGGATGAGTCATGGTAAGATATTGTAAACCCCCAACAACACTCCGATACCGTGTAGAATCCTCAGAGGAGAGAGGCGTACCATCAGTAGCAGACAATCTGTCAGAGGAGGCCATTGGGGTAGACGTAGGTGCACACTTTAGAAGCCCATCACGCTGTAATAACTCGGTAGCATATTTCTTTTGACTCATAAGAAGACCATCAGAAGACCGCTGCACCTCAATACCAAGGAAGTAGTGAAGAGGTCTGAGATCTTTAAGAGCAAAAGACGTACGAAGCTGACAAACAAGGCAATCAATAGAAGCAGCAGAAGATCTCACCACAATAATGTCATCCACATAGACAAGTAGATAGAGTGAAGTATATGAACGCCTCAGAATAAACAGAGACGTGTCACCTGTAGATGCAGTGAAACCAAGTCCAGTAAGAACAGAGCTAAGTCATGCATGCCAAGCACGAGGAGCCTGTTTGAGGCCATAACGCGCCTTATCAAGATGACATAGATATCCAAGATGTTGAGAATCCTCAAATCCAGGAGGTTGCCGCATGAAGACTTCTTCCTCAAGCACTCAATGCAAAAATACATTATGTATGTCCAATTGACGGAGGTTCCATCCCTGAGTAAGAGCCATAGACAACAGTAAGCGTATTGTTGTTGGCTTGACGTCAGGGCTGAACATATCCTCGTAGTCTAGATCATAGCGTTGTTTGAAACCCTTAGCAACAAGTCGGGCTTTGTATCTCTCAATAGTCCCATCAGACTTCTGTTTAATCTTAAAGACCCACTTACAGTCAATAATATTCACACCAGACAATGGCGAAACTAATCGCCATGTTTTGTTTTCTTGTAGCGCATTATATTCTGTCTCCATAGTTGCACGCTAGTGGTCAGAAGTCATTGCATCAAGATGATTGCGGGGCTCAGAGTGGACAAAATCAGCTACAGCAGGTAGACGTGCAACACTCCAGGCAAGAGTCCCATCGGTACGTGTTTTGGGATTATGAATACCCCGCTGAAGACGCATCGTAACACGGCCAGGCTGAATAGGTGACCCTGATCCAGCCTCAGAATCCAATGGCACAGCTGCAGGATCGGTAGACTGCACATCAGGCGAGCATGTGTCGGTAGCAGAGGACGCTGTCCTAAGCGAGATGCCAGGTGACGAGGCCGACCCAACAACAGAGGAGTGTGTCGGTGTAGCAAAGCCATCATAGTCCTGAATTGCATGCAACTACGGACCAGCATGCATGCGAGCTACAGGAGCAACATACTCATCTTCCTCACGCTGAGTAATATCTTGATCTTGATCAAGTAGTTCAAGCCGAGCCCCACGTCCTTGTCCTGCACCATGGTTAGCCAATAGAGATGGAGAATATGCAACATCAACAAATTGGCTAGAAAGTAAGAGTGGTGTATTTGAAGGTGAAGGTGTAGACGTAGACAAAATGTGAGAAAAGGGAAACACAGTTTCATCAAACACGACGTCACGAGAAATATATACTCGGTTGGTAGGAATATGAACACATTTATAGCCTTTATGAAGAGATATATACCCTAGAAAAACACACTGTTTGCAGCGAAATTCGAGCTTATGCTTATTATAAGGACGAAGGTGTGGCCAACAAGCAAAACCGAACACCTTAAGAAAAGTGTAATCAGGTAATTCTCCTAAAAGACGTTCAAGTGGAGTTTGCATGTCAATGACTCGACTAGGAAGTCGATTAATCAGAAAACACGCGGTCGAGAACGCATCACTCCAAAAACAGTATGGAACGGAAGCATGCGCTAGGAGTGTCAAACTAGTTTCAACTATATGACGATGTTTGCGTTCAGCAGTACCATTTTGTTGGTGTGTATGAGGACAGGATACTCGATGAGAAACACCAATGTCGGTAATTTTTTTGTTTAACTTATGGTATTCACTACCCCAGTCTGTTTGCACATGTATGATTTTCTTATTCAGAAGATGTTCAACATGTTTTTGGAAATCAAGAAAAACTTAAAACACATCAGATTTATGTTTAAGCAAATAAAGCCATGTAAAACGACTGTATGCATCAACAAAACAAACATAATACTCATGTCCACTAACAGACACTTGGGCAGGACCCCAAACATCAGAATAGATAATCTCAAGAGGTGATGTGGTTACACGTATAGATAGAGAAAAAGGTAACTGATGACTCTTGCCTTGCTGACAGGCATCACAAACTACAGCTTTATTAACTGACACAGAGGGAAGCACATGATGATGCAAAACATGTTGAACTTTGGAACTGCTGGATGACCTAAACGTGAAGGCCACTGCTCACGCGAGACCTTGATACTGCTGAAGACTTGTTTGACTGACGACACATCGAGATTATAGAGGCCTCCACGACATTCCCCTCTAAGAAGAATCCCTCTCGTGGCTCGATCCTTAACAAGAAAATACCAAGGGTGAAATTCAAAAAATATGTTGTTGTCAAGAGAAAATTTCTTAACAGAAAGAAGATTATGAGTGACAGCGGGAACATGAAGAATGTTTTTGAGATGAAGTGTATGTGATGGTGTAGAAAGTATTGAATAACCAATATGTGTAATGCGCATACCTGATCCATTGGCTGTCTGGACATGTTCCTTGCCATGATATTGTTCCTTCACGGTGAGCTTGTCGAGGTCGTTGGTGAAGTGGTCCATTGCAGCCGTATCAGCGTACCAAGAAGAATCGATTGGATAGGACGAGGTAGAGTGTAACACCCTCGAATCGGCCCTATGCAGATTTCAACGCTTCCCGCCAAACCCGCATAGAAACGATTCAAGGATGCCCACCAGGCACTTGTGTGCGGGTGGAAAACAAAGTAATACCATTACACAATAGTTCACGATGGAACCCACAACACATATATATACAACAACAACTCATTGAGTAAAGAATACAGATATACAGTACAAAGATCCAATTTACCTTGAAAATGATATAACATTCGAGTACGGATAAGAAGAAAATTAGGCTAAGAGCCCTGAAGAATAACCAATGGGAAGGATAACCCTGCTAACGATGTCGATCTCATACCTGCTAAAACAAAAGGGGTGCCGGCAAAGGGCAAAGGAGAAAAGGAGCGGTCAGTACTGAGGCCAGTACACGGCGAGGCTAGAATTCGGCGGCTCTCGCCTACATAGGTATGGTGGACTGAAGCGGTAGCGCATCATACACTAAACAACCTATAGAGACTCGATGCATCTGTCGGCTATTAGAGAGGGATAAGAAAGACCTATTCGGGACCAACCTGATACTAACACCAATCATACCCATCCTGGCATTTCCCCCTCGAGACCAAACGAGGAAGTCAAACCGAGGAACTCACACGGTTGGCAGTTTTATTCATTCTATTATTGTTGAAGCACTTACTAGTCAGATATAGATAGCATGAGTCATCCTGATAGCATAAGTAGTGGGCAATTTTAGTTAACCATTCAGTTGTAGTTGCAGTACTTACTAGTCAGATACAATTAGCATGTGACATCCCAAACCCAGCAGTTGGTGGCACTTTTATTTCATTCCATTGGAGTTGCGATACTTACTAGGCAGGTATAACATGACACGATACACCCCAGTTTCACCAGTTGTTGGCACTTTTATTATCCATTCCATTGTAGTGAAGCTGATTACTAGTCACATATTAAGTCAAATTTATTGCACTACTTTAGTTATAGTTGTCTATGATCGAGATACTGTGCTCCAAGTCATCCATAACCGCGGACACGGCTTTCAGAAAGATTTACCCTGCAGGGGTGCACAAATAGTAACACACACACGATCAACCTCGGAAAAACCAAATCAAAACCCAACGAGGCTTTCACGATAAAGCAATCACAGGATTCATAAAAGATTTCAGGGGGCCACCCCACTAAGCTACCCGCAACGAAGTTGGCCGACTCCGAGACGGATCCAGTGTTTGTGTAGACGGCGGTAAACGACTGGGAACCCGAAAGTGTGACTGGGCTTGTCGATACAGCGAAAACGTGTCACGATCCAAAACAGTACAGGTGCTCCACGCATAATCTTAAATAAAGCAGTAAAGCATGGCATAAGTACATGATAGTAATAAAGCCCCAAACTAGTTTGTGGCCCCAAGAAATAAGAAATGAATCAAGCTCTGACTAAGGGATCCATAGGGTCTCCTGGATGTGGATAGTGTGAATAGTCAAGGAACATGTATCAAGTACTCGGGGCCTACGGGACACAAGTGGACATGAAAAACCAAATAGCATATGTTGCCCACCGGTGCCTCTTTCATTACTTATCCCAGCAATTTAATAGTTGTATTTAAAGTCATGATCATCTCCACCATTAAGCATCTCCACCATTAAGCATGTGTCAACCTTCCAATGACGGTGGAACAACAACGACGCAAAGCAACACCTGAGTAAGCAACTACGACTCGCAAGACCGACTATCTATCAAACAATGGGCAGCAGGATGTGTCCAAGGCAATATAGGGGCTGCAAGGAATATAAATGGTGCACGAAAACTAAAGCATCACAATATGGATAGCAATAGATCAACATGAGGAAGTAAAGACTATAAATGCAAAATAGGTAGAAAGAGGAAGATTGCTCGCCTGGGAAACACTGCCGAAGATACATTATCCGAAGAACTTGTCGGTACTCGCATCCACTCAATGGCCTAATCCGCGAAGAACCAAAGCACTAAAAGAAACACCGGATACACTATTCAATACTACAACAGAAGACCGAGCATGGTGCATGTATGGTGCATGACATGGCAAAAATGCGATGCAACTAGGCAAAATTAAGCGGAACTAGAGTCCCGACAATTAATTAGAGGGTTCATGTTGTTTAGGTACCCCGCAATTAAATGTTGTATTAACAAGGCAAAACATGGCATCAGTTTGCTACACAAATTTAAATAGAGGCAATATAAGACTAGAATCGCTACATATAGCCTTCATATTTAATCTAGGTGAATCATCTAAATACTTCCAAACAAATAAATATGTATGCGAGTATGTACAATTTAATATGCATCGAGATATATATATATATATATATATATATATATATATATATATATATATATATTTAGCATTTATAAAATAGAGGCTCGGAAAGGGGTCACACATTGGGGTTCGACGATATTGGTTCGATGTGGTTCGAGTTCGGTCTCGACGGGACCGGTCTTCGCCTGGAGCAGGGTCTTGGCGTCCGTGAAGGGGACCTCAGTGTTTCGTGTTGGCGTTCTAGTGGTTCGGGCTCCGGGATTGGCGTTCCACGAGGAGATCTAGCCGTACCTTGTCACCTCGCGAGCAGATTCCATGTAGATCTTCTCGAGGGGGCTACGACGAACAACAATGCATAGGGTGACCATCTGGCTCCAAACGAACAGATTACCTACATGCTACTCCTAGAGGATTACAAAATTAGCGGGCACAACCCACAATAATGTCTCCACCTAGCAGGAGCACGTCAGCATCCAAAACGAGAACAGAGGGTGACTGCACATATGGTAGCAACCTGGATGTTGCTGTGAAGCAGAGGACACGGGGAGCTCGGCTGCCAGGTCAGAGCAGGGACAACAGCGCATCGGGGTCTGGACGGTGCTGCAGAGGGCCCCGCGGGCGATGATGGCGACCTTAGCAGGTCGAGGAGGACGCACGGCCCTGGTACCCAGGAGATGAGCAGAGGGAGGCAGGGGCTCGCTGGCGGGGTCTTGGCGACGGATCTAGGGCGAGGTCGAGCTCGAGCGGTTAGGGCGCGACTTGGCGGAGGAGAGCGGCGGGCTGGAGCATGCTGGGGCGATGACGGCGAGGTCCCGGCGCGGCGAGGCATCCGAGGGCGACGACTAGGCCGACGGCGGCAAGGACCTTTGAGGAGCGGGACGAACTCAGGGACGTGTGCAGTGGCAGGGCTAGAGGACGACGGTCGGGGCGACGATGTTCGGCGGTGCCACACACAGTGGAAGGGGCGACGCGGCTGTGGCTCGCTGAGGAGGCCGGCGGTGTCTTTGGCGGCGGGGTCGAGCGCGGTGCTCGGGACAGGAGCGGTGACTGCCTGCAGACGAAAAGCGATGAGGACGGGGATTGGGGAGAGAGGGTCGCGGGTCACGTAGGTCGTTCGCGGCCAGGGGAGCGGGTGGGACACGGAAGCGGCGTGGGTGGGGCCTGGTCAGCGATGCGGGGCGGTTGGCGTTGGCGCGGGGAGTAGTTCGATCGGGAGGAGCGTGTCGAAGGAGCTGGGTTGGGTTTCGCTGCTACGCGTGCTGCACCGTGAGCGAGCGAGCGGGAGGTGGGGCCAAACGGGCCGGGGTGGAGGCGTGGGTTGTGGGTCTGGTTAGGTAGGGTGGACCCGGTGGTGTGGCGGTGGACAGGGGAGATGGTTGTGGTGGGTTTTGGGTTAGGTAGAATTAGGGTTTGGGTCTAGATGGGTTGGACCGGGTGGTAGGTGGTTCGGCTGGTTGGGCCTCTGGTCCAATCGGCTAGACTGCCTCCCTGAAAACATTGTTTTATTTTACAAGATCTTTATAAATAGTTTTTAGACAAAACAAAATATTTAGAAGACTAGGTTTTATGATTTGAAATAAAAGAGGGATATTTAGAAAACCAAGGTAGGCTTTTAGAAAATAATTTTAGACAAACATATGCATGATGACATAACGATGCTCAAATACAATATGGCATGATGATATTAGCACGCGGTCATGATGATACACAAAACCGAAACACTAAACGATTTTCTAGTAGTGGTTTTACCGGTGTGCTACATGAACCACCGTGAGTAGAAATAGAGAATGCAGCAATACGATGCTCCATGTGACGACCATCATTGCCAGTACCGAGAAAGTTGCGGTCAAACCGTTTGAAACAACAAAACGCAACATGTCCAACCTTGGAGCATATTTGGCACACCGGCCGTGAGCCACCGCCGCCAGTAGATGGAGGTACACGCTGATCATTGCGTGGTCCATTGAACGGTGGTGTGTTGGAGTAGTTTGGCTTTCCCTGGGACCTCGGATCAGCACGGTAGGACTACTGACTTGGCTGGAACTGCTGGTAGGACGGGTGCTGGTACGATGGTTGTTGGTAGGATGAGTGACTGCCACCGGGACAAGCGGAGTAGTTGGCAAGGTGAACATCAGCCCCGATTTCTGCACGTCTATTCTCTACTCGTTGTTCAGTACTTCCTCCGTTTCAAAATATAAGATGTTTTAGCTTTGTGAAAGAAATGTATCTAGTCCATTTTTAGTGTGTAGGTTCATCTAAGTTTGGAGTAAATCTACACACACTAAAAAAATCTAGATACACTCTTTTCATAAAGCTAAAACATCTTATATTTTGAAACCGAGGGAGTAGATAGTAACTGGGCAAACAGATCCCGCACGGGCATTGGGTCAGAAGCCGCGCGAGCACCAACGATCTGAGCCAATGCATCATATTCGCTGTCCAGGCCGTCGAGTAGATAGCTGTTAAATTCTTCGGGTCCAAGAGGCTGCCCAATTGACGATAGTGTATCCGACAGAGATTTGACCTTGTTGAAGAACACGGTGACAGATGAATCAAGCTTTTTTACCTTGGAGAGAGCAGTACGAATTTGCATGGCACGTGCCGTGAATTGAGATGCAAAGCTAGCTGACAAGGTCTCCCATACCTCACGGGATGTACTTGCGTGCATTACCATCCCCATCACGGGCTCAGAGAGAGAGAGCAAACAATAGCAGACAAGATCTCTTGGTCCTGCTGATGCCACGCTGTGTGCAGCGTGTTAGGTATGGTAGGAGGAGCACCATCCGTCGATGCCTTTGGATTGGGAACTTCAGCAGACGTACAGGTAAGCGTGCCGTCGACGAACCCTTGCAGGCGATTGCTCTGAAGAATCAGAACAACCTGCGCGCGCCAGTAGAGAAAATTATCAGCAGTGAGTTTGATTGTAATCCGGTTCGACAGATTGATTGGGGTTGAAGGGATCGCAGATGCCACAGGCGCCATTGATCCTGAGCCTGTTGTCATGCCGGAGGTGAGCGACGAGTTGGTAGCCGAGCTGAAAGCTGCGGAGGTAGTGCTGGTGGTTGATGGAGACGTCGCCATGAAAAATATGACATCATATCAACAATATGACTCATGCTTAACCTTTCGGTCTGTGTTCCCAGGCCATGTCTCTATATGCTTGGTTTGTCAAGTAAGAACCTTAGCACTTGCGTCTGTAAATCTGGCTTACACCTGTTGTATGAAAGTGTAGAGTCAAAAACACCCGATCATCACGTGATTCCTTGAAACAACGATCCACAGAAGAACACATTTTTATCTTGATATTTAAATGAGGGATCATCTTATAATGGTACTAAAATGCCAAACAAGCAATATAAGATACAAAACATCATATGCATAAAGTGAAATGATATGGTTCTTGCCCTTGATCACTATCATGTGCATCATGGTATGATCTTTATCGTTCCTTTGTTTGTAAGGTCAAGGTCTAAGGAACTTACACGTTAGGTGTGTTGTAAGAGTATCAACTATACATCAACTTACAACATTACCATATCATGATACCAGCCCAGCAATAATCTAAACTATACGCTTCTAATTAATTCATTGCAAGTTTTACGTGGCTTAGGGCTTTCGAAGATAGAACCGATCTTACCTACGAACATGGATCCACAACGATGATAACCAAATTATTAACAACTCGTTGTAAATAAGATATTAACTATAGTAGGAGAGAGAGACACCTGCCAACCACTTATGCAAAACTAGTTGCATGTCCATCGTGGAACATGTCTCATGTGCGAGGACATGTAAAGTTAGTCCGGGCCGCTTCATCCTACTATGCCACTAATATCCAAAATACATATAAGAAGAAATAACATGATCATCATCGCCCACATACTCATATGTGTACTACCCGTGCAAAGCATCTACGCATAGATCTGGCTCTGATACCACTGTTGGGTTCGCAACATAGAGAACGAAAAATTCCTACGATGTGAACATCTAAGTACCAAGATATATATACCTACATACAAGCAACGAGTGGATATACATCCATAGAGAAGATACCATTGAAGAGCGACAAAGCACTGTTAACGAAACTGTTTTCGTGGTTGATATAGTTGTACACTTGCCGATCTCAAGATCGTGATGCAGTCCAGCGAGTCCAGCAGGTCCAGCACCAACAAGTCTAGCACCACAAAGCAGCGGTACATCCATGATCGCACACACATCTGATACCCCGACAACCTCCGTCCCTCGCTCCAACAAATTAGTGGAAGAAGAAACTCCATTCCAGATAAAGCCACCGGAAACATGTATCTTGCTAATCTGAGACCATGGGGAATAATTTCTAGAGGGGGAGAGGGATCCTTCACGAGGAGGTATGAAATTGGAGGAGGAGGGGAGCTCCTTTTATAGGAGGAGGGGGCAGCTCCAAAGGGGTCATGCGCATGGCATGGTGGTGCCCCCACCTCTCCCTCCATAATGGTGAGTGGAGTTTCCACTAAGCCCATTACCATGAAAACCAACTCCACTCACTTTGCATTAATTTTCCACAAAATTAAATGTAAGCTCTCATTAAATAAAACTATTTTATTTATTTTATTCAGAATTTTTTTAATAACTTTAATTAACAAAAATTCACATAAAACCCCCTGCAACAATTGAATATCACATGCAGAACCAATTTCTTTAATTTCGCCCGAAACAATTCCGGTTTCCATAGAAATGATTCTTGTGCTTTCTTACATCTTTATCTGAAACATATTTGCTCCAAATAGTGTTAGTATCCCTTAAGTGTGTCACCCTATGGTTCACGAATAATGCAGACATGATCAAGACCCCTCTCCGATCAATAATCAACAGCGGGACCTAGAGATCCGTACTGACTCCCACACATTCAACGATGACTCTATTAATCGTGTGAACCTTTAACGTCGTAACTAAATCCCTTTGTCTCATGATATATTACATGTCCTAGATTCGATCATCGGTATCTCAATACCTAGTTTGATCTCGTTACCGACATGCACTCTTTCCTCATTCCTGTGATATAACATTCTAGTGATCACATCACTTGCTTGCAAGCTATCTCAATGTGATATCACCGAGAGGGCCCTGAGTATATCTATCCGTCATCAGGATGGACAAATCCCACTCTTGATCCATAAGCCTCTACATAACACCTTCGTAGCACTGAACCCACCTTTATAGTCATCCTGTCAAGGTGTGACATTTGATGTTATCAAGATATTCTTCTAGTGTTAGTGATTGACGTGATCTCATGGTCTAAGGACTAGGATTACTTCGTATGATGTTATAGCAATATAAACATAATGAATTTGATCGTAATGCTATACTTTGGATGAATGTTCATCACATCATTCACCAATGTTGTGACCTCGTTATTAACAACATCCAATGTCTATGATCATGAAACCTTGATCATCTTGTTAATCAATGAGCTAGTTTATAAGAGAGGCATAAATAGGAACCCTTTATTTGTTTATTAAACACATATGTATTAATGTTTCCAATTTATATGATTATAGCATGCAAAATAAACATTTATCATCAACAAGGAATAAGATAATAATCACTTTATTATTGCCTCTTGGGCATATTCCCTTCAAAATGGACTATGGGGCCGCTGATGACTTGTGGTGGTGCCTCCATCTACTCCCGTCCGTAGACCGGCTACCCAAAATTCTGGATGCATGACACCGTGAAGCTCTGGAAACGGTCATACTTTTACGTGAAGAAATTGACTCCCCAGAATCGGATCAATCTTTCGGCCTTTGGGAACATTGAATCCACCCAGAAGGACTGGAACTTGAAGATGTATGGCTCTAAGGAGGAGAGTGACGGATGGTGAAGCGGATCCAGAATCTCGTCACAGCCGGCTGTAATGCCCGAGAAATTATCCCTAATTAAATTTGCCTATTATTTTCTTTTTGTGCATCATCATGACATCATGCATATTTTTCCCTAAAAATATTTTCACCAAAAGCCTTTTTTATTTTCTAATTAGCCCCTTCTTTAATTTTAATTCAAAACCCCTGGTCTTTCCAGATCTTTTAATTATCTAAAAACTATTTACAAAAGCCTCTCTAGAAAATATAACAAATAAAAATAAATGTTTTGTGGGGGAGTAAGCCAGCCGCTAGGCCCAAAATCCCAATAGCCAGCCAACTACCACCCCACTGAAACCCTAGCTAACCCGCAACGCCATTGCACTCCTTCAGCCGCCACCTCCTGTCTCGTTGCATCGCACACATGCAGCGCATAACACTCGCACACCATGTCCACCTCCTCTGTACCTTTTGCAGCCACCCCCTCCACTCTTTTCTTCCAAAGCAATCAGGTCCTCCCACCAACCACCATCATCCTCTCTTCTCTGTTCCTGTCGCGAGCGCCACCACCTGCATCGATCCTTGCCACTAGGAGAGAACCTCGACGCCGCTTCCTTCCTCGTTGTTCCATCATGGGCCACTAACAAGGCCTCAAGCCCTGCTCCTCGCCGCGAGCCCGCGCACCCCAGTGCCTCCTACCGCGAGCTCGGCTCGGTCTCGCGAAGCACCACAACCAGGTCCTTCTCTGTCAAGCGCCCGCACCACCGACTACCTCGCCGCGTGATCTCCTCCGCCTCGCATCGAGCCCCGTGTCACCCGGCCTCTCTCTCCGCTGCTAGACCTCGCCCGTCCCTGATCGCCGCGTGTCCGCCCTCCTCCTCGGCCTACGAGAACGCGCCTACCGCCGCTCGTCCTGAGATGGAGCTCCCTCGCCACTCCACCCCCATGAGCAGCGCCCTGCATCCCGCTGCCGGCCACACCTCGTCGTCCGTCGAACCTCTCCCCCACCGCCATGTGCCCCTCTATTGTTGCTGCGGCCAGCGCATCCTCGACCCAGCGTGATGCCAAGGTCGTCCCGATGCCGCCATCGTTGATCGTCTTACAGCAAAGCCGTGCCCTCCCTGTGTCCGATCAACGTCCTGCAGCCCCAAGCACGCCCTCCTCAAATCCCAATCGCGAGCCTAGCTCCTGCAAGCCTGGCGGTCTCCCTACATGTGCACTAGAAGGAGGCAGCTTACGTAGTTGGTTGGCCTGCTGTTCATCCCTGTACGACTGCCTCATGTCGACCTCCCTAGGATGACCACCTACTTTTGTTCTTCTATATGAGTTTCCATATCTATCACCTGTTTGTGCCTTTGTCTGAAAAGGAAACACCTACCTCAGGAAAATCGAACCAAGACGCTACCTATTTTGTCGCTCCTCGGCTTCTTCCATCCCAACGATGATCCAAGCCCGCCACCGACAAGAGATGGACGTTAACAACACCGACATGGAACCCGATGATGATGACGTGGAAATACAAGAGCCCCCTCACGGAATTCGAAGACCAGAATCTGAACCCCTTCGAACCCAAGATCTTCGAACCCTAATGTGTGACTGATGACCCAAAAGTATAGGGGGTGTATCGCAGTATTTTGGATAAGTAAGAGTGTCAAACCCAACGAGGAGCAGAAGGTGCTGGCTAGTGGTATGGATCAGGAATTCTCTGCAAATACTTAGCAAACGGATTTTTAGGGGTTTTTGGTAATGTAAGTAAATAAAGTATGAGTAAATAAAAGACAATGAGAATAAATGCAGCATGTGGCCCAATCCTTTATTCAGCAAAGGACAAGCCGGTTGTATTACTTAAGATGACCAAACGTTCTCGAGGACACATGGGAAGACTGTCAAGTGCTTTCGCTTCATATAGTCAATTAATCTTCTTTAGTTTGCCAAGTGTTGTGTGGCTGAACCTATGCTAATGTACCGACCTTCCTAGGACTAATACATACTTGTGATTATACCTCTTGCAAACATCCATAAGTACAAGAAAGTAATTAAGGTAAAAACCTAACCATGGCTTTAAACTCTAAGACCCTTATGTCCCTTGTGCAATGGTTTCCTAACAGGGGTTTAGGTTTCTATCACTCTGGCAACCCCTACGATTAGTAGCCAAATACACAATGCATTCCCCTAGGCCCATGTAGGTGAAGTGTCATGGAGTCAACGTTCACATGACACCGCTAGAAGAAGTACACCACAACTTAATTAACAAACCATTGAATCTTTCTCAACACAATTCCGCTACTAACAACATGACTTCTCCCATGTCCTCAAGAACAAAACGAACTACTCACAAGACATCATATGGATCATGGTCAGAGATGAAATAATGATGTATAACAATCTGAACATAAACAATAATTCAATGGTTCCACTAAATAGCATCAACTACAAAGAGTAATCAACACCGGGAAAGTTTCCCCTAAGAACTATGCAAGATTCAACCCAATTATTACAGCGGTATGGAGATGGTGATGAAGGTGCTGATGGTGATGATGGTGATGATGATGATCCCGATGAAGTCCAGCTTGATGGTGGTGTTGATGGCGACGATCTCCCCTCTTTGGGAAGGAATTACCCCGGCAGAATTCTGTCTGCTGGAGAGATATTTCTCTCTCGGTGTTTTCTGCCCCGTAGAGGCGGCGGAATCTTTTTGTGGTTGCTCTTCGAGTCTTAGGGTTTCGGGAGGATAATATACGCCAGAGGGGAGAGCTGGAGGTGGGCCAGGGCGGCCACACCACCTGGTGCCCGGCCTGGGGTGGCCCGCGCTAGGGGGTGGTGTGGGCCCCCCTATGGCCCATCTCCACTCCTCCTTCTGGCAGTCTTCGTCTTCTGGAAAAATAGGATTTTCCATATATTTTCCCGGATTTTCTGATCTTCGCGAATTTTGCCTCCAAACAGCACCTTTTCCATCAGAATCCTGACTGCAGCGGTCCATGCTCCAAAAGTCATCAACCATGCAAAGCAGATGAAATAACATAAGTATCATCTCTTAATATGAAATATATCAATGAATAACAGTAAATTATGATATAGAATAGTGATGCAAAATGGACGTAACAACTCCCCCAAGCTTAGACTTCGCTTGTCCCCAAGTGAAACCGAGCTCAATAAACATGGCCTCAGGTTTATGGAGTGAAGAGTCGATAAAATAATACGGACAAGAAGCATCACATTCATCAATACATAAATCATAAAAGAAGACAACTTACTATTATATAACTTAACTTGCAATAGGTAAAGGAAACACAATAAAGATACATAGAGAGAATCATAATTGGTAATGGCAAACTTAGCTCTTCGTCGAAGAATAGTTGACAATTTGCTGGAGTTCACAAATAATTGGTTTTTTAATGATAACTTTCAAAGAAGTAAACACGAAGATAAGAGCAAATGTGCAAAACAAGGAATATAAGAAACATGACTGAATAAATCATCATATGAATGAATGAAACACAGCAACTCAAAATACTTGCTTAGGTAGAAGGGGATAGGTTTACTAACTCAATTGAAAAGTAAAAGAAAGGCCCTTCGTAGAGGGAAGCAAGGATTTCAAGTTTCAGAAAGAGCTTCAAAAAATTATGATACTTATTAGCTTTCATCTCTCATTGCCCCTATCATAGGCATCTTTTGATGATAAAGGTTAAAGTGACACAACTAAGAGGATATGCTTGACAAGTTATAAATTGAAGCCCCATGCCCCTTACTTACGAGTATCGAACCTCATGCTACTCAACTTCAGTCACAAGTAAGCTCTTGTCATTGTAAATACATATGTATCATAGAGAACCACCAACGGGGTACCCCTTGCACATGACAGAGGAGCTATCCCATAATCAAAATGACAAGGCAAGCAGACAATGAGCATCTCAGCGATCTTTGTATTTTCTATTTGCATAGGTTTTTATTGAGGATGCTTCATAGAATGCTCACTATAGTTATGCTGCAAGTTTCCACCATGATTAGGCATGGCTTAGGCTAGCAGCCTAGGCAGTTCTCTAACACACATATAAACCCCATGATCTTACAAGTTCCCCTTTTATTTCACACCGCCTAGATCTGTAGGCAAAAGAATCATGATATCAACTAGGTACAAAGTACCAATGCGATGTTGAAAGCATTCCCCATGATACATGGTTGTGCTAACTTCAACTCATAAAGCGCAAGCATATACACAACAAAGAAGGACCCAATGGTTCAAGTTTATTAGATGTAGAAAGTAAAGTGTACCATCAAGTTTGTGAGAGATTTAATCACTAATTTTCACATAACAAGTTTAATTTGGAAGGTATATAAAAACATTAATTTACTTAGAATATCAATAGTGCTAATAGGTAGGTATGGTGGACACAAATGGCATGGGTTTTGGTTTAGGGATTGGATGCACGAGAAGAATTCCCTCTCAGTATAGGTTTTTGGCTAGCAAGGCTGGGTAGCAAGTATAAGATTTGAAGGAAACAAACAAACATACAAGTGATAAAAACAAACATGCAATCTTCCTTGGAAGCATAAAAGATTTTAATAAGAGAATACTAAACTTATGAGAAAATCAAGAAAGAAAGATGATGAAATTATATTTATTTAGAGTACTTTTTATATTTTTCATTCAACTCTCAAAAATATTGTTGCTAGAGACCGAGCCAGGTTTGCCAAAACCAACTAAATTAACTCAATGATCCCAAAGTGATACCAATACTAACAATAAGATCAATCATGTAACCACAAATTGAAAACTAATATAAGATATGCAAAAGAGTAAATGATAGAACTTCTCATTAATATTCCATAACCGCAAATCACACCAAGGGATACATATCTAACGAGAGAGGGGACACTTCCATAATGCAAACCATCCTACACGATAACTTCTCTATTCATGATATGACTCTACTAAAAAGGTAGAAAGATAGAAGATAGTGATGTGATACCACGACACTCCCCCAAGCTTGGAACAAACCAAGGGGATGCCAAACCTGATGACGAATTACTCCTTCGGTGGTGGTGGTATTCTCTCGATAAGCTTTTTGACCAATTTCCCCAAGTCCTCAATCTCGAAGGTGAGAGTACGAATCAACTCCGAGTTGTGCTCGATGCAGTGTATGATCATATCAGGTTGTGAATCCCAGCTCTGGCGATTCTTTCCCCACTCTCCTTCCTTGCGGTCTTATTTTCCTGCATGGTTATGGATAAAGGTATGAAAGGGACTCTTGGTGCTTGGAGAAGGTATGTCCGTGGTGCCAAATAGTGACGCGGAGGCTTCCCTCCAGTTGACATCCGTGCAGTCCTTCTGATCCTGGCAGGGTTCGCCACCACTCCAATGCTTGCAACGGTAGTGCCGATGTGTGGATGTTGGCTTTGCTTTGTCTCCTCTTCACCTTCACTCTTGATCTCCTTCTCCCGCCTAGGGTCTTGGAGGTCCTCCTGCATAGGCTCCTTTCGCTTATCCTTGGCGGACACCATTGTGCTCTAAAATTTTAAGAGTAGTTCTTGGTAGAAACAGATCGAAGCGAAAACACGATGAGAACACGATATACGAACCTCGGGGGATCTGGTGGATTATATATTATGAAGTTTCACAACAAAAGGAAGGTACTGGGAGAAAATGGGTCGGAGACGGAGACCAAGGTGGCCTCACCACCTGGTGGTGCGGCCAGGGGTGGGCCCGCGCCACAGGGTGGTGAGAGCCACCCTGGCTCAGTTTCCGTCCCTCTTTCGCTTTGTAGGTTTCCTTGTTGGATAAAAACTGCAAAAATAAAACTGGACAAATCTTTTGTGGAACTTTTCTTACCAGAACAGTTACCTATTTGAAAACGGGCTCTGCAGGTTTCTGAATTTGGTAATTAGTAGATTCTTCCGAATTCACCATTTTAATAACATCAATATCTTCATATTCATACACTTATTACTTGAGTCATGAAACCTTTTACTTCCTTATTACACCATTATCTCCACTAACCTGGAAATTTCTTTCACACAAAACTTCACACAGTTCTCATTAGCAACATTAGTATAAGTAAGGTGATAAAACCTTTTGAGTCCAACAAATAAAAACCATCAAAACATAAGCTACTGTAGAAAGTCCTTCCAAAAACCCAAAAAGAATTCAAAAAGGAAATCAAATAAAGAAGCAAATGCAAGAGTGGCAAAATCTGTCAAAACAGACCAGCAGGTAAAGATCAATTTTTTCGAAAATCGTCTTTTGCTCAAATCAAAAAGTGCAAAACTAACGAAAGTTAAATAACAACCTGGGGCATAAGCAAAAACAATTACAACTCAATCCGACATATAGAGATCTCTCACGAATTTTTATGGTGAAGCACAAAAATCTGTTTCAGGAAAGCAACTTCCCCTAATCTTACTTCTCTCTCATTAAAGGTTGATCTTGACACAAAAACCAAACAAAAAGGATAAGGAGAGGTTATTACCGAAGTAATAACTTCCAAGACTCAAAGAAACAAAAACAAACTGAAAGCAAAAATAAATTGGGTTGTCTCCCAAAAAGCTCTTTCTTTATAGCCATTAAGATGGGCAGGATAATTTTGAAGATGCTCACATAGGAATATGAATTGAAGTGAAAGAGAGAACTAAGAAGCAAAAACACATTTGTTTAAGTCTAACCCACTTCCTATGCAAGGGAATTTTGTAAACAAACAAGTTGTCAAAACCAGAGGCTACTAGCATAGGAAGGCAAAAGAAGTGCAACATAAAAACTTTCAGCATAAAACGAGGAAACTTGATATTATTGAGATGCATTAGAACACTTTTCCCTCTCTCATAATAACTTTCAGTATCATGCATAAACTTAACAATATAACTATCACAAGGACCATCGTAGCAATGATTACTTATTCTAACAGAAAACACAGGAATACTAGTTCTTATAACACTACTTTGTGAAGCAATATTAGGGATATCCTTACAAAGGATAGTGTGTCCCTCTTCCATATATTTAGTGACAAAGTCTTTAACATTTGCTATCATAGGTTCATCATCCATTTGTTTATCAGGTTCAACAGCTTTATTTGTACTTTCATTAACAATACTAGCTATCATAGAATGTTCCTTTATCTTAACTGGGAAAGACATTTTCTCAATGTAAGGTTCATGTAAAACATGACTAGCAGTATAAACTTCAGTATTTCTTGCAGGAACACACTTAGAAACATCTTTATAAGGTTCATGATACTTATTCCACTTCTTTTTAGGCACTTCAATATAGGAAGAAAAAGCCTTAAAATAAGTTGCAATAGCTTGAGAGTCTATACCATAAGCATTTTTAATATTTTGAAAGTCACCAGTTCCCGTAAAAGATTCCATGCATTCATAATCATAATTTATACATGACTTCCTACCTTTGTCATTCTCCCAAGCTTCAGCATTGTCTTGAATAAGGTCCAGAAGATCCCATTTAGCTTCTTCTTCCATGCGAGTGAATCATCGAGCACAAGAAGCATCCAATAAATCCTTATCATGAAGAGAAAGCCTTGCATAAAAGTTATTGATAATAATATTGTTGGGGAGATCATGAATGGGACATTTTAGCATTAGTAACTTCAATCTACCCCAAGCTTGAGCTGTACTCTCTCCATCAAGAGGCCAAAAGTTATATATTTGATTCCGATCTTTATGAATCTCACTAGGAGGATAAAACTTTGAATAAAAGAGAGGTACTATTTCCTCCCATTCAAGAGCTTGACCATTCTTCAATAGCTTATACCAGTCTTCAGCTCTTCCTTTCAGTGATAATGAGAATAACTTCTTCTTGACTTGATCTGTAGTAATACCTGCACACTTGAACAACCCGCATAATTCGTGTATAAAGAGCAAATGATCACCGGGATGGATAGTGCCATCCCCAACATAATAGTTATCCATAACACGATCAAAATTCTTGTAGGTATTTTGAAAGCATCATTCTCAGCAGGTGGTGGTTCATCTACTACCTTAGCAGTGGCAGTAGCATTACGAAATAAGAAACTCAGCGAATTATTGATAATGAAAATAAAGCAATTAACAAAAGTAAACAATACTCATAGTAGAAGTTTCCTTTACTAGTTCCACTCTCTAATAGCGCTTCAGTCCCTGACAACGGCGCCAGAAAATAGTCTTGATGACCCACAAGTATAGGGGGTGTATCGTAGTATTTTCGATAAGTAAGAGTGTCGAACCCAACGAGGAGCAGAAGGAGGTGGCTAGTGGTATGGATCAGGAATTCTCTACAAATACTTAGCAAACAGATGTTTAGGGGTTTTTGATAATGCAAGTAAATAAAGTAGGTGTAAATAAAAGACAATGAGAATAAATGTAGCAAGTGGCCCAATCCTCTATTCAGCAAAGGACAAGCCGGTTGTATTACTTATGATGACCAAACGTTCTCGAAGACACATGAGAAGACTGTCAAGTGCTTTCGCTTCATATAGTCAATTAATCTTCTTTACTTTGCCAAGTGTTGTGTGGGTGAACCTATGCTAATATACCGACCTTCCTAGGACGAATACATACTTGTGATTATACCCCTTGCAAACATCCATAAGTACAAGAAAGTAATTAAGGTAAAAACCTAACCACAGCTTTAAACTCTAAGACCCTTACGTCCCTTGTGCAATGGTTTCCTAACAGGGGTTTAGGTTTCTGTCACTCCGGAAACCCCTACGATTAGTAGCCAAATACACAATGCATTCACCTAGGCCAATATAGGTGAAGTGTCATGTAGTCAACATTGACAAGCCACCACTAGAAGAAGTACACCACAACTTAATTAACAAACCATTGAATCTTTCTCAACACAATTCCACTACTAACAACATGACTTCTCCCATGTCCTCAAGAACAAAATGAACTACTCACAAGACATCATATGGATCAAGGTCAGAGATGAAATAATGATGTATAACAATCTGAACATAAAGAATAATTCAATGGTTCCACTCAATAGCATCAAGTACAAAGATTAATCAACACCGGGAAATTTCCCCCTAAGAACTATGCAAGATTCAACCCAATTGTTACAGCGGTATGGAGATGGTGATGAAGGTGCTGATGGTGATGATGATCCCGATGAAGTCCAGCTTGATGGTGGTGTTGATGGCGACGATCTCCTCTCTCCAGAAAGGAATTCCCCTGGGAGAATTCTGTCTGCCAGAGAGTTCTTTCTCTCTCGGTGTTTTTTGCCCCGCAGAGGCGGCGGAATCTTTCTGTGGTCGCTCTTTGAGTCTTAGGGTTTCGGGAGGATAATATACGCCAGAGGGGAGAGCTGGAGGTGGGCCAGGGTGGCAACACCACCTGGTGGCGCTGCTTGGGGTGGCCCGTGCAAGGGGGTGGTGTGGGCCCCCTGTGCCCATCTCCACTCCTCCTTCTGGCAGTCTTCGTCTTTTGGAAAAAAAGGATTTTCCATATATTTTTCCAGATTTTCTGATCTTCACGAATTTTGCCTCCAAATAGCACATTTTCCATCAGAATCCTGACTATAGCGGTCCATGCTCCAAAAGTCATCAACCATGCAAAAACAGATGAAATAACATAAGTATCATCTCTTAATATGAAATATATCAATGAATAACAGTAAATTATGATATAGAATAGTGATGCAAAATGGACGTATCAGTGACCCCTATCCGCCCCTATTTTATAATATGATATACAACTTGTTGCATATAAATTGTACATGCTTGCATACATACTTTGTCATTTGGGGGTATTTGGTCGACTCACCCAATAATTACATATGAAGACTATATGGGGGTTATTCTACTCTTATATTGTCTCTATTTAAATTTATGTAGCGAACCGATGCCATGCTTTGCCCTGTTGACTCAACATTTAATTTGCGGGGTAGATAAACAACTTAAACCATAATATTTCATTGCCGGGATCCCGATTCCACTTAATATTGCCAAGTTAGACCGCATATTGCCATGCCATTCATCATATCATAATCATGCTTGATCTTTCGCTGCCTAATTAAATAGTGCATCGTTGCCTCTTCTACTGATTTGCTTCTTCACCCGAAAGGACGATGAGTCGATGCGAGATACGATGAGCCTTCCGATACTGACTTCGTCTCACAGGTGAGCATTCTCCCCCTTCTACCTATTTTGCATTTTTATATTTACTTTCTTCCTTTGATCTATTGCTATCCTTATTGTCGATTCTTTAGTACCGTTCCCTTATTTTACGTGCTCTACTATATGGACTTGGTTATCCTATTGCCTTTGTTTGAGTGGATAGCTTTGTCCTTGCGAGTCGTAGCGCATGCTTAGTTCTGCTGCCCTCTCTCATACAGGTGAACCGTGATGTGTGGTTATGGTTGATAACATGATAAATTATTTGGTGGTACTGATTATGGTTATGGTTTCACCTAATGATAAGGCCTCGGCAGGGACCACCTTTGGGAAGTGCTTGAGCCGACCTAGGACCCGTTTGTTCTACGATACTATCTCTCAGTTGATCGCGGTAACCAATCATGGGAGCCACTGGGATCCCCCCTCAACTACCTTTGCTATTCGTTTATCCAGAGGGTCACAAATTTGTTTTCCATTTGGTTCATATGCATAATATGTGCTCGGACATGGGTGAGTTGATATGTCTTTGGACTTGGTGATAATATGATTTGGTGGACAACCCGGGCATTGCATAGATAAAAAGCGGTACTTGCCGATAGTTCAAGGGGAGCTCTACAAGTTATCTTCTAGTGTCGTTCGGTATATTACTCATGAATGTTGTGCCACCTTGAGACTCGGTCATGCCTCTTGGCTGGATAAAACACAGTAGGTGATACCTCTGGATACAGGCGTAGTTATGGGACAGTTCTTGTTGTGATATTCGGAAGGCACGTGTATTATGTTGCTTGACGGGTTGAACATGCGTTTGGGTATAGTAGTGCACCCCTGCAGGGTAAATCTTTTCGAGAAGCCATGTGTCCATTGTTATGGACGCCTCAGGAGTATGGTGTCATGATCATAGACAACACCACTAATGTTTTGCCTCTAATAATATGATTAGTAATTACCCTTCTCAACTAAACATCTGCTTAACTAAAATTGCCATCATGTGTGTTCCGCAAGACAACTTCCTTGACTGGTCTTCGATGAGGAAATCTCCGGATGGGTTATGCTTGTTGCTATATTATACTTATCATATAGCGCTCTCTTATCTCGCTGTAATAGCCAAAGTTGTAGCATGTCTCTATAAGTTAGATAGTGCAATCTTTGCTGCCGCTGAGCCCACCATACCTATGTAGGCGAGGACCGCCGAATTCTAGACTCGCCGTGTACTGGCCTCAGTATTGACCGCTCTCTTTCTATTTTCCTTTGCCCTTTGCCGGCCCCTTTGGCTTTGAAAGGTATGCGATTGATGACGTTAGAAAGGTTACCCTTCCGGCTTGCCCTGGGCAGGATTATGGACACCGCTTGGTTATTCTCCAAGACTCTTAGTCCCATTTGGTTCTTATCCATACTCATATACTATTTGGCTTTCTCCATGATTTGTATCTTCGTATTGTATCATTTGTATTTTTGAATCGTTGAGTCATTGTTGCATATAAGTCTTTGTGGATTCGGTTGTAAACTATTGTGATGTAACTACTTGTATCAAAATCCACACACATGAAAGTGTTTGGTGGACGTCCTTGAATCGCTTCTATGCGGATTTCAGTGGAAATGCTAAGGTCTGCATAGACTCGATTCTAGGGCATTACAAGTGGTATCAGAGCAAAGGTTTATGATACCCACTGGTACAGCCTGTAGGATAACCTAACCAACGGACGAAGTCTATTGTCAAAACTATTTTTACTGATTAGCTCTGATTTTACTCCTTACCTCTATTTTTTCTCCTCTTATCTTTGCATGTTTTAATCTGATCTCTGAGCTTCTTCAAGTCTAGGATTTCTCGTGGTTGGGTTTCTGTTGTACCTTTAGTATTTCGCTTTCTTCCTTTTGTAATGGTGGAGCTATATTTAGATTTCATTCTACCTGATCTCTTTTCAAATGTTTCCCGGTGTTCTGCAACTTCTACGATGACATCATCTTTCTAAACATTGTTCACACCAATGGTCAAGATCTCCAGTCTGAATCCTGAGAGTTGGGGTTGCATAATTCTCCTATTCATGTGCAGAGTAATGCTTTGGGTGTGCAATGGACTGATCCCCAGCCCACTAATCTTATCATTCGCTCTTGTGCATTAACTAGTGGATTAATGTGACTACTACTCCTTCTTTGAAAGTTAGAGGTGACCCTATGACCTCTTTCTTCGCCTTTGTTTCTACGAAGGTTTTCCTCGAAGAACGTGAGCAACAACCCTTGTTGGTGGTGTCGACAATTTGAAGATGGAGGAAGAATTCTTGTTAGTGGTGTTATGAGCATCAACCTGGCGCAAGAAGATCTGATCATCCAACCTTCCCCCCGGTGTCTTTGCTTGGATCTCAGGAAGAGATCCATTGTTAGTGGTGTCGAGTTGTAATGCCCGGGAAATTATCCCCAATTAAATTTTCCTGTTATTTTCTTTTGTATACCATCATGACATCATGCATATTTGTTCCCTAAAAATATTTTCACCAAAAGCCTTATTTTATTTTCTAATTAGCCTCCTTCTTTAATTTCAAATCATAACCCCTGGTCTTTCTAGATCTTTTATTTTTCTAAAAACTATTACAAAAGCCTCTCTGAATAATAAAACGAATAAAAACAAATGTTTTGTGGGGGAGTCAGCCAGCCGCCAGGCCCAAAAGCCCAGCAGCCAGCCAACTACCACCCCAGTAAAACCCTAGCTAACCCGCATCGCCGTCACACTCCATCGGCCGCCACCTCCTGTATCGTTGCGTCGCACACACGCAGCGCATCGCGCTCGCACACCACGTCCACCTCCTCTATCCCTTTTGCAACCACCCCCTCCACTCTTTTCTTCCAAAGCAATGAGGTCCTCCCACCAACCACCGTCTTCCTCTCTTGTTTGTTCCCATCGTGAGCTCCGCCACCTGCATCGATCCCCGCCACTAGGAGAGAACCTCGGCGCTGCCTCCTTCCTCGCCGTTCCCCCGCACACCACCGACAGGGCCTCAAGCCCTTCTCCACGCCGCGAGCCCACTTACCCTGGCGCCTCCTCCTGTGAGCCCGACTCGGTCTCGCGAAGCACCGCAACCAGGTCCTTCTCCGTTGTACGCCCACGTCGTTGACTACCTTGCCGTGTGATCTCCTCCACCCCGCATCTAGCCCCACGTCACCCAGCCTCTCTCTCTACCGCTGGACCTCGCCCCGTCCCTGACCGCGTGTGGCCACCCTCCTCCTCGTCCCGCGAGCATGCGCCTGCCACCGCTCGTCCCAAGCCAGAGCACCCTCACCACGGAACCCCCATGAGCAGCGCCCTGCATCCTACTACCGGCCAAACCTTGTCGTCCGTCGAGCCCCACCACCACTGCCATGTGCCCCTCTATCGTCACTGCAGCCAGCGCATCCTCGACCCAGCACGATGCCAAGATCATCTCGATTTCGCCATCCTTGATCGTCTTACAGTGAAGCCGCACCTTCCTGCGTCCGATCAACGTCCCGCAGCCTCAAGCGTGTCCTCCTCGAATCCCGGTCGCAAGCCTAGCTCGTACAAACCCGGTGGTCTCCCTGCGTGTGCACCGGAAGGAGGCAACCTGCCTAGTTGGTTGGATTGCTGTTCTTGTCCTTGTACGACTGCCTCGTGTCGACCTCCCCAGGATGACCACCTACTTTTGTTCTTCTATTGAGTTGCCATATCTATCACCTGTTTGTGCCTTTGTCTGAGAAAGGAAACACCCGCCTTAGGAAAATTGAACCAAGATGCTACCTATTTTGTCGCTCCTCGGCTTCTACCATCCCAGGGATGATCTAAGCCCGCCACCAACAAGAGATGGACGTTAAAAACATCGACATGGAACCCGATGATGATGTTATGGAAATACAAGAGCTCCCTCACAGAATTCGAAGACCAGAACCCGAACCCCTTTGAACCCAAGATCGTCGAACCCTAATGTGTGACCCCTATCCGCCCCTATTTTATAATATGATATACAACTTGTTGCATATAAATTGTACATGGTTGTATACATACTTTGTCATTTGGGGGTATTTGGTCGACTCACCTAATAATTACATATGGAGACTATATGAGGGCTATTCTAGTCTTATATTGCCTTTATTTAAATTTATGTAGCGAACCGATGCCATGCTTTGCACTATTAACTCAACATTCAATTTGCGGGTAGATAAACAACTAAAACCATAATATTTCATTGTCGGGATCCCGATTCCACTTAATATTGCCAAGTTAGACCGCATATTGCCATGCCATGCATCATATCATTATTCATGCTTGATCTTTCGCTGCATTATTAAATATTGCATCGTTGCCTCTTCTAGTGATTTGCTTCTTCACCCGAAAGGACGATGAGTCGATGCGAGATACGATGAGCCTTCGGATACTGACTTTGTCTCGTAGGCGAGCATTCTCCCCCTTCTACATATTTTTCATTTATAGACTTCACTTTCTTCCTTTGATCTATTACTATCCTTATTGTCGATGCTTTAGTAACGTTCCCTTATTTTACCTGCTCTACTATATGGCCTTGGTTATCCTATTTCCTTTGTTTGAGTACCTAGATTTGTCCTTGCGAGTCGTAGGGCATGTTTAGTTCTGCTAACCGCTCTCATACAGGTGAACCGTGATATCAGGTTATGGTTGATAACATGATAAATTAATTGGTGGTGCTGATTATGGTTATGGTTTCGCCTAATGATAAGGCCCCGACAGGGACCACCTTTGGGAACTGCTCGAGCTGACCTAGGACCCATTCGTTCTATGATACTAGATCTGAGTTGATCGCGTTAACCAAACATGGGGGGCCCTAGGATCCCCCCTCAACTACCGGCGCTATTCGTTTATCGAGAGGGTCTCAAATTGGTTTTCCATTTGGTGCATACCCATAATATGTCCTAGGACACGGGTGAGTTGATATGTCTTCGGACTTGGTGGACAGCCTTGGCATTGCATACATAAAAGCGGTACATGCCAGTGGTTCAAGGGGAGCTCTACAAGTTATCTTCCAGGGTTGTTTGGTATAGTAGTCGTGAACGCCGTGCCACCTTGAGACTCGGCCGTACCTCTTGGCTAGATAAAATAAAGTAGGTGATACATCTGGATACACGCATAGTTATGGGACAATTCTTGTTGTGAGATTTGGAAGGCATGCGTATTATGTTGCCTGAAGGGTTGAACATGCGTTTGGGTACAGTAGTGCAACCCTGTAGGGTAAATCTTTTCGAGAAGTTGTGTGTCCATGGTTATGGATGCCTCAGGAGTATGGTGTCATGATCATAGACAACGCCACTAATATTTTGCCTCTAATAATATGATTAGTAATTATCCTTATCAACTAAACACCTGCTTAACTAAAAATTCCACTGTGTGTTCCGCAAGAGAATTTCCTTGACTGGTCTTCGAGGGGAAAATCTTCAGATGGGTTATGCTTGGTGCTATATTATACTTATCGTATAATGCTCTCTTATCTCGCTCTAATAGCTGAAGTTGTAGCGTGTCTCTATAAGTTAGGTAGTGCAAGCTTTGCTTCCGCTGAGCCTACCATACCTATGTAGGCGAGGACCGCCGAATTCTAGACTCGCCATGTACTGGCCTCAGTACTGGCCTCAGTACTGTCCGCTCTCTTTCTGTTTTCCTTTGCCCTTTGCTGGCCCCTGTGGCTTTGATAGTTATGCGATTGACGATGTTAGAAAGGTTACCCTTCTGGCTTAGCCTAGGTAGGGTTATATACACCGCTTGGTTATTCTCCAGGACTCTTAGTCCCATTTGGTTGTTATCCGTACTTGGATACTATTTGGCTTTCTCCATGATTTATATCTTCGTATTGTATCATTTGTATTTTTGACTCATTGAGTCATTATTGTATATAAGTCTGTGTCGATTCGATTGTAAACTATTGTGATGTAACTACTTGTATCAAAATCCACCCACACGAAAGTGTCTGGTGGACGTCCTTGAATCACTTCTATGCGGATTTCGGCGGAAATGCTAAGATCTACATAGACTCGATTCTGGGGCATTACACCGGCTTGCCCGACCATGACGTGACCCTCAGCTAGATTTCCTAGCTGATGATGTCGCTCCAGCAACGTGCACATAACATGTGTTATTACTCCATCTAGATGGATCCCACCCGGCTCTCTAGACGTGATCCCTAGCTCGCCAACATCGAGGAGTGACTCTGGACGATTTGCAAGGAGAGGATCAAGGATGACTGCTACAACTGGTCCTTTGATGATGGTCCTTCTCTTGATTTTCCTGGCAGCCTCCTCATCCTCCATAAGCTCTCCATTGATGAGGTAGCTAATGAAGGGTTGCACCCATGATGGCACTTCCCGGATGGTGAAGATGACCTCATGCACCAACTGAACTATATCGGGTGGCCGGCTGGGTAGGAGTCCTAAGCCAGTAGACCCCGAGCTTCTTGAATCATCTGGCAATGCTAAACTTGATGAGCCAGTAATCCCTAGGTATTTCGAGTCGGGCATCACTAGCGCTTTTGAACCGGCGGGTGGTTGCGGGCTTGCGGAGCCAGCGCCCCCCGGTCTTTCAATCCAGTAGACACTAGGTCTCCTTCCTTGACGATGGAGTTGGATTCCAAATACAGGGTGATTGATGGCTTGTACATATGCTCCAGAGAAACTCCATGTGGAATTGCTTGCCTGGTGGATCCGACTTGGGTGAGCGAGCAGACGAATTCGTTGATGGCTCGAGGGGTATGATGGAATTCACACCCCTCGAAGCAGGAACTAATCTGCTGGATGTAGAACCGGTATAGAGCCATGTTCACTCCATCTCCGGGCACTTGCTGTATCGATCTGAATCCCCGAAGGAGAGGATAAGGCAAATGCCAATTTCTTTGGCGAGCAGAGGCCATACGCCAATGCTTCATATGCAGCTATATTATTCGAGGCGGTGAACTGAATCTAGAGAACGTACTCCACCCGCTCTACTTTGGGTGAGGTGATCTCAATTGGTCAGAGTCAGGAGCCAGCGGCAGGTACTGGGTTTCAGCCTAGTTGACCAGAAAATACGTCAGGGCTTGTGACTTGATGGTGATCCTTGGATCGTACTGGATGGAGTAGGTGGCTAGCTAGATAGCTCATTTGGCCACCCGGCCAGTAGCATATTTGTTGCCGATGATCTCGGAGATGGGAGTGGTGCACACCACCGTAATCGGATGTGCTTGGAAATAATTTGTTAGCTTCTAACATGCCATGTACACACCATAAAATATCTTGTGGTAGTGCTGGTAGTTTTTCTTGGAGAGGGAGATAACTTCTCTCAGACAGCAGACGGGCCTCTGAACTGGCTGGGAATTGCCTTCCTTGTGGCGCTCTACCAACATGACAACGATGACCCAGCTGATGGTTGCTATATAGAGCAACATTGTCTCCTTTTCATCCGGCGTGGCCAAAACTAGTGTTGTGGATAGCATGCGCTTGAGGTCATGGAATGCGGCACCCTCCTGCGTGGTCTAGATGAACTTGTCCGTCTTCTTCATCAGCTGGTAGAGATGAAGTGCTTTCTCCCCCAACCGGCTGAGAGAGGCCAAGCACCCAGTGAACTTCTGGGTGCCAGGTAAGATAGTGGGTGGTAGCATCCTCTCAATGGTCGTGATCTTCTCTGGATTCGCCTCGATCTCTCGTTGTGAAACGATGAAACCGAGGATCTACCCGGCTGGAACATCAAACACGCACTTTTCCGGGTTCAGCTTCATCTGGTACCGGCGAAGGTTTGCTAATATCTCGCACAGATCGTCGAGGAAGGTATGCTTCTCCTTTGTCTTGACCACCACATCATCAACATAGGCGTGGACATTCATGCTAATTTGCGAATGGAAGCATTTCTGCATGCAATGCTAATAGGTAGCGCCTGCATTTTTCAAGCCAAATGGCATGGTCACATAGCAGTAAAACCCGTATGGGGTAATGAATGATGTCTTTATCTAATTAGATAGATTTAACTGGATATGATTGTAGCCGGAATAACAATCCAAAAAGGACAATAGCTCGTAGTCGTCCATGGAATCGATAACTTGATCAATACACGGTAGAGCAAAGGGGTCTTTCGGGCACACCCTGTTTAGGCTGGTGTAGTCGATACACATTCTCTAGGTCTTATTCTTTTTGAACACCAGGACCGGGATAGCCAACTATTTTGGGTGGTACACTTCCATAATGAACCCGGCTGCTAGCAGCGAAGTGATCTCATCACCGATGGTCTTTCTCTTGTCTTCTACAAAACGTCAAAGGGGCTTCCTGACCGGCATGGCATCCGGCCACACATGAAGTGAGTTCTAAGCGAACTCCCTTGGAACTCTTGGCATGTATTTTGGAGACCACACGAAGATGTCCTGATTTTCTGTCGAGGCCAGCCTCGATGGCGATGCACTTTCCTAGCTCGGAGGGATTGAGCACGATCTTCTTGGTCTCCTTCGATGGCTAGAAGGCCATGTCTCCAGCGGCTTCACGCTAGTCGGCACTTCTTTCTAGGAAAATGCGACATTGTGCATGATCTCCTTCTTCCCCGCCACGATGACCAAGGCTTCAGCTATCTTTGAACTCTTAGCGGCACACTCCATTGACCGCTTGTAGCAATCGGACATAGTGATTACAACATTCGGCCCCGATAGCTTCATCTTGAGATATGCATAGTGGGGGATGGCCATGAACTTTGCGAGAGCGGGGCGCTTGAGGTGAGCATGGTATGAGCTAGTCAGGTCCACCACCTCGAAGCAAACTGGCTTGCGGCATAAATTATCCTCGGTGTCAAAGATGACATTCAGCCAGATCTTGCCCATCGATGAGAATGGGGATCTAGGCACAACACCATCAAAGACAGTGCTCAAGGGCTGTAGGTCGTGCTCCCGGATTCCCAGCTTCTCCATGATGGCACAATAGAGCAGGTTGAGGCTACTGCCACCATTGATGAGGGTGCACGAGAAGTGGAAAGTGCGCTCGTCAGAGACGAGGAGGGGTTGGAGCACCATCACATCGCCTCCTGGATATGGCAAGAGAGCCGATTGATCCTCATGACCCCAAGTGATTGGAGTCTCATACCAGTTCAAGTACTGGGGGACATAGCATTCACCTCCGCTATGCTCCGCCGCTGATTGTGCTTGACAATCAGCTCAAAGAAGAAGATGTGGTACACTGCATGCTGCTGCGGATAACCGCCATTGTTGTTGTCAGCTGCCCCAGCTGGTGGCGAGGGAGTTCCACCAGGAGGGGGCGGGGGAGGAGGAGGCAAACTGGTTTGCTCCTTGATCTGCCTGATCTAGCTGCACTGCCGGGTGGTGTGCGTAGCCGGCTTGAATAGACTCCAATGGAAATTACCTGGCCCCTCAAATATCTGCTCGTCGGTGAACCATGACTTCCACGGTTGGTCGCCGGACTTCTGCCTCTTGTTATCATCGACAGCCAGTGCTCGTTCCACAGTGTTGACCTGCCTCGAGTGATATCGAGGTTCTTGATGGTCAACCGGATGCTTGCCTTGGTAATGGTTGTCGTTGCCTTGTGGCCACCTAGAAGAGCCGACATTGCTACCATGGTCATTTCTTTGCTTGTATCGAGCTGGCTCGGTCGTAACCAGCCGACCATAATTGCTCACTCGAAGAGATTTCTTCATCGACGAGTCGGCCATGGTGTACTTGTCAGCAACAGTCATTAGCTTCACCATGGTGATAGGCTCGTCACAAAGCAGCTACTGGTGAAGCAGAGTGCCCTCACGGCATCTGTCGATGAAGTAGTAGACGACCTGCTTCTCCTCCACTCCCTCACAGGAGTTGCATAGCTCCGTCCATCAGGCAAGATACTGCTGAGCCAACTCGCGCTCCCCCTGGATGCACATGGCCAAGTCATGAGGACAACACAAATACTTTTAGGTGCTGGTGAAGTTGCAGACGAAGACCCTCTCAAAATCTTCCCAAGCGTTGATGTTGTTGGACACGAGGTTGTTGAGCCTAGTTCTGGAAGAACCTAGCAACATGAGGGGTACATAGGGTACCTCTACATTCTTGTTTCCATGGGCAATCCCGACTGTAGTGGCATAGTGGGTCAACCAGTCTTCTGGTTTCGTGCTGCTCTCATACTTGGGGGTGTCCTGAAGTAACGTGAACCTCTGTTGGGAATATGCTAAATGGATATCACCTTTGCATGTCTCTAATGTGGATAACCCAGGTGGCTCATAGTTGGTAGCGAGGCCCATGGCCTGTTGGGCGGCTCAGTTAGATGGATCCATAAGGAAGGCCCATGCCGGAAGAAGCAAGGCTACGGTGCAGTTACCGACCAACCCGGAGCCTTGGAGTACAAGACAGGAAGACTAGTTAGTATTCGTGTAGGACTCTGTAACCTGTCCGACAAGGTCCTTTTCCAATAACCCTTAGTTCTGGTGCCTTTATAAGCCAGTCCTATGTCAGCCTTTAGGGCACGATTCATAACACCTCGCACAGCAAACCAATCTCCGTAACTTGGCATATTGCCATTATAGTGATTTATAGCAGGAGTAGGGTTCCGCCACTGTTGTGGGACTTGAACTTAGGTAAGTTGTGTTACCTTGTACCCATCAACTAAACGCCTTCCCCCACCTCTATAAACATGCTCTGTGATGACCCCTCCATGGCATACTCATCGGCAATACCACGACATTTGGCCCCCACCGTGGGGCAGGAGGTGATTCGAGATCTACACCGCGCGAGGTCCAATCTCTTCGCTGGAATCAGCAACACTATGTCCATTCGGTGCTTTATCTTCTCTAGCAACATTCCAATCATCCCCTGGATGAGTTATAGATCACCCGCTACTCCATTGTTCCAATCGGGGACATCCACCTCTTCATGTGAGAAACCATATCGGCATTAAGCTCCTAGGAAGTGGGACATGCGTCAAGACCCGCACAGACTGCCTACGAGGAGGAAATGTTCGCAGAAGGATCAGGCTCGGATCTCTCTTTGGAGTTTGCCATCTTAGATCAGAACAAAGCAATGCCCATCCAAACCTCCCCTGTGTAGGATAGAATGGTGGAAGGACCCCACAAATCCGATTGGCTTCCCCAAGTGTTAGAGAAGAGAAGGTTGCACTTTGTCGGTGTCGTCACCATCCTCGACTTGGCCCACTATGTTCGAAGGTCGAGGGAATCCCCACGTGAGTACCTTTCCAGATGGATGAGGATGAGGGAAACCTTAGAAGAAAACCTTACTGATGAACTAGTGTACCACTTCGTGGAGGGGCTTACGCCAGACACCCTACTCCGGCATACGCTTAGGAGGTGACAGGATGCCAACTTACTTAGTCTCCATAAGATGATCACAACTATTAACAGTTTTGCTGATGCCGATGAGGAATCCACAGCCGACATCGCCGCCATAACTGAAAAGACCAAACCCACCAGCAATGCAACCTCGGCGTCAAAATCCACCATAGAAATCACCAACGGTAACTCCGACTTAGTGCTAGACGCACTTTACGCTGACATCAGCATAAATGGCGGTAGTTCGGAGGCCAACTCGGGGGAATACGACGCTGCCATGAGGAAAATCAAGAAGGAGTTTGAGCAGGAGGAGAGGCCGAGAAAGTCATCACTTCCCGTCAGGTACTAGTGGCCATCGGGAACTTCATAGAAGAAGATCAGTAGAACCATGGAGCCAGAAGAGCTCTGCCAGTAGCGACCGATACTGGAACAGCAGTGGCCAATGGTAAAAACATTGTTGATCGTCCGGGTCTAGCAAAATCCATGCCCCCACCGGCTCTCCCCCCGTAGTAGCCGCAAGAACATACCACAGGGCCCAGTGCTGCCAACCAAACAAACCTACCACCTCTTCCATCCATGTCAGCGGCCAGCAACCCCTTGGTTACTCCAGCCGACAAGTTGATTTATGGCGAGCTCCTCATCGAACCGCTAACGGTCGCCCACATTTGGAATGTTATGCATCTTGATGAGAAGCGCTAGGAAATCCTCGCGGAGGCCAAGTGTCTCGCAGAGCAGGGTCCCAGCTGGACAGGGTGCCCAGCTGGACAGGGTGCCTCGATCAAGGCGGCAAGAGGAATGGAGGCTGAGTACATGTAGCTGCTATTAAAGCACAAGGTAAATAAAGCTCTAGCTCACGTCGTCGATGATCCCGGTGTTCTATGCAATTTCAAGTGGGCTCCATCCAAAACAGAAAAAGCTACCCCCTACATCAATAAGGCTAGGAAGCAAGTCATGCCAACCCCTGCCCTTAATATGGTCATCACCAAGAACTTACTCGAGCAGGATAGATCACCTAAAGCGGCTGATCAGGTCTATGAACTCATTGCCAAGGCTTGCAAGCAATAGGAAAAGGCCACCTATTAGAGGCTTGAGTCCAACCCGGAGCTTTTCTAGTCTAGAATGAGCAACCGCCGCAGACTAAGATATCCTCATGATTAAGGATCCCACACAGTTTTCACAGAACAAAGACGGAGGGATGCGCGCAACAAGACTGATCCTATTCGAATATCATCTGGCAACAGAGACAAATAACACCCCGTCACTCGATAGCACCTCTGCAGTCTTGACATCGTGACGACCCACAGCTACACCATCGTACGAGCATGCCACCCCCTAGATACCCTCAGGGCAGCATCGTTATACATGATCAAGGAGAGAAGCCTCGTCACGATGGAGAGCGTTGTGGCAATGAAGGACATGGAGAAAATAATACAATGAATCCCCTTGTCTAACAAGAAACCGCGACAGGCTTGATGACTCTCATGGAGGGAGAAGCAAGTAGTCTAACCCACCACCACCACCACCATCGCTGCCCAGTAGCCACTATGGTGGAGGATCACGCATGTCTCACAACTCATGCCACAACTCTCCTCCCCATGGTGGAGATGGGCACAAGCAACAACCAGAACCATACGATGCACGTTTGTGCCTTGATAAGATTTAGGAAGCCCGAGAAGAGCCATACCTAGGGCCACGTTGTTTTTGACTAGATATCAGGCCACAACCTACCCTAGGGGCCTCCGGATTGACAAGACAATCCAGCCCTATGACGACACTGCCAGGCCAGCCATGTGGTTATAGGACTACCATGAAGCAATACAAATCGCTGGGGGAAGCCCCAACATCACCGTCAAGTACCTCCCACTAATGCTCTCTAGCATCGCCCGACAATGTATTGATGAATTGCCGAAGAAATCAATTTGTAATTGGTTGGACATGCATGAAGTGTTCACCAAGAAATTCCAGGGTACGTACAAGCGTCCCTGCACCATAGGTGACCTACAAAGGTGTGTACAAGAGAAGGACGAGTGATCCAGGAATTACCTATCCCGCTGGCTCAACATGAAGAATTCGTGTGAAGGAGTACACGATCAAACTTCTATGACCGCCTTCATTGACGACCTGGAAATAGGGTCCCTACTCTGGCATATACTAAAGTAGGGTCAGGACAAGGGCAAGCTCGACCTCAATGCAATGATTGCCAAGGCTAGTAAATTTTCCACCGCCGATGACGACGCTCGAGGGTCCTTAACTGCAGTTGCTGTCCCCAACCAGGCTAAGAAGAACAACAACAAGCGGAAGAATCCACCAGAAGACAAGCAAGCAGCCGAGATGGTCTCCATGACTTTTGATGGCAGAAGCGAAGGTGGACAACATGGTCGTGGAAGGGGGTTGGTCATGGACATCAGCGGACTAACTCTACACCCGCAGCACCCCGTGTTCTCTAGACGTACGAGGAGTACTGTGATATGCCATGCTTTTTCCATCTGGACACAAACGGTAAAGCCACTGATACCATCCGCCAGTGCATGTTTCTCAACGACCTCAAGGAGGACCCTGAGTCTAGCTACAAGCAAAGTCAGAAGAATAGACCCACGGAAAGTGCAAAGGGAAGAAGAAGGAGGAATAGTCCAAGGATTTGTATGATATGGATGAAGATATGGACCCTAAACCCGCTGACAAGGTTGATGGCAATGGTAAAAATCCCTTTGAAAAGAAGGCTCCAGTCTACCACACCTTCCTTGGCACTCCCACCGTTCAGGCCTAGAAAACCTCCCTGAGGATACATCAGGCCACCCTCCCCGCTGTTCCCTAGTATGTCAGGTGGTCAGAAATCCTAGTTACTTGGGACAGAGAGGACCATCTAGAGCTCATCCCAATAGAGAACTAGTATGCCATGGTCATCAACCCACTAATTGATGGCAATGATGTCACCAAGTGCCTCGTGGACATTGGAAGCAGCATCAGCATTATGTACCTTGATATGCAGCGCAAGATGAACTTGAAGGAGACACTATTGGAGAAAGAGTCCTACGTGGGAACAAGGGGTCCAACAAGACCTGAGTTCAAGAGGGGGTTGTATCACGTGTTCCGAGCTTCTCTGTGACGGCGAAGACGGTGGTGCACTGACATGATAGATAGGTTGACATGGGGTGTTTTACCAAGGTTTGGGACCCTTGTGAGGAGGTGAAGCCCCTACTCCTGCTTGGTTGTATTGCTCGCAGTGGCTCGCGAGGGTATGGAGCAGAACCAATGTCTTGGGTTATAGATTGCTAGGATTGACCCCTTCGAAGGTAAGAGAAGGTTTCCTTTTATAGGGCGGCTGGGCCTCTTCCCCCCAAATGTTGTGCGGGAGGGTCACCATACTGCCTCCCCTCGAAGACCCGGTCTATAGGACTACTTTTGGTGGACTCGATCCTCTCGTCTTTGTTGCTCTCTAGTACTTCGCAAAGCTGGGCTTCCCGACACCATCCTTCACGGTGTGACGCCCCTCTTGTCACCTTAGCACCAAAGTGGCAAGGGACATCTGTCTTGACTCCGATGATGTCCTCAGAGTATTTGCATTAGAGGGTGGGTGGTTCGGCCTTTCTTTACGGAGGCGACCCTCATGGGCCTGGTATTACCCGCAGGGTTTTATCTTCTTCCTCATTGTTGTAGGATTATGAACATGCCCCTAGGCACGCCTTGAACCACCCAAGGCTTTTCTTGGGACCTGAGCGAGCCAGTGCTCCGCTGTGGTAGATGGTAGGTCCCGGGAGTATCTGCCTCACGAGGCGACAGCCTCGGGTTTTCCCTCGTGAGTCCTCCTGCCTCGTCCTGCCGCTTCATGAGGGGACGGTGGCCCTGTCGGTGGGCCCCTCAACCATAGGATCATGGTACCCTAGGTTCTAGGACTCCGACAAACATAGATAAGGCGGGGCAACACCATGTTCCATGGCTTCGTTCCTGGTCGGCAATCTTAGTCCCTTGGTTGCATCACCCTTCCGGTCGCCTTTGGTGATGCTAACAATTACCGCCAAGAGCACATGAACTTTGAAGTGGTTCCCTTCAAGAGCGTGTATGACATCATATTTGGACGCGACATATTACAATCCTTACTCGCCAGGCCATGTTTCGTCTACAACAAGCTCAAGATACCCGGACCAAATGACATCATCACTGTTGCTAGAAGCTTCACCAAGGCAAGGGAGAGCAAGTTGAGCGAAGCCGCCTTCGCTGAAGCGGTCCTCTACGGTGAAGAGTTCAAGGATATCCAACACTAGGTCGATGCATTGGAGATGCCGACTTCAAAGAAATAGATTTCTAACTCCGAACCCGCCTTCAAGGCCACCATCAAGAGCAAGCAGGTGGAACTTGTGGAAGGAGATTCCTCCAAGACCACCTCCATTAGCACGGACCGGGATCCTAAATAGGAAAGCACGCTCGTCGATTTCCTCCATGAGAATAGGGACATCTTCGCTTGCCAACCTGCTGACTTGGAGGATGTACCTAGGGAACTTGTCGAGCACAGCTTAAGCAGCGATCCGAAAGCAAAACTGGTGAAACAACCTCTACGATGCTTCGGTGATGAAAAAAGACGGGCCATGTGGAAGGAGCTAGCTAGGTTACTTAATGATAGTTTTATCCAGGAAGTTATTCTCACCAAGTGGGTGGACAATCCTGTACTTGTCCCCAAAATGGGAACCAAAGAATTAAGAATGTGTGTTGATTACACCGGCTTGAACAAATTGTGCCCGAAGGATCAGTTTTCTTTGCCTTGCATTGACCAAGTCATTGACTTGATGGCTGGCTCGGAACTTCTATGTTTTCTTGATGCATACTTAGGATACCACCAAATTAAGATGCGAAAGTCAGACCAATTGGCCACTTCATTCATCACACCTTACGACTCATATTGCTACGTCACGATGCCCTTTGTGTTCAAAAATTTCGGTGCCACGTACCAGCGGACGATCGATCATTGCTCACATGACCAATTAGGTCGCAAAGTACACGATTATGTGGACAACATAGTGGTGATGTCAAATTAATCAAACGATCTCATCGTTGACTTGCAGGAAACCTTCGACAACCTTCGGAAGTACAACATGATGTTAAACCCCAAGAAGTGTGCCCTTTAGGGTCCCAGATAGAAAATTGTTGGGCTTCATCGTTTTGCGTCACGGAATCAAGGTCAACCTGGAGAAGATGAAGGACATCCTCGACATCAAGCACCTCACATGCTTGAAGGACATCTATTGGCTCACAGGCTGCATCACTGCAGTAAGCCAGTTCATCAGCGTGACTTGAAGCGAAGGCAATGCCACTCTAGAAGTTGCTCAAGAAGGCGGACAAATTCATATGGATGGACGATGCAGATGCAGCAAGTTAGGAGTTGAAGAGAATACTCTCCTCCGCACCAATACTTGCTGCACCGGAGTCAATGGAGTTAATGTTAGTATACATGGCAACAAGCAATCGGGTTATCAGTATCGTTGTCGTGGTGGAGCGCAAGGAGCCAATGCACGAGCACAGAGTTCAGTGACTAGTTTACTGTGTAAACGAGGTCTTGACAGATCCAAGCAGCGTTACCTGCACTACCATAAGCTAGTTTATAGAGTTTTCCTTGCTTCATGCAAGCTAAGGCATTACTCCTAGGAGCACCCCTTCACAGTGGTGATCAAAGCTCCACTATCTGACATTATCAAAAACAGTGACACCATAGGAAGGGTGGCGAAGTGGGCATCGAGCTTGCCACCTTCGAAATCACCAATAATAGGTGCGATGCTATCAAATCACAAGCATTGGAGGATTTCATCGCAGATTGGATAGAACTGCCAGGAGACACTCCTATATTAGAGCCAGCGTTTTGGGTCATGAACTTTGACGGATCCAAGTTACTCAATGTCTCGGGGGCTGGTGTATTATTACAATCACCAACAGGGGAGAAAATGTAGTACGTCCTGCAAATCAACTTCAATGCTACCAATAACATGGCGGAATATGAAGCTCGATCTCGTTCATGGACTTCGTGTGGCCAAGGATATTGGCATCGAGCGCATAGTTTGTGGTAGAAATTCCGACTTAGTTGCCCAGGAGGTGGCTATCACCTAGAACACGTGGAACCCTATGATGGCGGCATATCGTGGCGAAGTAGATGAGATAGCCAAGTGCTTTGGTGACTATGAACTTAAATATTTCAAGAAGGAGGAGAATGAAGCAGTAGATCTTTTGTCTAATCTTAGATCAGCTCGCAAACAAATTCTGCCTGGCATTTTCCTAGAACATTTACGGACTCCATTTGTGAAAGAAGCAGACACTAACAACTTGGATAGAGTGGATTTATTTGTTAACTCAGTTACAGTGACCACTCCGGCTTGGAAAAAACCGGTCATGGATTTCCTTCAAGATGGAACACTGCCCGTCGGTGAAGTCGAAAGCTGGCAGATAGTATGCAGAGCAAAAGTCTATGTCATAATAGACGGCCAGCTTTAAAAAAGAAGTACCACAGGAGTATTCCTATGGTGCATCTCCTAGCATCAAGGTATGGACGTCCTTCGAGAGATACATCTCAGAGATTGCGGGCATCACGTTGCTCCCCTATCATTGGTCTCCAAAGGCTTCTGGCAAGGATTCTACTGGCCAAACTCCAAGGCAGATGCTGACAAGATGGTGTAGACTTGTGTTGGATGTCAGTTATATGAAGGGAAACCACATGTTCCAGCTGAAGAATTGTGAACGATTCCAATTACTTGGCTGTTTGCAGCCTGGGGGCTTGACATGGTTGGTCCCTTGAAGATGGCACCTTGTGGGTTTACACATATACTAGTTGAAGTGGATACATTCACCAAATGGATTGATGCTAAACCCATTAGAAATATCGATGGGGCAACAACTCTACAGTTTGTCTGAGATTTAGTGTTGAGATTTGGTCTCCCGCATAGCATCATCACCCACAATGGAAGCAACTTATCACTCAAAGAAGTTGAGGTTACTGTCACGATAAAGGTATATGACTGGACTTAGCATCTATGGCACACCCACAGTCTAACAGTCAAGTTGAAAGGGCCAATGGACTAATCCTGCAAGGAATCAAGCCATGCTTAGAGGAACCACTACATAGAGCAGCTGGAACCTAGGCGGAGGAGATACCATATGTTTTGTGGAGTTTATGAACAACACCTAACAGATCTACCGGCCTTACCCCTTACTTCATGGTTTATGGAGCAGAAGCAGTCCTACCATCCGACATCCTCCACGATGCGCTGAGAGTCGCCGCCTACAATGAAGATGATGCTAAAAAATCTAGACGCTTATCTGTGGCCCTTGTGGCATCCCGCAAAACCACTACCAGAAAATCGCTCGTTGTTTCTACTTTGCGCACCATCATGACATCATCATGCATGTTTGTTCATAAAAATACTTTGCAAAAAACCTATTTTGTTTTCTAATTAGCCCTCCTTTAATTTTCAAATCATAAAACCAGGTCTTCTTGAATATTTTATTTTGTCTAAAAACTATTTCTAAAAGTCTTTTGAAATTAAAACAAACAAATAAATAAAGCTATTTTTTTACGGGAGGCCGGCACCGGCCTAGCCCAAAGGCCCGCCAGCAGCCGGCCTACAACCCAGCAGACCCTAACCCTAGATCCCACTCCCTCACCAGCCGCCGCCAACCCCTGGCCCCACGCGCACTCTGCCACGCCTCGGTGCCCAGCACGTCGCGCGCGCACACACAACCGCACTGCACCCCGCAAATCACCGCACTTTTCCCCTGTCACATTGCACGCCTCACCCTGAACCCCTCCTCCCTGACCGAGAACCAACCATCGAACCGGCCCCACCTTCTTCTGCAAACAATGCACGCAACAACCACCCCGCACAGATCCCCACGACGGCCGTCCTCTGCTCCCTCCCCGCGATTCTCTCCTTTTCCCCATTGCGAGCGTCCTGCCTCTGCCTCTTCACCGCGCCGCCCGCGTGGCTTTCTCCTCGCAAGCCGGCGCCCTGACCCCGTCCTCTGCTGGCCGGCGCGGCCCCACTTCCCCCAAGTTCTCTGCCGCCGTCGGCCTAGTCGTCGCCACCGGCCCGAGGTCCTCCCGGCCGGCGAGCCTTCCCCCTGATGCGCTCCTCGTCGAGCTCGGCCACCACCTCCGTCCGCTTCACCCGGCCTCGACCCAACGCCGCTCGCCTCACCTCTAGGACCGCGCGGTGCCCCGCCTTTTGGCCGCCGCCTGAGTCGCGCTCGCCATCGCCTTGGATGCCGCCTCCCCGAGCTCCTTCCTGTGGCCGTGGGAGTCCAAACCCAGCGGAGGTGCCGACCTCTGAGCCCTCCTCGCCTCGGTCCTCTCTCGCAGAGGCTCCGGCTGCCTCTCAACGGCAGGACCCGCATCGACGCGACCACCTCCACCCGGCGCAGCCAGCCGCCACCGCCTCTCCGCTTCGACGCGAAGGCCGCGCACCTCTCTCCTTTGCTGGCCACCACCACCCGGAGCCCTGGCATCGCCGTCGCTGCGACCTCTCCCCAACCTTGCCTCGCAACGCCACCACTCTACAAGCTCGCCAGCGTCGCAGGCCTCCTCGCAAGCCTCCTGCGTGTCGCCACCACCACCCTCCTGCTCGCCCATCTCGCGGCGCCCTCCTTGTTCCGCCTCGCCCAGCCTCCCCGTCTCTCCGCCGTCCTCGTCAAGACCTCGCCTCCGTCGCGCCTAGTTCCAGTGTCTACATGTTGGCCTCCACCTCGATGCATGTGCCGTCCTCATCATCCCCTGTAGCCTCGTCTTCATGTGCACGTGTTGCGCGGTCCAGATGTCGCTGCTTGAGTTCGGTGTGATACTGTAGAGGATCTCAGTTAATGCGTGACCAACTCCAGCTATGCGTGTCCTAGTGGTGATCGTGTGGTGTTTGGCTACTTCTACACTGTCTGCACCACCAGAAGCTGCATCAGTGGCCGAACTTCGGGTATTTTGGTTCCAACGGCAAGGTATAGATGTTGTGGAGCAGCAACACATCCCCGTCAAGATCTTCTCGAAGCCGATCCAAGTCTGAGGCTGGACCGATGACGATACATCGATCCGATGCCGCACCCTGTGGTTTTCTTCACGAAACGCCAAGGTCTTCTTCTCGGGTCCGAGGTCCCGATCCCGGAGTCCGAAGACCGATCCCTCCGAATCCAAAACCCTCGGAACCTCAAGATCGCCAGGACCCCCATGTGTGACCCTTTATCCGAGCCCTATTTTATAAATGTCATCTATATAACTTGTGCATATAATTATTCATGCTTGCATACATGTTTGGTGGTTTGGGGGCATTATATCGATTCACCTCATAATTAAATATGGAGCGCATCTGAGGGCTATACTTGTATTATTTTTCCTCCATTTAAATTTGTGTAGCGAACCGATGCCATGCTTTGCCTTGTTAATTCCACATTTAAATTGTGGGGTATCTAAACAACTTAAACCACCTAAGTAATTGTCGGGACCCCGGTTCCACTTAATATTGCCTAGTTGCATCGCATCTTCGCCATGTCATGCACCATACCTGCATCGTACCCGATCTTCTGACGTAGTATTAAATAGTGCATCCAATGTTTTTTTTAGTGTTTTGCTTATTCACGGATTACGCCGTTGAGCGGATTCGAGTACCGGCAAGTTCTTCGGATAATGTATCTTCGGCAGTGTTTCCCAGGCGAGCATCTCTTCCCCTTCTACCTATTTTGCATTTATAGTCTTTATTTCCTCCTGTTGATCTATTGCTATCCGCTTCGCGATGCTTTAGTTTCCGTGCACCAGTTATATCCCGGTGCAGCCTCTATATTGCCATGGACACCTCCTAATACCTGTTGTTTGGTCGATAGCTGGCCTTGCGAGTCGTAGTTGCTTGCTCAGTTGCGATCTCGTGTTGTCGAGTACCACAGTTGTTGGAATGGTGGAAATGTTTATTGGTGGAGATGTTTATGGTGGATATGATCATGACTTAAAATACAACTATTAAAATGCTAGCTAAAACTAATGCAGAGGCATCGGTGGGCAATAGATGTTATTTGGTTCTTCCACGCTCACTTGTGTCCTGTAGGACCCCGAGTACTTGATACCTGTTCCTTGATTTTTCGCACTATCCACATCCGGGAGGCCTTATGGACCCCCTTGAGCCAGAGCTTGATTCATTCTTATTTCTTGGGGCCACAATTAGTTTGGGGCTTTATTACTATCCTGTACTTATGCCATGTTACTGCTTTATTAAGATTGTGCGAGGAGCACCTGTACTGTTTTGGATCGTGACACGTTTTCGCTGTATCGACAAGCCCAGTCACACTTTCGGGTTCCCAGTCATTTACAGCCGTCCACACAAACCCTGGGTCCATTCCGGAGCCGGCCAACTTCGTTGCGGGTAGCTTAGTGGGGTGGCCCCCTGAAATATTTCTGAATCCTGTGATCGCTTTGTCGTGAATGTCTCGTTGGGTTTTGAGTTGGTTTTTCCGAGGTTGATCGAGTGTGTGTTGCTATTTGTGCACCCCTGCAGGGTAAAACTTTCTGAAAGCCATGTCCGCGGTTATGGACGACTTGGAGCACAGTATCTCGATCATAGACAAGCATAACTAAAGTAGTGCTATAAACTTGACTTAATATATGACTAGTAATCAGATTCAACTATAACGGAATGGATATTAAAAAAATGCCAACAACTGCTGGATCTGGGTTGTTTGTTATATCTGCCTAGTAAGTTTTGCAACTCCAATGGAATGTGATAAAAGTGCCAACAACTGCTGGGTTTTGGGATTCCTCAGGACAATTATATCTGTCTAGTAAATGTTCCAACTACAACGGAATAGCGATTAAAACTGTCCACTACTTATGCTTCAGGATGACTCATGCTATCTATACCTGACTAGTAAGTGCTTCAACTATAACCGAATGAATAAAACTGCCAACTGTGTGGGTTCCTTGGTCCGAGTTCCTCGTTTGGTCTCGAGGGGGAAATACCAGGATGGGTTTGTTTGGTGTTAGCTTCAAGTTGGTTCCGAATAGGGCTTTCTTCTCCCTGTCTGATAACCACCAGTTGTATCGAGTCTCTATAGGTTGTCTAGTGCCGCTGTGCTACCGCTGCGCTGCCGCTTCAGCCCACCATACCTATGTAGGCGAGAGCCGCCGAATTCTAGCCTCGCCGTGTACTGGCCTCAGTACTGACGCTCCTCTTTTTCTTTGCCCTTTGTCGGCACCCCTTTTGTTTTAGCAGGTTTGAGATCGCCGTCGTTAGCAGGGTTACCCTTCCGGCTTGGCCTGGGCAGGGTTATGGATGCCATTGTTATTCTTCAGGGCTCTTAACCCCATTTGCATCTTGCCCGTAGTCGGACGCTCTATCGATTTCATGGTGATTTGGATCTTTGTATTGTATATCTGTATTCTTGACTCGTGGAGTCGTGTTGTATATATATCTGTTCTGTGGGTCCCATCGAGGACTGTTGTGTAACGGTATTACTTCATTTTCCACCTGCACGAAAGTGCCTGGTGGGCGTCCTTGAATCGTTTCTATGCGGGTTTGGCGGGAAGCGCTAAAACTTGCATAGGGCCCATTTGAGGGTGTTACAGACCTGCTCAAGGAAGAACACATCTTGGCATTCCAAAGATCCGCCATCTACCAGCAAAAGCAACACAGCTACCATAGTCGCCGCGTTAGGCATCGCTCTTTACAGAGGGATATCTGGTGCTTTGGCTTAAGCACAAAAAGTCACACAAACTATACCCTCCTTGGGAAGGACCGTTCGTCATAGTCAAAGCGCTGCTCAATGGTTCCTATTACCTCGTCCATATTCGCGAGTTGAAAAATAGGCCATGAAAAGATCCCTAGTTGTGACACCCCCGGGATCAGGGTTAAACAAATCCCCGACCTTAGCCTGACATAAGCTTAACCTGGAGCTCAAGAATATCTAGTGAGAAATCGGTAACACAACAGTAACCCTGTGACACAAAAATTATTACAACAAGCTCATAATTGAGCAAAGAACCAAAATATTACAAGTAGAGGTCACTAACCACAAACATCTAACAACGGAAGGAAAATTCTGCTATTAAGTGTAGCAAACTTAACAAATGGCCTAAGAGGCCTGAAGCATAATGATGACGTCCCAGCCCATAGATTCCAGGCTGCCGGCCGTGAAACCCAAGCTACACGCCGGTGTCGATGTCGTGCATTAATCGTCTTGAGGGGAACACGTACTCTGCTACAAAAAATATCAACAAAGCAAGGGTGAGTATAGGGTGTAAGCCGCAAGACTTGTGGCTGCTAGGGTTATTTTGCATAAAGCCATCTTTGTTTATAAACTAGGGGGAAGAAGAAGCTCTTCTAATCAGAATATTTTTAAAGGGGATAAGGGAGCGACATCTCTGAAAAATTGATCATCATCTTTTTATATACACCAAAGTAATCCTCATCTCACAATTAGGATCACCCCCTCGTACCCGTGAGGAAGCATCCTTAAGAACACGTTGATCTGCCAAGTTTTACGATTATTTTAATATTCTCTATGATCTTCATGTTCGTTCCCAAGTTGTCCATAACCATGCACATGACTTTTCGAAAATATTAAACCCTGCAGGGGTGTACAACTTTACCCACATGTACCAACCGACTCTTAATGCCAAGCTTTTAGACCTCTTCCTTGGAAGTCTAGTGAGGGTGGTTGGACACAACCTTTACCTTGCGTTCGCCGAAACCATGAGTCATGCCCTATGGATGGTTCCATCGTAACGGGTCAAATCCCACAGCCGATGGCTAGAGATGTGGGCGATGTTGGTTTATCATGGGCTCTATCCACCCCAAGCAACCCCAGGCACGCTTACCTACTTGTTATGTTGCACCTTCACCCGCCAAATCTTTCAAAACATTTGCTATGCATATGTCAAATGGAATGCCCAAACTAGGTGACTCATGGAATCTACTAGGCAATTAGTTACTCGTGAGGTTTTCTAGGCCCCGTGTGGCTATACGCTCGTCTTGGTTCAAGAGGCTAGAACTCGGGTCCTAGTGGTGGCGAGCATGTGACTACAAAAAAAACATCCCATAGTGGCCTCCCATACAAGCCTTAACATGTTTAACCTTCACCACTAATTTTACCTCATCAATTATCCTATCATACCAGATTCTCTAAAAGTAATACATTATCTCGATGATCCAGCAGTGACTGTTAAGCATGGCTAAGCAAGACACAGATAATAGCTCTAGAAGTGCACACAAGCTAAACCTAATTATGCTAGGAGCAGTGTATCGGGTAATATAAACTCAAAGGGAGTAATGCAATAGATAGGATACTCTATCTATCGATAACAGACCACAATATAATTGTACGCATCATGGGAGGAATTGAAGTGCTTTTGAAATCATAGGATTGTATAATGGTGGGGCTATGCTTGCCTTGTTTGTTGATACCCAGATATAGATATTTGGATATCTTGTATTTGACTTGATTATAGTTGGTCAACTATTGATCTTCAATCTTTGATGGTGTTAACCTCGGTCTTCGATTTTGATCTCGATATTGTATTCTACCGGAAAGAACCAAACACCAAAATGAAAGAGGAAACAACCATAAGCACATGGCATCGATGCAATGCTCAAATCAGGATGATGATATGACAAGTTTAATACAGCTTAAAATGTAACCCTAAAGCATGCTTGACAATTTAAACGGGGTTCCGAGGGGTCCAAAACCTAATACAGGAGAGACCCCGAAATCACCTACGAGGTTCAATTAGTTCTTCTAATTAACCTTGCAATTAAAGTTGTTGAACAATGCATGATTTTGAGTCTATTGTGTAGATCTCATTTTCCTGAACATTTTGATATATTATACATATTTTTCTGAGTTATAAATAATTAGTTATTGATTTTATAAGACTAAAACCCTTTTCTGAAAATTTAAACAAATTAAAAGGTTTATTGCGTCAGGATGATAGAGGCTAATGTCACAATGACCTCACCCTAAACTTTTTACACCGTAGAGGTATCTAACCGTGATCACTGACTAGTGGGGCCAGGTACACGTCAGCAGACATTGCGCGGTGTCCACGTCACGGCCACACGACGCCACGTCGACACCACCTTGGCGCCACATGGGCTCGCCGGACAGCGCGCCGACCGGCGGCAGTTGGCGGTGCTAGGGGATATGTGGGCTAGCACGGAGGGGTGCGTTCGACGCTACTCGTCGAGGCGAACTAGAGAGTGGTTGCGACGGCGAGGGATACCTTCGATCCAGATTCACGGATGTAGTATAATAGCTTTTCCCTAGAAAACCTAGGTTTAATCTAACCTTGGAAAGCACTGCTAAAAGGTAATAAGAAAGGACACATCTAGAAGAGTTTGTTTGTTCGTTTTACCTTAGTTGACCAGACCAATCTAGTTTACTTCATAATGGGTTTGAATCAATGGATGGAGATAAGACAGGGTTGAATATCCACATGCATTTGCACATCAAATGGGATGAAAGAAAATAATAAGCATAATCATGTATCATGTGTGTATTGAGATAATCTTTTGTGGGAAACACATCCTAATATTCTAGAGCCCCCGTGATGCAGCGGGCACAACAATAGTCTTTTAATCCAACCAAAAACACATCGAAGCCACAGGTTGCAAACCATTATTAAGTGTAAATACAGATCAAAGCATTAAGTGGTGATGTTGTTGTTGATCCCGAATGGGTCGCTAATCGAAGAACGTACTTCCCTTTCTGTCACTGAGTTTCCAATGAGATCGCTGCTAGCCAAGTATCTCACCTCAAGCCTTTATTAATCTATGGGATCTTGGGTACCTAGAAGTATAAAGATCGAGGCAAGAGATTAAGAAACAAAATATACAAATCACGAATCCAAACAAAACACAATTCCCCCATGATCTAGATGCACATAATTGCTGCGAGGTGTCTCTCTAACCCGCAGCCCGCGAGGACTACTCACTCATAACAAATAGATTGGAGATAGAAAACACCATTCAAATACTTAGATTGAAATCAGTTATTCTTACAATGGTCGCCAAATCACAAGGAGATCTAAAAGTACAAAGCAATGGCTATGGCTAGTGGAGGGATGGATGGTGGAAGTGATGAACAATGGATGAACAATGGTGTGGATCTCCTTTGGTAGTCTTGTGATGCAATCTGAGAATGGTGGCTCTCTGGCCGACAGCTGGAGCCTCAGAATATATAGGCGTCTTCATGAAAGCCGTCGCCACCTGGTACAGGCGGGCGATACGACCGGACCACACCCGTACCTGTGGTTGTTAAGCACACTGACGCCCTAGTTGGCTTCTCCAATTACTTGTCCATGTGTACTTACTCGAAATCCTTTATTATGACTCCTTATTTAGCCTTAAAAGCAGTGATTTCCTGCACAACATAAATCAAAGAAGGGATTTGCACATGTTTACAATTATTAGTCATTAGTGGCAAGGTTGACAGTTTATTTGGCAATTGCTTGACCAAAAACAATGTTTAAACGTGGTGGAAGATGGAAAAATCAGAGCCATCAACTTTCCCAAAGATCAAACCTTGATCGTCCTCGAGCAAGAAGAACCAAAAGAACTATAAGGAATTCATCGTTTAAACTTGAAACAACGAGAATAGGAGTTCACTTACAGCAGGTAGTTGTATGTGCTCAATAATTCATTCATTTGCAAAGCTTATCATAGTTAGAGAGATGACAAGAATACTATATAAGCTTTGGTAAGTCAAGATAATCAAAGTAAAATTTAATATAAGTATAAATAACTAGAAGTGTAGCAATCAATACAATTCCTATAATTAACTCTTAGCTTGCCAAGGAACACTTAAGATGTTTAAATAGCATAATTGAGTAAGAGAGTTTCATGTCCCAAGTAGTATAACAATGAAGTGTCTTATTTACACCCATATCAATATATCAAGTCAATCTAAAACACTTCTAATCCAATTATTGTCTTTCAAGAAAAATTCATAAAGTAGTAATGAGACCATGCCAAGGACTTGTTATGTGGATCCTCATAGATATCTTTTTCTTTCTTTCTTTTTATCTCATTTTCAAGGATCGTTGTTTTTTTCTTGTTTCTAGTATTTGCACAAGATTTGAGAGTACTAATACTTTTTCCCATACATTGACACGGATGTCAGTCATGTCATCAACTCATAGCCAAAATCTGGGTTCTACCATAGATCATTCAAAAGCTAGTAGAGTTGTTGGCATCCCAAAGGTGTACGTTAGAGACATGGAACATAGTTGTCTCACAGATTTTTCTCTCTTTTTTTTGAGCTAGAACCGCGATTTGATCCACAAGGTTAGCTTTGGCATGCATCACAATTACCACTAGACTTTATTTCAATCAAACAATTCCTTTCATGAGTGTTGTCGAGACTTTCAAAATAAATATAGGGTTAATTATAATCAAGGGTATACTCTCAAGACAATCATTCCTCAAACAAGTCGTAAATTTCAGACTTTTTCTTGTTGTACTTATTTGGCATTATTATTTCCAAGGCAAGACTCGGTTACCTAAAAGAACTAGAGCAAGAGCTTCAACATCTAGTCATCATACTAATAAAAAGCCTTACTCTAACCATATTACATTAGTTCCCACTAGCATGCATCTTAGTAAATCAATCAACTAAGATAAACAATTCAAACTTCATAAGTGGGAGACATAGGACATACCTCTCATAAGTAACTTCTTGATCCTCTTCCTTATAGGGATGTGTTCCTTCAAAACTCAAACACGATTACTCTCAAAAATGATATCAAAGCAAAGAGGCAAAGTATTAATCCACGTTTAGGAAAAAAGGATAAACGGAAAAATCTTTTTGTGTTTTTTGATGATAGGGATTAAAGAATAGAAAAGAACTTGTGACCAAGCAAGAAGTAAAGAAAAACAAAGAAAACTAAAATGAAAGCAAATTTAAAAAGCAAAAAAAGCGAAGTGTTAGAACAACCCAACACAAGTGTTCAAAGCTCACAAGGAGCTGGAGTACAACCTCGTTATTACACAAATAAATTTGCTAGGGGAACACATCCCCAAGCTCAGGCTTTTGCAAGCCCCTTTGTTGTACATTGTGGTGGCGTTGGATAGTCTCCCATGTTCCATTGGCTGCTCCAATCATGGAACTGGGTGGCGAGGCATGCAGCGGCATCTCAAAGGTTGATGGAGAGGTTGTTCATGGTGTGAATATTTCCTTCGAGTGCATAGATATCTTCATAGGTGGTGTGTAGTTTGGTGGCTGCACATCATGATCGGTTCCTTCTTGTTCTATTTCTTCATATTCTCCTCCTCCCATGAGTATTTCTTGTTGGGGTAGGTTAGCTTTGACCTGCGTGTCAAAACGCAAATGTCCATCCTCGATAGAGAATAGACCATTAGGCAAATGAGCGGGGATCAAGTGATCTGCTCCAGGTATATCGCAGAAATATCTACCATAATTTTTAGAAATCATATCACATGATCTTAGAGTAGATGGACTAAGACGGTTACCTCCAGTCAATGGTTGGATGTTACCTAGGTTGATGTGAAGTGCGCGTGCAAAAACAATCACAACTCCTCCTTCGCATATGGGACCTCGAGATTGAAGAGCTTGATGCTTAAGATAAAAAACAAGTAAAGCGCCCAAATTTGTTGTTGAATTACATTGACAAGTGTAGCCTTTGTGAGGATCAACATGTCCTCCTCATTAACTCTAGTAAACTCACCACATGCCTGCAATGTGTTAGCAATAACATAGAACAAATATCGAATGGCAGGATGATCAATTTGGTTCCCCTTGGGTGTGTGTCCATGAATTCTCATCAAGTTAAAGTTTTGTGAAGGGGAAGGATCTGAAACAAAGGTAGTTGTGTGTACATCAATGGTTATGTTGGTAAACCCAAAGCATTGAGCCCACTGGCTGAGTGTCAAAGTATACCCATGGTTCATAAGGCGGAATTTGATTCGATCAACTCCAGGTCTTTGTTCCTCGGAACAACCATAAGGATCCACCGTGTGTGTCAAGGTGCTGAAGAACTCAGGAGTCAAGTGGTGGTACATTGCGACATACTGAAAAACAAAATTGTATAAACCAGCCTTGTTGGAAAGTAAATCGAAATTAGCACAAATGCCAAGTTGGTTCAGGATATAAGGACACGCCCACTTGTTGGGCTTGATCTCTCGAATCTTGCAACGATCGAAACGGGTAAGATGGAACTCCTTGGTGAACTCGATGCCAAGTGACTCGGGGGTTAACATATCAACGGGTGGTGCGGAGGATTTCGCAGCCATCTCACGTGTACGATTCCTCGTGTTCATCTAATAAAAAAACAAGACAAAGTAAATAAAAATTGCTAATAATTTTCTTGGTCCAATAGAAACGTAGCATAAGTCATTCTCTACAATAACTACAAAAGAACCTCCTCTAAAAACAATGCTAAGCATACTTAGTACCAAGATTGAATCAAGAACAAGACCCATGTCTTGATTGACAATGATAAATGATTAAGCCAAGCTTTTGCACAAATAAGTTGGCGATCGGAGGAGAATCATACCTTAGATCAAGTGAGTGCGAAGAATCAAAGAAAGATTGAGTAAATTTGAAGATCCAATGGATGTCGTTTGAAGTTTGGAGGAAGAAGAAAGAGAAAATAGATGAATTAGGATTTTTAGGTTACCTCCTCGGAAAGATTATGGCATCCGCGTACGTGGTACGGGCGGGCAGTACGGCCAGAGCCCGCCCATAACGGGTGTCTTACCTTGGGGGGGGGGGGCGATAGCTCCCAGGCGGTTCACTCGGTATGGGTGCGTGGTACGGTTGCGTGCGCCCGTACTTCTGGTCGTTATCTATTCAGAGGCTTTGCTTAAAATCTGATTTTTGCTCGGAGGTACGGTACGGGCGCGTGGTACGGGCGCGTCCGGACATACCAGTGGTCGTTATCCCCACTGACTCCTTTGGCAATCATCAAAATTTCTATCCCACTTCTCCATGAGGTGGTATGGGCGCACGGTACGGGCCACGTTATCGACTCTATGAACTACAACAAACTCAAAATTTAATTAGTAGCTTTGTGCACCCTGGCACATCTTATCAAAGGGTTAGATAGCATCAACAAATACAAAGTAATGATCCAACAATACTTCTTAGTCCATATGTTAGTAAAATAGAGGATTACATTATTTCTTCTCCTCTTTCTATAGGTCTTCTTGAACACTCTTTATTAAAAACAAAACAAAAACTAACATGAAAATAAAGCATAATAAAAAATTAAAGAAAAATTGTTTCACATGGGATGCCTCCCATGAAGCGCTTCTAGTTAAGGTCAATTAGCTTGACCTTGATGGAAATCACTTAGGTTTGGGGAGTGGAATGCCCTCCAAAATAGTTTGCTTTTAAAGTAATCACACCATCATCATCATTACGCTTGGCCTTCTTTTTTCTAGGGAACTGGACTACAAAAGTATATCTAGATGGTATCCCTATCCTTACAATCCCTTCGTGTAAATTAGTCAAAGCTTTACTAGTTCTTAGAAATGGCCTACCTAGAATTATAGGTGCCATGGGATCTTCAGGCATGTCCACAACAACTAGATCAATAAGAGCGAGACTTCCTTTAATTTCAACAACTATATTTTCTTTGATCCCCAAAACTTGTTTATAAGTTGAATCAGCTAGATGGAGTCTTAGTTCAGTTGTAACAAATGGCTCCAAGTTTAATTTATCGAATAGGCTTTTGGAAATTGTTGAGACACTCGCACCAAGATCACAAAGTGCGGATATATCATTAACTCCCAACTTAATTTTAATAGTGGGCTCAAATATATCATGTAGCTTAGCTGGAAGCTTATCAACTAGTATTTTATTACTCCATCTCTAAATCACGAACCTTAGATGCTACATTCTATATGAATTGTTTGTACATAGCATCATTAGCTTGTTCTAAACCTGGATTCTTAACGGCGATCATCTTCAATAAATCTTCCACGGTATATTCTGGTGTTGGTGCGTTGCTATAATCCAGCTCTTCAGGATTTTCATCGTTTGTTACCACCCTCATCATTTTGAGGTCCTCTACCGGATTTGGCTCGGGTTTGCCGGTGAAGTTTACTAGTATGAGAGCTTAGCTCTCGGCCACTTTACCTAGCCGAGCCTCCACAGTCTTTGTTCTTTCTTGTAGAGCATGCACATCATTTCTAATTACAATGGCCTGATTAGATAATCTTCCTAAACTACTTTCATGGTTCTCCATAATCTTAATAAGCATATTGTTTTGTTCGGTTTAAGCTTGCATAAATGTTCTAACAATTTGCTCAAATGGGAGATTGCCATGATTTGCTCCATTAGTATTATCATAATTATTATAAGGAGCTCTTGCAAGATTAGCATGATATTTTTAAACATTAGAAGGATAGTTATTTTTCCATGCAGGATTAAAAGGAGTGCGAGCTATAAAATTGCATCATTAACATCGGTAGTGATAGCATTAATTTGGATATCTCCCTTGCCCTTTAATAAACTAAGGAACTCATCTACCTTAGATGTATGCTCTTCATTGTTTACCTCGGTAATTGAACTTACTATCTTTGAGGTTCTTTCCACATGCCATTGGGCATGGTTATTTTGCATATCATCAAGTAACTTCTTTGCAACACTTACATGTTTTCCCCTAATTGTTCCTCCTGCTGCAGTATCTAGCATAGACTTATACATTGGGTTAAGTGTGGGCTCCCCGGATTATTCATCCAAGAAATCCCTGTTATGCATACATCCATGTTCCCATGATCAGTGAGCAGTGGAGCATAATTGACATGTACCATTAAAACATCCGAAACATAATTAATTACAAGACTTACATAAATGCCATTATGGCTACATCATCATTAGCAGCGGAACAGTGTCAAGCACAGAGCCCAAATCGTGCCTCAACCTACAGGCAGCTGACTGGGAAGATGGCCTAGCTCGCTGGACGTCACCTGAATCTTCTGAAGTCGAACCTCTGAAAGTCTGGCCAAGTAAATAACCAGGGACAATGCCGTGAGTACTCGTGAATGTACTCGCAAACCCCCAGGATAAGGGAAACAAGGAAACGCAATTCTGGCTGTGGCGAGATAGTTCTATCTGGGGTTGCTTTTGAAAAGCCTAAACTAACTTTTGAAGTTATAGCATCTCCATATCTTTGTTGAAAAAGAGTTTGGAAAACGTGTTTCGGTTTTATAAATTAAGACATCTCCATATCTTTGTTCAAAAAGAGTTTTGAGAATCGTTTTGTAGTAAAAACCCTTTTTAAACCTTTTCAACCACAACGGGTCAAAGAAAAGCTTCCGAACTTGGGTTCCCCTGGAACCTTCGTCCTCTTCGTCCTTGTGTCCCACACAAGCACAGTTTGGGTACTCCTAGCCAACACCTTTACAACCGTCCTTGACCATGGACACTGCTATTCGAATAGGTTATACTTTGCAGAGTTTGCGCACTTTCCCCACAAGAATCAATACATCTGCCGGTATACAACCACGGCCCACTACCACTGTAGACGGGGATCCGGATAATCAAACCTAACCTTTCGCATGTCTACCCTAGCAAAGGCATGCTTTTCCTCTTGGGTTTGTTCTCCCCGACAACGAGTATGTGGCTCCTAGCCATAGTCCTGCCTTCCGTACACGCGCATACCCAAGCCGCAACTTGGCGTATACCTTAAATCTGGTGACTCCACTTCCTTCCGTATTCCAAGTCATACCGTCTGCGGGAGACCCAATTGTTGCACCAGCCTCCTGCCAGTTCAGGCTCACTCTTGCCGAAACAAGCAACAGGCTTCAGATCCTTGATCTGGTGGCGCCTGCCCGGAATTCCAGGGATCTCTCCCTATAAGCATGGTAGAAGTTGCCTCGGCTAAGGCGGACAAACTACAAGTTAAGCCCCATCACCTGGGGTAATGTGGTTGCGCGGATAAAAATTGTTCCGGTAGAGGCATATAACATCCCATCACATTCTCATTGCTCATCATCACCATTTATTGTGTTCAAACATCCGCTGGGAATGATGCCTCTTCCCAAGAGTTTTATAAAACCTTTTGAAACCTTTGTAGAGGAGTAATTTCCCCAAAACAGTTTACTTTCTCAAAACCGAGGTTTCTCTAACGAGGTAGGATGCTAACCATCACACTCTCGATCTAAAGGGATAAAATGGTAGGTAGATCGGGGTGGTGCCTCGAAGGACACGAAGTCATAACTTGGGGGAGCCAAGTTACTATCGTAGTATTTGTAAAACAAAACATGCAGGTAGATAATGCAATTTATAAAAGAGGATATAAAACAGGTAAAAGAGAATAGGACATATATCAGAGTTCAGGAATGGTGGCTTGCTTGCGATTAGCAATAAGTCCCTGGACTTCTTTAGATAACCAGAATACCCAATAACAATTAATAAGAAGTCCCTTCCTTCTTGTCGTCAGACACTCACACTATCGTCGTCATCGGGTATACATGCAAACAGACAATACCACAATCAATACAAGGAGAACAAGCATCAAACCATACAGCAAGCAACAAAACTGAACACTACTGAACTTGGTAGGTTTTTGGAGGAGTGGGATACTAGGAGTGGAAATTACTAGATTGCCATTGCAGTGTTTCTCTCTTGGAAGATAGGTGTCTAGGATAGATATCTTGAACTTAGATTGGTGTTCTGAGGTCTGTAGGATACCAATGTGCAAAATTGATATCCTCATATAGGTCTTGACAAAACAAAACCATCACAAGTGGTTTCACTTGATTATGAATTTTCTAGATTTAGTTAAGCTTTTTATAGGGGATTAAACTCTAGTTTGAGGAGATAATTCACCAGAAGAGTTCTAGAGCTCCAAAAATTATTTACTTGGATGGTTAGGTATTTTTGATGTATTGAACCACCTAGATCTGGAATCAAGTCAAAAGAATTACCAGAATGCCCTCAGGAAAATCCCAAAGGCAGTTCTGTAAGATTTTTCTCTTTTTCACCAGATTAATTCTACATAAGATATTGAGTTGGTTTCAAGGGCAAGGGATAGAAATTTAGTATACCTTTCTGTAGGAATTGGATTCACTCTTTTTGGAGTTGCCAAACTCCTAGAGTGATTTAATTAGTGAAAATACCCCTTACAAAAGCATTTAAATCACTAAAATTCAACCAAAGCTCAAAAAATTCTGAGCTGCTGGGGTTGGACCGATACTGATCCTAGGAGGTACTGGGAATTGGGATCAGGTTAATACCACATTTGGTTAGACCTGGGGAATTTATGTAAGATAGAAAGTTGCTGTATTTGTTATTTTTTCTAAAGGCAGCATACTGTTCACCTTGGCCTAAGACTTGTGCTGGATGATAGGTATGTCAAATACCTCTCAGTAGGACTTTGTTTCCACTCAAATGGAGACGTGGAACTCTCTGAGGAATTTAATCAGTGTTCTAGATACATTTTAGCAGAATAAATTCCAGTAATTAATGGGATTTAATTTGGACTTGGGGTTGACTCTGCATGTTTGAGAAAACATCAGCTGACAACCAGAAATTTGAATCTTGGCAATGCATGGTGGTTTCCATTTTTATTTGGATTTACTCCTAGCAGGAGCTTTTTCTGGAATAATAGATCAGCAAAAAGGAAAAAGAAAAAGGGTGATGTGGGCCGGATCTGGGGAGAGACTGGGCTGCAGGGGAGGATTCGGCCCACGGCGCACGGGGCAACACGCGGGTGCGACGCGGTTTGAACCTTACTGGCGGGGCCCGCCAGTCAGCGGTGGAGAGTGCCGAATCGGCATCGGCCAGATCTGGCCGTCCGTTTAAGTGGCGATGGACGACGCAACGTCGTCTTCCACCCGGGCTCGCTGGCGATGAGGCTAACCCTAGCAGAGGGTGGCGCGGGGAGGGGAGCTCACCAGAGGGAAGGAGGTGGGTCGGAGAGGCTGCAGGGCGACGCGGTCGATGATCCTGAGTAGATCGAGGGGCGGCACGACGGTGGAGGTCCACTAGAAGCAGCTCGCACGATGGCGGCCGAGAGCGACCTCGTTGGAGCTCAACGCCGATGGTGGAGGAGTAGGTCCTGGAACAGAAAAGAGAGCACGGTCAGATAGAGGAGGAACAGGGGAACACATGGGTTGACATGCAGAGGGAATGGAGCAGAGGGGAGAGAGCTTTGCTCGATCTTGGTTGGGAGCCAAAACCATTCCTTCTTCTTCTCTCGGGAAGCACAGAGCTAGGGAGGGAGAGTGGAGCTAGGGGAGGTAAGTGGGAGGTGTGAGGGGGCAAATGAGGGCAGGGGCGAGCTAGGGAAGGCCTCTGGCCATATATACCAAGAGGGAGGAGTAGATGAGGTAAAAGACTCTTTTGGACAAGAGGGAGGGGCAATGCTGGCCAGGGATTGGTCCAGGGGGAGGTGGAGAGGGGTAGTATTGGTATTTTACTCATGGCTGCAGCTCAGAGAGAGTGGGAGGGCTGCTGTGGTAATTTATTGTGGCAAATCCTTGTAAGATTTGTTGTTATCTCTCTCTCTTACTACTAGTATAAGGGCAAAATGGGAAATTGTTGGGGTGGAGCTAAGTGCTGGTCGACCAGTGGTGTGTCCTGGTGCTGAGGATGAGCATTGAACAAGATTGAATGAGATTTGGAAGTGATTTGAGTAGCGGTTTGCTTAATTAACAAATTTGATCAAAATAGATGGTTATGAAGGAAGTCCAAAAATCTTGCATTGGACTAGAGGAGAAAAGGGTGTTGGTAGATGTTGGAAATATGCCCTAGAGACAAATAGTAGTAAGGACTATTATCATATTTCATATAGTTTATGATTAAGTTTTATATCATGCTATAATTGTATTGAGTGGAAACATCAATACAGGTGTGATATACAAACAAACCAGGGGTTCCCAGTGAAACTCTAGTCACTGTTTCATTGGTCAACATATGATCATGTTTCCTGATCATGTGGCATTTATGCCAGTTGGAAATGAGGTCATCTCATTCTGAGAATGAGATGATGAACCAATACCCAACCTAAACATCGTGATTTGATCATGTCACGAAGTTCAAGTTACGATGATTAGAAATGGATCCTCATAGACTATTCCTTAGACCGTGAGGCTATATCAATCACTGTCTCCCGAGAGTGCTTAGATAACATCAAACGCCATCTAGTAAAACGGTGGTTATAAAGGTGTGTTCAGGTATTTGGAGGAAACTGTAGAGGCAATATATGTCAAGAGCGGGATTTGTCCGTCCATGTGACGGGAAGATACTCAAGGGCCCACTCGGAGAAGTTATATCCAATAGCTGCGTAGCGTGTGATTAGATCACGGGGATATCACTTGTCGGAACGAGTCAAATAGCATTGTTCAGTAATGAGATTGAACTCGACATGAAGATGTCATTGATCAGGTCTCGGGCAATGCAAGTATCGAATGACAAAGGGAATAAGACACGACTGTCCCGGCTCAAACGACGAAAGATCTTCGTGGAATGCACAGGGGTCACATGGCCATCTAGGTCCCTCTGTTGATCATTGGTGCGGGAGTGTCCCGACCATGTATGGAGTGTTCCCAAACTGTAGGGTATCACGCTTAAGGGCTTGATGATGCTTAGAGAGTGTTTATAGGATGAGTAGAATCATTGAGGAAAAGAAGGGAGAAAACCGGAAGGGTTTCGGTAAGTCCAGAGGATGTCCGGAGTGGAGGTGGAAGGTGTTCCATGTCCACGGAGATTAAATGACATGTGAATGAATGTTAAATATTGATTTAATCATTTATTCATAATTATTTAATAAAGAGAAAATCAATTAAAAGGTCAAAAGGCTTAATGGGCCAATTCCGGAGGGAGAGGGCCCATTAGGTGAAAGGAGAGAGGGAGAAGGGGCCAAGGGGGAGGCTGGCTGGGCCTAGCCCCCCCCCCCCCCCCCCCCCCCCCGCGGTGCCCACTAGGTGGCTGGCGGCCACCTCCTCCCCCCTCCTCTCCTTTAGTCCCATCCCGGGACTTGAGGTGGGGTATTTGGCCTAGAAAATACACCCAATAATCAATAAAGGTCTCCCCACTTTTGGGAGGACCTCCAATTGATATTTTCTCTCTCCCCTCTCTCTCCCGTGACCATGGTCCCATGTCTGGACTACGCGAGCGAGAGACATCTTCACCGCGGAGGGCCGTCGCGCTATGGGATTCGGATCCGGGAACTCTACTTCCGCACCTGCTGCTGGATCGGGGAAGCGGGAGTCATCGTTAGGCACCGGACGTGTGTAAATCCCACGAGGTGTCACACTTGAGGCACTCAAGTCATTGGAGCCAGAAGGAGCGCAAGGACTTCATCACGACCTTGAGGTCGGCTTCGGCTCGTCTACATCAACCACGCTCTCCTGAGCGTTGACAACGCTTTTCGTTCTTCGAGGGTAAGTTCACGAAAAGCCCCTCCCGTTACTATATTACTAATAGATAGGTCCTGGCAGCTTCAGGGGTTTAGGGGCGTAGAGTAAATTTTTATTGTTTTCATGCGCGGAACCCCTACAGTGGTATCAGAGCTAGATCTATACGTAGTAATGCTTGTACGGGTAGAACACACGAGATGTTGCATGTGTGCGTTGATATTTTAGCTGTTACCCTCCCACGTGTACTTGTGTATACCGCAGCAATGCTTGATGAAGCGGCCCCCAACCGACTTTACGCGTTCATTCGCGAGACTGGTCCACACTTGACATACGGCTTGTACCGTATAAGTGGCTTAGGGGGGTGTCTGTCTCTCTCGCATTAGTTGGTATGCCATTTGCAATGGAGGGCCCCGAAAGGGGTGTAGTATAGACAACTACTTGATCAGCGTTGTGCTGAAAGTTCGTAGGTAAGAACGACTCTTGTGTGAAAGCCCATTCAGCCACGTAAAACATGCAAAGATAAAGTAGAGGCGTCTAACTTTGTTGTGCAGGGGGGCGTTGCTTTGTGATATGGTTGTGGCAAAGGTAAAGTAATTACCTTTTGTTGCATAGTAGTAGATAGTCACGGTAGTGACGAACTACCACGCCGGAATGACACCGGTACCCTGGTGTCTACGGTGCCGGAACCCTGGCGCCGGAACCCGGTGACGGCAGATGGAGATCACGACGTGAAGGACCATATCACATAGCATTTACATTCAATGTTATTGTTTGTATGTCTTATTGTGTGCTAGTATTAGATAGTCGACGGTATCCTAATAAGAAGATCCCTGTTAAAATAGCCAACGATTGTGTTCCCCCTTAGTGTGCACCACCAAGAAAGTTCTTTGGTATGAGGTGATCCAGGGTGACAGGCATGGGTGTCAGACATATCTACAGTGGGTGTAAGCCATGTTGCACAGCGAATACACTAAGGTTGAGTTGGCGAGCCTAGCACGCTAGAGAAGCGTGGCCTCGGAACGCGGATGGTCGAAAGATCGAGCACGAGTCGCATGAATGATGTGACCGACGTTTAGCGTCCACCCTTGAACCCACATTGATGGCCGAGACGATCGGGGGAGATGTGGCTGATAGGGGTCGTGTTATCACTAGGAACCCTCTCTAGGGATAGGTGTTTCTGAGTGGAGTTATTATTAACTCATTTAATTATAAACTTAGTCTAAATTCCTTTTGCAATTATAAATGTAGAAAATGGTTTCTGCCGAGATTACCTTTCCTATCGACGATTGGTTAAAAGGAGAAAAGCTCAAGTTAGATGGATCCAACTTTTCTGCATGGGTCATACGCCTATTTGATCTCCTTGGGGAGAACAGCCGACTACATGACCTACAAGATGTATTTGGAGGCACCCTATTCTCATGAGACCTAGGAGCAGCGGGATCTACGTTGTCGTCGTCGTGTGATGGCCACATTTATATCAGTGACCATGCGCCTCGGAATGGAGGATGGGCTGTGGCCAATGGTGGGGAGTCTCAAGCCCCGAATGGTCATGGCACATCTGAGAACACATTTCGTGGAACAAGTGCGCATGTGGGAGTATGAGCTGATGGAAGACTTCCTCTCCATAAAGATGGAGGAGGGCTCCTCACTGGATGAGCACTTATTGTGCCTCTACGATGCGTATATGAGTCTAGCATACTACCTAGACAACTGGTACTCAAGCTCATTTGCGATGGGAGTTGTGCTGCGGTTGCTTTCTCCAAGCTTCCAAGCACAAGTCAGGATCTGCGTTATGAGAGGTGACACGGAAACACTGGATTTCCTTGAGTTCATATCACATTTCAGAAATGTGATAGATGAACCCAACGTCACTGGAGTCATCAGCGACAAAGGTATATATTTGATATACAGTTTTATAAATGTTATAATCTTGCAAACACACTTCAGTGTTAAGTATATCTGATACTTGTTCTGTTTTAATGAAAACATGTCCTTCTGCATGAGAGGTGCTTGCTGGAGAGGAGGTGACGTTGCGTGTTGATGGCAAGCGTGATGATGATGGCCGACGACACTCTCCCTCGACATTTAACACTTAGTTTGTGTTTAGGATAATTTTTGTAATCGAGAGATTTGAACTTCTTTAGTGTGTCTCACACTTCGTGAGACAGTTATTCATATCAGTTTGTAACAAATAGTTGTTCTACTTTTATGAATGATTTCTATTCATGTTCATATCTTGTTTGATTATGTGTGAATTATCCTTGTTGTTTGAAACTAATTGATAATGTATGAACATTTGTAAAACATTCAAATGCCTTGTTTAAAATACCCAACTTAATGATATTTCATTAATGAATGAAACCATTGTTTAAATTCAAAAGTTATGTGATAATATGTGAAAGTCATTCGATTTCTTCTCACATATAAATCATGCCTAAGTTCGGCAAAATAACTTGAACACCGTGTATTACTTGAATACAAAGTGTTTGATGGATTGTTAAATAGAATACATATTCGATGTATTGTGTTTAACGAATAATGGTAATTATCATTAATTGATTATTTAAATGTGTAAAGTAAGTTTACCAAAGGAAACATGAATATGAAACTATTTGATTTGATCAAAGTGTTTCATCAACAAAGGGTATATGTATAAAAGGTAATCTAATTACTATGATTTGATCAATAGTAATGAAATTCAACTTTATAAGAATGGCATGAAAGAAATTGTGGAATGCAAAGTGTTTTGAAACGTCAAAATACAAAGCATCACAATGTGATATTAGATATCAAAGGGGGTTGAATAGAAGGCACCAAATAAATCATTGTAGTATATATGTAGAGACCATTAGCTTAGAAATATTTAGCACTCAATTGCAATTAGTGAACCATTTGAATTCGTGAAAGTTTTGGGGTTACTCGATATAACCAAAACAATAGCGAATAAGTCCTTGTAGAGTATACATTGGAAACTTTGAATACAGAAACCCATAGCTCAAACCAAAATGAAAGCAAGATTCGTATTGCTTGGATTTTGGTGCGTTCTTGAGAAAGCTCACTTCAAGTGAAGTTTCTCAATTATGGAGCAAATGGAAATTAGTGTAAAAACATGATGAGGATTCAAAACCCTACATCAGAGTGTTGAGAAGTGCAACAGATAGCATTCCTGGACGATTCTCTTCACAGAAGGAAATAATCAATGATTTTGATCATTGTGTTTTCCCCTCCACTATTGTTTTCACTATATGAAGTAGGATTCAAAATGTAAATCCATATCTTGTATGGAAACATTTGTGAATCGCTTGTCATGATCTTTGGAACATGACATACCTACAAACTACAAAGCAAATGATGGTAAACTAGAATTATGAGAAATCCCAATAGCAAAATTCCCTTGAGATTAGAAAGCAATTCGTTGCTGAATCTCACAAGTAAAAGGAGTTACTTGAAATTTTCCCAAATGATTGCAAAGCCATAGTAGGAAAAGGGGGTAAATGACAAAAGCACAATTTGTCAAGTATTGGATAAATTCAAATGAATTTGATTCATGTGTGCTAAGTGTCTAGTGGATTTAAAACTAGTAAAGTACTAGTATCTCATAGTAAATCTCCAAGTTTGATATTTAATCAAAAGGATTTTGAAGTTATTCAAAATAGTGAGTGGATAGGCAATTTGCATAAAATTGAGTGGGAGCTATGAAAGTCTTCCTGAAACAATATGTGATTGACATATTTTTAAGTGGGAGCAACATAAGACTCAAATTCAAATATGTAGGAACATAGTTTGAGTAATAGTACTGACTCATACCCAAAAATGCTAGCAACATATTTTGAGTGGGATCTTATAGGAGTAATTCTTAAGTAAGTTAAGGATGAAAGCGCAAATACTTATAAATAATGATTTATAAGATGTAGAAGTTGATAATAATTGTATTATGATATTATGTAGTATTCCTTAAGGGATTCTGAAAGCTGTTTCAGAATATAAGTTAATTAAGGAACTAGTCCTTAATGACTCAAATTAGGAATAGCATTAAGTTTAAACATCAATGGTTGAAAGAAAGAAAAGGCTGATCATCATCCACCTATGTTAAGACATAGGTTGTATCTTAGAAACCATGATGATAAACTTAGCATAATATGTGAGCCAATCAGAAACGTTTGAAAGTGATTAAGTTCGAAATCACAGAATGTTGAGCTGAGTTTTTGTCCGCAGTGTCTAGTAGAGAACTGTAGACATATTTTCCAAATCCATAAAGGATGACATATCTTAAAGCATAAAGAGTTATGTTATAAGGGAATATGTTGGAAACTCCTGTAGATACCAATTAAGAGTCAAGTAGGAAGCGGGGTGAACAAAACATCGAAAGTTGCATAGAGTGCACTAGTGTTTCGATGAATACATTTATAATAATAGATAAGGGTACCATCTAAAGTGGTGTATAATGTTATGGCGGGGCTAATTCACTTTTAACGTAGAATGATGTGTCCCAGGGCACAGTGCCCATGAGAAATCCCTCGAGGTTGATCTAACGTCACTGTAGGCTCCTGGAATCAGGCCTCGTTCTGCTGCCATAGCGACGATGCATACACACAGATGCTGTCATGTGATGATAGAATATTAATGCCAATCAAAGTGACATTAGTAAGTTGCAAAGGATCTGGGACTGTAAAGTACAGAACCAAGACTCAACCTCTTCCATGAACAAGCATGTTCTAGGTACCGGTTATATGGTGCCAATAATTAAGAACAAATGCAGCTAGTGTATTTGTACTCTAGTGCAAGTGGGAGACTGTTGGAAATATGCCCTAGAGACAAATAGTAGTAAGGACTATTATCATATTTCATATAGTTTATGATTAAGTTTTATATCATGCTATAACTGTATTGAGTGGAAACATCAATACACGTGTGATATACAAACAAACCAAGGGTTCCCAGTGAAACTCTAGTCACTAGTTCATTGGTCAACAAATGATCATGTTTCCTGATCATGTGGCATATATGCCAGTTGGAAATGAGGTCATCTCATTTTGAGAATGAGATGATGAACCAATACCCAACCTAAACATCATGATTCGATCATGTCACGAAGTTCAAGTTACGATGATTAGAAATGGATCCTCGTAGACTACTCCTTAAACCGTGAGGCTATATCAATCACTGTCTCCCGAGAGTGCTTAGATAGCATCAAACGCCATCTGGTAAAACGGTGGTTATAAAGGTGTGTTCAGGTATTCGGAGGAAACTGTAGAGGCAATATATGTCAAGAGCAGGATTTGTCCGTCCATGTGACGGGAAGATACTCAAGGGCCCACTCGGAGAAGTTATATCCAATAGCTGCGCAACGTGTGATTATATCACGGGGATATCACTTGTCGGAACGCGTCAAATAGCATTGTTCAGTAACGAGATTGAACTCGACATGAAGATGTTATTGATCAGGTCTTGGGAAATGCAAGTATCGAATGACAAAGGGAGTAGACACGACTGTCCCGGTTCAAAGGACGAAAGATCTTCGTGGAATGCACAGGGGTCACATGGCCATCCAGGTCCCTCTGTTGATCATTGGTGCGGGAGTGTCCCGACCATGTCTGGAGTGTTCCCGAACCGTAGGGTATCACGCTTAAGGGCTTGATGATGCTTAGAGAGTGTTTATAGGATCGGTAGAATCATTGAGGAAAAGAAGGGAGAAAACCAGAAGGGTTTCGATAAGTCCAGAGGATGTCCGGAGTGGAGGTGGAAGGTGTTCCATGGCCACGGAGATTAAATGACATGTGAATGAATGTTAAATATTGATTTAATCATTTATTCATAATTATTTAATAAAGAGAAAATCAATTAAAAGGTCAAAAGGCTTTATGGGCCAATTCCGGAGGGAGAGGGCCCATTAGGTGAAAGGAGAGAGGGAGAAGGGGCCAAGGGGGAGGCTGGCTGGGCCTAGCCCCCCCCCCCCCCCCCCGCGGGGCCCACTAGGTGGCTGGCGGCCACCTCCTCCCCCCTCCTCTCCTTTAGTCCCACCCCGGGACTTGAGGTGGGGTATTTGGCCTAGAAAATACACCCAATTATCAATAAAGGTCTCCCCACTTTTGGGAGGACCTCCAATTGATATTTTCTCTCTCCCCTCTCTCTCTCGTGACCGTGGTCCCTTGTCTGGACTACGCGAGCGAGAGACATCTTCACCGCGGAGCGCCGTCGCGCTATGGGATTCGGATCCGGGAGCTCTACTTCCGCACCTGCTGCTGGATCGGGGAAGCGGGAGTCATCGTCACGCACCGGCCGTGTGTAAATCCCACGAGGTGTCACACTTGAGGCACTCAAGTCGTTGGAGCCAGAAGGAGCGCAAGGACTTCATCACGACCTTGAGGACGGCTTCGGCTTGTTTACATCAACCACGCTCTCCTGAGCGTTGACAACGCTTTTCGGTCTTCGAGGGTAAGTTCACGAAAAGCCCCTCCCGTTACTGTATTACTAATAGATAGGTCCTGGCAGCTTCAGGGATCACGGGCGTAGAGTAAAATTTTATTGTTTTCATGCGTGGAACCCCTACAGTAGATAGATGAGGTCAAGGTAGACTCTTAGGATTTAATTGAGATTTCCATGTGGGGTTTTAGTCCACTTAAATCCATTTACTCAAAAAGGACAGAAGTGGTTTTTAGAAGATCATTTGATAAATTGGCATTGGACAAGGGTGGATTTTGATGTGGAAGGGTCCAAATGTGAATACACACCTAGGGGAATTTTCCCAAGATTTATTGAGGCCTAAAAGTATGTAAAACAATTATTATTCCAATTTAGCCATTTTAGAAAATGGGCAAAAAGAAATAATAAAGCTTCTCAAAAATAATTATTTTTGAGATGGAAAGGTAGAGTATGATATATGGAACTCACTTGAGCCAAATTTTAGAGAAGTGTTTTGGCAAAACCAAACTTTCTTTTATGAAGGGAGTTTTGGAGGTTTTGACTATTGAAGGAATAAAAAAATAGTTTTGGGGCCATACTAATTATGGATAATTTTTGATAAATCTTGGTGATCAAGGTAGGTGAGGTGGAAAAGGTGTAGCAAGCATTTACAACCTTGTGGAATGGAATTCCAACTTGAATTTGGCGGAATACCATAGATTAGGGATCTAGGGAGGTGTTAATTTCATACCACCAAAACATGCTTGCATCTTGGAGCTCAGAGCTCACCTTGGTGCAAGGGATAGATGGGTGGGTAGACCAGGTCATATAGATGACCATGGAATGAGGAGTTTGAATTAATAGCATTTGAGGTGAGGTAGAAGTGATGGCAAACTTTGTTGAAAATAAGGCTGCCATACCAAAATAGTCATGATGCCTTATAAACCAAGTGGGTTTAAGCAGCACAGAGATCCATTTGGAACAAGTGGAGTAGATCTTGGTAACCTATTTTAGTAGATCACAACCATGCATAGGGTGGGTTCATAGGAGTTTGGATGATGATGTGAGCTTCTACCAAAGTAGGCATGATGATTAGCTTTGCAGGAAATGTTCTTTTCTTGTCTGCAAAACCATCAAGAAAAAGTAGGTTGGAGGATGATCTAACCAAGGTAAAATGTGGGACTTGGTAGTCCTTAGGAGGTTTAACAAGATGGTTCAAGTGCATTTCCAAAATTCCCATGGTTTGAGAAAGAGGGGCATTCAAAAAGGTGACGTTGAAATTGTTTCCAGACTTGGTCAAATTTGGCAGTTTTGAGGATTTGATTAGAGTATGAAAGGGAATGTTCTTGGAGGAGTAGAAAGGTATCAGAGCATTAGAAGTGGATGATATGGAAGTTTATATTGAGTGGAAGGGTTCCAAGTTGAATCTTGGTCTTCAAGGACTTGGAAACATCTAGAATGGAGATCCTCATAATTGATCTGGTTAAGGGTTTTTAGATGATCACCTAGTGGCTAGGGATCATAACAAGGTTTTATTATAGCTTAGGGATTGAGGAGTTGGAAACATATTTCTCCTAGTGATGAGCTCCTAGAGTAACTCATACTACTTCCTAAGCACCAGTCAAACAACAGATCAAAACAACTCATCAGACAGCAGATCAAGGAAACTCATCTTATAAACAAATTAACTACTCTAGGGTTACCATCAAGCTTAGCTTGAGGCAAGGTTGGGGCATCCTGAAGAGGTTAAGTTTTGAGTAAGGTGAGAGTCCTTGGTATCTCTACCAAGAGTAGAATTCAAATGCTTTAAAAAGAGTGTTTTGGGGAAACTAGAGATAAGATTAGTTGAGTGTTCTGTCTTGAAAACATAAGGAGATTGTATTATATATCTCTCCATAGTTTTGTCAATAGAAGCTACCAAAATAGTTTTGGTTACATAGGCATATTGGCTCATGTTTTGAAATGCCAGAACGTTTGAGAATATGTGGAATGAGCCAGGATAGTTTTGGTAAATAGCCTTTGGCCACTGAGGGGGAGTTAAGGAGTATCCTAAGATACACTCTCATATGCACAAGTGCAAACAAACAACAAGCAAGCACTGTACCATTGTACAAGAAAAAGGTTTTGTTCCCCTGATTTTTGCATTCTGGTCAACTAATCAGGGTTCCTGAAATTGGGATGTTACATTAAGACCATTATAAAATAAATGTAGCATAGACTTAGACATTGGGCAGTTCATTATGGCTTCTTTCATCCTCTCCCATGCAAGCGCTAGTGGATCACAGTCTTCTTGTCTAAAGCTTGTGATGTTGGATCTTAGCTGCATAGTCTTAGCTGGGGGCAAAAATTTAGTCATAAACAAATTAGTGCATTCCTCCCAAGATTTAATAGTGCCCTTTGGTAGAGCTAGCAACCAATCCTTAGCCTTTCCTCTAAGAGAGAAAGGGAATAATCTTAGCTTAACAACATTTGGATCTACGTCTTTAATATGCATCATGTCACAAATTTCAATAAAAGTATTTAAGTGCAATTCCGAATCCTTAGAAGATGAAGCCCCAACTTTATTTTGATGAACCAAACTTAAAAGTTTAGGTTTTATCTCATGAGTTTCCGCATCAACTACGGGTTGAGTGATGGGTGCATGAATAAAATGATCGGTGGGAGTAGCATACTCCCAAAGTCCCTTTTGAGCCATGGCTCTTATCTTTTTGGAAATTTTAAGTAATAAAAACAAATAACAAGTAACTAATTATTTTTGGGTTTTTTAATAGATAACAAGAAGTTAAACTAATAACAAGAATTAAACCACAACTAATAATAAAACTAAAAACAAGGTCTCTAATGACCTCACCAGGATAGCGAAATTGCTTCCCAAGCAACAACGCCCGAAAAAGGGTTGATACCTTCGATCCAAATTCACGGATGTAGTATAATAGCTTTTTCCCTAGAAGACCTAGATTTAATCGAACCTTGGAAAGCATTGCTAAAAGGTAGTAAGAAAGGGCACGTCTACAAGACTTTGTTTGTTTTACCTTAGTTGACCGGACCAATCTAGTTTACTTTGTAATGGGTTTGAATCAATGGATGGAGATAGTCCAGGGTTGAAGATCCACCTACAGCTTCACATCAAATGGGATGAAAGATAATAATAAGCATAGTCATGTATCATGTTTGTATTGAGATAATATTTTGTGGGCAACACATCCTAATATTATAGAGCCCCCGTGATTCAGCGGGCATAACACTAGACTTTTAATCCAACTAACAACACACTGAAGCCACGGGTTGCAAATGATTATTAAGTGTAAACACAGATCAAAGCATTAAGTGGTGATGTTGTTGTTGATCCCGAATGGGTCGCTAAGAGAAGATCGTACTTCCCTTTCTATCACTGAGTTTCCAATGAGATCGCCGCTAGCCAAGTATCTCACCTCAAGCCTTTATCAGTCTATGGGATCTTGGGTACATACAAGTCCACAGATCGAGGCAAGAGACGAAGAAACAAGAGATACAAATCACGAATCCAAACAAAACACAATTCTCCCATGACCTAGAAGCACATAATTGCTGCGAGGTTTCTCTCCAATCCGCAACCCATGAGGACTACTCACTCATAACAAATAGATCGGAGATAGAAAACACCATGCAAATACTTAGATTGAAATGAAATATTCTTACAATGATCGCCAAATCACAAGTAGATCGGAAAGTACAAAGCAGTGGCTATGGCTAGTGGAAGTGATGAACAATGGTGTGGATCTCCTTTGGTAGTGTTGTGATGCAATCTGAGAATGGCTGCTCTCTAGTCGACGGCTGGAGCTTCAAAATATATAGGCGTCTTCACAAAAGTTGTAGGGTTTGACGAGATGAAGCCGTCGCCACCTGGTACGGGTGGGCGGTATGGGCAGACTGCACCCGTGGGAGTGCTCGTTAAGCGCACTGACGCCCTGGTTGGCTTCTCCAATTACATGGCCATGTGTACTTCCTCCAATTACTTCATTATGACTCCTTATTTTGCCTTAAAAGCAGTGAAGTCCTGCACAACATAAATCTAAGAAGGGATTTGCACATCTTTGCAATTATTAGTCATTAGTGGCAAGGCTGAGAGTTTATTTGGAAATTTCTTGACCAAAAACAATGTTTAAACACAGTGCAAGATGGCAAAATTCGGAGCCATTAGCGAGCGCCGGCGGGGCTTGCAGAGCATGAGCGCGGCGGCGAACTAGACAGGGAGGGGAGGCGCGGAGTAGTGCCTGAGAACCCTGAGCTCACTATGGTTGGAGTGGTGGTGTCGGTGAAGAGAGGGGAGGCCGGAATCGATGGTGAAGGCGGCGATCAGCGTTAGGGCAGGAGATGGCGATTTGAGCGACTATGGCCACTTGGCTTGCTCCGCTTGGAAGGAAGACAAGATCCAACACGACAACCTCAACGGTGGGCACGGCCTGGGCTAGGGCGGTTGGAGACGGCGACGCGCTGTGGTAACCTTCAGCTAGTGTTCGGGAGCTCATAGGAGCTCACGATGGAGAGTGAGAGGAACAACGATAAGGGTATGAGGTGGGAGAGGGCATCCCCACGGTCGTATCCACGGCCAGGACGTGGCACGGTGGCGGGCATCACGGCGCGGGGAGATCCACAGCAGGTACTAGGGCTGATAGTCGTAAACGTATCTATAATTTTTGATGATCCATGCTTATTTTATATCTACTTTCTTATGTTTTGTTCATACTTTGAGGTATTTTTATACATTTTTTGGAACTAACCTATTAAAAAGATGCCACAGTGCCAGTTGCCTGTTTTCTGCTGTTTTTGGTTTAGAAAAGCTAGTAAGGAAATATTCTCGGAATTGGACAGTACAAAAGCCGAAGTCAATATTTTACCAGAAGGAACACGGAGTCCGGAGGGGAGCCGAAGTGGCGCACCAGGGCATCCACACCTGGTGGCGGCGTGGCCTAGGGGGCATGCCACCAGGGGGAGTGGCCCCCTGGTGCTCCACCGACCTTGCCCCTTCGCCTATAAAAGCCTCCCGGGACGAAAATCCTAATGACAAGATCAGAATTCCACGAAAAGTTTCACTATGACGCCACCACCAAAGAGGAGATTCAGGGGACATAAGTTTCTGTTCCGGCACCCTGCCGGGATGGGGAAGTGCCCCTGGAGCGATCTCCATCGACTCCACCACCATCTCCATCTTCATTGCTGACTCCCATGATGAGGAGGGAGTAGTTCTCTCTCGAGGCTAAGGGATCTACTGATAGCTATGTGTTCATCTCTCTCTCTATGCGTGATCTTATGAGATCATGAGCTTTGTAATCTATAGATCTATTCTGCTACGCAAGTGCTTTAATTAATCTCTGCTTATCCCCACGTGTGTGAAGTTGACAGTGTGCACACCGTGTGGCACTTTGGCTAACGTTACAGAAATACTTATCATGATTATAATTTGAGTTGGATCTCTATGAGATTGTGGTGTTTGTTGGAACCATCTAGCACTCAAGGTGACAGTGAGGGGTTATATAGATGGGGAATGAAAACTTTGAGGTGTGATGTTACAACCCTACATCGTCCAACCGGAGAGTAGTTCAGGGTAGCATAATGAAGAGAAGATATTTATATGAGAGTGTCCACTAGTGAAAGTATGATCCCTAGGCCTAGTTTCTAAGCATTGAAACATTGTTTACAATTAGTCATGTTACATGTTTGCTTGCTGCCACTCTTATTTCAGATTGCAGTTAACACTTATAATCATCCATATTACATGTATTTCACTATCTCTTTGCCGAACTAGTGCACCGATACACCTGACAACTGTATTGGGTGTGTTGGGGACACAAGAGACTTCTTGTATCGTGATTGCAGGGTTTCTTGAGAGGGATACCTTTGACCACTTCCTGTCTGAGTTCGATAAACCTTGGGTGATCCACTTCAGAGAAACTTGCTACTGTTCTACAAACCTCTACATTTGGAGGCCCAACACTGTCTACAAGAATAGAAGCGTGCATAGACAACAATCTATTTTCTGGCGCCGTTGCCGGGGATTGAAGAAGAATAAGCTCCCAAGTTAACCACACACCATCAAAGCTATTTTTTGGCACCACTGTCGGGGAGGTAAGGTAAAAGGTACTCACATCCTCTGGCTACTAAGCTATCTTCTAGTACTGTTGCTGGTGTGTGAGCGCTCGAAGTTATTTCTTTTAGATTCTGCAATTATATCTTTTTGTTTCTTGTTTTTATTTTGACTAGTTAGGCTTAATATAAAACAACAACAAAATTAGAGAGGTTTATAGTATTTATTTTTAGTTAGGACATGAAGTGTTTGAAGAGAAAATTAAAAAACCTATGGAACTTTATTTGCATGCTAATAGCAATGTTATTATTATGAATTATTTGAACACCATTATTGCTAATGCTATGTAAAAGTCTAATCTTGGGGAAGCTAGTTTTGATGAGCATGATATTTTTAGTCCACCTACTATTGAGGAGGAAATTAATTATGATTACCAAGCAGGGAGGATAAAATTTACTTTGATGATACTATACCTCCAATATATGATGATTACAATGATGAATATGATATTTTCAGTCCACCTACTATTGACGAGGAAATTAATTATGATTACAATATGCCTCCTATATTTGATTATTATGGTGATGAGAATAATAATGATAGCTATTTTGTTGAATTTGCTCCCACTATGATTAATAAGAATGACTATGCTTATACGGAGAGTAATAATTATTTTATGCATGTGGCTCATGATAAGAATGTTTTATATGATAGTTATATTGTTAATTTTATTAATGATGCTACTGAAAGTTATTATGAGAGAGGGAAACATGATTTTATGTATCTCAACAATATTAAGTTTCCCCTCTTTATGTTGAAAATTTTGAAGTTGCACTTGTTTTGCTTTCCTATGCTTGTTGCTTTGTGCTTTCATTACTTGTTTCTTTACATGGTTATTTTTCATAGGAAGTGGATTATACTTAAATGTGTTCCATATTTGCTTATTTATTCTCTCTTTTACTTCAATTCATATTTCTTATGTGAGCATCATTGAAATTATCATGCCTATCTTAATGGCTATAAAGAAAGAGCTTTTGGGAGAAAACCCATTATATTTTTACTTTTAGTTTATTTTTGTTTTGTTGAATCTTGGAAGTTATTGCCTCTGTAATAACCTCTCCTTATCCTTTTTTTGGTTTTGTGCCAAGAATAACCTCTAATGAGAGAGAAGTATGACTTGGGAAAGTTGCTGTCCCTAAACAGATTTTTGTGCTTCACTGTAAAAAATCGTGAAAACTATAAGCAGGTCGGATTGAGCTGTAATTGTTTGTGCTTATGCCCCAGGTTATTACCCAACTTTTTTTAGTTTTGAACTTTTATATGTGAGGAACGGAAGATTTTCGAAAAAATCGGTCTTTACCTGCTCGTCTATTTTGACATATTTCTGCCATTATTTGCATTTGCCTCTTAATCGGTTTATTTTGAGTTCTGTATGATCACTTGAGCTTTTAGAAGAAATTGCTACAGTACCTTGTGTTTTCATGGAAGTTTTTCTTGTGTTGAAACTAAACGCAAAGACTTATTATCTTGAATACACTAATGATGCTAATGAAGATTGCGTGAAGTTTTGTATGAAGGAAATTTTCAAGTGTAGGGAAGAATAATGTGATGAGATGAAGTATGGACAAAAGCTCAAGCTTAGGGATGCCAACATTTTCAGCCCAAGAAATATTCAAGAAGTACAAGCATCAAAGCTTGGGGATTCCCAAGGCATCCCCTTCTTCATCAATAATCTCAGGTCTTCTTTCAAGACACTTTTATTTTTATTACCTTATGCACTATGTGTTGTTCTTGGAGCATCTTTGTTTTTAGTCTTCTTTTACTTTCTTTGCCGCAATAAGTTGGTTGGATTCCAACACACTTCTTTTGGAGAGAGACACACCCCGTTATTCATTGCCTAGAACACTTAGTTTTCACTCTTATTGTTCTGTGAGTGTTCTCCTTTGCTAGCACTGCATATAGCTTTAGTTTTCTTATTATTTTGCCTTAGGAATTTTTAGTTCTTCTTTGTAGATGGGTGAGACATGCTCTCTGGTATTTATTGATTATTATCTTTGAGAGTTGTTTCAAATAAGTCGATTGGTGTTGGAAAAGAGTAGGAAGTTTCATGCTTATAGTGGTACAAAAGGAAGCTTGTTTTGACTGTGACTTAGACTTTATCATGTCATGCTAGATGTTGCTTTGACCATATGCTTAGTGATTATTGTTGTAGCATGACTTGTTCCAAACAATTGAGATTGCATAATGTGCCTTGAAAGAATCATGCATTGTTTTAGCATACAAAAGCATAATATTGTGGTATTCTCCTTTGATGCTTTATTTGGGTTGAATTGACACATGCTTACACCATGTTAATACTATGAACCAGTCACCATAGCCTCTATGATCATTTAGTTTTTGACTTGCAATATCATTTTATGCTTTAATTAATAATGTTTTGGTCGCTTTGCATGATTATGTCCATTACTGCTCTCTTAGTTGGTCGCTCCCAGTCTTTTGCTAGCCTCCACCTATACCACGTATGAGTTACACTCATGCATCCAACCCCCAAGAAAACCAAGTTATTCCAAAGAGTCCACCATACCTACCTATTAGCATTATTGCTATTCCAAGTATATTCATGTTTTTATCTACCTTCCAAATTAAACTTGTTATGTGAAAATTAGTGATCAAAGCTCTCACAAACTTGATGGCACACTTTATTTTCTTGCACATAATAAACTTGAACCATCGTGTCCATCTATGTTACTTATATGCTTGCACTTTATAAGTTGTGAATTAGCAGAACCATGTTACCATGGGGAATGCTTTCAACATTACACTTATTATTCAGTTGATATCGTGTTCTTTTGTTTATGGATCCTGACGGTGTGAAATAAAATGGGAGCTTGTAAGCTTATGGAGTTTGTATGTGTGCTACAGAAATGCCTAGGTGGCTAGCCTAAGACATGCCTAATCATGGTGGAAACTTGCAGCAGAACCATAGTGAGCATTCTGTGAAGAATCCTCAATAAAAACCTATGCAAATAGCAAATAAAAAGATCGCTGAGATGCTCATTGTCTATGGCCTTTTCATTTTGATATGAGATAGCTCCTGTGTCATGGGGCAAGGGGTACCCCGTTGATGGTTCTCCATGATACACATGTACTTACAATGACAAGAACTTACTTGTGAGTAAAGTTGAGTAGCATGAGGTTCGGTACTCGTAAGCAAGGGGCATGAGATTTTCAACTTATAACTTGTGAAGCATATCCTCATATTTGTGTCACTTTAACCTTAATCACCTCAAGATGCTTATGATAGGGGAAATGAGAGCTAAAAGCTAATAAGTACCATAATTTTTGGAAGCTCTTTATGAAACTTGAAATCCCTGCTTTGCTCTATGAGGGGCCTTTCTTTTTTACTATTATGTTCAGTCTCCATCTTCTATCTTTGTGCACTAATTGAGAGAACATAGTGGTCATTCCTAGTTTAATGTGCATTGTCCCAAAACTTGTTGATTGATTCATAACTTTGATATTGCTTGTTCTTAAATTATTTGTATCTAGTCACCCTTATGAACTTTTAAGGTGCACTATGCATTTATGTTTTGATATACCATGAGGGACAAGCTGAATACCATTCTTATTATGTTTTCTGTATGTTAAACAAACAAACGTCTTTCAATGCATTGTTATTCATGATCTTTTGTTTGTACCTTTTCATGTTACAACATAGTTGCTATGTCTTACTGTTAGAACTATATCATTCATGTCTATGTTAGAGTACTATGATCCCAGCTCTCAATGTTTTACATATACCTTGATCAAGATTGTGATGGCGCATGTCACCTCAAAAATTATTCTTTTTATCACTTACCTACTCGAGGGTGAGCAGGATTTAAGCTTGGGGATGCTTGATACGTCGTAAACGTATCTAGTTCCATGGTTATTTTATATCTACTTATGTTTTGTTCAGACTTTGAGGTATTTTTATACATTTTCTAGAACTAACCTATTAACAAGATGCCAAAGTGCTAGTTGCCTGTTTTCTGCTGTTTTTGGTTTCAAAAAAACTAGTAAGGAAATATTCTCGGAATTGGACCAGACAAAAGCCAAAGTCAATATTTTACCAGAAGGAACACCAGGGCAGCCACACCTGGTGGTGGCATGGCCTAGGGGCGCGCCACCAGGGGGTGTGGCCCCCTTGGAGCTCCACCGACCTTGCCCCTTCGCCTATAAAATCCTCGCAGGACGAAAACCCTAAAGACTAGATCAGAATTCCATGAAAAGTTCCAAAGTGCCACCGCCACCAAAGAGGAGATTCAGGGGACGGAAGTCTCTGTTCCGACCCTCGGCCAGGATGGGGAAGTGCCCTGGAGCCATCTCCATCGACTCCACCGCCATCTCCATCGCCGTTGTTGACTCCCATGACGAGGAGGGAGTAGTTCTCTCTCGAGGCTAAGGGCTCTACCGGTAGCTATGTGTTCATCTCTCTCTATGCGTGATCTTATGAGATCATGTGCTTTGTAATGTATAGATCTATTCTACTACTCAAGTGCTTTAATTAATCTCTGCTTATCCCCACGTGTGTGAAGTTGATAGTGCGCACACCGTGTGGCACTTTGGCTAAGGTTACAGAAATACTTATCATGAGTATAATTTGAGTTGGATGTCTCTATGAGATTGTGGTGTTTGTTGGAACCATCTAGCACTCAAGGTGACAGTGAGGGGTTATCTAGATGGGGAATGCGAACTTTAAGGTGTGCTGTTACATCCCAACATCGTCCAATCGGAGAGTAGTTCAGGGTAGCATAATGAAGAGAAGATATTTATATGAGAGTGTCCACTAGTAATAGTATGATCCCTAGGCCTTGTTTCCAAGCATTGAAATACCGTATACAATCAGTCATGTTACATGTTTGCTTGCTGCCACTCTTATTTTATATTGCAATTACCACTTATAATCATCCATATTACTTGTATTTCACTATCTCTTTGCCGAACTAGTGCACCGATACACCTGACAAGTGTATTGGGTGTGTTGGGGATACAAGAGACTTCTTGAATCTTGATTGCAGGGTTGCTTGAGAGGGATACCTTTGACGACTTCCTCCCTGAGTTCGATAAACCTTGGGTGATCTACTTAAGGGAAACTTGCTGCTATTCTAGAAACCTCTGCACTTAGAGGCCCAACACTGTCTACAAGAATAGAAACGTACGTAGAGATCAGGGGCACGCAGCTGCTTCGATCCTTTGCGAGGAAGAAGAAACAAGTAGCATGGAGAGGAAGTATTGGGACGAGATGCACTGCAGCTAGGCCAGCTGGGTTGCTGCGAGCTACTCGGTGTGGCAGATAGACAAGGGAGAGAGGCTAACTAGGCTACGACCTAGGCTGCTGCTGGTTCTGTATTTTTTCTAGAAAACATTTTCCCAAATATTTTCTCACTTTCGAGTATGTATTGAAATTCAAACATGTTTTGGATTATTTCAAAAATACCAAAGAATTTACAAAGTATATAAAATACTCAGGGGCCCTTGTATTTTGTTTGGGCTCCAAACATTTTGTACTTTTCAAATTCAAAACATTTTGAATTTATTTGAGAGGAAGAGGGAAAACTAGGGTTTAGTGTTTTATTTTTGTTTCTCATTTTGTTTGCATTTTATTTTAGCAAAAATAATGATGCTTATGAATGCACAAATAACCCTACTTACTCATTAGCTAAAATTGGGGTGTTACAGCTCTATCCCCCTTATGAGAATATCGACCCGGGATTACACAGGTAGGAAGAAGGAAGAGAAACAGGGTCACTCTAAGGATAAGAGGGAAACACACTAAATAGTACGTAGAGTATCTCATGGTCAACTCGTGAAGGAGTATTCAGAAACCACTCTAAGATGATGGCATGAAACACATCAAGGTAACGGAAAAACAAAAGGAGAATGTTTCAAGTTGGTAGTAGATGGTCTTCATAAATATTGATACCATGGAACTTTAGAAGAGTTTGAGCTTCTGAAGTGGGGAGCATACAACAGAAAGAACACGACCACAAACTTCAGGAGATGAACCTCTACTAGATGGCTTAAGTAGAGCTATCTGGGATACAGAGATACGGATAACCAAGATATTGAACTACTTTTTATACAGAAGGGTCACTCTTTTTTTCAACAGAAGGCCAAGACAGAAAGTTGTTTTTTGGCAAGGACTTGTGAGAGTCACAAGGAACATGTACCAGGAGAAACTATTGATTACCAAAATCATAGTCACTCTATGAACATGGTCGAGAAACGAAGGAATCTTTTTATTCATCCAGGGTTATCAAAATCTTTGCCAAAGATCATGATATCCCTTTACACCACCAGATGATTAAGTAAGAAGATTCCTGATGACACGAGGAAAAAATAAACTTCATTTTGAGACTTCAATTACTTGGCACAACGGGACGCTTGCCAACGTAAAGGGTCTGGAGGATCGACCGAGAGACATTTAGCAACACTACTTTAAATGTTTGCCATGCTGTTCAAGAAAGAAGGGATCAAGTAAAGGTCAGACTTCGGCTATAAAGGAAACCATAAGCGCAACTCCTATAATGAATCGTAGAAGAAGCCTTATGAAGAATGGTTGTTATTTGATGATTCAAGAACAATAGGTCTTCTGACTAAATGTGTCAACTATTACATCAATTTTGCCAGATTTCCAAACAGGCCTATGTCGAAACCTTGAGAAACACCAACCATCATAGCTACTTGAGATTCAGCTCTGGTTAGGTGGGATGATACTTCAGACTCAGCATGTCTGAATAGAAAGTGTGTAACATTTACACAGAGGTAAAGTCACTAGATTCTCAAGACATGGACTACAGTGTTAAACTCCGATAGACTAAGCTAGATTGCTAGACCCATGTATTAACATATTGTCAAAAGAAAAGTGCAGATACATCAAGTACTTGCAACTAAATACAACTATGTCCTTGAGGGTACATAGATAACTCTACTCAAATCCACGGCGACATCGTTCTACACGAGAATCGAAGAAGATCACTTCTAGCATCCAAAACACATACTTCAAGATGACCCGAAGATGATTCTTGAAAAGGTTTTCCAACATTAATGCCAAAGGTTCAATATAAATCTATTCTAGCATGGAGAAAATAAGGATGTTATCGATGGGCTCAACAACAAACTTATCGATACACTCTAGGAATATGGACACATATGTTGTATGATACATGCAAAAGTATTGGTCAGACCAGAGGACATGAAGATGTACTCAAGTGAAGCATCAAGGGTATCAGCATCATCAAGATAGTCATTGGAACTGAGTTCGATTTGACGAACACAAATCAAATCAAAGGAGGGGAAGATAACATACCAACAAACGAAATATTATCTTTCTTCAGCACAAAGAAACTAGACATCCTTTCAAGGAGGAACTAAGTTAGATAGACCTTTTTTCATCCAACTCTCCAAGTTGTTGTTTAAGCTCAACCAACTATTTCAGGGGTATCTAGTATGGATCCTTGGAGAAGAAATAGTTCAGAGAACTTGCTTCCTGAAGAACTTGACAAGACGGTCATGTGGCAACATGGTGATACTTCTAGTAGACACCTAGAATATAATGAACCACCGGTATATCACTTAATTTGAGAGAAAACTTGCTTGGTAAGGCAATAAGACATAGTCATAGAGATTCAGCACAAGACTAACTCTTTGACCGGGGAGAGTGTACCAGAATAATGGACTTGGTAGCACAATCATACTCTGCTTAGTGACAGGGTTAACCAATCATGCAAAGAATGACATAAATGTCCTTATAGTTCAAAGCAAGGGAATTGCTAAGAATCTCAGATGGCCACATTATTACGCACACGCATCGTTCACGAGCACGGAAGCTCTGAGGAAGGGTGGGTAATATGTGTGAGAGAATAACTTCGTTATGGGGTCATGAAACTTAGCACAACCTATTAGTATAGAAGAGTGTGATACTCTAAGGTAGAACAGATAGAAGCTAATCACTGCCTCTTAATCTGCGGATTACAACACTTTGACCTGGTCATAGATATGATGAGATACTAGAGTTTGTTTCTCCTGACATCCCAAAATGGATTGCCTTGATGGACCACAAGATTATATTACATCGGAAGACACCAATGAGCATTACTACTTGGCTACCAACTGGTAGACAAAAGTCAGAAACGATAAGGGAAAAAGAACATGCTCAGGATAGAATTCAAGATTAATTATCTTCCAAAAACCAATGAAGAGAGGGGAAGGTGTGTCAGAGTCACGAGTATAGATGCGATACTCATGAGGAGCACTCTTGTCGTGATATATTTGGTTCCATTAAAGAACATCTGCCATAGCTAGTGGTAGGGGAAGTCCATAATTGTCGAGATTAAATCGCGACAAAGACCACGAGCTTGAAATCTAGAATTGTAGTACCAGACATCTTGAAGTAATGTGTAAATATTAAAGACATGGGTCAATGGAATGGACCTTGGGTTAAAGATTATCTTCATGTACAAGATTCGTAACACTAGAATCCAACACAATCTGGGATCTTCGGTTCAAGTCCAAGGGTTAAAACCCGAGAAAGAGTAACTACTACTTGAGTGACACATCATACACTACAAGGTAGCAATCACAAGGTAGCTTTCAAGAGAAGAAATAACTTCAGAAGTACCCAAATAAACAAAAGGGAGGCACACGAGGAGAAAGGAGACCTCGAAGCCTAGAACATAACACTGTGGATCCTACAATGTAATATTGTGGGTCCATAAGGTTGAGAGATCATAACAGAAAGGAATATCTCAACTTAAGCAGAGCAAAGGGGACAAACAACATAACACACACAACTCTAAGAACTCTATACTAGGTCAACTGGCTGAGAAATGACATGCCCAGAAGGCACCTAAGCTTTGAAAGACCAGAAGAGGTATCAAAACTTTTCAAAATCAACACTAGATAAGATGACCCGGAGTTAGAGAGAAACTAGATAAGGAGAAAAGAAGCATACTAGAGTTTTTGCAAATAATTTTCATCTTTGAAATAGTTTCCACAAGCACTAGACTCAACATCGACAAATAGCAAGGTTTTCCAATGGTCGGTACTGCCTGATACCAAAACCAGTGACACCCTCAGGATCAGGGTTAAACAAATCCCAGACCTTAGCCTAACATAAGCTTAACCTAGAGCTCGAGATATCTAGTGAGAAATCGGTAACACAAAAGTAACCGTGCGACACAAAAATTATTACGGCAAGCTCATAATTGACCAAAGAACCAAAATATTACAAGCAGAGGTCACTGGCCACAAACATCAAACAACGGAAGGCAAATGATGCTATTAAGTATAGTAAACTTAACAAATGGCCTAAGAGGCCTAAAGCATAATGATGATGTCCCAGCCCATAGATTCCAGGCTGCCATCTGGGAACCCCAAGCTACCCATCGGTGTCAATGTCATATAGAACTCGTCTTCAGGGAAACACTTACTCTGCTACAAAAAGTATCAACAAAGCAAGGGTGAGTACAGTGTGTACTCCGCAAGACTTATGGCTCGTGGGGTTATTTTGCGTAAAGCCATGTTTGTTTATAAATAGGGGAGAAGAAGATCGTCTAATTAGAATATTTTAAAAGGGGATAAGAGAGTGACATCTCAAAAGAATTGATCGTTATCTTTCGATATACACCAAAGTAATCCTCATCTCACAACTAGGATCACCCCCATGTACCCATGAGGAAGCATCCTTAAGAACACGTTGATCTGCTAAGTTTTATGATTAGATTAATGTTCTATGTGATCTTCACATCCGTTCCCAAGTTGTCCATAACTGTGGCCACGGCTTTTCAAAAATATTTTACCCTATAGGGGTATACAACTTTACCCACACATACCAACCAACTCTTAATTCCAAGCTTGTAGCCCTCTTCCTTGGAAGGCCGGTAGAAGGTGGTTGGACACAACCTTTTCCTTGCATTCGTCGAGACCATGAGTCACTCCCTAAGGATGGTTCTGCCATAACGGGTTAAATCCCAAAACCGGTCCCCAGAGATGTGGGGGAGGATGGGTTGTCAGGGGCTCTATCCACCCCAAGCAACCCCGACCATGCTTACCTAGCTGTTATGATGCACCTTCACCCGCTAAATCTTTCAAAACATTTCTATGCATATGTCAAATGGAACGTCTAAACTATGTGACTCATAGAATCTACTAGGTAAGTTAGTTACTCGTGAGGTTTTCCAGGCCCCATGTGGCTGTACCCTCATCCTTGTGGTGGCGAGCATGGTACTACAAAAATCACATCCCAATGTGGCCTCCCATACAAGCCTTAGCATGTTTAAGCTTTACAACTGATTTTACCTCATCAGTTCCCTTGTCATACTAGATTCTCTGAAACTAATACATAATTTGGATGAACTAGCACTGACAGCTAAGCATGGCTAAGAAAGACACAGATAATAGCTCTAGCAATGCACACAAGACAAACTTAGTTATGCTAGGAGTAGTGGATCAGGTAATATAAGCTCAGAGGGAGTAATGCAATAGATAGGATACTCTATCTATCGATAAAAGACCATAGTAGAATCGTATTCATCATGACAGGAATTAAAGTGCTTTTGAAAACATAGGATTGTATAATGGTGGGGATATGCTTGCCTTGTTTTTTGATACCCAGATATGGATCTTCGGATAACTTGTACTTGACTTTATTATAGTTGGTCAAGTATTGATCTTCGATCTTCGATGGTGTTAACCTCCATCTTCGATCTTGATCTTGATATTGTATTCTATCGAAAAGAACCAAACACCGGAAAGAAAGAGGAAACAACAATCAACACCTGACATCTATGCAATCCTCAAACAAGGATGACAAGTTCAATAGAGCTTAAAATTTGACCCTAAATATTGCTTGAAAATTTAAACGGGGTTCCGAGGGGTCTAAACCCAAATACAGGAGAGACCCCGGAATCACCTGCGCGGTTCAATTAGTTCTTCTAATTGAAAATGCAATAAAAGTTGTTGAACAATGCATGGTCTTGAGTCTATTATGTAGATATCAATTTTCTGAACATTTTGATATATTATACATATTTTTTTGAGTTATAAATAATTATTTATTGCTTTTATAAGATTAAAACCCTTTTTTGAAATTATTTAACCAAATTAAAAGATTTATTCCATCAGCATGACAAAGGTTGACGTCACGATGACCTCACACTAAACTTTTTACAGCGCAGAGGTATCTAACTGTGGTCACTGACTAGTGGGGTCAGGTACACGTTAGTAGACATGGTGGCAGACGTTGCGTGGTGTCCACATCACGACCACACGGCACCACGTTGTGCCACCTTGGCGCCACATGTGCTCGCCGGAGAACGCGTCGGCCGGAGGTGGTCGGCGGTGCTAGGGGACACGCGGCCTATCATGGAGGGGTGCACTCGACGCGGCTCGTCGAGGCGAACCAGAGAGTGGCGGCTCTGCCCCTTTTTGTTGGCCGGAGCACGGGTTGCGACGGCGAGCGGCGGTGGGGCTTGCAGAGCATCGGCGCGGCAGCAAAATAGAGACGAAGGGGATGTGTGGAGTAGTGCTTGAGCACCATGAGATCACCGTGGTTATCGTGTGGTGGTGTCAGTGAAGAGCGGGGAGGCCGGAATCAATGGGGAAGGTGGCGGCCAGCATCAGGGAAGGAGGTGGCGATTAGAGTGATAGGGGCCACTTTGGTTTGCTCCGCTTGGCAGGAAGAACAAGTCCACCACGACGACCTCAAAGGTGGGCACGGTTTGGGATAGGGCGGCTAGAGACGGCGACACGCTGCGGCAGCCTTCAGCTAGGGTTTGGGAGCTCGCAGGAGCTCGTGATGGAGAGCGAGAGGAAGAGGGACAAGGGTATGAGGCGAGAGAGGGCATCCACATGGTCTTATCCACGGCCAGGATGTGGCACGGCGGTGGGCATCACGGCTCGGGGCGATCAATGACAGGTTCTAGGGCACACAGTTGCTTCATTCCTTCGCAAGGGAGAAGAAATAAGGAGCACCGCGAGGACGTATTGGGTCGGGGTGGTCTGCGGCTGGGCCAGCTGGGCTGCTGCGAGCAGCTGTGTGCGGTAGATAAACGAGGGAGAGAGAGGGCAAACTGGGATGCTTTTGGTTCTCTATTTTTTTCTAAAAAACATTTTCCCGAATATTTTCTCACTTCTGAGTTTGTATATAAATTCCAACTTGTTTTGGATTTTTTGAAAAATACCAGAGGGTTTACAAAGTATATAAAATACTCAGGGGCCCTTGTATTCAGTTTGGGCTCCAAACATTTTGTACTTTTCAAATTCAAAACATTTTGAATTGATTTGTGAGGGAGAGGGAAAACTAGGGTTTAGAGTTTTATTTTGTTTCTCTTTTTGTTTGCATTTAGTCTTAGCAAAATAATGATGCTTATGAATGCAGAAACAACCCTAATTACTCATTAGCTAAAAATTGGGTGTTACACAAGCGCAAGCGACATTACCCCGATGATGATTATCCAGAGACTAATTGGCCATGGAGCATAGCACAACTACATCCTTTTTACACTTAGCATATTTTATATTATGTAATAAGTATCTTATATGATCAATGAAATAAAGATTTTGGTTCACTCATATTTGTTGAGTCTTTTACCTCCTCCAGTGTTCATTTTTGGATCATCTAAACCCTTTATGTACTAGTTTGCATTTGCACTTGTGAAAATTCCGCCTGCGGGTGTTAGCTTAAGCTTTCTGGTCTACACATTTTCTGTTGTTTTTATGTGGATTCCGGAGTAGTGACATTTCAGCACTCAAAGCCGGAGATTTTATTCTCGGGTCCTTGACGGTGCAATTAAGCATCATCACATGAGAACATGGTTCTGCACTGCGAGTCTTCCGTCTCATGAAAGGTCAAGCATAAGAACCAGAATAATGGATAAGCCAACACTTTCTTAAAAAATATATACATGCTGGATACGAATAAGTAGCAGGAGGCTTTTAGGCAAGTTTTCTACCTTACTTCTACATTATTTTTATGCATACACAAAATGGCAGAGACACATTTAATACAATAAGTGTTTATGGCTCTGCTACAAGTGACTTCGACACTACATCATCAGCAACAAGGGAAGAAGGCATAGAGAGATCGTTAAACTAAGATGATCCAGGGCAGGGCTTTGAGGCTGTTGGCTCGTCATCCATCTCCTCGTAAGGCACAAAGACTTCCTCCTTGACTAACTTGGAAACCTTGGTATCATAGCCGGCGAGGGAGTTCCAAATAGCAGTGCTATTAATCTCACATCGCTCTTCTTCAAACTTTCGCATACTCCAGGTTATCAAGTCCATGTCCGGTTTGTCATAGTGTGCCTTCACAAAGGACAAGGCCATCCTCGCGCTAGACCGGATAGAGGATGTTTTCCAGCTCCTTATTTTCTCGGGTGCTCAGAGGAGGATTTTCTAGTACTTGGCGACAGAATTTGCTGCCTTGATGGTGATGTCCAGGGGATGAGCTCTCTGCTTGGCCTAGGTGATGGCCGTATCGATGAAGTTGCTAGCAAGAATCATGCATTCCTTTGAATCTGGAGCACCTTCAACCATGTTGGTCAAACCGATGGGAGCTATGTGTTCATAAGAAACAAAGGTCATGAGTACTATGATAGTATACATTTATTCGACTTACAAAATTTGAGAAAGATGAAGGAAAGATACCAAAGATGTTGGTTTCAGCTTGATGGTAGGTTTCTACCAAGCTGTCTTGTACGCCTTCGGAAGTTTCTTGTACGCCTTAAGGCCCCGAGTATTCTAATCTGCGGCATCTTTGTTTTGTTCCTTGAGGTGTTCAACTTCCTTCCTCAGGCACTCCATCTCAGTGTTAGCAGATTCTTGTAGAACATTTATTGCCTCTCCATGCCCTTTAGTAGTAGCAGCCATGTATTTCTCCAGGATCTTATACTCATCGTCTAGCTATTGGATGTGCTTGGATTGCTCAACAATGCTCTTGGCCTTGGCAATAGCATCTACAAGTTAGAACAAATAAGGCATTATGAGTACTCGGAAGAAAATTGGTACAAGTGATGGATTAGGGAGATGTTGTAGGAAAACAAACGCTTGCTATTTTTGATATGTTACTTCAAAAAGGCCGTTTTACCCTTTTCAAGATCCATCTCTTTTTGCAGCTTCACATACTTTTCGTTGGGAGCCTTCCTCTGAGAATTTTCATTCGGCACGAAGCATCATACTTAGTTTCTCTAGAGCATCTAGTCGTAACTTATTAGTGTTAACTAGAAGCTTGGGGGCTACAATATCATATTTTAGCCTATGTATGTTTTATCATATAGTATTGAGCCGGAATCATTCATTCTACCTACAAACTTGGGGCCTACACTATCAAGTTTTACACTTAGTTCCTTTTGGAGCACTCAAGCCAGTAACTGATGGTTTTCCGCCTAAGAGATCAGGGGCTACAGTGGGATATATTATGAAGTGAAATGTAAAGATCAAAGACTCATAATACAAATAATCTTGAGATTGTATGCCAAGGTGGCGTATGAGTCACGGAATCTCCTAGCATTGTAATAAATAGAATGTGCCTACTGAATAAGATTATCCAACTTTAGCGTCGCAGGAGTCATAGGCATGCTGGACATAGCCAGAGGCATCTATGAAGCTCTAGCCATCTCCTGTGTTGTCATGACAGTTGACGGTGTGGGAGTTCCTGGCTTGGCGGTTGCTGCTGCTTCTGCTTCTTCCATCAGTTGTTTCCATTTCTCAGTGGCATCCTTAGCCGGAGCTTCAGCTACTTGAGATGTGGTAATCTCCTATGTTGCCTGGCCGCTGGGAACAATATCCATGCTAGCAGAACCTGAGACATCTGGTGTTGGATTGATGTCTACCTCCATAACCGAGGTCTCATGTACGAGGGGGGACAAGGTTCCAGCTAAGCCTATGCAGGCTTGACGGCCGAAGTTGGGGGAGCAATGGTGGGGGATGACTTGGTCAGCATGTAATGAATATTCTTTGAACTTCCAACATCTTTAGAGGTGCGCTTCAAACTAATAGCAAATCTCTTCCGAAACATACAATGTATAAGTACAAGAATAAGAAGGAACAAGATAAATACGGAGAATGAATGTACTTACACCGCAGCAGGTGCCTTGGTTAAGGGGATTCTAGTGGACTTCTTATTCTCCGCCTCTAAGGCGGCGGTGGAATTCTTGGAGACTCCACTCTCCAATTCCTTCTTCTTCTTGCCCTCGACAGCAGCGTCACATGTGGAGCTTGATGATCCTTGGAGGTATCATCATCGGACACAACTTGTAAATCTTCCAGCCTTGGATCATAGACCTTAGCAACCATATATTCCTTGGCCAAGGTCACCAGCTGATGTGACGGGAAAAATAATTGCCTTTGGGCATTAGCCACATTCGAACATGTCAAGGGTGATGATGAAGCCGTGCTTCCTGTCCTTCTTCTTGACAAGATCCTTAAGCCAGAGCTTGATGGAGTCACTAGAGAAGTTGTACTCGGAAATCCGAGGATCTTTCTTCTCCTTGGTGTACTCGTGCATAAGCTTGGCACGATACTGTAGAGGTTGGATCCGACTTATGAACCAGCACATGCCTAGATCCAAGCCGGTCAGACCTCCGTCTACTAGTCATTCTATCTGCCTTACGACGCAGGAGGCTTCATCGTCGGATGGGAGGAGGCTTTGGGATCTCCACGGCCTCGGCGGCGGCCCCATGACAAAGTTAGGGTATGAGTCTTGTCGGCCAGACCGAGGAACATCTGGGCCATAGAAATATGTCCTATGTGAGTTCTTGCAGGACTCGTGACCAACAATGTCGGGGAAGCACCGGCTAGTACGGATCTTAAAACTAATGGTTCTGCAGTTCCGAAGTTCATCCTTGGAATCTGGACTCTCCCTTAACGGTGAAGAAATAGATAAACAAATCTAACCTAGGCCTAATGCTAAGGTATCCTTCGAACAAAGCTATGAAATTGCTAAATACCAGAATGCTATTGGGAGAGAAGTTGTGAGGGAGAACCCGGAAGTGATTCAAGACCTCGAGGAAAAATTCGGATACTGGGAGGGAAACGCCACGTAACAGCTGCACTTTGAGGTATACCTTTTCTCCAGCTTGGGGAGAAGGGACGACCTCGCCCGCCACCGCCAGACTAAGCCCTACGTAGAAGGGAGGTATCCCTTGTTGATGAGCTCCTTCAGGTACTCGACAAGAGGATCAGAGCCCCTCCACACTCACTTGTGGGAGTTAGCATTCTTCTCCATGGATTTGAGCACCGCTTTTCTTTGGTCATCGCCGGTGAGTTCCACCACGGCGGTGACATGGACGACTACTCCCTACGGTGGGACGGAGACACCCTTAGATGGCTCCTTGGATGCCTCGGGGACCGCCGTCGTCGATGGGGTGCTGCTACTACTGGCCATTGATGTGGGTTGGGAGAGAACTGGAGATGGGAATTCTTGGCTAGGGTTTTCTTGCTGGGAGCTCGAACGGTCGCGCATCCATAGGAAGAAGATGATGCGGGGGTGAATCTAGGTGAAATATTAATCTTTGGCCGCGGTAACAATTTATAAACCGTAGTGTCAAGACTCGTGCGTAGGAAATCTAACGGTTGTAGTGTCGACAACGTGTGTGTGAGCGCGCGCGGTAATTTCGCGACGTCCCCCATGTGCCGCTTAAACGTTTTGGATTTTACACGAGGGAAAATCACTAATGATTAAGCTCTGCCATATGTGAGTTTCGAGGAAGTTTAGGCTGTAGCCTATGTCACCCTCCAGGAAGGGGCAGAGGAGGAGTTGCATATCAAGATTCCACTATAGGTCGATACTGTCCGACTCTAGAAAAGAAGACTTGGAGAATCTCCAACATACATATTTAAGACGAAGAAGATTGCAGGGTTCTTTGGGAGAACTTCGAGATATTTCTTGATGAATTACCTTCATCACCTAGACAGACCATTCAAGACCAAAGGGAAAGATGGCGCAGGATCTCAAAGTCCTCTGGTGGCTACTGTTGGGGATATGCTAAATGGGTATCACCATTGCATGTCTCTAATCCGAATAACTCGGGTGGCCCACAGTTGGTACCGAGGCCCATGGCCTGCTGGACGGCCTAGTCAGACGGATCCAGCAGGAAGCCCATGCCATAAGAAGGAAGGCTATGGTGCAGTTACCGACCAACCTAGAGCCTGGGAGTACAAGACACGAAGAATAGTTAGTATTAGTGTAGGACTCTATAATATCTCTGGTAAGGTCCTTTCCCTGTAACACTAGGTTCTAGTGCCTTTATAAGACGGACTTGTGGGAGCCTTTAGGGCATGATTCATAACACCTCGCACGGCAAACCAATCTCTATAACTCGGCGTATTTCCATTATAGTGATTTATAGTAGGAGTAGGGTTCCACCACCATTGTGGAACTCGAACTTGCATAAGTTGTGTTACCATGTACCTATCAACCCACCGCCTTCCCCAACCTCTCTAAACACGCTCTATGAGGACACCTCCATGGCATAGTTGTCAGCAATAACATAACAACGTCTCAGGGAACAACTCGTTTCAGATGCTTGGTCCGAAACAAACCGGTCTGGTAGAATCTTCCTCTTCCATGACTCAAGTCTTCATATGTAGGTTGATGCGCTCCCTAGCATCTGGCACATCCCTATTTAGCGGCCCCACCCGGCCTAAGAGGCGTGATCGGGTGGCTTGTGCTACTCCAGCTGGAGGAGGGCCAGCGGGTGGCCTGCTGGTCACCCCCAGTTCCTAGTGCGACTGGCTCTGGTGGCCGGAGTCGCGACGCTTGCTATGGGGCTTCCCTCCATGAGGGGAAGGAGACTATTGGGTGTGGTCTGGTTCGTTTCCTCCCGTTAGCCGGCTGCCAGGAGGAGGCCCGGCTCCTTGTTGCCGAAAAATCTCCTCAACCTGTCCATGAGGAGCTTCAGGGCATCACTTTCAAGGGAAGGCTCGGAGGTTCTGGCTCCCTCGTTCTCCCACTCGAGCGGAGGGCAACACTGGTAACCGGTTGTGGAACCAGCCATGATAAACTTCTTTATGGCGTGGGAAGCGCACTGCTGGCTATGAGTGGCGGCTCGACAAAGGAGGTGATTTCCCAGGGGACCGCTCCGGGACGGTTGTGACATAGACATGCATATCCCCAAACAGCGGGACAGTGCCGTTAGCCGGGAAGGGGGTTCTGGTGAAGCACGAGGCATTGTCGATGACATGGTCGAACTTGCCCAAAGTGAGCACGAGGTCGAAGGCCACGCGCTCACGAGCAGAGATGCGGGGCCCCGTGCGGAATGTGACTCTGGTCATAGCCATATTTCTCCACTGTGGGCGCCAACTGTCGTAGTTCTAGTTACGGTAGTTCCTAAGAAGGCTAGATAGAGGGTGGCGACTGTGACGACGGCCATAGAAGAGATTAGGTGCCAGTGTAGCGAGACACAGGAAGTACCCAGGTTCAGAGCCCTCTGTGTGAGATTTAAAACTCCTACTACTTCTGATCTATCTATGTGGACGATGAACTCAAATCTACAAGTGCTCCTCGAGTTGTATGCTTCCTAACGGTCTAGCAAATTCCAACCCTCTCTCAAGTGGCATAGTTGCCCCTTATAAAGGTTTGGGGCAACGATTATAGGTATGGCCAACTGGAAGGTTCCACATGCGGGCCCCCGCCGGCTGGTCACCTATAGTGTGTCACCATGGTGAGCGCGTCTACAGTGCCACACATCCTGGCTAACATGTGAACAGTGATGCTCGCCCCTGGCCGACAATGGTACGGTGTCGTCCACCTCCGTCGTCCCCGATGTTACCCGCTGGTGTCCTCGGTATGGGCACGTCGTGCCGGCCAGCTTTACATCTTGTCAGTAGACTAGGGCGTGGCACGCATGGTGTAGCGCGTCACCCGTAGCCACAACTTCTAGGCAGGCTAGTCCGGCTGGTCTCCTCCAGCCAGATCAACCTTTTGGTCTCATCTTAGTGCCTCTTGTGCCTCGTTGGTCCGGCTGGGCCGATGCAGCCGGCCCTGCGTCTTCTATCCTTCTCATCTCTTCTGCGTGTGTCTTATGTCCGGCTAGGGCATACCAGCCGGCTCTGGTGATTGTCTTTGTTCGAATAGATTCTCCTAGCCGAACGGATACAACACATCCGTTTAGGCTACCTAGGGGTGATCCCCCGACATTCCCAAAATCCTGGAAGATGATAAGTGACACAATATTATGATTTAGAGACATACATTTGTTGAACCATCAATATCTATATATAGGAGACATCAAGTAATTTGGTCATTATTGAAGAGACATTTTTTTCTGCCCCGTTAGAAGCACACTTGGTTTCCCTCATACTTTCTATATCCAATGGTACTATGTATCATCTATAAATGAGCTTCATATCAGCGGCCAAAATCATGATAGTCAAATAAAAAGTACTACTGAATACATTTGTATATAGATGAACTGCTAGTGTCACATTTTTGCAGCTATGTGTGTCTTTGTGTAACATCACAAAAATTTCTAAATTTTGGAATGTTAAATTTAACATCTTTGGTTTGAATTTTAAATGCCCCAAAACACTTTTTGAATATTTCCCCAATTTTCAAAGTTACCCCCGTGCCCCTTTAAGAGGCCCACTCCCCAACGCTCTTCCCCCTCATCTCTTCCTCTTTCCCCCGCTAGCAAGCTGCGCGGATTTCTCGCTGAAGCTCCATTGCCCACCGCCGCTCTGGCCACCTGCCCATGTGGTTCTAGGAAGCGATGAGCGTATACACCGCCACCCACGTCCTCCCATCATCGCCCTGGTCCTCATTGTCACCTCCACGACCATCTAGGATCGTCGTAGTCCCTGCCTCCATCGACCTCTACACCGCCTGCTGTCATCTTCCTTGTTTTCTGTGAAGCGAGCCATGGTAAGCGCCTCCCTTTCATCCCCATCCTCTTGATCTATGTTGGACAGCCATGATTTCATCTAGACGAGGAGAGCCAAAGGCTTAGCCACGAGCTCGGGCGCAAGCCGAACCGTGAGCCGCCCTAGATCTAGTCGTCCGTGTAATGTAGATCCGATGGCCCGAGATCAATCCCGCACTGAATCAGTACCTCCCAATAGAAACGCGCCACATGACCAGGTCATTTGAATCAACTCTGCCGCCCTAGAAATAAATGCTATTTTTGTCTAAAAGTCCCTACAACATAGAAACATCATAACTTTTTATCGATAAGCCCAAATAATTCAAATAATATATCTCTAGAATCCTTTGTGAGAAGTAGAATGTTTTTCCACTATTAGTTTTAAAATTTGAATAATTCAAATTGAACAATATTGAAGGATTTCCATTTAGGTATTCAGGCCATAACATTAATTCTAAAAATGGTTTTGATGTGTTTCTTTTTGCTAAATGCTTATATTTTAGTCCCCTGTCCAATAGGATCAGAGGTTAAAATTCAAAATTATGTCTACAACAGATTTACTTAAATATGAAGCTATACCCTTTTAATAATTGTTTTGAACATAACTTTATTAAAATGATTTCTAAATAAGTCTTTTGCGTCATGCGTGTTTTAACTTTAATAAACCTTATTCATGATTTTTCATTCCACATAAAATGTTTTGTATGAAGATCATGCATGTCTTACTTGTGCATGATGTTTGTTGTGTGAATGGATGTTTATTGGAATTCTTTGTCTATTAGATTGTGAGGTGTGCAAGCATGCGATTGTAAGAAGTGAGTGAGAATCCATCATTAATAAGGCAAGTTGATATTTAACATTGTTCAAGTTATGCTTACCTTGCAAGTGGAAACTTTCCCTTTGTCTATGTTACACTTACCATGGGAGCATAGAAGTAATTTCATGTATATGATGATACACTATCAAACCCAGATAGGATAGCCATATGGATATTCAACTTGTTTGTTATGCGACCAATGTTTGTGTTGGTAATGTTTGAATATGCCAAATTAGAGATGTGGGCTAAAACCTGGGATAATACCTTGACTTAGTGGGACAGTGAGATTTGGTTTGACATAGTGAGTGAATTGACTTGGAAGGATGGAGGATGAGATTTTCTAGAATTGTGTGGCATGGTAAGAGTTGTGATCTCACTTAATAATATGTTGAGTTGATTGAGTGGATGGAGTGTATGGTAAGGGTTGCGGCCTGACTTACTGATATGCTGCGATGAGTCATGGATGGGTTGCATGGTAGGGTTGTGGTCTGGCTTACTAACATGTTGATAATATGAGGGGTTCAACAACTAGCATAGTAGGGCATGTAGTTTGATTACTCACATGTTGATCTTTGCACTTGAGAAGTAGTGGAGTGAGAAGTGATATGGTAGGAGGCTTGGACTTGACCCAAAGACGATTAGATAAGAATAATTGATTGATTTTGTCTTGTTGGATTTTACACCCCCCTTAGTGACACTTTCCAATACATTCAATGTATTGACCACTCGTGGCAATGTTTCATGTTGTAGGTTTACCTGGAGATGCTTGACGTACAATGTTAGGGTCATGAGTCTCCACTCAGCATGCTTCGCATGTGGCATTTGAATGGTGCTCCTTATTTTTTATTAGTCTCTTGTTGTTGAACTTTGTTTATGATGAGCTAGCCCTTCTTCTATGCAACTTGTATTAGACTATGTTATCTACTTGATCATTCGATGTAATAACATTATGACCTTTGTTTTGTGATATTACATCCTGAACTGTGTGTGCTAGCGAGTCAACCTAGGGACTAGCCCTAAATGGCACAGTGACTTGGACCCCTACCAGGTCGGGTCACTTCAAATGATATCAGAGCATTGTGTTGACTATAGGTTCATGACCCTAGGACTACTTTAGAAGCTAGGGAAGATCCTAGGCAAATGAAATTATGTTGTTGGTTAAAAATGTCATATTTTATGCATCCCCTTTAGTCTTGTATGACTTATCCTCACCATTTTCTTAGTTTCCAAAAATTTAGATGACCACCCTCAACAAGTTCCTCAACAAGAGATAACTAATCACCATTACGAGCTAAATGGGGAAGGATTAGCTAATTACACATGTTAATTTTGTTCTATGAGTGAAATCATCATATTTTGTGACAATAATAAATAAAACTATTTTCAAAATAGTAGTTGTGTGTCTGAATGTGTGATTGTTTGAATGTTATTATTGGAGTGGTGTTTGTTTGTTGGGATTAGTAAAATGGGTAACTTATCCCTTAGACTTCCCTATATATACTCATCCCTGCTAGCCTAAATAGATGTCCTCGAGACCTTCCCCTGATATGTCCCTTGGCATGTAGCAGTTTCTTGGGACTTAGGTTCAGATGATACAGATGATGATGAATATGGTTAACAAAAACAATGGCAACAATGGCAACAATGGTATGAATGGAGAGGGTAACAACAAAAATGGAAATGGCCATCACAACAACCAACTGAAGAATGTGGATAGACACTCTAGGTTCCTTAGGCTACAACCTTCCAGTTTCCCAAGTTTTGCTAACCCTATCATGGCAGATGATTGGCTTCATTCTGTTACCAAGAATATAGTGATTGTAGATTGCACTAATGAAAAGAAGGTGAGGTTTGCTGCTCACCTGTTAGAAGGACCCGCAGGATCATTGTTGGGTCTGCAGCATAGAAAACAAAAAAATTCCTACAATGAGAACTACACACCAAGATCTATCTACAAGATACAGAGCAACGGGTGGACATACATCTATCGAGAACTTACCCTCGAAGACAACGAGTTTTGTTAACGAGTATGAACTCGTGGTTGATGTAGTCGTACACTTGCCGATCTCAAGATCGTGTGGAAGTCCGAGCGCCGCAAATCAGCAGGGCATCCGTCCTCGCACACATGTTCAAGCCACCGGACAACCTCCACCTCCTTGCTCCAGCGATGCAGCGGAAGCAGCAACTCCTTCCAGACGAAATGCCACCGGGAACATGTATCTCGCTAATCCGAGACCATGGGGAATAATTCTAGAGGGGGAGAGAGATCCTTCACGAGGAGGTGTGAGGAAGAAGGAGGAAGAGAATGGCCTTTTATAGGAGGAGGGGGGGTGCCCCTCCCCATGGCTGGCGGGGTGACCCCTCACCTCCCCCATTCTTGTAGTGGTAACTCCTCTAAATTAAAATGCCTCCTCACATTCCCTTTTAAAGTCTCCACTTTAAATGCATTAAAATTCTCTAAGTTTAATGCTCTCTCATTTAATAAAACTCTTTTATTAAATTTATTCAGAATTTTTTTAATTACTTTAATTAACAAACCTTCACATAAAACCCCTTGTAACATTTCAATATCACATGCAGAACCACTTTCTGCAATTTCACCCGAAATATTTCCGGTTTCTATCGAAACAAGTCCCGCGCTTTGCAATTCTTTTGTCTGAAACATATGTGCTCCAAAATGGTGTCCGGTAACTCTTAAGTGTGTCACCCTATGGTTCACGAATAATGCAGACATGATTGAGACTCCTCTCAGATTAATAATCAGAAGCGGGACCTGGAGATCCATACTGACTCCTGCACATTCAACGATGACTTCTGTGATCGTGAGAACCTTTAACGCTAGTAACTTAATCCCTCTGTCTCATGATATAATACATGTCCAAGATTCGATCATCGGTATCCAAATACCTAGTTTGATCTCGTTACCAACATGCACTCTTTTCTCATTCTCGTGATATAATATTCTAGTGATCACGTCACTTGCTTGCAAGCTATCTTAATGTGATATCACCGAGAGGGCCCAGAGTATATCTATCCGTCATCGGGATTGACAAATTCCACTCTTGATCCATGAGCCTCAACATAACACCTTCGTAGCACTGAACCCATCTTTATAGTCACCCTGTTATGGTGTGGCATTTGATGTAATCAAGATACTCTTCCGGTGTTAGCAATTAACATGATCTCATGGTCTAAGGATAAAGATTTCTTCGTATGATGTTATAGAAATATAAACATAATGACTTGATCGTAATGCTATACTTCAGATGAATGTTCATAATCACATAATTTTACAAATGTTGTGACCTTGTTATTAACAACATCTAATGTCTATGATCAGGAAACCTTGATCATCTTGTTAATCAACAAGCTAGTCTATAAGAGAGGCATAACTAGGAACCCTTTTTGTTTAATTAAACACATGTATTGATGTTTCCGATCAATATAATTATAGCATGCAAAATAAACATCTGTCATATACAAGGAATACATAATAACAACTTTATTATTGCCTCTCAGGGCATATTTCCTTCAGTCTCCCACTTGCACTAGAGACAATAATCTAGTTCACATAGTGATAAATCTAACACCCATGGAGTTCTGGTTTTGATCATGTTTTTCCCTAGGGAGAACTTTAGTCAACGGATCTTCTACATTTAGGTCCGTGTGTACTTTAAAAATCTTTATATCTCCATCCTTGTCATGCTCGCGGATGGAGTGAAACTAGCGCTTAATATGCTTGGAATTTTTGTGAGTCCTCAGTTCCTTGGCGTTGGCTATGGATCAATGGATCCATTGTTGTCACAGTAGATCACCATTGGGTCCAATGCACTAGGAATCACACCTAGTTCCGTTATGAACTCCTTCATCCAAACTGCTTCCTGCGCCGCTTCTGAAGCAGCAACATATTTCTCCTCCGTCGTTGATCCTGCCACCACAGGTTGTTTGGAACTCCTCCAACTAACTGCTGCTCCATTCAAGAGAAATACATAACCGGATTGAGACTTAGAGTCATCCGGATCAGTGTCAAAACTAGCATCGACATAACACTTAGCGACTAGCTCTTCTTCACCTCCGTATACAATAAACATATCCCTAGTTCTCAAGTACTTAAGCATATTCTTGACCGATATCTAGTGTTCCGAACCTGGATCAGATTGGTACCTACTAGTGAAACTAATAGCATGTGCCACATCCGGTCTTGTACATAGCATGACATACATTATAGAGCCTATGGCCGAGGCATAGGGGATCTTATCCATTATCTCTCTTTCTTCCGCCGTAGCGGGACTTTGAGTCTTGCTCAATGTCTTGCCTTGCAACATAGGTAAGAACCCCTTCTTACTTCCGTCCATATTAAACTTATTTAATATCTTATCAAGGTATGTACTCTACGATAGCCCAATTAGGTGCCTTGATCTATCTCTATAGGCGATAGCCCAATTAGGCGCCTCACCAAGGTCTTTCATCGAAAATTTGCTGTTTAGATAACTTTTAACACTATTTAAAAGATCTATATCGTTTCCAATCAATAATATGTCATCCACATATAATATCAGAAATGCCACATTGCTCCCACTAACTTTCTTGTAAATACAAGCCTCTCCATAAGTTTGGACAAATCCAAACTCTTTGATCACCTCATCAAAGCGGATATTCCAACTCCGGGATGCTTGCTTCAGTCCATATATGGATCTCTGAAGTTTGCATACCTTATCAGCATCCTTAGGATCGACAAAACCCTTAGGTTGTATCATATACAACTCTTCGTCAATATTACCATTGAGGAACGCAGTTTTCACATCCATTTGCCATATTTCATAATGAAAATATGCAACAATTGCTAACATAATCCTAACCGACTTTAGCATCGTACGGGAGAGAATGTCTCATCGTAGTCAACTCCTTGAATTTGTCGAAACCCCTTTGCAACAAGTCGAGCCTTATAGATCGTCACATTACCATCAACATCAGTTTTTCTTTTGAAAATCCATTTATTCTCAACGGCCTTTCGATCGTGAGGTAAGTCTACCAAGGTCCAAACCTGGTTTTCGTACATGGATTCCATCTCGAATTTCATGGGTTCTAGCCATTTGTTGGAATCCGGGCTCATCATCGCTTCTTCATACATCACAGGGTCATCCATTTCATCAACCATGAAATTCACAATAGGATTGCCGTACAGTTTAGGAGCTGCACATGTCCTACTTGACCTGCGAGGTTCGGTAGTGTCCTCTTTCAGAGTTTCATGATCAATATCATTAGCTCTCTCTTCATTAGGTGAAGTCAACTCCAAAACAATTTCCGGTGCTGCGCTACTCACCATTTCATGAAGAGAAGGTTCAATAACCTCTTCGAGTTCTACCTTCCGACTACTCACACCTTTCGCGAGAAACTCCTTCTCAAGAAAGGATCCATTCTTGGCAACAAAAACCTTGCCCTCGGATTTGTGATAGAAGGTATACCCAATCGTTTCCTTAGGGTATCCTATGAAGACGCATTTTTCCGCTTTGGGTTCGAGTTTATCCAGCTGAAATTTCTTCACATAAACATCGCATCCCCAAACTTTAAGAAATGACAACTTAGGTTTGTTTCCAAACCATAATTCATACGGTGTCGTTTCAACGGATTTATATGGTGCCCGATTTAAAGTGAATGCAGCGGTTTCTAGTGCATAACCCCAAAATGACAGTGGCAAGTCAGTCAGAGACATCATAGATCGAACCATATCCAATAAAGTACGATTATGACGTTCCGACACACCATTACGTTGTGGTGTTCCGGAAGGCGTGAGTTGTGAAACTATTCCACACTATTCCATACAGTACCTATTTCCTCTATCTTATTCTTGCATCATTGAGTAGCGATTGCATAAAATTGAATCCCAAGTACTGCATAGCCTTTACTTTTAAACCCCACCAAAGCTTGTTCCTCCATCCCATGAGCCATTACTACAGGAGTTGTTTGAGCCATGCGAGTCGTAGAAAAGCATGTATAGGGTATGTGAGAGTCTGATGAATAACGAGGTACCTAAACAACATAACCTGAGTAGTAATGGGATAACTAATGAAAGAGGCACCTGTGAGCAATATCTGCTATTTGGTTTTTCATGCTCACTTGTGTCCTGTAGGACCCCGAGTACTTGATTCCTGTTCCTCGTTTATTCGCACTATCCACATCCGGGAGGCCTTCTGGACCCCCCTGAGCCAGAGCTTGATTCATTCTTATTTCTTGGGGCCATGATTAGTTTGGGGCTTTATTACTATCCTGTACTTATGCCATGTTACCGCTTTATTTAAGATTGTACGAGGAGCACCTGTACTATTTTGGATCGTGATACGTTTTCGCTGTATCGACAAGCCCAGTCACATTTTCGGGTTCCCAGTCGTTTACCGCCATCCACACAAACCTTGGGTCTGTCTCAGAGCCGGCCAACTTCGTTGCTGGTAACTTAATGGGGTGGCCCCTGAAATATTTTTGAATCCTGTGATCGCTTTGTCGTGAATGCCTCGTTGGGTTTTTTTTTGGTTTTTCCAAGGTTGATCGAGTGTGTGTTGCTATTCGTGCACCCCTGCAGGGTAAATCTTCTGAAAGCCGTGTCCGCGGTTATGGATGACTTGGAGCACAGTTTCTCGATCATAGACAAGTATAACTAAAGTACCGCTTTTAATTTGACTAAGTACTTGACTAGTAAATAGTGCAATGCTCATGGAATGGTTAATAAAAGTGCCAACGGATGATGGGGGTTGTTCGTCCGCTTCCTCGTTGGTAAGCGAGGAGGAGGATGGATCTGTTAATTATACTGTTATAACTGTTGTTCTTAATTAACGAACATCCGTCTATCATTGGTTAGGCGGATGGTTAGCGAGTATCTATAGAATTGTTAGGTATTATCTTTTGCTGCAATTGCGTCACCCCAGGTTGTGTCTCCTTTAGTGGCATAAAGACTTGCTGAGTACCCCTAGGGTCTCACACGATAAATTGTTTGATTCAGATGAACAGGCGTACCCGCAAGATGGATACTGGGTGGAGGAGACAGATGATGTTGGCAACGATCATTCGGTGTAGAGATTCTGGAAACGGGGATCCGTGAGATCTGTGGGCAGGATGTGTTTATTTATGGGGCATCTTATGCCGATTTGCTTCTTATCCATACTCGGATCTTGTTTTCCGCTTCCGCCTGTACTCTGATATTTGTTGTATGAGGAGCTATCCTAAATTATTATCTCTATCTAGGATATTTGAATCTTGCCGTATGGCGTTGCAATATTTCTATCTCTTTTAGATGGAATGGCTCTGAGGACTGTTGTATGTGGCTTGCATACATACTCATTTGTGTATGTAGTTGATCCCTTCGCCTGCCGATTACGCCGCTCGTTCTTGTCCCGATGTTCTGAAAGTGGTTAGGATGGCCGAAAGGTCTACCGTGAGTGGCCCTGGGCCCCACCGCACTATTTTAACCACTTTCGTTCATCCAGGCATGTAACTAAGAGCGTAATTCACCGAGGTAGTTACAATTGGTATCAGAGCCATCCCGCCCTTCAGGGTCTCAGCCAAAATGGTTGTTGTCAGTCTAGCAAATATTTTGGTAGTTATGTATACTAGGGAAAAACAAAACGTGAGAGTAGGACTGCTTCCATTTTTCTTCTTACCCACCCACCCACCCTTTTTCTGGTAAGGAAGTGTAACGTTTTCAATCCTTTTCTAAAATTCAAACTAGGATTCACGTGTTCTGGTTCCGTAGTACCATAGGTTGTGTGTGTGTGTGTGAATTCTTTGTCGATTTGTTGCATCCAAATGTTATCACTATCTGCCTTTTGGTTATCAACTGTTGGTACATTCCATACCAACAGGCCTTTGTAAACCGACGCGATCTATTCTGATTCATTGTATACCGATGCGATCTATCTTACTCTTTGTTATCCGACGTTATCTTGTTGGGGTGTTCTTTTTCGTAGTTACCAATCTTTAGGTTCATCTTTAGAAGAAGGTGTTGGGATATGTGTGTTACTGATTCATGTGCGGAGTAATGATTTGAGTGCGGGATGGAGTCGCGACCATACCACTACTGTTATCATTTGCTCTTGTATGTTGAACTAGTAGAGTTACTAATCTTGATTCGTGAAGTGGTTTTGCACATATAGTGGTATTTTAATGCCAAAATTTGCGGAAATTTTTTCTTTGTAGTTTGTGTATCACACTCCTTGTTCAGTCGTGTGCGTTATGCTTAGTATCTTCTAGTTGCCTTGAACTTTGTTGATATTTTAATATCATCTCAGTGAATTGCATCCTTTAATCTTGATTAATTCCATTTTGGTACTATTTTGGATTATTATCATTCTCCATTATAGTACTGACTTGTGTTTTATATCAATCACAGGATGGCCCCACCACGCCGTTCTGAGGAGGACATACCACCTGAACTTGGGGCTGCTTTGGCAAGTATTGCAAATGCTTTGGGCACCATGCAGCAGAATCAGCAGCGCTTCGAGGAAAGCGTGAGGAGGAATGAGTTTGTTCCGCTACCTCCACCTCCCAACCGAGGAGACATCAAGAGTTTTCTCAAGTTCAACCCACGCCAATTTGAGGTGTCTGATCAGCCACTTGATGCGGATGATTGGCTGCGTGAAGTGTCAAGGTTGCTAATGACTGCGGATGTTCCCGAGCAAGAATGGGTCAAATCTGCCAAACAATTGAGGTTGCATAATGTGAATTGAAAGAATTATGCGTTGTTTTAGCATACAAAAGCATAATATTGTGATATTCTCCTTTGATGCTTTATTTGGGTTTGACTTGGCACATGCTTACACCATGTTAAGACTATGAACCAGTCACCTTAGCCTCTATGATCATTTAGTTTTTGACTTGTAATATCACTTTATGCTTTAATTAATAATGTTTTGTCGCTTTGCATGATTATGGCCTTATTGCTCTCTTAGTTGGTCATTCCCAGTCTTTTGCTAACCTCCACCTGTATCAAGTATGAGTTCCACTCATGCATCCAACCCCCAGGAAAACCAAGTTATTCCAAAGAGTCCACTATAAATTCCTATCCATGGTGTGTTACACCATTCCAAGTATATTCATGTTTTTATCTACCTTCCAAATTAAACTTGTTATGTGAAAATTAGTGATTAAAGCTCTCGCAAACTTGATGGCACACTTTATTTTCTTGCACTTAATAAACTTGAACCATTGTGTCCATCTATGTTGCTTATATGCTTGCGCTTTATAAGTTGTGAATTAGCAGAACCATGTATTATGGGGAACGCTTTCAACATTGCACTTATTATTGAGTTGATATCATGTTCTTTTGTTTATGGATCCCGGAGGTGTGAAATAAAAGGAGAGCTTGTAAGCTCATGGAGTTTGTATATGTGTTAGAGAAACGCCTGGGCGGCTAGCCTAAGCCATGCCTAATCATGGTGGAAACTTGCAGCATAACCATAGTGAGCATTCTGTAAAGCATCCTCAATAAAAACCTATGCAAATAGCAAATAAAAAGATCGCTGAGATGCGAGGATGACTAGCGTGAGCGTGCTTTTTAGGAAGCGCGCGTTTCGGACGCGTGCACGTTTCCGGCCTCTCGGCAGTGCGCGTATTTCCGGCCGCACGGCAACCCGGCACGTGGCCTGTGGAAGTTCACCCGTGCGTATTTCCGACCGCTTAGCGCGTGTATTTTCGGCCACACGGCAGCCCAACACGTGGCTAGCTGCTCATGTAGTGCACACGACGAAAGGCCGTTTCCACGCAGTGCAATAAGGCAGTGCATGAGCGGTGCAACTCGTTTACTGTCGACCGAAAGCAGTGCATCGCAGTACAATAAGGCAATACATGGACCGTGCACTCCAAGAACATCGCGAAGTGCACTACGACCTTAGACAGCGCAACGCATTACAACAAGGCAGTGCATGGACGGTGCACTGCATGAACAGTGCGTAGTACACTGCTAGGACACCGCGCAATGCACTGCGAACTAAGGCAGTGCAATGCAGAACAACAAGGCAGTGCATGGACGGTGCACTGTCTAGACAATGCGTAGTACACTGCCTGGACACCACGCAGTGCACAGCGAACTAAGGTCATGCAACACAGAACAACAAGGCAGTGCATGGACGGTGCACTGCCTGGACAGTGCGTAGTACACTGCCTGGACACCGCGTAGTGCACTGTGAACTAAGGCAGTGCAACACAGAACAACAAGGTAGTGCATGGACGGTGCACTGCCTGGACAGTGCGTAGTACACTGCCTGGACACCGCGCAGTGTACTGCGAACTAAGGCAGTGCAACACAGAACAACAAGGTAGTGCATGGACGGTGCACTGCCTGGACAGTGCGTAGTATACTACCAGGACACCGGGCAGTGCACTGCGCACTAAGGCAATGCAACACAGAACAACAAGGCAATGCATGGACGGTGCACTGCCTGGACAGTGCGTAGTACACTGCCAGGACACCGCGCAGTGCACTGCGCACTAAGGCGGTGCAACATAGAACAACAAGGCAGTGCATGGACGGTGCACTGCCTGGACAGTGCGTAGTACACTGCCTTGACACCGCGTAGTGTACCGCGAGTTAAGGCAGTGCAATACAGAACAACAAGGAAATGCATGGACGGTGCACTTCCTGGACAGTGCGTAGTACACTGCTTGGACACTGTGCCGTGCATTGCAACCGAAGGCACCGTGTACTAGACCAAAAGGCAGTGCAACCTACGCATCAAAGGCAGTACGAGAAAAAAGTTCGTCAAAACATATCAACAATGGATCTAATTTTGAAGATCTGGACGTGACTAGCAAGGCTGTGAAAACGGATACCGCTTTGGACTCTCCGTTTGAAAGTTATCGCAGTTTTCATGTTCAAATCTATGAAAAGAAAAGGAAAAAGGAACCGCGACCCTCTCCGCATCCACCACGTGTCGCACGGGAGAAGGCTGGTACATCGCGTGAGGCACTCCGCGCCCACCACGTGCAGGCAGCAGTAGCGACGCGGCGCAACCTCCCAGGCGCGCGCCCTTTTTCTAGCCTTTTCGTTGAGATGCTCATTGTCTGTTGTCTTGTCATTTTGATATGGGATAGCTCCTGTATCATGGGGTAAGGGGTACCCCATTGGCAGTTCTCTATGATACACATGTACTTACAATGACAAGAACTTACTTGTGACTAAAGTTGAGTAGCATGAGGTTCGGTACTCGTAAGAAAGGGACATGAGATTTTCAACTTATAACTTGTCAAGCATATCCTCATATTTGTGTCACTTTAACCTTAATCACCTAAAGATGCTTATGATAGGGGCAATGAGAGATCAAAGCTAATAAGTACCATAATTTTTGGAAGCTCTTTATGAAACTTGAAATCCCTGCTTCCCTCTGTGAAGGGCCTTTCTTTTTTACTTTTATGTTGAGTCTCCATCTTCTATCTTTATGCACCAATTGAGAGAGCATAATGGTCATTCTTATTTTAATGTGCATTGTCCCAAAACATGTTGATTGATTCATAACTTTGATATTGATTGTTCTTAAATTATATTATCTAGTCACCCTTATGAAATTTGAATGTGTCCTATGCATTTATGTTTTGCTATACCATGAGGGACAAGCTAAATACCACTCTTATTATGTTTTATATATGAGAAACAAACAAACGTCTTTCAATGCATTGTTATTCATGATATTTTGTTTGTACCTTTTCATGTTACAACATAGTTGCTATGTCTTATTGTTAGAACTCTATCATTCATGCTCATATTTAGAGTACTTTGATCCCAGCTATCAAGGCTTTACAAATACCTTGATCAAGATTGTGATGGTGCATGTCACCTCAAAAATTATTCTTTTTATCACTTACCTACTCGAGGACGAGCAGGAGTTAAGCTTGCGGATGCTTGATACGTCGTAAATATATCTATAATTTTTGATGCTCCATTCTTGTTTTATATCAACTCTCTTATGTTTTGTTCACACTTTGAGGTATTTTTATACATTTTCTGAAACTAACCTATTAACAAGATGCCACAATGCCAGTTGCCTGTTTTTTCTGTTTTTGGTTTCAGAAAATCTAGTAAGGAAATATTCTCGGAATTGGACGGGACAAAAGCCAAAGTCAATATTTTACCAGAAGGAACATGGAGTCCGGAGGGCAGCCGAAGTTGAGCGCCGAGGCGGCCACACCCTAGGGTCGCGCGGCTCCCCTGGGCGTGCCACCACCTGGTGTGGGCCCCTCGGACTGCCACCGACCTTGCCCCTTCACCTATAAAAGTACCTTGAGGCGAAAACCCTAAGGACCCAATCAGAAATCCATGAAAGAGTCTGTAGCCGCTGCGATCTCCATCCCAAGATCGGGGGGATCCGAAGCTCTTCCCGGCACCCTGTCGGAGGGGAGAGATTATCCTGGAGGCCTTCTTCATCACCATGCAAGCCTCCGAAGTGATGTGTGAGTACTTCACCCTTGGACTATGGGTCCATGTAGTAGCTAGATGGTTGGTTCTCCTCCTTTGTGCTATCATGTTTAGATCTTGTGAGCTCCATTTATGATTAAGACCATCTATTTGTAATCTTACATGTTGTGTTTGTGGGGATCCGATGGATATTAAGATGCTATTTCGGATTGATTATTGATTCTATCATGTCTATGTTATTTGTGATCTTGCATGCTCTCTGTTGTTAGTAGCTATCTTGGCCAAGTAGATGCTTGCAACTCCAAGAGGGGGTATTTATGCTCGATAGTGGGTTGATGCCTCTAGTAATCTGGGGAAGTGACAGAAATCTCTAAGGTTGTAGATGTGTTGTTGCTACTAGGGAGAAAACAACAATCCTTTGTCCATGGGGCAATTGTATTGTTTACTTTACACACTTTGCTTAATACAATTATCTGTTGCTTGCAACTTAATAATGGAAGGGTTTTGGATGATAACCTGAAGGTGGATTATTAGTCATAGATGCAGTTGGATTATGGTCTATGTATTATGTTGTAATGCCCAATCAAATCTCATAGGTGTCAAGATGTCTAGTATATGCATTGTTATGCTTTCTCAAATCTGTCAATTGGCCCGCTGTAATTTGTTCACCCAACATGCTATTTATCTTAAGGAGAAACACCTCTAGTGAACTATGGACCTCAGTCCATTCTTTTACCATTAATATACCATCTACTGTTTACCGTTTACTATTTACTTTCTGCAAGCAATTACTATCTTCCACACTATACGTTTAATCCTTGGTTTTCAGCAAAACCAGTGAGATTGACAACCTCACTTTAAGTTGGGGTAAAGTTCCGTGGTTGTGTTGTGCAGGATTCCAAGTTGTTAGCAACACCTTGAAGTTGTTTCGTTGCTCCTACTGGTTCGATAACCTTGGTTTCATAACTGAGGGAAAACTTTCTACTGTGCTCATCATACCTTCCTCTTGGGGTTCCCAACGAGCTCTACATATTTTGAGCCATCATGTGGGTACACCTATTTGGTATATCCTCAAAAGGAAGCTAGAATTCTCCTACAAATTAAGATCTTCACGTGACAGCTGGCCCGTGGACATGTCTTCGTTACAATGATCAGAATCACAATCGTGTTGATCCGTCAATCGGAAGTTGTGCTCTCTGCATGCAAACAAAGGATGTGTCACACATCTTATTCTCATGTTCTCTTGCTCAGTCTACTTGGTTTGGGTTAGGAGGGTGTTGTAATGCTTGTGCAGTACTACTTGTTTTTGCTCATATGTTCTCAGTGCTTCATGGTTTCTCGGGTAGAGCTAGGAAGTTGTTTAGAGATTTATTGTGGTCAATTCTAGACTCTTTGGACCACTCTGAATAAATTTGCAATTGAATATAAACTCCCTCGCTAATCTACTAGCTGTATTTTTCAAAATTATCCTTTTTAGCAGAAGTGGCGTCCACTTCTAAAGCACGAGGATCTTCGGCTCATGCAGAAGATGTTGACTCTTGTGCGCATCGATGTTGATATCCAGTCCTCTCTGGCAAGGAACAACGCCAATGCTTAATCTTACGTGCTCCTGTTTGCTTTCATGTGGGTTGTAAAAGTTAAAACGGTTGAGCTCTTATCTCAAGCTCATATGTTATGTTTTGTGTTATAAAGTTAAGATGATATCCTCTTCAATTTGTGTTTTTGTGTAAACTCTTTAGTATTTGGATTTATCAATTTAAAGTATTAGTCCATGCTGTGTATTTTATCTAAGAAAATATTCTTGCTCATGCACTTGCCAATTTTTTGCAAAAGGCGCCAAGAGTGTGTTGATCTATATGATGTTCCTCCCTGTGTGAGGTCTAGTTGTATGAATGTTAGTTACTTCATATATGAAGTTTGCAAAAGTGCAAATGAGACGTCCTCATTCAGAATATATGGTGGGGAGAAGGTGTTTTACTCACTCTATTTCAGTGAAGGCGTGTAAGTCTAGTCACAAGTTAATGTCTTCTAATTTTGACCGATGTTTTAGACAAAAATAAAAAACATTATGATATCAAATCAATTTCAATATATAGATCCACCCTAAAATATTTTTCGTAGTTGTTAGAATACAATTCTTGTTAGGTTTAAGAGTCCTAGTCGGTTTGTTATAAGGCTAGGCCGGTGCACCTAGACCCTCATATATACCTCTTGTAATTGCCACAATATCGTCATCGATTATTATTCTATATAATTCTATATGGTATCAGACTTTCGATCCTAGGTATGGCTCACCCGCCGACCCCGCCGCCACTGCCGCCGCCCGGCTACTTCGAGCGACGCACCGCCATCATCGCTGCCAAGGTGCCACGGCCACCTCCACCTCTACCTCTACTTTAGCTCTACCTCCACCAATAGACCCTTCAATCTCCTTCACCGACACCATATCCGATATTAGCCCCTACATACCCGTAACGCTAGACCTCGCTGCTCACAACTACTACCATTGGCGTAACCTCTTCGACGTCCACCTCGGGCGATGCAACCTCCACTTTCACGTCGCCGACGACGCTCGCCCTCAACCTCACGATCTGCAATGGGTCAAGGATGGTCTCACCATTATTTAATGGATCTACATGCAAGTCTCCACAAAAATTTCAATCTCGTACACCGTGATGGTGCCTCCGCCGCCGATATGTGGGCAGCCCTTTGTCATCTCTTCTAGGACAACGTCGATGCTTGCGCCAAAAATCTCCACACCGAGCTTCAGATTACGGTGCAAGGTGATGCACCCGTCAGCGTCTACTGCCAACGCCTTAAGGTGATCGCAGATGAACTCCGCGAACTCGGTGATCTGATCGATGATCGGCAGCTCATCAACGTCCTCAATGTCCAAATAATTTTCCCTTCTTTCATCAGCCACCTCCTGCCGTCGCTCCTGCCGCGGCAGCAAAAATGCCCGAATTCTCTACCGCGGAAGCTGATCCTACCGCGCCTTCTCCTGCCGCCACCTCTGCCGCGGCTGCCAAAACCACCAAAAACTCTGCCACGACAGACTTCCTGCCGTCGTCTTCTCCACGCCGACTCCCGTGTCCGCTTCTTCCGCTGCACTGGGTGCGTCTTCCACATCATCATCCGTCCCTCCTCCTCATGCTATTATCATCCCAGCTCCCACTAATGATCATACCATGCGCACACGTGGCAAATCTAGTTTTTGTTTACCCGCTAAAGATCATCTAAATCTCAATGCATCTCTATCTTCTTCCTCTATTCCCAAATCATACAAATCAACTCTCCTAGATCCTAATTGGGCCGCAACCATGAAAGATGAATATGATGCTCTCATTCAAAATAATACATGGCAATTAGTTCCTCATCCATCAAACACTAATATAGTTTTCAGCAAATCGGTTTTTCGACACAAATTTAATTTCGATGGAAGTCTTGCACGTTATAAAGCTCGATGGGAATGTCGTGGTTACTCTCAGCAACACAACATCGATTATGATGATACTTTCTCTCCAGTTGTCAAACCCAGCACTATTCGTACTGTTCTTAGCATTGTCGTTTCTTCTTTTTGGCCCATCCATCAACTCAATGTCAAAAACGCTTTTCTCCATGGCTCTCTTCAAGAAACAGTTTATTGTCAACAACCTCTTGGCTTCAAAAATTCCTCTTATCCTAATCATGTTTGTCTTCTTCAAAAAAATCTCTATGGTCTAAAACAAGCACCACAGGCTTGGTGTCAACGTTTTTCTACTTATGCTCAAACAATTGGCTTTACTCCTTCTTGTTCTGACACTTTTCTCTTCACCTCATCATAATACTGGAACCGCTTATCTACTTCTCTATGTTGATGATATTATTCTCACGGCTTCCTCACAATACTTTTTAGATCATATTATCTCTCTTCTTCTTTAAAAAAATTCTATGTAGGATCTAGGTCTTCTTCATCACTTCTTAGGTATTGCTGTCATCCGTGACTCATCTGATCTTTTCTTATCTCAACGTCAGTACACCCTAGATCTTCTTTCTCGTGCTGGTATGCCTGATTGTTAACCGTCTCGTACTCCTGCTTATATAGGTTCAAAATTTCTGCTGATGGTTATTCCTTTTCTGATCCTTCTCTTTATCGTAGTCTTACCGACGCCCTCCAATATCTTACTCTTACTCGTCCTGGAATTTCTTTTTCTGTCCAACAAGCTTGCCTTTACATGCATGATCCTCGTGTTCCTCACTTCAACCATGTCAAACATATTCTTCAGTATCTCAAAGGCACATTAGGTTTAGATCTTCATATAAACAAATCCTCTCCTACCTCGTTGACAGCTTACTCTGATGCAGACTGGGCTGGTTGCCCCGATACCCGACGGTCCACATCCGGATTTTGTGTTTTTCTTGGTAACAATTTGGTTTCTTGGTCTTCAAAAAGGAAGGTTACAGTTTCTCACTCGTCAGCCAAAGCTGAGTATCGCGCTGTGGCTCATGCGGTTGCTGATACGGTTTGGTTGCGCCAGTTGCTGTCGGAGCTGCATTGCCCTATTGAGCAAGCTACTATTTTTTACCGTGTGATAATATTTCAGCTGTTTACATGTCAGGGAATCCGCTTCAACACCATCGTACCAAGTATATAGAGATCGACATTCATTTTGTTCGAGAGAAGGTGGCTCTCGGTCAAGTTCGTGTTCTACATGTGCCTACTTCAGCTCAGTTCGCTGATATCTTTACTAAAGGCCTGGTGACTACTCCGTTTCAAGATATTCATTTCAGTCTCAACATCGTCGAGCCTACCGTTGACATTGTAGGGGATGTTAGAATACAACTCCTGTTAGGTTTAAGAGTCCTAGTCGGTTTGTTATAGGGCTAGGCCGGTGCACCTAGACCCTCATATATACCTCTTGTAGTTGCCATAATATCGTCATCGATTATTATTCTATACAATTCTACAGTAGTATAATTATATAATATTGTAGATATTTTTATTTTATTCTCCATATTTGGTCAAAACTTACTAAGCCTTGACTTCTAACTAAAATATGTGTCTTATTCATTGGAATGGAGGTATTACCAACAATTACTCCGTTAATAAGTAAATTATGTGACATAAGAACAGATAATACTTTTCAAAATGAATATATCACATAAACCAGGTACTAACAAAGTAATTATTGCTTAAAGTATTGTTTTAATGAAACAAAATAAAATAGTTGCTAGTGGCATTTCTACAAAACCCCTTTAATGAATTTGAAATACGTTCTTCACTTATAGAATGGAAGAAGATCCTACTCACTCCAATAGAAAACAAGGCGTATATTTTTAGTCAAAAGTCAATGACTTGCAAGTTTCACAATTTATTGATAAATTGTTGCCTTTTGACTTGACTTGCAAGTTTCACAATTTATTGATAAATTGTTGCCTTCTAACTTACAAGATGTTGCCTTTTGACTTGACTTAAAATATATATGCCTTGTTTTTTGGGGGTGGAGGAGCGAAGGTAGTATTGGCGACGATACGTGTAGGTAGCAGCAATCAACGGCATGGATTAAAACGCACGAGGATATTTGTTTAATTTGTTGACCGCAAGATGATGCTGTTGCGCTGACCAAGCATTGATGTACCGGCCCCTATCCCATATCGCGTTATATGTTCATCACGTTCAACACTTCAACTCATGTGTGCACATACATACATATTATTTCGATAATGACCGCATGTGTGCACATACATATGCAGACATCTCATCATTTTTCACGTGAACCTAATGCTGGCTAATGCTATATATATACTACATGTGTGCCGCTGCTAGCAATGTCCTTCAATCCCACTCAGACATCGAAACCATTTGCCATATTACTAGTGTTGACTGCCAAGAAGATATTGCCCATCATATCGCAATTTGCCACTAATACTACTGCTCGATCTATCGTCACCTCCACAAACCTGTTTAGGAGATTCAATGCCGTCTCTGCCAAAAGCTGCAGGAGCCATGGATCACACGGTGGATAGCGCCATGAGCGCCACCCTGCTGAGCCTTCTCGGCGTCGCCGCCGAGTCCGGGAAGCAGGGCACGGTGGCGGCAGACGACAAGGTGGAGTGGCTCCGGTCCCAGCTGATCGGCAAGGACGTGGAGTTCGACACGCCGTTCGGGAGGCGCGCCCTGACATACGCCGACCAGACGGCGTCCGGCCGGGGCCTGAGCTACATCGAGGACTACCTTGTGAAGGAGGTCCTCCCGTTCTATGGAAACACGCACACGGAGGACAGCCACGTCGGGAGCAAGACGACGCGCCTCGTGCACAAGGCCGCGCGCTACATCAAGCGCTGCATGGGCGCCGGTGCCGGAGACGCGCTGCTCTTCTGTGGCAGCGGCACGACGGCGGCCATCAAGCGCCTGCAGGAGGCCATCGGCGTGGCGTTGCCGTCCGTGGAGATGCGCAACCGGCTCTTGGCGCAGCTGCGCGCCGAGGAGCGGTGGGTGGTCTTCGTCGGGCCGTACGAGCACCACTCCAACCTGCTATCGTGGCGGCAGAGCCTGGCTGAGGTGGTGGAGATCGGCGTCGACGCGGACGGGCTCGTCGACGTCGCCGTGCTCCGCTGCGCGCTATGCTCGCCGGAGTACGCGGATCGCCCGATGCTAGGGGCCTTTTCGGCGTGCAGCAACGTCACCGGCATCACGACGGACACACGCGGGATCGCCCGCATCCTGCACCAGCATGGCGCGTTTGCGTGCTTTGACTTCGCCGCAAGGTCAGTACTGTTAGATACCACTACTGCTTGTTTTGCTCTTTTCTTCATGGCACGATGCATGTGAGACCTGCATGGATTTGACACTCTAAACTCCCTGCATGGATCTGACACTACTCTGAATTGCCTTCATGGATTTGACACTCTGCATGGATTATAACAAAGCTAGAGCCTAATTGAACTCCTCCTAAGTTGTGTAGAATGATTAAATTTCTGTAGAACTCTTATAGATTCATGCATTCCAAACAAGCTCATCCTTTACTACTCGTTTCTGGTCAGCAGCTAGAACCCCCAACTTATATCATCACTCTTCTCTGCTATTATTACTGTTGAACGTACAAAATCTTAAGAATCAATAATTTCAGAAGATATAGCCGGGAGAAATTCCATCCTTTTTCTAACAAGTCCTGCTTTTGTCTCTCCGTTCTGTTCTTGTTCAATTGTTGTTCCTGTTGTTGTTTGACATGTACTAGTACAGTACAGTGGGAAAAATAAACAACTATGCATTAATCAATGACCAACAGTATTTCTAGAGTCCTGGTCACACCTGCTTTCAAAAAAAAAAAGAGTCCTGGTCACACCTGCCTCGTCAGCACTACAGCTATTTTGTTCTGCTCTTCGCACTAAAATAACACACGACACCAGCCGGCCTGCAGATCCAGACAAGTGTTCAAACATGATCTCACATTGACTTATGTTATGCTCTAGTTTGTGTCAAAATTTGCAAATGTATATGATCGTGACATCTGTGCTAACTCCCGTGTGGATCTTGCTAAGTGTTGAGGTAATAGCTGGACTACTTGATAATTAATTTATTTATCCTATAATACAAGCTAGCTGGACTACGAAACTATCTCGCACAAACTACGTCTGGCGAATAATTAGCCCATCTTGATAACGAAATCGTTTGACTTTTCTGACACATTGAAAACATTCTTAATTTTATTTTCTTGCGTACAATTTCCCTTCTCTTAAAATTCCAGCATGTGCTTAATTTCTACTATTTCATTTGTACATCAACTAACTTCGCATGGAAACTAACTTGGTATATGCCAGTGGCCCCTATGTTAATATCTACATGAAGTCGGGTGAAATCGACGGCTATGACGCCGTGTTCTTGAGCCCTCACAAGTTTGTTGGCGGCCCTGGTACAGCAGGCATCCTTCTGATGAACAAATCACTATACAGGCTCAACTCTCAGCCTCCCTCGACATGCGGAGGCGGAACCGTGGCCTATGTCAATGGCTTCAATGAGGAGGTGAGCACAAAATTAAAGCAGCACTGCCAAGTATATATGTGTGCCATATATAGTTCACTTCATGTTGCTGTCTTAATATACCAAATCTTTATGTACAGGATACATTGTACTACGATGATATCGAGGAGCGGGAGGACGCCGGAACACCACCGATACTGCAAAAGATCCGTACATCTCTTGCATTTTGGGTGAAGGAGTATGTCGGATACGACACGATGGGCCTTCGCGAGAGAGTCTACTCCGAGATCGCAATGAAAAGGCTCGTCAACAATCCAAATGTTAGGGTGCTAGGCAACACAAGTGTCGAACGCCTACCGATCTTCTCATTCCTAATCTATCCAGCCGTGACGGAAAAGCTATCTAATGGTTTTGATGAGTCTGCTTGTGATAAGCAGTTTGATCAGAATGCAAGGCGCAAGCAACTACCCCTCCACGGTCGATTTGTGACAAGGCTTTTGAACGATCTTTTCGGCATCCAGGCAAGGGGAGGTTGTGCTTGCGCGGGCCCCTATGGTCATATCTTGCTCAATGTCGACAATGAAGCCTCGCTTCGCATCCGGTCTGCTATTCTTGAGGTAAAAACAAACTTTAACATGTTCAAAGCAGCCATGTCCATGTGTGGTGAATTTCACATTTCCAATGCATCGGTGCTAATGGCAATGTTGGCAATCACAACATTTCTCAGGGGTATAATGGACTGAAGCCAGGATGGACGAGGTTGAGCTTTACTTACTACCTTTCCACAGAGGAGTTCAAATTCATACTCTCCGCCATCGAGTTCATAGCGGAATTTGGCCACCGCTTCCTACTGCTGTACAGATTCGACTGGATCACCGGGAATTGGACCTTTCGGAAACAGGCAATCAAGTACCACATTATGAGAGAAGAATTGTCTCTTGCGGCAGAACCATTGCAGAACCAAAAGGACCAGACCAACCTTTCAGATCATCATATGGGCAAGCCTGTGGTCAATCACAAGAAGTTTGTGAGCTACTTAGAGAGTGCCAAGAAACTTGCACTCTCTTTGCCTGATATTAGCAATCAGATTGTCGGCCTTCCGAAAGGAGTAGATCTTGACTTGGTTCTTTTCCGTATATAGATTTTTTTTGGCACATACTGTAACATGCTAGAGCATCTCACCAATTATGTTCGTTATTTGTATTGTTAATATATCAGTAGTGTATTGGCCCAACTCTAAGTGTTACGTTGCACTGTAAAAATAGAGATTAAATTTGTAAACATAATGAGTGCCGATTTATGAAAATGTTGTTTTCCATCTCCACTACTTCCACTACTATTAAACAAGCAAACAAGATCTTTCCTACGTGCACGCCGCTCAACTCACACATATCAATCAGCACCGCCGATTAGGCCCAATAAGCTCAATCTAACAGACACCATTAATCTAATCTGGCCATGTGTGCACTTAGCAATTACCATTGGCTGACCATACTCCACCGGGAGAGGAAATTCCAGACCCGCGTCTGCATGCCCTATAATCACGAACAGCCTATAATCACGCATCGATTTGCCCCGCATGTATCCCGGTTGAACAAGCCCAACTATTACCTATTTCAAACAGAATCAATCACCATAATCACCGAAATAATATAAATCACAATAACTTCCATTTATTTGCTAATAACGGAATCGTCTCAACCACCCAATCCCGTGACCCGTCACCACTTTTTCGGTCGCCTGAGCCCGCATACCTCGAGCCCTGCCGCTATCCTCCATCTTGCATGTCATTCACCCCCGGAGCACACCCCTGTCTCTACACCAGCCGTCGTCCGTGCGTGCCTCAAACCTCCATTCTCCGGCTCCACCGACGCAGTTAAGGTAGGAGACCATGATCATGTCTCGCTCGCCAGGTTCGTCTCCATCGCCTCATGCGCCGAGATGTTCCTGCAAAAAAGCGCCAAAGGGAGGAAGGTCTTGGAGGGGATCTGAGCGCCATCCCTCGTTGTGGCCGTGGGTCGCCACGTCCCAGACCTACGGCCACAATCGCTCGGTGCCGTTCGGCCATCACTCCACTGCTGCATGAATCAGGAGCCAACGGCCGGCGCCACACTACTCCTCATGATAGCTTTCTCTACCATGCTCTCTCTATCTCTATGTGATGCATGCATGCAGTAGGGCGATATGCAGTTGTATCTCTGTAAGTACACGCCAACGTTGTTGAATAATTGTTTTAAAAGGTACAACTCAAGTCGTTGAATAATTGTTTTAATTAAATAAAAATTAATTCAAGACTTTTCGGCTGAACGTGTCATGCTATTGAGCACATCTTTGATGAATGGTTGTATGCAGCACAACCATGTATTCCAAACGAAATAATGTCTTTTTTTGGTTTGGCAAAATAGTTCTCTAGATTGTAATCTTAATTATTGTTGCTTTGTTAGCCCCTCAACACTATATGAAGGCTTGAGATTACGTGCATTGTCAATTACAAATTAGAGGTGATTTAAACTTGAGAGGAGGAAGCAATCAGTCCAGTGCAGCAATGTAAGCCAATCAAGCTTTTCTCTAGATTTTTCAGTCCATGTGCATCAGCTGGTAGACGAACCTGTTTCTAACAACCTCCCTACATACTTGGAGAAAGAAAGAGGTATGTAACATATGTTATGTTATTAACTGAATTTTGTATATAGTCAGTTATAGGATACTTCTAAAATCAAAAACCGTTGCTGGTTTTCTTAGTAAATAAAACCTCTTTAATGTAGCAAATTGACTCACCCATTGAAGGTATGAGTAAATCATTGTTCATATGTTCAGCTAGACAACATCATTGTTCAATTAAGGTATGTGTGCTCTGACTGAAAATACAGAAATCGGTCTAGGGAATTAAAGAGCCAACCAGGCAACTGATGCTGCTATACCTCTATATATTGGCTAAGAGAAATGCTAATTTACTGTCAACTCTTGCATGGGCTAAATGAATCATGACTTTGTCCCCGAACAACAAAAAGTTCGTGACTCCTACTATTTATAATAGACTTACTATTCATTTCTGTAGTGTTAACATATCAATTGTCCAAAAATAAATAAGTGCAGCAGTGTGTCACGCTTCAGCATTGCTGAACATTCTTTCAGATAAAATTTTGACAACTACCTTGCAGATAAAAAAGTACCACATGCAGCATATGAATTGATAAGGTAGACTTACAAATATAACCACTGTGACTCACTGTAGAAATAGTTCCTGAAAAGAATATTATCACTGACATTATATGATAAGAAATATTTCTTGGCTTCTCGATCCTTTTTTCCTGAGTATCCAGATCATGTTGTAATATAGATGTGTTTCCTTCTAGACACAAATAAAAAAGAAAACATACACCATATCAATCCTACCTGCACCGCGCTCAACTATTTGTCCCAGAACAACAAAAAGTTCATGACTCCTACTATTTATAATAGACTTACTATTCGTTTCTGTAGTGTTAACATATCAATTGTACAAAAATAAATAAGTACAGTCTTCCAGTGTGTCACGCTTCAGCATTGCTGAACATTCTTTCAGATAAAATTTTGACAACTACTCCCCCCGTTTCAAAATATAAGATGTTTTAGCTTTGTGAAAGAAGTGTATCTAGACTCCTTTTAGTGTGTAGGTTCACTCCAAACTTAGATGAATCTACACACTAAAAGTAGTCTAGATACACTCCTTTCCTAAAGCTAAAACGTCTTATATTTTGAAACGGAGGGAGTACCTTGCAGATAAAAAAGTACCACATGCAGCATATGAATTGATAAGGTAGACTTGCAAATATAACCACTGTGACTCACTGTAGAAATAGTTCCTGAAAGAATATTATCACTGACATTATATGATAAGAAATATTTCTTGGCTTCTCGATCCCTTTTCCTGAGTATCCAGATCATGTTGTAATATAAGATGTGTTTTCTTCTAGACACAAATAAAAAAGAAACAATCTATAAGCAAACTTTGTAGTCACTTTAGGGCACTAACCTCAAAGATACCCTCTTTCATTAAAATGACAGACCTGAGAAGATGCAATCAGAGAGCACCTATGCTTGTCATGATCAAGCTAGCACAACACTTAAGAACAGAAGAAAAAAATTAGGAACATCGTCTAATTCAGGTAAAGGCTCACACAAGAATTGTGCATAGTAGCAGTTTAGTAATGTTGGACATATCTAATGTTTGAACCTATCCTAATGGGGGTCTCAGATTCCTCACCTTCGACGAAGTTTGCAGAGCAGGGGTACCCGTGGGACGACACATCAACGGTCATAGTTGCCGAAGCGCGGGCGGACGCGGCGACACTCCTTGTTGCTGGAGAGCCCGTGGCGCGGCAGAACCCGAATCCCTCTAGGTCAAGCTCAAGGGGGGCCAGGGCGTCATCGACGGAATGTAAGGCATGAAGTAAGAGGTACCTGGCCAGATCGGCGCCTACTCGGGCTCGGACATTCGGGCCATGGTGACGAGGATGGCCTCCTCCAGCCATGGCGAGGTAAGGATGGACACCAACCATCAACTTCGAGAGATGAGGTGGATCCCTCCAAGGCGGTCGCAGTAGCCACTTCCGAGGATCCGGTGTCGACGAGTTCGTGCCTCCGCCTCCGTCGATGGGGAGGAAAAGGAGGGGGCTTTCGTCAAGAAGGCGGTATGGTGGCAAGCAGTGGCCGGGAGGCGAGGAGGGGGAGGTCCAAGCAAAAACAGGGCGCGGGCAGGGGAGAGGGTATTTTCGTCGGTGGTGAGGAGGCTGTGGAACAAGGGATGGCTGTGTACTGTGTGAGTGAGAGAGAAGCCGATAGATGGACCTTCAAGACAAAACCATCATCAAAGAACAAATAGTACCCCCTTCGTCTTAAAATAGATATCAAAAGTTTGTCTAAATTTGATATATATTAACACTAGATAGTGTAGATACATCTAAATTTAGTCAAACTTGCGACACCTATTTTATGACGGAGGGAGTAGACAATATTGCTTGGTTATTATTTTTAGATATTTTTGTAATCACGCTAGCATGCTCATGTGATTGTGAATTTGAAGCATTTTTGGAAGTTTTTATGCAATCTTGAATTTTATGTGAGAACATGTGCGTGGATCGTATGATAGTTCAATCACATTGTTGGACATGAATCATATTAAGTGGTAAAAGAAACTCACTAATAGAGATAAGATTTGAAAATAGTAGAGTGAATGCTTTTATTATAAATGATGAGACGACAGCTATGCTCGTAGAAAAATTTACTAAACCTATCTCAATTCTTATATAAAAAAGTAAAAGACGCTATATCTTGGTTTGTTTCTCAATCTAACTAGAGAATTTTTTTCTTAGAAATATTTTCCGGCAAACATGATTTTATGTACTCTGGTTTTCTTAGACATTATGTCTTCATTTTTTTCTTAGAAAAACAGGATTTTATGGCTTGGCATTCATCGCAAAAAGTAAATTACGTTCTGAATACTTCCCTTGTACCTAGAGATTTAACTGGTTTCCCTCCTGATCAGTCCCAAGGATATTTATATAGTTGTGCCGACGGGCAACTGAATTACCCTGAAATGACGGTACTACCGGACAACTGAACAAGGAGAGTGCTGTTATTTTGTTATTATTGTTGACTTCTCCAAAAACTTTTTTCTTCAGAAAATTGCTGTCGATCCATAGTTATCTAAATTTATCTTAAGATAAGAGTGCCAAGACCAAACTGCGCTCTCCTTGCCTGAATGGACGACCTAGAACGGTACATCTTTGTCTCTATAGTTGAATATAAATATACTGCATAGCCCATTTCCATAAGTTTGAAATATTTGGTTCGACTAGGGTATCAGAGTCAAGAGGTCTCAAGTTTAAAACTCTGCGATTCCGCGGCCTGCATCGAACCCACGCTAAGAACTAAAATAGCCTAAACCGGGGGGGGGGGGGGTGTCTGTTAAGAATATAATAATATAATACACGCATAGCCCTTTCCATCAGTTCGGATTTTTGGTCTAGTTGGCTAGTGCATACAATTCAATATGGTATTAGAGCCAAGACGTCTTGAGTTTAAGCACGCAATATTACAAAAAAAGGAAAAAAAGATTATGTGGCCTACTCCTATCTCACGCTAGACGTGAGGGAGGGGTGTTAAATATAAATATACTGCATAGCCCTTTTCCATAAAATCGGTCTTTTGGGTAGTTGGCTAGTACATAAATTGGTGGTACAACGAGAATGATGTAGCTGCGGAGGCTGAAAATTCACGTGGCAATACCAGGAACAGGTGCAGTAGCAGATGTTAAGTGCACATTCCTTTTGCCGGACAAATGCGATATGAATGTGACAGTGCTGCAAGTACAGCGTATAAAGGTTTCCAGCAAATGATCAAGGGATGCGATGGTGATGGAGTCACCGTTTTGCTGGTGTCCTTGCATATTTGCGTGTCTTGCTGATCAATCTGAACCCGGGAACAGTTTGCGAGACCTCTGTGACGACTTGCGACCTCTGACTGGCACTCCGCGTCTCGGGACTACTATTTCTGGAGGACCTGGGAACCAAATTTTGCAACATTAATTTGGATGTGTAGGTACAGGCAGGCAATGGTTGATTTGACTACCGGAATGGTCATAGTCAAATAACTGTTTTTTTTTCAGCACTGTTCTTTCCCGAGACTCACGTAGTATATCGTTAAGATAGAAGGACAAAATTGCAAAAGACTACCACAATTGGGGTAGGGTTTCAAAGTTTTTTAAAAATCTATTCCCTTCATCTCAAAATAGATGTTGTAAATTTAGATGTCGTAAATTTTAGTGTTAAAATAGATGTCTAGTGAAGAGTGCACTAACATGTGGAGTCCTCAAAGTTTTACAAAAGGAACCAGAATATATTACAACTTATACATTTGTTCCTGGACTGTCTACCGCATGTCACGTATCCAGGTGGCTCAGCACTATCACAAACATGATCAACTAGGATTAAAATGAGGCTTATAGTGAAATGCTAGTTCTTTGCAACAATCAGGCACAGAGTTGGTAGTTTTTTCTGAAGTGTGGTACTTTTTTGAAACCCTATTGTGGTAGTATTTTGCAATTTTCTCATATAGAATAGTTCTACAATCTAAAGAAGACAAGACCCAAGAAAAACGACATGAAATAAGCCACTCGAGATATTTTCGATAAAGGACACTTTATTACTTAAAAGGTTTAAGCGTTACACCCGGACTCTGCATAGCTAGGATGCACACAGCCGAAAGGTCCACAAATTCAACCAAAAATTAAAAAAATGTGAATTTTTTCAAAAGGCTTAAGGCATAGCTAGAATGGCAATCGCTCCAACCCTGAGAAGTAACTTATACTATCTCCGTCCCAAGGCTTAAGGCATATAACTTTTTTCAAAAGTCAAACCAACTAAAGTTTGATCAAGTTTTTAGAGAAAATATTAATATTTACACGACGTAATCCATACTCTTTCATGCATCATGAAACATATTTTCACATGGTATCTATATAATATAATAGTTCTTGAAAGTTTTTTCTAAAAGTTTGGTCAAACTTTACATAGCTTGACTTTTCAAAAAAGTTATATGCCTTAAGCCTTGGAATGGAGGAAGTACTTGTTATCTATACCATATAACCAAATCCCAATTTTTTTGCAATACTATGTGGTGGATACAAGTCTAAACTGTTTGGATAACTGACCATATAGACCTAGCGAAATTGCATTGAAAAAATAGGTATTTGATTATCTCATTATGATGACAGAGCACACATGAAGAATTCCTACGCCAATTTTATCTAATAAGATTATCTTTGGTAAGGATGACCCCTCGACGAAGATACCAAACAACAGGGACGGGATGGCCAAATCCGAGAACCCGTGCGAACACCAAAACAGGGCCATATCCCGCTAGAAAAACATAACTAATGAAAACTTTAGAATGATCAAGATATTTGTGATTCTTTTACAATAAACCTATCCAAAGTCATTTTTTAGGATGAATTAAGTTTAACATACTAACATGTAATTTAACAATAGGACTATGGTCTTACAAACATATTATAATTCACAAGAAGTCTGAATCTTAAATAGGATTGGCTTACATACCTTCAGTAGCTCCAAAAAAAATGTGTCACCTCTTTTATTTTTCAACTTGCTCATGGTGTTTTAACAATTCTACAAAGAAAAATAAATCAATATGCTAATTGTAGATTCAATTCATATATGCAAATTTGGGAATTAGAGCATCGCCCTACTCCTGGCCTTATGGATTCTTCTGGGTTGACCACACATTGTAGGCCACCAACGGTGCCAGGACACTGTTGTGAGCGAGTGTTGCGCCTCCTCCCATAATCCTGCATAGGGTTAGCCGGCTAGAGATTGGTGAACCGGGGAGGGGAAGGGCGGAAGGACATACAGGTGAGTCAGACTGATACAAACGGTGAGCGGCGTAGCCGTGACAAGGAGAGACGATAATGGCTGGTAGGCCTAGGAGGAGTCACCGACGATGGAGGAAAAGGAGACGATCAACTCTCTACAACCACATACAAGGATTGTCCTATCGTCCATGACCACACGACCACACATTCACTTTCCCAGGTGAGGCCTAGCAGATAGCAACTGTTACGGGCCTTTCTGCGGGTAGTCATCTACCAGGCCAAGTCAAAATTTTGCCTAGACGAGGAAACGATTTCAACACTGTGGCAATCGTTTCATCCTTATAACGAACGATGGAATACAACACAGGATATTGTTCATGGAGTGTAGCTTTACCCAGCCACTATCCTTCCAAAATCGTATATGCGACCCTGTCTTTAATAGAAAATGATCTGAAGCAGGAGATATATTTTTTCGTTGCCATCAGACCATCCCAAAAGTGAGAATCATTAGGTTTCCAAACCACCTAGGACCTTTTGAACCAATATATTTTCTTATAAGAAGTCTGCCACGTCCCCTCTTCAGTTAGTAACTTGAAGAGAAATTACCGAGTAAGGTTGTATTCTTAATATCTACGTCATGAATACCCAACCCACCCAGATCTTTGGATCGACAAAGTACACTCCATTTAGCCAGTCGACATTTTTTTCTCACTATTTCCTTGCCAAACGAATCTTGATCAGAAATAATTCAACCTTTTTAAGGACCCTTTTGGAAGATGAAAAAATGATATCATATATAGTACCATATTATTTAGTACCGAATTAATGAGCACCAATCTTCCACCTATGGAGATCAGTTTACCTTTCCAACTGCTCAACCCTACCTGTAATCTTTCCTTGATGAACTTCCATTCAGCATTTGTGAGCCTCCGTTAGTGAACCGAAATACCCAATTATCTAATTAGAAAAACGCACCAACTACAACAAAAAATCTCAGCGTACAAGCCAACTAAATCTTGAGCCTCGCCAAAACAATTCACTTTGATGGAAGCTGATTTTCAACCCTGAAAGTTGTTCAAAATCTGAAAATATTAGTTTTAGATTTTTTGCCTTTTCAAGGTCGTTTTCCATAAACATAATTGTATCGTCTGTGTATGGATAAGTCTCCATCTACCAGATGAGGAATCACACCTCCAATTTGGCCATCATACTTTGCACGCTCAATTATGACAGCTAACATATCATCCACTATATTAAATAGCATTGGTGAAAATGGATCTCCATGTCTTAACCCTTTTTTGGTCTAGAAGTATTTGCCGACATCATCATTGACTTTGATGGAAAAACTAGCCCCCAGACACAAAGTTATTGATTAGAGCACACCATTCCGCTGAAAAACCTTTCATCCTAAGAGTCTACTAGAGAAAAGACCATTTGACTTTGTAATAGGATTTCTTGAAATCAATTTTAAGAATGAACCCATTCAACCTTTTTCTATGGAGTTCGTGTATTATTCCATGTAGGGTAACCACACCATCAAGTATGTTATGACCTTGCATGAAAGCGCTTTGAGAAGGACGAACTACATGATAAGCCACTGAATTTAGTCTAATGGTAGCTAATTTGGCGAAAATCTTAAAACTAACATTAAGAAGACAAATCGGTCTATATTGTTGAATCTGTTCTGCTTCATTAACCTTAGGTAGTAGAATAATCTCATCAAAATTCAGCCAAAATAGATCTAATTGTCCAGTGTGCAAAGCACTAAACATCTCAATAAGATCTTCTTTGATGACATCCTAGAAGGTTTGGTAGAACTCTGTTGGGAAACCATCAGGACCAGGGGCCTTATTATCTTCCAGTTGGAAAACAACCAATTTAATCTCCTCCTCAGTATAAGAAGCAGTTAATAGGATGTTTTCCTCATATGAAACTTGAGGAATGTCGTCAGTTTGGGACTCATCCAAGGAGAAGTTACCTTGTTCTGGGCCCCAAACACACATTTATAGTAATTTGTTATATACGACTAACTGCTCATGTCCTTCAATCGTTCCTTCATCTTGGATTAAGGATCGAATAAGTTTCTTCTTGTGTCTGCCATTGGCAAAACTATTGGAAGCATCTTATATTCGAATCCCCGTGCAAAATAAATTGGGCTTTAGAACACTGATACCATTTGAGCTCCTGCTTGCGCAACAGATGTGGTAACTCAACATTCGATTTGCTTTTAAGCTCAATCTCATGTGCAGTCAACAAATGGGTTCTGCTAATGATTCGAGTTCATCAATAGTAGACGAGAGATGTTGCTTCTCTTTTTTAAGAATACCGGTTGTACGACGTGCCCAACCCCCAAGGTGTTTGTGAGTCGCACACACTTTATTATTCCACGTCTGAATTGGAGCATTGCCCACAACTGGTATTTCCCATACTTCTTTGACCATGTCCTGGAAGCCTTCCTACTGTAACCATCCAAGTTCAAATTTGAACGGACGATTACATCGTGTTCTAGGCAGACCAGTAGTCAACAAAATGTGAGCATGGTCTGACAAAGACTCAATATGTTCTAGAGCACACACCGAGACTAGGGGAAAATGTTCTTCCTCAAGGGGTTCCCTCACAGAAAAAAAACTCCTATGGTAGAATGCACCTAGCCAAGATCTATTTATGAGTAAAGCTGTAACGGAGGAGGTTTTGGTAACATACCATTGTAGACCGAAAGCATTTGACTTTCCGACATGAATGTGGATGAGGTAGTCGATCCCGTAGCCGACCTCAAGGTCGCGAAGCTCCTCGCAAGTCAACCCAGGTCCTTGCACGGACAACCCCGATGCCACAAATGGTAGCACCCCCGATGTTTCGCACACAAACAATGTACGATGATGACTTTTGGTCCCTGATACCTACCGGATGTGCGGAAATAGATATCTGGCGCAACAAATTCCTCCTTCACGTGCACGGCCCCAACAGGGGGCCGCGATTTGCAATAGAGAAAGAGAGAGAGAGAGATTACCTTTTTGAATTTTCCTTCTTCCGGACTATTTCGGATCCTCTTCAAAACTTTTCTGACATTCTCTCTTCAAGACAATATCGAGGTTATCTCTTTCATACTTTGTTGGTTCCGTTCTACCAAAATATCTACAAATGTCATCGTACCATTAAGTGTGTTACCCCTAAGGTTCGGGAACGTCACAAACATGATTGAGACCTCTCTCGCATCAATGATCATTAGTGGGACCAGAATGCCCATAACGACCCCTATGTATTCATGAAACTGTTGTCGTTTGAACCATAAACGTCGAGTCCAATTCCCATTATTACTTCGATGCATGACTTGTCCAAGATTTGATCACTGGTATCCTATACCTTGTTCAATCCCGTTACGGATAAGTACAGATTTACTCACTCCATGATATTTCATCCACGTGACCTTGTCACATGTTGCGCAACAATTTATGGATGTAATCTCACTGAGTGGGCCCAGTGTATCTTTCTATCACGTAGGTGAAAAAATCCCGATCTTGATGCACAAGCCTCAATTATTCCTCTGGAATACCCAACATACATATTATAACCACCCAGTTACGGTCATGGCGTTTGATATAGTCAAATGAGCCTTGAGAGATAGTGATTAATATGCTCTCACGGTCAAAGGAGAAGGATACTACACTTCTAAATATTGCAACGATGAACATGTGATGTGATTGTACTGCAATACTTAATTTGGTAATGTCCATCATATCAATGATATGATTTCTTTGTCAGTTGGCATAGAAGCACCATGATCAGGAAAGCTTGATCATCAGCTGCCCAGTGAACTAGTTAAATAGAGGCTACTAGGGACTCTGGTTTATTTAATATCACACGTGCATCAATGGTCCCGCTTGATGTAGTTATAACATGATACTAAACTATTATGAAATTACCGAGATATGATAATAAACACCCTTTATTATTTGCCTCTAGGGCATATCTCCTTCAGTCTCCCACTTGCACTAGAGTATGAATAATCTAGTTGCGTTGTTACTAATAATGAAACCATATCACATATGTGATTCCTTTCTTATGGTGAAACCCTTTTGTCTATGATCTGTTTTACCAGATCCTTATGTTCTTTGCAATCCTTTAATGTCACATATTTTGACATTTACACCATTGTTACATGATGCGCCAAAGTATTTGTTTCGGCGATAGAGTGAGACTTTTGTTTTCTAGTATTCACCTGAGATCGATTAGTCAAAATGGACTTTCACTATTTGTCATGTGTACCAGAAAACAAACTCAATTTAATTCAAACTTCTTTTAAGCCATAACAATTATACTAAATCTATGTAGATCCTAGCTAAAATTGCATCTGACTGCAACTTCTGTGTCCAACCATACTTCTAATGATAAACTCCATTCCGGTCTAGTGGTCACTCAGAATTTACTTCTGAGTACATGTTCTTTTCAACTAAGAACTTTATTTCTAACCATAGACTATGGGTCACATTCTATCAAGTATACAATATAGTTGTGGGGAATATCTTATGACCAAGGCACAACAGCTGTCACACATCTCTTTCTACCTTTTAACCATCATTATATATACCAAGTCAAACTCAATGTTCCATCTAGTTTGAAAAGCAAGACGCGATTTATTTCTTGTCAAGTTTTGAATTCTTTCAGAATCCAAACTAGATATTCCAAACTCTTTTAGAATCTATTTCCTGAAATTTTTTGACATTAATGTTCACTGAATGAATCAATCTATCTTGATAGATTTCTGTTGTCCAATGCCTCGCTCAAGTTTCATTGAATATTCACATATTCCTATTTTGCCACTGAAATGGATCGTATGGGCACCTAGAGGGTGAATAGGTGTTAATAGGTGCTACGCCAATTTTTAGTTCCTTTTCAATTTTAGGCTTAACACAAAGGTAACTTCTCTAGATATGAAACTAAGAGGAATTTCCCTATATGTAAACCCAACTACTAAGAGAGTAAAGGCAAAGGGAGAGGAACGAGGTAACCGTAGTGGAGCACGCGGAGACACAATATTTGTTTTCCGCAGTTCCTTCTGTGTTAAGGGAAGTACGTCTGCGTTGGAGGGGTGGGCGGTACTAAGACCACCACGCCACAATAGGCCTCACCCTGTTCTCCGATGTATCTTGCCACCAAAGACCTGATCCACCTTCCACTATTTGGTACCCTTCTAGGAAGAAACCAGTGCATTTACAACACTATCGGGGCACACATCCACAACTGAATTGGAGGCTCCCGTGATGACAACAAGCTGCCACAAAAACAAGTTAATCAATAACCAAAATAGAGATCTAGATATTTACAAGAAATACTAGATCAAGAATCCTCCAAGTGAATGGAGGGGAATTGAAGAGCTTGATTGACGCTGATGTAGATCGAAGCCTCCTCCTTTGATTCCCAAATATTAGAGCCTTTGGGTGGTTGAAAGTGGAGATCTCCTTTTGGGATTGGATGAATAGCACAACACTTTTTGAATGAATCAAGAGATCTGACATGAGGAGCAATTGGGGCATTTATACCCCCTGCCAAAGCAGGCCATTGGAGAAGTTTTGGGCTGGATTATCCGGACTAAGTGGGGGCTGGATTATCCGGTCGAGGAAAACATTCGGCCCAGAGTCGTACAAGCCAGGCCAAATGTCCGCCCCCTCCCTGCATGACGTGCCTTGGTCGCCTTTGAAAACTCTTGGGGGGGTGGATTATCCCTAGTAGGGCGGATTATCTGGCCCGGGCAAAAGCTCTAGCCCTATTCGGTTAATCGGGGGAAACTCCGCCCCTTTCTGCGTGACGCGTCTTGTAGACTTTGGAAAATTCCCTAGGGGCGGAAAATCCGCCCCTGGAGGGGTGGATTATCCAGCCCGGGCAAAGGCTCCATCCCTGGCTGCTTAATCTGGGGGGAAATCCGTTGACCCATCTATGTGATGTGCCGTGGGGCCATTGATGAACTTGGTGTGGCGGATAATCCAGACGTTGGTAGGGTGGATAATCTGCCCCCCAAAACATTGGTTTAGCTGCATTTTGGTGTGAAAGAATTCTGCACCACTAAACACATAATTAAATAATCCTTGGTATTGTTATCTAACACACAAAACACTAGGGATGATGAAATGTTCTTTCAATCTCCCCTTTTGGTTTTAGATGACAATACTAGGATTTGCAATAAAGCCCTACTAACACATCATTCCAAGGATGAAAAAGGACCCCCCCTAAATGTGCGCATATATTAGGTTTGCATTTGAATACAAATGCACACATAGGTTCAAATATTTTTCATGAAATGGAAACCAATACCAAATGATGAGTTAGAAAGATAGAGATAGGTCATACCATCCATAATGAAGTCCTCAATAATATAATGATAGCCACATGTTAGAATCCCAATATTGAGACTTCCAAGAATAACATCATGATGATACACCTGATGGCTATGAAATACCACCACTTTTAGCCATATAAAATGAGCCATTTATCTCTCATATCATGTTTCTTCCAACTATAGCTATGCCTTATATGCATGACTTCTAGTTCTCATTTACTTTCACATGAACTTTGCATATTTAGTAGTTTAGGTAGAATTTTATCACTTTCCTTGTCTATGACATGTATGTAGGTGTTGATGATTATGGATAAAACAAAGGCAAAAGGAACAGAGAGAGCATAGTATGGAGGAGCTGCCGGGACCAGACTTAGCCATTTGAGAGGTTGGAAAAGTGATGTTTTCCAACTTCTCAAAATTAATATCCAAGACCATGGGGTTGTAGCCTTCGACGAGACGAACTCAACAAGACCAAGAACACCCAAAACGGAGTTCATATGATGGTATTGGGGGAACCCTAGAGCATCCCCAAGGCCTATATAAAGGAGGGAGGACCCAAGAGAGAGCCACCAAGCCATATCCTCCACCACGGCAGAGCCCTGCCACCGTGCCACCGCCATAGCCACCTCCAATCAGATCTACACCATCACCATCACACAAGAGGAGAAGGGACTAGGATCTTGAAGGCCTCCACATCGATCTACATCGTCATCTTCATCAACAATGTCTCCATCACCGATCCCCTTTCGTTACTTGTTTTAATTCTAGATTGAATCTTGGATTCGCACTTGTCTTCAATTGTATCATCATACTTCATCCATATTCATCCATGATGTTGATTGCCTTCATGTATGAGTAGTTTCCTTTGTTCTTGGGGAGATGGAGAAACCCTAGTATGATATTGAATTGAGATAAAGATTATTATGTGATATTGTTCATTATGTGTCTGTGTTAGATTTCCTTCATCTTGATGTTGGGTGAAGTCTTCCACTCAATATTTGCCTCACTGAGGACTAGATGGAGGGAACTACTTGTTGGTAGACGGAGGGATGATAGCACTTACTGTGACTATAAAGTTGTTGTCATTCCTTACGTATTAACTTGGGAACCGAGGAGAACTCACGGAACATTGTCCATGCCATGGGATACATCCTACAAGGTAAAGTCCCTTGATAGCATAGTAATTCGATTGATGTCGATTGCTATCTGCTGTGGTTATGACGGATGATGTGAGCAGTGGTTGTTGCCTATTCGTCCATATATGGAGCTCCTCCCACACATATCATAAATGGTGTTATTCATTATAATAATTTTGATCACTCTTTCTAATTACTAGCGGTGGATCCACTACTCCCTGAGAACTCTTTCCATCATCTTGCAAACTTTCGTAATCATACTTGCATGCTCTTGTTTACTTACAGCTTTAGTTTACTTATTGTTCTCTTATTTGAAAATCTAAAAATATCTTTTACACAAAACTCGCATTTTATCTTGTTACTTAGAACGTTATTTAGCATTACTATTTCAGTATTTAGTACAAAGAGTTATTAGACTTCAGACTCCTGCTCCCTGTAGGATCGATATATTTATTTCAAAACTAGCTACGAACGATCTGTGCACTTGCAGTTATCAAGCTATTTTCTGGCACCGTTGCCGGGGAGCTAAGCGCTGTAGGTCTTTTAGCTTTTGTTTATTTATTTTAGTTTTGCTAGATTTTGTTTTAAGCTTTCTTTATTTTTTGCATTTGTATTTTTGCTTTTATTTACAAACCAAAAACCCATAAAAATATTTGTTACTAATCATGTCTTCCGAGATAACCACCTTCCAACAGATGAAATCTATAATGGAGGAGTCAAAGGGAAGGACTTTGGGAGATATTCATAAGAGACAAGGCATACTAAAATAATGGATTACTTGCGTTGACAAGTATTCATCCACACTATGTGCCTCTTATCAATTATGTTGTGATTATTGCGGATCTCTAGATCACCTCAATTATCAATGTAAGTATAATTATTTTGATACCGAACTAGTAGACTATAATGAGTTTAAATGCCTTGCAGGGGAGGGCACATTACAATTTGTGCTTTTTACTAGTTGCAAAGAGTTATTATTTCGTTTAAGATATATACAGGTAGAGAGTAAACCACTCGATATGATCTATAAACAAGTTCACCTTATATTCTACTATTGCCAAGATAACTTTCATGATAATGAATTTATTGTTGGGCGGAAAGCTGCCATGGAAGAATCTAAACTTTTGCAAGGTGCTCCAAAATATAATGTGGAGGGAACTCCACTCAAAGAGCCTCCACCTAAACCACCGGAACATGTTGTTAATAAAGAGGTGGCACTTGATGTTGCACCCTCTCAACTAGTGGAAGGTAAGCCCGAAGGTAAGACTATCACTGAGCTACTCGCAAATTATCTTAGTAAGAATGAAGAGGAGCATCTTGATCAACCACTTGAATCCACACACAAATAGTATGCATGCAAGCGATATCTCATTATCTAGTAATGATTTCTGTAAGTCCCAAACTTATGATGATTGTTCTAAGGAGGATTCGTGCCTGAACATTGATTTTGGGGACTTTGGTGAGGGACTAAAAGATGAATATTTCTATGAATATTGTGATGCTATTAACATGGGACAACAATATCCTCATTGGAAGAGGAGGATGAGTATGTTGAAGAACAAGTGAGCAATATGACGGTAAGAGAAATGTATTCCCAAATAGTGGAATATGCTAAAAACTTAATTTCTCCGGATACGATAGACGATCCAATAATATGTCCTCAATGTATGAAACTTGGGAACTACTTTCGTTTTCAATGCTCTGATACCTTTAATCAATCTTCAGTGTCTTATAATAATGGAGATGTTACTAGTGAAGTATTAGAGTATATTATATTTGAAGGTGCCCATGAGTTGATAATACATGTCATATCACGTATTAATAGTGAAGAAAGTGTTCTCATAAAAACAACTTATGAAATCCTGCAACATATTTCTTGGTATTCACATGAATATTTTAGTGAGAATACACTTATTATGAGGAGTAAGGCACGGAGAAAACCCGTAGCACAAAAAGTTACTTGTTTGCAAGAAATATCATTGGAGAAGGACGAAGTTCCTTCCCAAGAAGAGGATGAACACGAAGAAGAACTGCTAATCTTTGAGGATATGCAACTACTGGACATGTGGGAGCAGGTGGATTACTGTTCTGGTAATTTGTCAAATTTATTCAAAGGGATGAGGAAATATAATGGTAATACTAACAAGCTTTATGATTATGAATGCATTCCTCTCTTTAAAGAATTTTTATCAACCAATACTCACATAAACGGTAATAATGTAAAACTCTTGGAATACATAGTTTATGAAGGGTCTCATGAGCTGCTTAGGAAAATTGGTATTATTACAAAAAGTAGCGATAATGAGGATTTATCAAGGTATCATAATATTATGGATTATATTGTCAATTATTTTCAAGAACATTTTAGTGGGAATGCACTTGTGATAAAGATTAAGGAGCTATGTAAAACAATAGTTCCCGAAACTAACATTTTGTAGGAACCACTACATAACAAGGAGGAACACCAAAAGGCTGAGGTTGAAGACAAACATAATTCTACTAATAATAAGTTTGTTAATGATGCCTCAGTCTCTAGTAATAATTAGAGCTAAATCAAAACTTGAGTCACTTAGATGGGAGTACTTGGTGAAAATAACTTGTGAAAACCTTGGAATGATGAGTCATTCTATTGAGATGTTTTGACATGTGTTGAGAAACACAAATGGTTTATGATGATGAAAATGTTGAGGCATGAGCCTTAGCCCTTTTACAAAACTGATGGTTGGGTTCGGATGCGATACCATTCGAATTTTACCGTACAACCACAATACCTAAATTGGGTAAGGCTTAGCTGGAAGTTTATATGCATTAGTATTAGTTCCCTCGCGGGAGAGGTTTGAGCTGAGGCTACCTCTCAATGTTGTCCACCTATGCAGTGCCCAAGATGACATATGGTCATGGTTGGGAGGCCATGCTCATAGGAGAGGTGCTTATACTAGGGTGTGTAAAGGAAAGGTTATGTTTGATTATCTGCATACTAAGTATGATGATTCAGGGTTATCCCTGACAGATGTATCGAATCTTATGGTGAAAGTGTACCACCTCTGCAGAGTGTCAAACTATTCGAATAGCCGCGTCCGCGGTTATGGACAGTTGGAGTGGCCATATTATTCCGTTGTCAGATGTTTTCAAAATAACTTATGATATGGATGATGAATCTTGACTTGACCACAACACGGTTGTGACTATGACACTAGCTTCCCAACTTAAGTGATTCTAGAATTTTATTTTATCTTTCTTTGTTTCTTAACTGAGCTTAGGTTTCAAACTTATTTTTACAAATAAACTTAGAGTTAGCATTTCCTACTAGAACTACCTTACTTGTTAGTGATAGTTTGCGAGTACTTAAAGAGTACTCATGGCTTTTGTCCCTGGCTATTCCTATGTCTAGACTATGAAGGAGACTACCAAGATGAAGGACAACAGGATGACTATGATAGCTAGGACTATCTTCCATCGTCAGCATTGCCTGTGACCCTGAAGATGGACCCCACCGCTACACTTATTATTTATTCCGCTACTTGTTGTATTAAGACTGGATCATGGGATCCTTTATTCGTGTAAGACCTTATTATGGTTTGTAATGGATGATGTACTGTGATATCCAATCTGTTATGTCTCGCAAAATGGTAATCCTGGGATTGTGATGTATGGCATATCAGGCATCTGGGATTAAAAATCCGGGTGTTGACAAGTTGGTATCAGAGCCATCCTGACCATAGGAGACCCTAGTTAGAATGGACGTACGAACAAAAACTTAGTTTCAAAACCAAAGTGAGTATTTATGAAAACTATTTCCTCTCTTACCCTTGGGAATTCTTTCTCTCAAAAAAAATTCTTGTTCCTCCAATTCTTATATTACTACATAAAATTTGACACACTTGATCACTTCACTAACTACCTCATACATAATTCTTATAGATATAGACTCGGTTCAGCAAGTTCTATCCGTTGGGCAACAGAGGCCAGCTGATCTTCGAGAGGGATCTTGATGCACTATCAGAGTACTTGGGACGCCCACATCCGGAATTCCTTGGAGCTCAACTTCCTGGACCCCCAGGAGGAGATTTATAATGGCTAGTCACCGCTGATCTTTGAGGAAGTATCGAAGCACCAACGTCTGGGAGGATCCAGTTCTCTGTGAGAGAGAACAACTGGCTAGATGGAGTAGCCAGGGCAATGCATGAAGCTCTCACACGTCGGTGTGCCCTGAGTGTCAACCAAATCCAAGGAACCTTCTTTGCTCACTATGCAAGGCGTGACTTTATGGGAATGCCAATGGAGAGGCCAAGTCACCCGGAGTTGAAGCGTCAGGTGGAGAACCTTGACTTCCTGCTGTACGACCGCGAGAAGGAATTGGACAACGCTAGGGAGTTCGCCAACCACAACCTTGCCATTTCCGCCCAGAAGGCCCAGACTTTCTCACTGCTTGTCAAGGACCGTCAGTCTCTTCGCTGCCAGCACGAAAAGAAGGATCGCACCATCGACCGTCTTCGCAAGAAGGTGGCCGACCTCGAGAAGACCATCAAGGAGCAAGAAGCTCAGATTGCAGCAAAGGAAGAAAAAGAGGAAGGTGAAGACATCCAGGGCGATATGGACTCTTATCGCAGCAATGATGATGACTTTCTGGAGGAGGATGCCATGGACTTCTACACTAACGATGATGACTCTGACTTCATCGATGATGATTAGATGCACTAGAGCACTATCTTAGCGTGAGGAGTATCGGTACCATTGTATCGTAGCTTACAGAATGGTTCTTAAAACCATCTGTTTTCCTTTGATGTTGTGATGTGTGTGTGTTTGTATCGTGTTCTTGTTTGAATGAATGAAAAGAAGTTAGTTGCAAAAACCGAGTCAAACTCAAAGTTTTAGCTTTGAAACCAAAACCATGAACCTTAGAACTTTCCCTCTTACCCCTTTATCTACCTCAATCTTCAGATGACTCGTGGAAACCCCGGAGGGAGTAGCTCATCGCAGGACCCAATGCTGTAGATTATGCAGATGCTAGTTACAGACCGTGAAGCAAGCAGGGCAGAACGCCAATCCAACCTAGTAACTCTGCAGCAGATAGCTCAAATGGCCCAAAAAACCAAGGGCATGGAAATCATGATCATCAAGGATCCAAGCTGAAAACTTCTAGAATACTAATCCCCCAATCTTTAGCACTTCAGAGAACCCGCTAGATACTGATGACTGGTTGCAGACAATGGATAACAATTTAGAAGTAGCCAGAGTTGTTGACAACGAGAAAGTTCTCTTTGCCACCCATTATTTGGCAGGAGATGCAAGAGCCTGGTGGAACATCATCCGCACGATGAACCATGGTCAAGTTATGACATGGGAAGCCTTCAAAATCAAGTTCAGCCGCACCCACGTGCCGCAGGGACTAGTCACCAGAATGAGGGATGAATTCAGAGAGTTAAATCAAGGAAGAATGACTGTAGTGGAGTACCGTGACAGATTCCTGTCGCTTGCCAGGTATGCACCCGATGAGATCAAGACGGAGGCCAAGAAGAAGGAGAGATTACCGAACAGACTACATGATGAGATGCAGACTGTCCTCGTCAAGATCCATTTCGAGGATCTCGAAGAGCTAGTCGACTCTGCCATTCAGATGGAAGGGAAGATTAACCAGGAAAACGACAACCGCAAACGTCATATGATGCACCAAGATGGATCCAACAACCACCAGAAGTACCGTCCCAACCCATCTACAGGATATGCACCAAGAAACAACCGACCCCCAATGTCTCGCCCAAGCTACCCCAACCGTAGCAGAGGCAATGTGAAGTCCGGAGGAAACAACAACAACCCGGGCAATACCAGCAATTTCAATCGTGCACCTCCCAAGAGCAACAACAACAACAACAACACTGCACCCAGAACTGGAAGCAATGTTGTGCCTATCGCAGCTAAAGACAAGTCTCAGATCACTTGTTTCGAGTGTGGAGTGAAGGGTCACTATTCCAATGAGTGTCCCAAGAAGACTGCCGCCACTGCCAATGTGAATGCCCCAGCTCAACAGCAGCGTGGTGTTCAACCAGGAAGAAAATTTTCCCCAGGGAACCCTCACAACCGCAACGGCCGTCTCTTCCACATGAACGCCGAAGAAGCCCAAGAAGCGCCTGATGTAGTGCTGGTATGTTTTCTGTCAACTCAGTTTTAGCAAGAGTGTTGTTTGATTCTGGAGCATCGCACTCATTTGTCACCGAAGAATTTGCATGCACTAGTAAGATTCACCCAACCAACCTGAAGCATGTCATGATAGTTCAAATTCCCGGTTCAACTACAAAAGCTTGAAAATTTGCAAAGCTATGCCTATCAGAATACATGGGATTATTTTTATGCTAATTTAATAGTACTTGGAACCAAAGGATTGCAAGTAGTACTAGGAATGGATTGGATGTCAAAGCATAAAGGACTGTTAGACTGTGTTAAGAAATCCATCACCATGACCAGTAGCTATGGAGTAACAGTAGAGCATGTATCTGAAACCTTACCTCGTCAATTCAAGTGCAACAAGAGTCTAGCCCTACCCACCATAGACCAAGTCAGAGTAATTTGTGAATACCCCGACGTATTCCCATATGAATTTCCCGGTATGCCCCCGGATAGGGATATTGAGTTCATTATTGAACTAATCCCCGGAACCGGACCCATAGCCCAGAGACCTTATAGCATGAACCCCCAGAGCTAGTAGAATTGAAGAAGCAGTTGGATGCTATGTTAGCAACGGTCTTAATTCAACCAAGATCATCGCCATGGAGATCACTAGTGTTATTCGTTGACAAGAAAGATGGAGGCAACCGTTTGTGCACTGATTACAGAAAGCTGAATGACGTCACCATCAAAAACAAGTACCCACTGCCGAAGATAGAGGATCTATTTGATCAGTTGACCGGTGCCCAAGTGTTCTGAAAGATTGATCTTAAGACTGGTTATCACCAACTTAAGATTCGTGCAACGGATATTCCGAAGACCGCCTTTACTACTCGTTATGGATTATACGAGTATACGGTCATGTCTTTTGGATTAACCAATGCCCCTACTTATTTCTTGAATCTCATGAATAAGATCTTTATGAATTTCCTAGATAAGTTTGTCGTTGTGTTTATCGATGATATCCTTATCTACTCCAAGTCAGAACAAGATCATGAGCAACATCTGATAATTATCCTGGAAACCCCGAGAGAGCATCGGTTGTATGCCAAGTTCAGCAAATGTGAGTTTTGGCTGAAAGAAGTAGGATTCCTAGGACATATTGTGTCTGCCGTAGGAGTCTCTGTTGATCCAGTCAAAATTAAAGATGTCGAAGAATGGGAAGCCCCAACCACTTAAACCCAAGTCCATTCATTTCTCGGATTAGCGGGATATTACCGCAAGTTCGTAGAAGGATTTTCGAGCATCGCCAGACCCATGACCCAATTGTTGAAGAAGGACAAGAAGTTTGAATGGACCGACAAATGTGAAGCCAGTTTCCAAGAACTGAAGAAGAGATTGATTTCAGCCCCAATATTGATCATGCCGGATATCAAGAAGCCGTTTGATGTATATTGTGATGCATACAAGATTGACCTCGGATGTATATTGATGCAAGAAGGCAAAGTCATTGCTTATCTGTGTCGGCAACTGAAGCAGCATGAGAAGAACTATCCGACCCATGACCTTGAATTAGCAGCTGTAGTTTTGGCATTGAAGACATGGCATCATTATCTTATGGGAAATCGCTGTGAGATTTACTCAGATCACAAGAGCTTGAAGTATATTTTCACTCAGAAGGAGCTGAATATGAGGCAAAGGAGATGGATAGAGTTAATCAAGGATTATGACCTGAACATTCACTATCACCCCGGCAAAGCCAATGTGGTAGCGGATGCTCTTAGCAAATTGCCGTGTAGGCTAAACACCATGATCAAGGAGAAGCAACCCAGTTTGTATGAGGAGTTGCAGAAGTTTAGAACCGAGCTAGTTAGCAAATGATTTTTAGCTAGCATTGAACTTCAACCCACTTTGATTAGCCAAATCAAGGAAGCCCAGAAAGGAAATGAAAGTATCGACAGAATCAAACGTTGTATTAGTACAGGAAAGGTACCTGGATTCACCGAAGACGAAGAAGGAGTTCTGTGGTACAAAGGATGTATCCGTGTGCCAGCAGATTTAGAACTAAAGAAAGTTATCATGCAAGAAGCTCATGATACTCTTTATTCTATCCACCCCAGAGGAACGAAGATGTATCAAGATTTGAAAGAGCAATTTTGTTGGCACAAGATGAAAAGAGAAATCGGAAGCTACATCGACAAGTGTGACATCTGTCAAAGATTCAAAGCAGGACATCAGAGACCTACAGGACTATTGCAACCATTGCGGATTCTGGAATGGAAATGGGATTTCGTCGGAATGGAATTTATCATCGGCTTGCCTACTTATAGTAGGGGAAATGACTCAATCTAGGTCATCGTTGATAGACTATCTAAGATAGCTCCTTTTATACCTGTCAAGACTACCTATCAGAGTTCGAAGCTAGCAGAGTTGTACATTGCTAGAATTGTTAGTCTACATGGAACCCCCAAGACCATAGTATCAGATCGAGGAACCCAATTTACCTCAACATTTTGGCAGAAAGTCCAAGAAGGATTGGGAACCAAGTTGAACTTCAGCACAGCTTATCACCCACAAACTGATGAACAGACTGAAAGAGTCAACCAAATCTTGGAGGATATGTTGAGAGCTTGTGTTTTGGAGTATGGATCAAAATGGGAAGACTGTCTGCCTTTCACAGAATTTTCTTACAACAATAGTTGCCAAGCCAGTTTCCAGATGGCCCCATTTGAGTTCCTATACGGAAGGAAGTGTCGAACCCTTTTGAACTGGTCGCAGGTAGGAGAGAGTCAGATCTTTGGACCCGACGTTCTCCGAGAAGTCGAAGAGAAGGTTCACAAAGTCCGTGAGCACCTCAAGACCGCCTAGTCCAGACAAAAGAGTTATGCTGACAAGAGAAGAAGAGACCTGAATTTCAATGTCGGAGATTTCGTGTATCTCAAGGTTTAACCACTGAAGGGAACGCAATGCTTTAGTCTGAAAGAAAATTTGGCCCCCAGATATATCGGACCCTTCAAGATTCTAAATCACCGAGGAGAAGTATCGTATCAACTGGAACTGCCAGAAGAGATGTCAGCCATCCATAGTGTGTTCCATATCTCGTTACTTCGCAAATGCCTAGAAGTGCCGGAGATAACCGAAGTTTTCATGAACATCGATCACCGAGCTGTTGATATCAACAAGGATCTGACGTATCGTGAAGTGCCCATCCATATCTTGGAGGAAGCTTACAGAACCACCAGGACCCGGAGTATCAAGTTTCTCAAGATTCAATGGAGCAACCATACCAAAGAGGAAGCCACTTGAGAGCGGGAAGATTACATTAGGACTGAGTTCCCAGATCTCTTTAGTTCCTAGTTTTCTTTCTTAAATCTCGGGACGCGATTTTGTTTAAGGGGGAAGGTTTGTAACATCCCAAAACTTAATCCAAAGTTAATCAAGATCAAATTTACCCAATATGGGCTTAACAAAAACTTTTCCATTTAAAATATTGAAGCATTCATATGCGTGTGCATTTACATTAGGAGTTCATTTGAATTTCCATGTTTGAGTGATCCATTGGTTGTAAAATGTTTCTAAGGTGAATTACACATCATCTAGATCCCAAAGAAAAAGAAATCACAAAGAATAAAATAAGGAAATGGTCATTTGTGCCAATATAACTAACTAGGACACTTTGGGTGTTCCTAGGACTCAAATGCCAATAGAGACAATTGTGGTTCTTTGCACCCCTTGTTAGTACAAATAGTGATGTGCCAAGGCCCACTTTGTGATCTCCCAAAAACTTTCAAACTCTAATTTTAAATGACATTTGAAAATTGAATCCAGTGTATGTATCAAGATCACACTAATTCAAAAACCACTAAAATGAACTCCAATTCAAAATCCCAAGCAAACATATATGCTCAAGCATAAGTTACACCACTCCACCAAAAATCTTCCAAAAATTCAAATATTTTCTTCATGCAGCCATTTGATCGAACACATTGTGAGCAGAATCAAAATGGCCTAAATTATACTATTTTTGATCAAATTTGGTCGAGCCATTTGAACCTAATTCAAGTCCTTTGTCTCCCCAAGACCCAACCAAGCCATCAAAGACCTACCCAAGGGCCTAGGGCAACAGTTCCACGCCACCCCGACGCCATGCTCGCCGGTCGAGCATGCGCAGCTCGCAGCAGACCGCCAGCCCTTCTCCACCATTCCAGGGAGTGAGGCGCCACCTCACCGCCTCCCACGGTCCACCCCATGGCCGCAGATAGCCTATGGACCACCCCACAGCCTCGCCGCCCTTTCTCTCTACGTGCAGCTAGAGCGCGCCATAGCGCGATCGCCGCCAGCACGCCACAAACCATGCCTCGACACCAAATCACACACGCCGCTCTGCCTTGAACCCAACAACCCGCCAGACACGGCCGTGCACCGCCGCACGACCCACAGTCGCCATGATCACCGTCGATCACTGCCTCTGTCTCCCAGAGCGCGTGAAGCCCCCCGACCACATGCCACCGCCCCTATCCGCGCCATTGCACCGTAGCTAACCGCCAGCAGACCGTGCACCGTCCGCCTACCTCGCCCACACCGGTAGCCCTCTGTAACGCCCTCGCCGTAGACGCCAGGCCACACCCGTCGGTCCCCTCGTCGAGCCTATATAAGGAGGACACCCCATCACCATATCTTCACACCATCTCACTCCCCTCTCTCCACTGATCATTTCCCCTCTCTCGCTGGAGCCGCTCGAGCAGCCGTTCGCCGGAATTCCACCGGAGGTAGCCGTTGCAGAGGAGGAGACGTAGTCGTCGATTTCGTCCACCTCAGCCCCTGCTGCGACTTCGCCTGAGCGCGCCATTGCCGTCCAGTTCGTTCGCCTACCTCGCCGCACTAGCTGGAGCCCTGGTACGTCCCCAGTAGACCCCCACCGGCCATTTAGGGTTCGGTCTCGCCATCGACAAGTCCATCGTCAACGACGACCGTGGACCGTCGATCTGTGTTCTAATCGTGTGGCCCAGATTGCCCCATACCGCTTCAGGTTTTATGTGCCACTGACATGCGGGACCAACCTGTCAATCGCCCTCTACGCCGCTGTGCATTACTGGGCTGGCCCATTTAATTTCCCGCGCTGATCTAGTTATTTCAAATTAGGTTTTTCTATTTAGAATTAAAATCAATTCTATCCCTTAGTTCAAAACTCAATTCAAAGAGTTTTACAAATCCAAATGGAGTGATTCCAGTTTTGTTAGAAAGGTAATAAAAATCTCTATCCAAGCCCGTTGTATTTAAATCAGTTAGAGTTAGAGATCTCTCCTAGTAAAAATAACAAGACAGAAGAATTTGCACATTCAAATATTTTTCTAAAATCAACCATAATAGCTTTTGAGTTGATTCCAATTCTCAAAAATCACATTTAACCATACCTATCTAAATATGTAATAATATTAAGGTTTGCATGTAGTGAATTTGGACTAGTACCAAAATAATGCTATATAGGCATTTCTAGTCACTTTAAATCATTAAATATTAAACTTAAACTTATTAAAATGTGATCCAACATTTAAATCACATTCCCATATGTTAGAATATGTGGTGATGACATGTGTCCACATGATCCCATATTTTAATTAGAGAATATTAAATCTTAGTTAATTTCAATGAGTAGAAATTACTTTTCTCAAATAAAAATAAGGAACCTAGTTAATTAACCTTGTGATGCTTGTGATGATAATAGATCATCAAATGGTGCCTTAATGTGCTAAGTAGACTAGTTCAGTATTGTTTGGTGATTGTGCATCCCGTATGTATTTATAGATGATAGTACCGACCAATCTTTCGAGGAGGAGGAGTTCTACCAAGAGGAGGAGGAAGAAAACTTCAACCACCACACTACACAAGGCAAGCTAGTACTATAAAAGTTAACCCTTCCAAGTTTTACTTGCAAGCCTAGCACTTCAAGTAAACAGAGCAAGCTATTGTTAGCAAGCTAGATTTAAGCTAGATAACCTAAGCAAGATGCATTAGGCATGCTTTGGTTATACCCTTTGAGTTATACCTACTCCAAATGTTATTTACAAGCTTTAATTTCTTTACTTTACCAAAATCCTTTACTTGTTTGAAGGTAGCATAAAAAGTATAAAACTTGACCTATCCAGATAAACTTAGATGTCATTCTATGTCATGAGATTGATCTTAACATCCCACATTAGTGAACACACTTAACTTAGTAGCTTAGAACTAAATCAAAACTTGAGTCACTTAGATGGGAGTACTTGGTGAAAATGACTTGTGAAAACCTTGGAATGATGAGTCATTCTATTGAGATGTTTTGACATGTGTTGGGACACACAAATGGTTTATGATGATGAAAATGTTGAGGCATGAGCCTTAGCCCTTTTACAAAACTGATGGTTGGGTTCGGATGTGATACCATTCCAATTTTATCGTACAACCATAATACCTGAATTGGGTAAGGCTTAGCCGGAAGTTTATATGCATTAGTATTAGTTCCCTCACGGGAGAGGTTTGAGCTGAGGCTACCTCTCAATGTTGTCCACCTATGCAGTGCCCAAGATGATAGATGGTCATGGTTGGGAGTCCATGCTCATAGGAGAGGTGCTTACACTAGGGTGTGTAAGGGAAAGGTTATGTTTGATTATCTGCATACTAAGTATGATGATTCAGGGTTATCCCTAACAGATGTATCGAATCTTGTGGTGAAAGTGTACCACCTCTACAGAGTGTCAAACTATTCGAATAGCCGCGTCCGCGGTTATGGACAGTTGGACTGGCCATACTGTTCCGTTGTCAAATGTTTTCAAAATAACTTATGATATGAATGATGAATCTTGACTTGACCACAACGGGGTTGTGACTATGACAGTAGCTTCCCAACCTAAGTGATTCTAGAACTTTATTTTATCTTTCTTTGTTTCTGAACTCACCTTAGGTTTCAAACTTAACTTTACAGATAAACTTAGAGTTAGCATTTCCTACTAGAACTACCTTACATGTTAGTGATAGTTTGTGAGTACTTAAAGAGTACTCATGGCTTTTGTGCCTAGCTATTCCTATGGCCAGACTATGAAGGAGACTACCAAGATGAAGGACAGCAGGATGGCTATGATAACTAGGACTATCTTCCATCGTCAGCATTGCCTGTGACCCTGAAGATGGACCCCACCGCTACGCTTATTATTTATTCCGCTGCTTGTTGTATTAAGACTGGATCATGAGATCCTTTATTCGTGTAAGACCTTATTATGGTTTGTAAGGGATGATGTACTATGATATCCAATTTGTTATGTCTCGCAAAAATGGTAATCCTAGGGTTGCGATGTATGGCATAACAGGCATCTGGGATTAAAAATCTAGGTGTTGACAGTTTCGGAAACGTCACATGCAGAGGGAGAGGATCAAGGGAGAGAGCACACGGACCATACCTTGATAAGTGGCCGAAAGGGCGAACCCTTCCTCTCTAGCGACATGCAGGTACATGAGCTCAGTGGGAAGGTGCAGGGGAGCTATATGGGGGCTATGGAGAGGATCTTAGGTGCGAGGGAGGGTCGAGATTGACCACACTCGTGCCTGCTAGAAAGAACCCGAGGAGGTTTCTCCTTCTCCTCCCGAGAAGCAGAGCAAGAGAGAGCTCTCTGGGTTCTGAGGGAAGGAAGAAGGGATGGAGGGGAGTAGAATGGAGGGACAGGGGCGAGCTGCAAGGGCCTCTGGCCTTTTATTTATAAGGAGGGGTCCATGGTGGAATGGGTGCATGGAGAGCTTGGAAGAGAGGTGTTGGCTAGAGATTGGGAAGCTTGGGCGGTGGTGTTGGTCATGTGGGTCAATTAGAGAGTGGGGAGGGACAAAGAGGTGGTTGCTGCAACAAGTTTTGGAAGATTTCTTGGCATGTTGTGGTTGTCCCTCTCTCTCTCCTCTCAAACAAGCACCAAAGACAAGTGAGAGGGGGGTTGCTACAGTCTAGCTACAGTGGTACTCGACTAGAGTGTGTTCTGGTGCTAGTGGTGATCAATTTTGGGCATTGTTGGTGGGTTGATGGGGGAAGGGATCATGGTTTGGTTCAAACTCCAAATTGTTCAAGATAATGATCATGAATAAGTTTTTAGTTCTTGATCTTTGTAAGGTGAAGTAATGCTGCTGGTAACTGGATATGGTCAAGGTACATCTCCAAGATGTGTTTGGGATTTATTTGAGGATTTTTGATCCTTTTTTATATCAAAAATTCAAATAGTGCTGAATCTGTTTTATGTAATTCTTTTGAATAAATTGAATTGTACTAGATGTGTTTTTGGTTTGAGATGGTCCCAAAGAAGGTAGGAGGAAGGTGTGAGCTTCTGACCAAGTAGGCTAGTTGATAAGATTTGTAGGAAAAGTTAATTTCTTTCCTGCAAAACCATCAAGAACAAGTGGTTTAAGAGGTGATCTAGCTAAGGGCAAGAGTGGGCCTTTGTAGTCCTTAGGATGGTGTACAAGATGGTTCAAGTGGATTACCAAAAATGCACAAGGGTTGAGAAAAAGAGGCATTCAAAGAAGTGATAATGGAATAGTTTCTAGACTTAGTGAAATTTAGCAGATTTAGGGTTTTTGACTAGGAGGTGAGTGGGGATGTTTTTGATGGGTTTAAAGGTATCAAGGCATCATCAAGTGGATGATGTTGAAGTGTAGATTGAGTATAATAGATCCATGCTTGATATTGGTCTTCAGTGACTTGGAAACTTCTAGAATGGATCACTTTAGAATTGATCTGGATAAAGGTTTTAGATGATCACCTAGTGGCTAGAGATCAGATCCAGCTTGTATTCTTGCTTAGGGTTTGGTGATATTAAGGTATCTTGATGCAAGAGGATGAGCTCCTTGATTAGCTCACTTTAGTTCCTAAGCAAACAAGTCAAGCAGCAGATCAAGGCAACTCATCTTACAAACAAAACAAATCTACTACCAGGGTTATCATCAAGCCTAGCTTTGGATAAGGATGGGTATTTTTAAAAGGTTCTGTTTTGAAGTAGCTAAGAGTCTCTTGGTATTTCTACCAAGAGTAGAATTCAAAAACTTTATAAAAAGGTTTTTGAGAAACCTAGCGGCAAGAGTAGTTGAAAGCTCTGTCTTGAAAACATAAGGAGATTATATCATATAAATCTCCATAATTTTGTCAATAGAAGCTACTAAAATAGCTAGGGTTGCAAAGGCACCTTGGCTTAGGTTTTTGAAATACCAGAACATTTGAGAATATGTAAAATGAGCCAAGACAGTTTTGTTAACTAGCTTTTGTCAATTGATGGCGAGGTAAGGAGTATATAATATGTTATACATTCAGATGCATAAGTAGAGACAAACAATAAGCAAACACTTCAACACTTAACAAGAAAAAGTTTTTGTTCCCCCTGATTTTTGTATTCTAGATAAGTAATCAGGATTGTTGAAATTGGGATGTTACAGAGCTTTCCCCCATAAAAGAATCTCGTCCTGAGATTCAGGAGAGTAGGGTTAGGGTATTTTGTGCTGGAGTTAGTGCTGTGCGTTTCTCATGTACTAACTTGCGGACTTCGTCTTTGAACGTGGTTACTACAGTGGTGGAGCTGAGCTTCAATCTTCTTGGATGCATGGAGAGTTGAGCAGGTTTCGGTCCTGATTGTGTTGGATTCTCTTCTTTCTATAAGGATCTATGATGTTTCTCAGAAGGGCTTATCGTATCCTAGTTTACGTCTTTGGGCTCTAACTTCTATGGTTTCTTCTAGCAGCGGGTCATTCTATTTTGTGGGAAAGACGCAGGTCTTTCCCCCTTAGGGTTAAACTAGGGTAGCTCGGGAATACATCAGTCCTTCTTTCTTAGAGTCGTCGGATGATGCTTTTAAGATGGTCGCCAGCCTTATGTCTAGAGTTGAAGCCTTCAGATGTCGTCCACAAACTAGGTTTTATGACGCTCATATACTACTTTTATTCGTACTTAGTCTATCGGAATAGTTGAATTAGTGGATCTTCTGGAAAGGTTAGAACTGGTAGAGTTAGCGAACTGGCAGTCCTTCAGGTTGTCTTCAGCTGAAGTAGTAGAGAGGCTTCGTGATATCTTCAGTTAGTTTCTGATATGCTAACTCGCGACTTGATGCTTGACGGATAGATGTCGAAACTGGAAATCATGGTGAAGTATTTTCCGGTAGACACTCTTCCTGGTTTGAGTGGGAAAGACGTAGTATTTCCACCTTAGAGCTTGGCTAAGGTCCTTCGAGAATGGTGCAGATCTTCCATCTTGAAGTGTTGGCGTGATGCTAAACAAGGTTTTATCTCCTTGGGTTTTGAGTTGAGGTACTCGGGTGATGTTCTATCACGTAACCCTTGTCGGGGTGGTTTTCTAGCGAAGTTAGCTCGAGGCAAGTTAGTGGTTAATGATGCTTCTTGCTAGTCTTCAGTCAAAGTAGAGACATCCAACTTCGGAGTTGTCTTCACACAATCAGGTCTTCGGGAACTAGGGGTATTGTAGCTTCTAGGGAGGAACTTCCCGTTGATTTGGGTGGGGTCAATTAGAATAGTTAGTCTTTTAGGGGCTATCGGAAATCCTAATATACCGAAGGTTAGTGGGGTTAGGTCTTCACTTCTTGCCCTAGGTTCGCAGGTCTTATGGTTTCTTGTGGGTGATGAGGGTCATTTGGTGGTAAACTTCTAGCTTCAACAGGACTCTTGCTAAATTTAGCCGATGAAGAGTGGAGTGTTGCGCTGTCGGCCAGTCTTGAGAGGTAAGTTGGACGGGGTATGCCATCCTGCGGAGGTGGAGTAGTTGAGTTGTTCTATCTTGACGATGTTGAACTTCTGGTTCTCGCGATGCTTTTCCTCTCATAACTCCCGAGGTTTGTCTGGTTCTCGTTAGCGACAACTAACGTGGGGTTTCCTGAGTTACTAGGCAGGGTATAAATTTTTTAAACTAGTTGTCTTGGGTCAAACAAGCCAGAACATACATACAAGGTGAACAGAGCGACATGGTTACAATGTTCTCCTCAAACAACCCACATCAAGAAACACAATATGCACGTAGGCAAGCAATACGGTCTACCATAGGGACCAAGAAGTTAACTACTCGTGATGTAGGGGAACCCTATCTTAGGGAGGTTGATCCTAGAGATCACGAGATTGAGGTTTGGGTCACTATCTTGCGAATGAAGCCTTCGTCGTGTCATCGGACGCTTCTCGATAGTGTAGAACTTGATTTCTTCTGATTATGAGGATTCCACTTGTAGGGCGATCTTGTAGTCTCCTTGTGTTTACTGGTAGTTGCTTCTCTTTATCATGTTCTCATCGTCTTTACCTAATTCAAGGTCCTATTTTTTTGAAATCCGTATGTGTGAAATTTGGATGAGAGATAGAGGAAGTCATGTTCAAAATCATTTAAACTAGAGTGAGATAAGAAGTAGAATCTTTCGAAATGTCTTGAGGAATTAGTTTTTGAAAGCCGGTGTTTCCAAAAATAGTTTTCCTATCTAACAACCATGCTAACTAAGGTTCTCGTACAGTCAGGATGGCTCTGATACCAAGTCTGTGGGGCCCCCGGATTAATCCTCCGAGAATCCCTGTTATGCATACACCACGATCCCATGATCAGTTAGTCATGGCACATAACCGACAAGTATCAAAGTAAACATCCATACTTAAGCGGATACATATCATACCTTACATGCCATTATGGCTACATCAGTAATCATCAGCAGAACTTCATCAAGCGTAGAGACCGAGCCATGCCTTGACCTATAGGCAACTGACTGGGAGAACGCCCTAGCTCGCATAGCCGTCAACTTCACCTTCTTCTTGATATCTGACCAAGTTAATAGCCATGGACAATGCCAGTGAGTACTTTGAATGTACTCACAAACCACCTTAAGAGAGTAATAATAATAAGAGGATATGTAATATGGCTGTGGTAGTTGGAGGGATGGAAGAGAGGTTCTTTTCTCAAATAGTTTCTCTTGTAGATATAGCATCTACATAGCTTTGTTGAAAACTTTTGTAAAACATTTTGGAAACCTTTTTGAAAGTTTTGGAAAACGCTAGGATTGGGTCAACCATTTGCTTCTTCCTTCTGGTCATCACATGACCAAACTCCTTTCCTTCCTTTCCGACCATCCCAGGGTCAAATCATTTCCAAAGCCTTTGCATTTCCGAAGTCCTTTTTGAAATCAAAACCAGCAGCGCTCTACAACAACCTTCCAACTGTACATAACCACGGACATGGCTATTCGAATAGATTTACACTCTGCAAAGGTTGTACACTTTACCCACACCATCCAGGTACCCTGCCCTGATCTACGCAAATCGTGGGTCGAGTAACCAATCAAGGCTCTCCGGATGCCACTCTAGCATAGGCCCTACACTATGAGTTGTTCCCCTCAAGACCGAGACGTCTGGATCCACGGACCAACCGGAGCACCCCACTCAGACCTGGAGGGGGCACTTTCAATGAAGGGCTCATAGTATCGCTCGGTCACTCGCATGGGTGATCCTGTTTCCTCTAGGTGACTGTTTAACAGTTGACCCTTTATGTAAAAGAACCCTAGAATTCGAGGGAGTTGTTCCCTTATAAGTAGTTGTGAGAATTCCTACACCAGAGCAGCAAAATTCAAGTCTAGCCCTGTCCCATTCCAGAGTAGTGTGGTTGCACGAGTTAATTGTTCTGGCAAAACTACAAAGAACCAGGTGCGTTTTTGTAAACATTGTCTCCTCCTTTCCAGCATCATTTGTAAAACCAAAAAAAATTCTTTCTTAAATCTCTCTTGGTAGGTCAAACTCACCAAGGTTTTATCATAAAACATTTTTTTAAACCTTTTTCCGGGGTCTTCCCATCCTAAAGATTTGCTTGACTAAAACGGGGTCTCCAAAGGGGTATGGTGTTATACACCAACTGTTATACTATGGAGCAGTAGGTGCCATCAAGGGGGTTGTACTTAGTAGTACAAAAATGTAATAGTTTGGAGGAGCCAAGCCACTACTAAATATAGATCATCATATAATAAAACAATGCAGTTTTCATAAAAACTAGGTAAAACATGCATAAATAAAACAGTAGGACAAGGCTTATGAGCAAGAAGGTGGCTTGCCTGAGGATCAGCAATATGGCAATATTTCCATGGACTTCTTAGAATGCCAATAATAACCAATAATAATAACCATCTTCTTCTGGTCTCTGATATAATCTATCGGTATGGATCACATGCAAGCAAACAAAGGGAACAATCAATACAAGACATACAATCACGAATACCATACATCGAACAAACATCCAACACCTTACTCACTTCTGTAAGTTTTGATAGGTTTAGTTTGTTGCATTTAGAAATACTTTAATGGCCTTTATGGATATGCCTTTGTGATTTACTTGTCAAATACCACCTAATGAAGGGGTTTTGAACTAACACTTGGGTATGTAGGATACCAATGTGAAAAATGATATCTACAGATAAGTATTGGAATAACAAGGCCAACAAAAGTGGTTTCATTATTTTATATTTTTTCTATATTTAGTTATGAGTTCTCTAGTCAAATAACTTCTAGTTTAGGTGAAAAATTCACCAGAAAATTTCTGTAGTTCCAAAAATTATTTCCTTGGATGGTTAATTAGGATTTGATGGACTTATCTAGTGGGAGTTGTAATCACCTCAAAATATTCACCAGAATGCCATTGGGGAATTCCCAAAAGTCATTTCTGTTGTATATTTGTCTTTTTAACTAGATTAAATCTAAAGCGACGTTTGATATGATTCAAAGGAAAAATGTTAGGTACTTGGAGTACCTTTCTTCAGAAATTGGAATCAACCTTTTTGGATTTGCAAATCTTCTGATTTGATTTATTTAGTGATAAGACCACATACAAAAGTGTTTAATTCATTAAAATTCAACAGAGGCTCGAAAATTCTTGAAGTCTTGGGTGATTATAGGTATTGAGGTACACATCATTGAGAGTTGGAATTAGGTCAATAACAAATTTTGTTTGATCTAGAGAAATTCCTAAGGCAGATTAGGGTTGTTTTTGTTATTTTTTCTATGGGCAAAATAGGAAGCAAAAGACTATGGGGCCAGGGTGACATGCAAGGTACCACTAATATCTTTCAGTACAAGGTGGTTTTGTTCAAATTTGGGTTGTAGAACTCACAAAAGCATTTTATTAGTAGAAATGATACATCTGAGTGGGTGATTTACTATAATTACTTTAAACTATATTTTGGCCCACTTGTTGTACATGCATGTTAGGGGAAATACTAAGGAATTTGTATAAATTTAGATCTGGGCATAAATAGATGTTTTTAATTTTTAAATCTATTTAAAGCAACTAGCTATTGACAGATCTAGAAAAGAAGTCCAAAAAGGAAAAAGGGGCAGGGACTGGCTGGGCTGGTTTTTGGCCGAATACGGGTCGAGTGAGGCGGATTTGGCCCAAGTGGTCGACGCCGTGCGTGGGAGTGCGGTTCAAACCACTGATATCCGGGACCTATGGTTAGTGAGGGCGGAGGGGCGAAGAGGTACGGGGTGATGGTGCCTGTTGGATTAGGCGGGGATCTACGGCGCGGGGTCGTCGTGTTCGACGAACAGCCCTGGCGGCGGCGGAAACCCTAGGCCGACGGGACGGCACGGGGGAGGCTCACCGGGGGCTCGCAAACGGCCAAGGAACATCAGAGGTGACACGGAACTCGGAACCGAGCACAGGGAGGGGCGGCGAGGTGGGGTTCGACGTCTGGAGCGGTCTCTTTGCGGGGGCATCAGAGGCGAGATCACCGGAGCTCGGTGGCGCAACAGAGCCAGAGATCCCTAGGCAAGGAAAGGAGGGAGGTCAGATGCATAGGATCATGGGGGTTTCGAAAACGTCACATGCAGAGGGAGAGGATCAAGGGAGAGAGAGCACCCAGACCAAACCTTGAGAAGTGGACGAAAGGGCAAACCCTTCCTCTCCAGCGACATGCAGGTATAGGAGCTCGGTGGGAAGGTGCATGGGAGCTATATGGGGGCTGTGGAGAGGATCTGAGGTGCGAGGGAGGGTCGACATTTACCACACTCGTGCCTGCAAGAAATAACCCGAGGAGGTTTCTCCTTCTCCTCCCGAGTAGCAGAGCAAGAGAGAGCTCTCAGGGCTCTGAGGGGAGGAAGAAGGGATGGAGGGGAGTAGAATGGAGGGATAGGGGCGAGCTGCAAGGACCTATGGCCTTTTATTTAGAAGGAGGGTCCATGGTGGAATGGGTGCATGGAGAGCTTGGAGGAGAAGTGTTGGCCAGAGAGTGGGCAGCCTGGGCGGTAGTGTTGGCCGTGTGGGTTAGTTAGAGAGTGGGGAGGGACAGAGAGGTGGCTGCTGCAACAAGTTTTGGAAGAGTTCGTGGCATGTTGTGATTGTCCCTCTCTCTCTCCTCTCAAACAAGCACCAAAGACAAGTGGGAGGGGGGTTGCTACAGTCTAGTTATAGTGGTACTCGATCAGAGTGTGTCCTGGTGCTAGTGGTGATCAATTTTGGGCGTTGATGGTGGGTTGATGGGGGAAGGGGTCATGGTTTGGTTCAAACTCCAAATTGTTCAAGATAATGATCATGAATAAGTTTCTAGTTCTTGATCTTGGTAAGGTGAAGTAATGCTACTGGTAACTGGATATGGTCAAGGTACTATGCCAAGATTTGTTTGGGATTTATCTAAGGATTTTTGATCCTTTTTATATCAAAAATTCAAATAGTGCTGAATCTGTTTTATGGAATTGTTTTGAAAAAATTGAATTTTACTAGATGTGTTTTTGGTTTGAGATGGTCCCAGAGAAGGTAGGAGGAAGGTGTGAGCTTCTGACCAAGTAGGCTAGTTGATAAGATTTGCAGGAAAAGTTAATTTCTTGCCTGGAAAACCATCAAGAACTAGTGGTTTAAGAGGTGATCTAGCCAAGGGCAGGAGTGAGCCTTGGTAGTCCTTAGGATGGTTACAAGATGGTTCAAGTGCATTACCAAAAATGCACAAGGGTTGAGAAAAGGAGGCATTCAAAGAAGTGATGTTGAAATAGTTTCCAGACTTTGTGAAATTTAGCAGATTTGGGGTTTTTGACTAGGATGTGAGTGGGGATGTTTTTTGATGGGTTTAAAGGTATCAAGGCATCATAAAGTGGATGATGTTGAAGTGTAGATTGAGTAGAATATATCCATGCTTGATATTGATCTTAAGTGACTTGGAAACTTCTAGAATGGATCACTTCAGAATTGATCTGGTTAAAGGTTTTAGATGATCACCTAGTGGCTAGTGATCAGATCCAGCTTGTATTCTTGCTTAGGGTTTGGTGACCTTAAGGTATCTTGATGCAATGGGATGAGATCCTTGAGTAGCTCACTTTAGTTCCTAAGCAAACAAGTCAAGCAACAGCTCATCTTACAAACAAAACAAATCTACTACCAGGGTTATCATCAAGCCTAGCTTGGGATAAGGATGGGTATTTTTATAAGGTTGTGTTTTGAAGTAGATAAGAGTCCCTTGGTATTTCTACCAAGAGTAGAATTCAAAAACTTTATAAAAAGGTTTTTGAGAAACCTAGAGGTAAGAGTAGTTGAAAGCTCTGTCTTGAAAACATAAGGAGATTATATCATATAGATCTCCATAGTTTTGTCAATAGAAGCTACTAAAATAGCTAGGGTTGTAAAGGCACCTTGGCTCAGGTTTTTGAAATGCCAGAACATTTGAGAATATTTAAAATGAGCCAAGACAATTTTGTTAACTAGCTTTTGTCAATTGATGGTGAGGTAAGGAGTATATCATATGTTATACATTCAGATGCATAAGTAGAGACAAACAACAAGCAAACACTGCAACACTTAACAACAAAAAGTTTTTGTTCCCCCTGATTTTTGTATTCTAGACAAGTAATCAGGATTGTTGAAATTGGGATGTTACAATCTTGATGTTGGGTGAAGCGCGCCACTCAATATTTGCCTCACTTAGGATTAGATGGAGGGAACTACTTGTTGGTAGACGGAGGGATGATAGCACTTACGGTGACTATAAAGCTGTTGTCATTCCTTTTGTATCAACTTGGGAACCGAGGATAACTCACGGAACATTGTCCATGCCATGGGATATATCCTACGGGGTATAGTCCCTTAATAGCACAGTATTTCGATTGATGTCGATTGCTGTCTATTGTGGTTATGACGGATGATGTGAGCGGTGGTTGCTACCTATTCGTCCATATATGGAGCTCCTCCCACACATATCATAAATGGTATTATTCCTTATAATAATTTTGATCACTCTTTCTAATTACTAGCGGTGGATCCACTACTCCCTGAGAACTCTTTCCATCATCTTGCAAACTTTCGTAATCATACTTGCATTCTCTTATTTACTTATAGCTCTTGTTTACTTATTGTTCTCTTAGTTAAAAATCCAAAAATATCTTTTACACAAAACTCTCATTTTATCTTGTTACTTAGAACGTTATTTAGCATTACTATTTCAGTATTTAGTTCAAAGAGTTATTAGACTTCAGATTCCTGCTCCTTGTGGGATCGATATCTTTATTTAGAAACTAACAACAAACGATCTGTGCACTTGTAGTCATCAACACCCACATAGATCTAGAATACCATAGTGATAAATCCATATAGATAAATCGATAGTCTCATGACACAATACAGAACAACATAGTCTCACACAAGGAAACCAAATAGCGAATACATAAGTTCAACACTAAATGGGGACAAGTGGGGATAAGAGAAAACGATAAAAGGGCAAATGAGCTTGTTCCCGACCCATGTAAATCCCCTCAACACCTAATAGAACTACTTCTTCCCCTTTGGCATTGAAATGGCAAAAGGGAAAGAGCGATGCTAGCGTCCCGAGAAATCACTCCTTGTCCTCATCCTCATTGTAGGCCTCCCCATTCTCATCCTCATCCTCAGCGGGTGGCGGGGTAGGCTCCCTCAGGAACAAGAGATGCTCCAAGTCACCATAGCTGATGTCTGACATGTTCCACTATGCATACGGAGTGGGAGCAGCCTGGGTAGGAGGGGGTCCTGATGCTTCGAAGACGTGGTGAATGATAAGCTACTGGGTGTGAGAAATATCATGGTGCTACCAGTATGCCTCATACTGTCCCTTATGAGTATCTACAACCATGCACAAAATGTTACACTGAAACCAAGTGAGTTGCTTCACCTCTCGGGCAACAGACGACACATAAGGTCTTCTCCCACTCGCTCTAGCATCTCTCATAAGTGACTTTGGAGCTGTAGTGGGGTGAGAGGTCTTCCTAGACTTGTTGTAAATCTTCTTTACTTTGTGTTCAACATCAAGGTTTCCACTAAAATCCTCATGAGGAAGCATATGCTTGATGAGCATCATAATGAAAGGAGCATATGGAATGGAAAGCATGTTGTAATAGCATCATGTCAACTCATGGTAGATAAAGTCCATCACATCCAACCTGTAAATCATAGCCCAATCTTCATTGGTGGAACATTCATAAGCAAAGGCAAGCAGCTCTACAAGGTAACCACGGATAATGTCATTGTCCCCCCACTTGGAGTGATGGAATCACGGAAAATACTAACTAGATGAGCATAGAGTGGGGAGAGACCTACCACCCTTGCCCATGATACATTGCAAATGTATCTATAATTTTTGATGTTCCATGCTTGGTTTTATCCACTTTCTTGTGTTTTGTCCAGACTTTGGAGTACTTTTCATATTATTTCTTGGACTAACCTATTAACAAGAGCCACAGTGCCAGCTGCCTGTTTTCTGCTGTTTTTGGTTCTAGGAAAGTCAGAAAATGAATATTATCGGAATTGGACGTTACAAAAGCCAAAGTGCCTATTTTTTGGAAGTCATCAGATGACAGAATACGAGATGGAGAGGGGCCAGAGGCCGGCCACACCACCTGGCCGCGCGAACAGGCTTGGCCCGTGCCAGGGGGTGGTGTGGTGGCCCCTGGCACCCCCTCGGCCTCCCCTTCCGCCTATAAGATGCCCTCGGGACGAAAACCCTAAGGGCCCGATCAAAAATCCACGAAAGAGTCTGTAGCCGCCATCATCTCCATCCCTAGATCGGAAGGGATCTAAAGCTCTTCCCGGCACCCTGCCGGAGAGGGGAATTCACCCTGGAGGCCTTCTTCATCACCACACAAGCCTCCGGTGTGATGCATGAGTAGTTCATCCTTGGACTACGGATCCATGTAGTAGCTAGATGGCTGGTTCTCCTCCTTTGTGCTTTCATGTTTAGATCTTGTGAGCTCCGATCAAGATCATCTATTTGTAATTCTGCATATTGTGTTTGCAGGAATCCGATGGATATTGAGATGCTATTTTAGATTGATTATTGATTCTATCATGTCTTTGTTATTTGTGATCTTGCATGCTTTCCGTTGTTAGTAGCTATCTTGGACAAGTAGATGCTAACAACTCCAAGAGTTAGTATTTATGCTCGATAGTGGGTTCATGCCTCTGGTAATCTGGGGAAGTGACAGAAATCTCTAAGGTACTAGATGTGCTGTTGCTACTAGGGAGAAAACAAAAATCCTTTGTTCATAGAACAATCATATTGTTTACTTTACACGCAGTTCGTAAAGCAATAATCTGTTGCTTGCAACTTAATACTGGAGGGGGTTCGGATGATAACCTGAAGGTGGATTATTAGTCATAGATGCAGTTGGATGGCGGTCTATGTATAATGTTGTAATGCCCAATCGAATCTCAAAGGAGTCAAGATGATTAGTATATGCATGTATTGCTTTCTCGATGGTTGTCAATTGCCCCGCTGTAATTTGTTCACCCAGCATGTTATCTATCTTAAGGAGAGCCACCTCTAGTGAACTATGGATCCCGGTCTTTTTTTTTACATACAATCTATAAACTTTTACTGCTTTGTGTTTACTTTCTGCAAACTTTTACTTCTTTCCATTCGATACGTTTAATATTTTGTTTTCCGCAAAACACGGTGAGATTGACAACTTCATCGCAAGTTGGGGACAAAGTTCTGTGGTTGTGTTGTGCAGGTCTCCATGTTGCTACTAGCACTAGTAGTGCGCCCTGCCAAGGCTCAGCTAGTAACACCTTTGGGATGTTTCCTTGCTCCTACTGGTTCGATTAAACCTTTGTTTCATAACTGAGGGAAACCTGCTGCTGTGCTCATCATACCTTCCTCTTGGGGTTCCCAACGAGCTCTACATCATCATTGCTCCAGCATTTTCCTGGGCGCCATTATAGAGCCATCAAGCATTTTTCTGGCGCCGTTGCCGGGGAGTCAAGGACATCTTCACAAGGGTAGTCCCTCATAACCAATCTCTTTACTTTGTTATTTTTGTTTTGCTTAGTTTCTTTTTGCTTTGTTTGCTTCTTTCTTTAACAAAAACACAAAAAATTTAGTTTTACTAGTTTGCTTTCTTATTTGAAAACACAAAAAATTAGTTCCTACGATAGTTATTATTTTCATTGGTTTGTTATTGTCTTGGTTTATCATCCTTTCTATCAATGGTTGGTTTCTTTGAAACTGAATCTTATTGGCAAGGTGGGTTCACGGAAGAACAAAAATATTATTATAAGGAACATCGCTTATCACAAAAAGGGAAACACTTATGGGAACAAATTGATAAATTGAATATCATTGCTAGAAACATGTGCTCTACTTATAATGTTACTTATTGCTTTGACAAATCTTGTTGCTGTAGGAGGTATAAACACCTCCCTTTTCAATGTGAGTATAATGATAATGTTACCATATCTTCTTATATTAAAGGGAATTATGACTTTTATGATGTGGAACAAATTGAAGAATTTATTGCTTGGAAGGGTGCATTTGAACTTGCTAGTTTACTTGAAAATACTGATGATTCACCTTATAAATATGAGGTTTATGATATACTTAAATTTTTCTTTGATAATTACAAGGTAGAAAATGGCTATATTCTTGAATATCTTAATAGATGCTCTCCACCAATGGAAGAGACTAATGCCTTGCAGGAGCCTATGGAAGAAGAAATTGCTGAAACTGAAAGCTCATTGGATGAAAAAGAGGAGGAGAGTGATGATCAAGAGGAGGGAGAATGGATCTACCCATCTCTACCTTCTAATGATAGTAACTCTTTACCCCTTAAATTATTTGATTGTCCCCCATGCTTACCAAAGGAGGACGAATGTCATGTTCCTGAGGATTCTTTTGAAAATGTTTATAATAAAGCTCTAGTGTTTGTAGATCATGAAAATCATTCTTCATGTGATATTTATATTGTTGAGTTTATTCATGAGGCTACTGAAAATTATTATGAGAGAGGAAAATATGGTTGTAGAAGTTTTCATGGTATTGAAACACCTCTCTATGTGCTGAAAGTTTTGAAGTCACTCTTGTTTTATCTTCCTATGCCCGTCACTTTGTTTTTTGTGAATTTATTTGCATACAAGATTCCTATGCATAGGAAGTGGTTTAGACTTAAAATTTCTTTGAATTTGCTTCTTGATGCTCTCTTTTACTTCAATTCATATTTCTTATGTGAGCATCTTCTCAAACTATCATGCCTAACTTAAAGGCGTTAAAGAAAAGTACTTACTGGGAGATAACCCAAAAGTTTTAGATGAGTCTTGGAAGTTATTACCTATGTAATAACCTCTCCTTATCCTTTTTATGTGCTTTTTGTGCCAAGAGTAACCTCTAATGAGAGAGAAGTAATGATTGGGAAAGTTGTTGTCCCGAAACAGATTTCTGTGCTTCACCGTAAAAATTCGTATAAAATCTCTGAACGTCTTTTTGAGGCGTGAATGTTTGTGCTTCTGCCCCAGGTTGTTATCTAACTTTCGTTAGTTCAACACTTTTTTATTTGAGCAACATAAGGGCTTCGAAAAAATCAAAGGAGTCAAGATGATTAGTATATGCATGTATTGCTTTCTCGATGTTTGTCTTGCCCCGCTGTAATTTGTTCACCCAGCATGTTATCTATCTTAAGGAGAGCCACCTCTAGTGAACTATGTCTCCCGGTCTTTTTCTTTACATACAATCTATAAAATTTTACTTCTTTGTGTTTACTTTCTGCAAACTTTTACTTCTTTCTATTCAATACGTTTAGTCCTTTGTTTTCCGCAAAACACGGTGAGATTGACAGCCTCATCGCAAGTTGGGGACAAAGTTCTGTGGTTGTGTTGTGCAGGTCTCCACGTTGCTACTAGCACCGGTAGTGCGCCCTGCCAAGGCTCAGCTAGTAACACCTTTGGGGTATTTCCTTGCTCCTACTGGTTGGATTAAACCTTGGTTTCATAACTGAGGGAAACTTGCTCTTGGGGTTCCCAACGAGCTCTACATCATCATCGCTCCAGCATTTTCCTGGGCGCCATTAAAGAGCCATCAGCCCACTACACCATTGGGTCCACAGTAGGGAGAGAGCACAGTGTCCTTGTTTGTCTTGATGGGGGTGATGATGTAGGTCCCACAAGCATGATCTTAGCCAATGAAGGGATAGCCAAGCACCTGAGATAATATGCGTAAATCATCTTGAATAAAAATTTCACCGGTCATCCACTTCATAATTCAATGCTCATCGCCACAAATCACGAGAGTGGAGAAAAACTGCTTCACCACGGAGGTATCATAGGAGCACTGAAGAGTCATGAGATGGTGTAGCCCCATTCGTTTAGTTACAACCAGAGCATCAATAAGGTGGGGCTTACCCCTTGCCTTAGTCATATCCATAGGACGCATAGGGTGGATCTTAAGAGTGGAATACATGTCATAAAAAATGTACTTGTGATGAGCACACAAAAAGTTTCTATCCCTAAGCTTCTCATCAATATCAGCCTCGACAGATAGAAGAGTACTCAATACTTTCCATCTCCTTGTAGTTGACCCTGGTTTGCTTACCCTTCCTCTTGGAACTTGTCCGAGAAGCATTTCTTTACTTGCACGTTCAACTTCTCTCTTCTGCCTCCTCAATTCAACATCGTCCACCAGAACACCCTCTTTGTTGGGCCTGAGATAGCGAGCACGAGGACGACGCTTGTACATCTAAGAGACACCACGAGAACCACCTGTGAAGTGAAAGAGGTAGATATCAAGTAGATAAGGAAACACACAAGTCCAGGAGGATTGCTAGAAACTGTAGAAAAGCAATCCACAAGCCAAATATATGTCATACTAAAATCTAAGAAAAACTGAACCAGGAGCTATCCTTCTAGGCCGGATAATCCGGCCTAGCCAGGGGCAGATAATCCAGTCCTAGGAAAAAATTTCAGAACCACTCAGATTGATAGTATCAACATAGATCAGGCAACAAGGTTGCTAGTCTATGATTTCGAACATGCATATGGAACAAAGGGAAACCTCTAAACCGAGTTTCCACAACAAAACCACAACTTCCATATAAAAATTAGGAATGGGGGATTTACCCTCACTCATTGGAAGAAGTAATCGAAGGAGAAGGTACCCAGAAGAGTTGCGAAGAAGATCTAGGGGAGGCCCACAGAATATGGTGACCGGAACGACACCAAGGAGGCCCGCGGCGGCAGAGAGAGATGAGGGGGTCAGGGTGGAAGTGGCTGCTCTATTTGAGCCCTTCCAACCGACGCCCAACCCTAAGAAGATAGTTCTGACCGGGCCGGATAATCCGGCCCCCACTAGGGGCAGATAATCCGACCCTCTCTAAATTTTCTATTTTACACAGGTTCAGGCTAGCATACCCCAAACAACACCCTCGCAAGATTCAATAAAGGACTTGTGTGCAAGATAGATGGCTCGGGGAGGGAGAAAGGCTTAGGTTTAGATAGCCAAATTGAGATGGTACTACACACCAATAATTCCAATAACAAAGATATGAAAAGAAAATTGTTGGTGTGTTTTTCATAAGAACAAAAGATGGACAAATAAAAACCAACAAAATCCTCAAAAAACCAACTCTTCAGAAAGAAGAGGGCGGTGGCTGAAGCCACCATGTAGGAGTAGATGGCATGACACCACGGAAATGTATCTTGCGTTCATAACCAATACTCATCAATAACTCACATATCACAAAATGATATTAAGAGAAGTGATTTATCTTACTTTTGGCATTATGGGGGGAGGGTTAGACCAATAATTAGGACCACACTCCCCCTATATCCATGCCCACATCTAAACCAAATAGAGGAAGAGACATAGGGGAGTATGCAAGGGAAATCAAGTCAAGCTCCTTGAATCCATGATATTTAGCTCACTCCTCAAATAACGAAACCTTGCTTCATCAAGTGGCTTTGTGAAAATATCCGCTAGGTGATTCTTAGTGCTCACAAATGATAGGTTAATATCTCTATGAGCAACGTGTTCTCGAATAAAATGATTGCGGATCTCATTATGTTTTGTCCTTGTGTGCTACACTAGAAAATAAGGAATTTTGATGGTACTTTCATCGTCACATAAAAGAGGCACTTTGTTACAATTGACACCGTATTCCTTTAAAGTTTGCCTCATCCATAACAACTGAGTGCATGCACTTGCAGCAGCCACATATTCTACTTCGGTGGTGGATATAGATATACAATTTTGCTTCTTAGAAGACCAACAAACCAAAGACCTTCCCAAAAATTGACAGGCTCCAGAAGTTGACTTCCTATCATCTTTATCGCCAGCCCAATCAGAATCCATGTATCCACATAAAGAAAAATTAGAGCCCTTGGGACACCATAGACCAAAGTTAGGGGAATGAACCAAATATCGGAAGATTCTCTTGACCGCCACTAAGTGGCTTTCTTTAAGAGCCTCTTGATACCTTGCACACACACCTACACTCAACACAATATCGGGTCTAGATGCACAGAGGTAAAGAAGAGAGCCAATCATGGACCGGTATACCTTTTGGTCCACATCTTTACCATTAAGATTTAATTCAAGGTGACACTTCGTTTGCATCGGGTGGTAACACCATTAAGATTGGTCATCTTGAATCTCTTGAGCATGTCTTGTATATATTTTTCTTGATTAATAAATGTCCCTTCTCATAATTGCTTGATTTCGAAGCCAAGAAAGAACCTCAACTCGCCCATCATAGACATCTCAAACCTGTCAGTCATAAGCTTTGAAAATTCATCTTTGAAAGCTTGGTTAGTTGAGCCAAAAATAATGTCATCAACATAAAGTTGGTATACGAAAAGCTCCCCATTAACCTTTTTAGTAAAAAGAGTGGGGTCAATCTGCCCAACTTCGAATCCCTGATCTAACAATAAATCTTTAAGATGCTCATACCATGCACGTGGGGCTTGTTTAAGGCCATAGAGCCCCTTATCGAGTTTGTAGATGTGGTTCAGAAAGTTGGGTCCTCGAAGCCCGAGGGTTGCTTAACATAAACTAACTCATGTAATGGACCATTAATAAAGGCACCTTTAACATCCATTTGTTGTAATTTAAAGTTATGATGAGTTGCATAAGCAAGGAGGATACATATGTACTCAAGGAGAGCCACTGGAGCAAGAGTCTCGTAGAAGTCGATGCCTTCCACTTGGGAAAAGCCTTGTGCCACAAGTCTTGCCTTGTTCCTCACAACAATTAAATTCCCATCTTGCTTATTTTTGAAGATCCACTTTGTGCCGATAACATTGCGGCACTCTTTAGGCTTCTCAACAAGCTTCCTGACTTTGTTGCGCTCAAAATTGTTGAGCTCTTCATGCATAGCCACAACTTAGTCCGGATCTTCAAGAGCTTCGAAAACCTTCTTGGGTTCCACCATGGATATATGTGCTTGATGATCACTGAATCTTGCTAGCTCGCCCCTTGTGGATACTCTTCTCGGAAGATCACCCACCACTTTATCAAGTGTGTGACCCCTGAGTTCAAGGTTCCATTCAGCTCAAGGTTTGCGATGAATTTCAATTTATTCATTGTTCCTTGGAGGGATAAATTCATCATCTTGTTCTTAAACTTGACTATTAGCATGACCAATAGAATGTTCAGCACTGGTAGTTGATGGTGAAACTTTCCCTTGATCTTGTACAACAACCGTAACATGGGGGTTGCTGTTTTGAGATTCCAGGGATGGATAATCTGGCCATTCGGGTGGCCTGATAATCTGACCATTTGGGTGGCCTGATAATACGGCCTGGGAGTTTTAGCACGATCTTCGTTCCTGGCATGGGTGGAAGAAGCAGGGCTGGAAAGTCTGCCCCCCTTGGCCAAAAATCTGGCCTAGGACTTCCATCTTGATCTTCGTTCTTGGTAGGTGATGGAGAAGCAGGGCCAGAAAATCCGGCCCCCTGGCCGAAAAAAACCGGATTGGGACTTCCACTTGATGATCTTTAGAAGATTGTTGAGTTGGTGAAGTAGGTGCTTCAATATGTGGAGTTCGTTGATCTTGTGGAAATGAGGGCTCTACTTGAGTAGAGCATTTTCCTTCCCGATCCGCCACAAGGGGTTCCTCAATGGGGCGGTAGAATCCCACACCTATTCTTCTTATGGCATCTTGGGGTATTTCAACATCTATGTCACAAACATCAACTTGCCCCACATGGGAGCTGTCATTCTCTTCGAACATCACACTACAAGATTCTACAACAATCTCGGTGATCTTGTTGTAGACTCTATAAGTGTGGGATTTGGCACCATAACAGCCAAAAATTCCTTCTAAAGCCTTAGACTCAAATTTAGATAAACGAACTCCTTTAATGAGAAAGAAACACTTACAACCAAATACCTAGAAGTATGAAACGTTTGGCTTGTTACCGATAAGTATCTCATAGGGAGTCTTGTATAAGATCTTGTGGAGGTAAAGCCGGTTTGAAGAGTGACAAGCGGTGGATATGGCTTCAACCCAGAAGTTATATGGTGACTTGAATTTAGCCAACATTGATCTCTCCATATCCATCAAAGTCCAGTTTTCCTCTCGGCTACACCATTTTGTTGAGGGGTATACGCAATGGAATATTGATGTCTTACCCCCTCTTCACTTAAAAATTCATTCAAAGTGTAGTTCTTGAACTCAGAGCCATTGTCGCTTATTATTGCCAATATGGGGACATTGTGTTGATGTTGCACTTCATTGGCAAATTTGATGACGGTTGTTGAGTTTCACTTTTCTTCTTGAAGAAGTAAACCCATGTATATCTTGCATAGTCATCCACAATCACTAGGAAATACTTCTTGCCACCTAGGCTTGCATGAGATGGAGGACCAAAGAGATCCACATGGAGAAGCTCTAAGATCCTCTTTGATGAAATAATTGTCTTCCTTCGATGGGGAGAGTCGTGCCTCTTTCCTTCAACACAAGCGCTACAAACACAATCTTTGGCAAAGGAAACACTTTCTTTTAGTCCAAGGATGTGGCCACCCTTATGAAGACTTTACAAAGTTCTCATATTGACATAAGCTAGCCAGTGATGCCATAGCCAACCCACATCGGCCTTTCCGAATAGGCACATCAGACCTGTAGTGGTTTTCCCCGAAAAGTCCATTTCGACCCACTAGAAGCATAGCCCTACAAGAAAATTACTTCTTGGTTTTAGGTACCAATTTTTCAATGTGTCCTCTCATGTTAGTAACAAGGGTCTTTGGAACACTAGACCAAGCAATTTAATTATCATAAGGACCTAGATAACTAGCATAAATGCCACCATAATAATCACGAAGTAACTCATAGTGAGGATTATTAGAACCTACAAAACCAACATAATCAGTTCTGTCCTTCGTGATGTTCTTTTCAATGGTGATTGTCTTAGGTTGAGTATTCTTGGCCATCCTTTTCTTGTTCTTCTTCTTATTGGTCTTGGGAACATAGCCAAGTCCTTCATTTCCATTGTTTGTCCTTTTCTTTCTCAAGACTTCATCAAGGACTTCCTTAACTTTAGGTAGAAATGTCTTGGCAAGTTCAACTTTCAATCTTGCATTTTCTTGAAGAATGTCTTCATGATTGCACATCGGTGTAGAGGTGCTTAGAACATCATACTTGGTTAGTAGAGTTTGGAGTTGGTCATGAGGCTCATTAAGAGTAGAGTATTCACTCTTCAAAACCTTGTGAGCAATATCAAGCGCCTCATACTTCTCGAAGCCTAGCATGTGCAGCCCCAAATTCAACCTTCTCTCTTTTTAGCTTCTTTGCTTTATCAATAGCATGATACCGTTCCTTCAGAAGTTTGACCATAAGTTCATGATTGGACTCCTCAATTGACTCAAGCTTCTCTTCAAGAGAGGCCCAAATCTCTTCTTCCTCTAGAGCATTTTTAAAGGACGTTATTTCCATTGCATCCCCCTTTCAATTCTGCCCTTTTCTTCTAGGAGTTCTTCCGAGTGATCAAGTTGACTCATGAGAGCCTCAAAATGAATTTTGCATTCACCTTGCAAGTTATTCATAAAACAATCCAAAGAAATAACTTCTTCCTTAACATTAAGACTAGTGGCATCATCCATATCGGTGTTCATGGTAGTCTTAGGATAGGAAGTGATGGAAGGTGATACCTCGGAACCACTTGCCATGAGGCAAGTGACGTTCTTGTTGTAGACATTCTCATTTGGAAAATTGAAGAGGGACGCAGTTGGCGTAGATGTAGTGGCTATTGCAGCCACCTCTATTGAACTATCTCCACTTTCTTCATCTTCACTTGTGATGAATACTCCTCTTGGGATACCAACACAATCTTTGGTTGCTTCTTGTTGGGAGCACTCTTCTTGTTAAATGGCTTCTTGCGAGGAGTCTTTGATTTCTTCTTGAGAACTAGTCTTCCCCATGATCTTCTCTACTTTGATGGGGGCATTCAGCTACGAAGTGCACACGGTCACCACAATTGTAGCAAGACCTCAGTTTTGGACCGTTTTCTTTCCTTCCACTTGACCCATTCTTGTGCTCAAGTTCAGATATTGCTTTGGTCGGGTCCTTCCAAAAATTTCTTGCATAGAACACCATGTACTCACCATGAGCATGCTTAACCTCCTTGGGATAGCTCATCTTCTTATTTCTCAATGACATTGGCCTTCAAATAAACATTCACACCTTTTTGCATTCCAATTGCTCTAATACGAGCATCTTCAACATTCTTTGCCGCAACTTTGAACGTAGTCATTTCTTGCATGACTTCATTGGAAGTCATTTGGTGATAGTTATGTCTACCTTATAAGATCTTCAGGTCGGTGGGCTCAAAAGGCATAAGTGTGCTTACATATTTTCTCTTAATCCATGCATCATCAACATGTGTGGCACCATGTTTTCTAAAGGTGGTGGCAATGCCCTTGAGTCTTCTATACATGTCTTCGTGGTCCTCACCATCCAACATATAGAGCCCTTCAGCTTCATTGCTTAGATCATCATACATATTTCTTCTCATGCTCTCGTTTCCAATGAACAAGTCGGTGAGAGCATCCCAAGCTTCCTTAGCGGTGTTGAAATGTTCAATGTGTGGCACGTCCTTGGGACCCACACCGAGCTGAATCATGTGCAAAGCGGTTTCATTGTGTTGACTATCAACCACTTCTCTCATTGTCAAGTTGTTTGGATCCCCAATGTGGAGGCCACCTTCAATTATTCTCCATAACACAATGGACGAACTGCACACATGAGATATCATCAAAAAATGTCATTGATTAAAGGAAGATACAGTAAGCTTGGGTGGATCACCGCTATTGTTTATATGAGGGTTGGGGATTGGTGGATCAGGTGAATATAAGTGAGAAACCTCACAATAGTCCTCCTTACCACTTCCCTTATTGGAAGAGGAACCCTTATTTTTATTTTCACTCTCCAACTCCTTTTCTTCGGAGTTGGCCTTAGCTTTGTCCTTAGAAATAGGATTTGTAGCCTCAGTAGAAGATGGTGGATGGGTTGTGGATGATGATAGACGTGCTATCATTTCACGCATATCTTGTATTTCGGTTTCCACGGTTTTAATCAAGCTTGTTTCCAAGGACTTGAGATCATCCATGGTGACCCTACTCCCAGCCTCACTACCATCTTCCTTAGTACCCATACTCTCTTAGGCGATAACGCCTGAATAAGAGCCGAGGCTCTGATACCAATTGAAATGGATCGTATGGGAACCTAGAGGGGGGGGGGGGTGAATAGGTGCTACACCAATTTTCAATTTTAGGCTTAACATAAAAGTAAATTCTCTAGATATGAAAATAAGAGGAATTTCCCTATATGTAAACCTAACTACTAAGCGAGTAAAGCCAAAGGGAGAGGAACGAGATAACCATAGTGGAGCATGCGGAGATACATGATTTGTTTTACCGTAGTTCCTTCCTTGTTAAGGGAAGTACGTTTGCATTGGAGGGGTGGGCAGTACTAATCCCACCACGCCACAATAGGCCTCACCCTGTTCTCTGATGGATCTCGCCACCAAAGGCCTAACCCACCTTCCACTATTTGATACCCTTCTAGGCGGGAACCGGTGCCTTTACAACCCTATCGGGGCACGCATCCATAACTGAATTAGAGGCTCCCGTGATGACAACAAGCTTACACAAAAACAAGTTAATAAATAACCAAAATTGAGATCTAGATATTTGCAAGAAATACTAGATCAAGAGTCCTCCAAGTGAATGGAGGGGAATTGAAGAGCTTGATTGATGCTGATGTAGATCGAAGCCTCCTCCTTCGATTCCCCAAATATTGGAGCCTTTGGGTGGTTGAAAGTGGAGATCTCCTTTTGGGATTGGATGAATAGCACAATACTTTTTCAAATGAATCAAGAGATCTGATAGGAGAAGCAATTGGAGTATTTATACTCCCTACCAAAGCTAGCCGTTGGAGATGTTTGGGGCCGGATTATCTAGCCAGGGAAAACATATGGCTCAGAGTCGGACAATCTGGGCCAAATGTCCGCCCTCTCTACATGACGTGCCTTGGCTGTCTTTGGAAAAATCCTGGGCGGATTATCCGGCCCCCTGGTGGGGCAGATATTCCGGCCCAGGCAAAAGCTCCGACCCTAGCCGGTTAATCCGGGGGAAACTCCACCCTCCTTCTACGTGACGCGTCTTGGCGGACTTTGGAAAACTCCATGGGGGCAGATTATGCATACCCCTCGAGGGGCGGACTATCCAGCTTGGGAAAAGGCTCCGGCCCTGGCTAGTTAATCCGGGGGTAAATCCATCCCCCCATCTATGTGACGCACCTTGGGGGCATTGACAAACATGATGGGGGTGATAATCCAACCCTTGGTAGGGGCGGATAATCCGCCCCCCAAAATACTGGTTTAGCTGCATTTTGGTGTGAAAGAATTCTGCACCACTAAACACACAATTAAATAATCCTTGGCATTATTATCTAACACAGAAAACACTAGAGATCATGAAATGTTCATTCAGCCGCGCTCACGCTCAAAATGTCATTCAGATACGAGGTCATGATTGCTTCTCAACTCCCACTCAAAATATGGCATACACATATTAAGGTAAGACTACTAAGCTCCCAGTCAATTTTATCTAAATGTAAGATTTCTCAATATTTTAGAAAATTCCAAAAATTCCTTGATTAACTATCAACTTGAGAATTCCTATTATCAGATATATTGATTTTCGAAAACTGTTGTTGTACCTATTACAACTTAGTTTTGACAATCTTATTACCAATTACTATCTTGGAGTAATTGCATATATAAATCCAACGGACTTAGGCATCGCTACTTACTATAGTCAATTTCTTGAATTTTTCCAACACATTTCTGATAAATCGATTCTTCAAAGTCTTTCTTCTAAGTTTTATGATTTGGCAGTCATATTGAAGATTGAGAAAATAATCTTTTCTTAATGAGATCAAGTAACATATTACTTTGAAATCTCAAACATAACTTTAATACAATATTTCATGATTCTGAATCATCTCTCGTACCTGGTTCCATCACACTTCTTTGTAGTTCGTAGGTATGTCGTGTGCTATCAACATGACAGATGAATCAACATTACAATCCTTTAATGGCACAATATATTTTGAATCCTACCTTCCCTAGTAAAAATATTCCCCAAAACATTATGATATCTTATCATTATTTTCTCCTTGGGTTATAGAGTATAGCTTTTGGAATAGATTCTGTTGCGCCACTCTGATAATTGATGGCAAGATCAAAGTACCTTATTTGAAATTTCACTTTTCTTCCTTGTTCCTTTATTAGAAAGACCCTTTTCTGAACAAAGTACTAGGTCAGGCAACACCTCCTTTAGTCTGGAAGATGTATTCATAGTTACCTAACAATACACTAAAAACTTTATTCTCCACAACTTCAATTTCATTGAAATCTCCAAAAACTCGAATGTGCCATAAACCTTGTGGTGTTGTTTCCGCAAATCTTCAGATGTACCCTATGAGTGTTTGCTAGTTCTAATGCTAATTCTAAATGATACTTCATAGGTGATAAGATCCGTACCATAAGTATGCAATATTGTATGATTATGACGTCCTAAATATATCAATAGTTTTGGTGTATCCAAACTTCATAATATGTGAAACATCTTCACAAGTCTTTATGCCTCAAGTTTCAACTTTGAATACGAAGTCATTTCGGTCAAATATCCAAGACTTCGGTATTCTAGTCAATCCAATACCCAACTTCATTTGGAATTGCTTTGAACACTTCAATATGTTTTGATTCATGTTCTTCCTTGTAAAGTCATATTTACTCGGAGTCAGCATGATATCAATAATGTGGTTGGTTTCAATCATCATATGATACTCAATAAAACAATTATTCATAAATGAGTTTTATCATTAAACTTTGGCTATCTATTGGCACTTTATTTATAAATGCTTATCATTAGGACTAATAATAAGAACAATCCATTCATAATCAAGATGTGACCATAAAAGATTTTATTCATAAGATCGTTATAGTAGGATTGTTACAAGCTTATTGAATAATCATCTTTCTAGAAGGAGGACATAGTAATAAGGACTCACACTTACTATGATTACAAACTTTATTCGAAACTATTAATCTATACGATAAATCTAGAGGGAGAGTGTTTGTCGATCTTCAACAGCTTGAATGTCTTCAACATGCGACTATCGCCTCTTCAGCAATCTCTCATGCAGATGATCCTTTTGTCATAAATAGAAAAATAAGTATCCGCATACTTGGTGAACCAAAATAAGTGTTTGCTTGAAACATTTATAATTTATGTATATCAAATATACTTTAATAATCTTCATTCGACGAATCTTCATTGATGTGCACTACTAGAGTTTTTAAGTCAGACATAAACTCATGAAAGGTGAACAATTCCTCTATCATGATGTATTCCTTGATGATGTTCCCATAACTGGAGGGCAGTGAATGCAACACTACACTTGTAGAAAAGTCATCTGGCAGCTGGCAGTCCACATCGCTTGAAAGTCGGTCATACAGTCTCCGCATGACTAATAGGTGACTACGAAGGCTTCTGTCCTCTCTCATTTTTCATGACAAAAACTTGTCCATCAGGTCATATATTTTAAGCGTAACTTGTGGTGTGAAGCGCATCTTCAACTCCATGATCATCTAATATGAATCAGTGCTCAAGTAGCGAAAACACAAATCAGTCTTTATTGTGAGGAGCATCACACACTAGACAAGGTAACGATCTTGATATCGTATAACATCAGGATCACTTTCTGATCCATTGGGACGATCTTCTAGTTTCTCTTGTATCACATAGAGTAAGTAATTTAGGCCGAGGGTATCCCGGAGGCATCCAAACCAGTCTATGAAATTTGACCCATCTACTTTGAGTTGGTATGACCCGAATTCAAAGAATCCATCCATGATCTACAAGGATAATTGCAAAGGACTTTAGACTAAGTTCATAATATGAGTTCAACTTTGTAATCAAATTAGTAGTTGAACTCCACTAAAATTATCATCCCTAAGATAGTTTAGCGATCACACGATCCCTTTACACTGTATCATCCCCTATTGTCACAACCTTTTATACAGATGCTAGGGAAGACTATATTCCATCAATCACAACATACTTTGTGACTCATGCTCAATCTCGATCACTGTTTCTAAGGCCATGTCTGTACATGCTAGGCTCGCCAACTCAATCTTAGTGTATTCATAGTGCATACATGGATTGCACCCACCGTATGCGAACACATAGATGTCTAACACCCAATCATCAGGGCCTGCTTCATAACTACAAACTTTCTTGGTGGTGCACACTAGTGGGAGAACACTACGGTTGGTATTTAATAGGGATCATCTTATTAATGCTAATTATAGGTTTCCTAATAATAGAATACACCAAGATGTATAAGAAATCAACATCATATGCATATTAAAGCGATATGATATGGTCTTCTTCATGTGCCTTGATCTCCATCGAGGGCTTCCGGTGAGGCATCAAGTCCATAGCGCCACCAGTTCATATCTCATCACGAAAATGACTACTACTATACTACTTAGCAATATAAAGTAAACTACTTTACCTTTACTACGAATGTGACCATATCACATCATGTGCCTCCTGCAAAACAAAGTCAGATGCTTCTAGATTTTCTTTTGCAAGTTTTACGTGGTTGCTAGGCTTTCGAGAAGACCCACTTCTACCTATGAACTTCCAGCCACAACATAGATCAAATAGTTGTCTCTATTACACCCATTTCGGGGCCCTCCATTGTAAATGATATAGAAACTATTGAATGAGAGGCAGACACCCGCTAGCCACTTATACGGCACAAGCCGTATGTTCAGCATGGGACGAGACGCGTGTAAGATTACGTGTAATGTTGGTTCGGGCCGCTTCATCAAACAATGACACGATATAAATAAGTACGTAAGAGGATTACAACTGTAGATCCATGCCCACGTAATCCATGTGTGTATTGACTGTACAACAGTACTACACATAGATATGGCTCTGATAGCACTAAAGGGTTTACATGGTAGAAAACAAAAAAAAATCCTATGGCAGAACACACCTAGCTAAGATCTATCTATGGGTAAAGGTGTAACAGAGGAGGTCTTGGTAACATACCCTTGTAAACCGAAAGTGTTTGACATTCCGAGAGGAGCGTGGATGCAGTAGTCAATCCCGTAGCCAACCTCAAGGTCGTGAAGCTCCTCGCAAGTCAATCTAGGTCCTTGCACGAAAAACCCCGGTGCCACTAACGGTAGCACCCCCGAGGTTTCGAACACGTACAATGTACGATGATGACTTCCGGGATCTGATCCCTGCCGGGTGTGCGGAAATGGATCTCTGGCTTCGAATCCTTGCATCACCTCCTTGTGCCGCAACAAAGTCCTCCCTTCGCATGGACATCCCCAATAGGAAGCCACGGTTTGCAAGAGAGAGATTACTTCTCTAAGGAAATTGCCTTAGTATCGTTGGATTGAAGACATGTACACCGAGAGGGGGTCCTCGAGGCGTGTGGTGAAAGGGGGTGTGAGGAGACGGTATTCTAGGACTGTGAGCACACAAGCTTTACCCAAGTTCAAATCCGCCGGTTTTGGACGGATCTTACTCCTACTAGCAATCCAGTAATACGGCAGAGCCGGAAGTACATATTACAAGAGAGGTTCGCCTGTGCAAGTTAAGGTTGCAGATTGTGGGTGCCCTAAAGGCTAGTCCCTAGGACAACTTATATAGATATCTAGCCTAGGGTTACGGGAGAGACCTATCCGAATACGTTACAGAGTCAGTTACAGAGTACATCTTGAACTACAATTAACTAAACATGCCTAAGTCAGTAAGTCTTCTGGGCCTTCCCCTAGCCGGATGGACATCTGTCTTCTCTCCCTAGCTGGGCCGCCTGTGGAGCAAAGCTCTAACTCTAAGTGGGCCACCCTAGTCAGCGAGTCACAGTGGGTATACTCGGAAAGTATATCCCTAACACTTATAGAAATATTGGTGTGTTTATTTCCACCCGCATGCCCCTCTTTATATAGGGAAAAATGGATGACTCCTTCCCCTAAAGTTGGGACTAAAGGAAAAGGAAAAAAAGGAGAGGAGGGAGCTGCCTCTGGCTCGGCGCTATGCGGTGGTCGGGTGGGACACCTGTCGACCCAACGGATAGTAGCCAGCAGCAGCCCATGCAACAGCTACCCAGGTAGGCCCCCAGCCAGCCCAATGCCCGCAGCCGGGTGGCACGTGAGGAAGGTGTGGCCTAGTCGGGTGGGTCGTGCCCCGGTGTCCCTCTAGCGCCCGCTGCCGCTAGCGTGCTCGCCATCGTCTGCCTTCCCACGTGGACTGGCGCCCCACTTGGCCTTGCGCTGTGTGGCGCACTTACGGCAGCCAATGCCGCTCGGTTGCCTGCCCTTGTGGGCTTACTAGCTATTGCAGCCCAGCTGCAGCAACTGTTGCAGCCTGCCGAGCGTGGCTCCCCTCTGGGTTGTTTCCCTCCGGGGATTCGTCATAGTAGAGGAAGTGCCCCATAATAATTAATTTAAAATATTTATTTAATATATATTAATTCATAGTTAACATATATAAATTTGTATTATAAATCTCCATTGTTCGAAAAACACCTTTTAGGATTTTCCTTCTTCCGAACTATTTTAGATCCTCTTTGAAACTATTCGGGCATTCTCTCTTCGAGACTATCTCGAGGTTCTCTCTTTCATACTTTGTTGATTCTGTTCTACCAAAAGATCTACAAGTATCATCGTACCCTTAAGTGTGTTACCTCTACGGTTCGGGAACGTCACAGACATGATCGAGACCTCTCTTGCATCAATGATCATTAGCAAGATAGGGATGGCCATAATAACCCTTATGCATTCACGAAACTATTGTCGTTTGAACCATAAATGCGAGTCCAATTTCCTTTGTTACTTTGATACATGACTTGTCTAGGATTTGATCATTGGTATCCAATACTTTGTTCAATCCCGTTACTGAGAAGTATAGATTTACTCAATATGTGATATTTCATCCCCGTGACCTAATCACATGTTGTGCAACAATTTATGGATGTATTCTCAGTGAGTGGGCCCAGTGTATCTTTCTGTCATGTAGGTGAACAAATCCCGATCTTGATGCGCATGCCTCAACTATTCCTCTAGAATACCCAACATACATATTTATAACCACCCAGTTACGGTCATGGCGTTTGATATAGTCAAACCAGCCTAGGGAGATAGTGATTAATACGCTCTCATGGTCAAAGGAGAAGGATACTACAATTCTAACTATTGAAACGATGAATGTGTGACATGGTCGTGGTGCGATACTTAATTTGGGTAATGTCCATCATATCAATGATATGATTTCATTGTTAGTGGCATAGAAGCACCATGATCAAGAAACTTTATCATCAGCTGCCCAATGAACTAGCTAAATAGATGCTACTAGCGACTCTAATTTGTTTAATATCACACGTCCATCAATGTTTCTGCTTGATGGAGTTATACCATGATACTAAACTATTATTAACTTCCTGAGATATGATAATAAACACACTTTACCGTTTGCCTCTAGGGCGTATATCCTTCACTTCCCAATATGAGTCCATCAGTACGCGATCAAGTTTTTCGTCTGTAACTTCTAGAAGGCTATTTCCCCAAGTAAACTATCGTCCAATCATGGTTACTTCCTTTAGATCTAGAGTGTCAATGACATCATTAAAAAGGAATGGTCAATCATCAAACTAGCCTTTACTCTTCTCAAAGGGAAAACAAAGCAAATTGAAATTACCCCTATAAGAATGGAGTATGGATTGTCTTTAGCTAGTTTCATCAACTCACGAAGAAAATCAGCCTTGAAAGCATTTTGAGCAGTACCGTACACAGCCATAAGGCTCCATGTGAAATTGTCAACTTTATTACGGATGTGTAGTTTCACATGAAACTCACCCTCCGAACAAGCTAAATATCCATGGTATCAGCCCGTACGCCAAGGAAAATACCACCAAAACATCCACAAGGTGGACAAGACTACCAAAGTTTATGATCCCGAGCATAGTGTGCAATATGAAAATGTTTAGCCAAGTCATGAAGACCTCTCCTTTATGACACATACCATTCACTGGGAAACTGTAATTGATTTTTGTGCAAAATCTCGTTTCCAAGACTTGTTACATTTCTTACCAGAGGTAGATTTTTGACCAGACGATGTTAGTTCATATAATGAACGCAATATATCCTTATCGAGAACAACCTCTAATACTTCACCCACTAGATGAGATAGGAGCTAACCATCAGTCGTGGCAACGACATCCTCATCATCTACATAGGTGGTATCCAACAATGTTGAAGTGTTAGGACTAACTGTCAGACGGTCAAATTCCATCCGCCTCAATACTTTTGTTGAAACAGAAATATCACAAGCATTCGAACCAACACTAACCCCTACACTACTCAACTTAGAAGAAATATGTCAATAAGAAAAAGAAAGGAAGGATTTAGAAGATGAAACTTTACTAGATGTGTCCAAGTTATTCTCCGCCTTGCGGCGCATTGCCTTCATCATGGAATCCTCATCAGATACTATGGACCCATCTTCCCTTACTGGATGGGGCACACTGTGTCGTAGGGCGGGGACCACCATTTTCTTTGGCGGAATACTGTCCATGTCGTGGTGGTGTCACGGCAGATGCCATGTATAGGCTGAAGGTGGGGACTAATACACGCTAGGGGAATCCAGGGAGGGATAGTGAAGTGATTCTCCACACAAGAACTTGTATTGATTTCCTTCCAAGGTTACAAGTGCTCCTAGAGTTGTATTGGCGAGAGGAGGAAGAAGAAGCTCTCTTACTCTCACCCTCAGATCTCACCTGAAACCCAAGACCTTAATAGAATTGTCCAGAGAATAAGCAGCCCACCCCCTCTACTGAAGCCCTAGCCCCTCTTTTATAGGGGAGGCTCGGTTTCTGCCTAGGGCGTATGTGGAGGCATATTCCTAAGAATATGCCCCCTCCCAAAGTGGTAAGCCGACCAGGGTGCTTTTTCCCCCGCGCCAGCTATGCTTTAGCTACGTGAGCCACTGCGGCGCCCTCGTCAGCTGACACGGGCGTCGTCACGCTTGTCGGCCACGCCCCGGTGGTCCTGTCCTTGCTCGCTTCGCTCAAGCAGTGCGTACCGGGGCTCCTTTTGACCAGCGAGATTCCTTCCTTCTCCTAGAAGGTTGCTGCGACCCGGACGATGGTTCATCCGGCCGCACCCTTTTCCTGCATACAGGTTAGACATACGCTTCCGACTTACCGCTTAAGTCGGATGATGGCTAGTTAGGCGAACGCCCCTAGGTCCGGATTACCCCGTGATTCGGCCTACCTTGAGGTGACCCGGCCAGCATCTGCTTTGGCCTTGCCGAACCTCGGCTAATTCGGCCTGTATACCACGACGTGACCCTACCCGGGGGTATCCCCCCAACATTAGTCCCCGAAGCTGGTGCGGTCTTAGCCGCCTTGGCCGCGAAGGCCACACCACGTTCCATCTTGTGCTCCTGTCGTTGTTTACCGAGTTACCTTTGTACCCCGGACGGCTTGGATTTACGTTCCCTTCGCACATTGCAAGTTTTCACTTGCCGGACGGGTTACCACAGCTCTATCCGGGTCTTACTTCCTTCTCTCGTACGCTAGCCCATGTGAAGGGTAATCATTATGTTTTCTTATTTTAAGGGACGGTACAGTAACTGCCGCAGTAATTGTCAGTTATCACTGTGCGCGGGTCACGTCACGCCTGCCCCCTCGTTTACCGCATCAATGCGTCATGTCACGGGATTCTGTCCGCCACGTGGCCTTCCATGTGGGTCCTCGCTGATTGGTCCGGACGGGTAATACATGGCCACAGCGTGTGGCCGGTCCACAGGGTGCGATCCCACTCACCTCTGATGGGGGTGGTTAAAAAGCGGAGGGGTGCATTTCTTAGGATTTTTCCCCTCCGCACGCCTCTGCCCGCTGCTATTCCCCTTTGTCTTCCTCGCGACTGCGCCGCTGCCAGCACTGCCAAAAAACAGCGTCGCCACCGCACTTCTCTGTTTCACCTCTGCGTCTCCATCACTGCGATGCCAATCCCCCGCTACGGGTCCTCGCCAATCCAAGCCACTGTCTCCCGCCGCCTCCAGCGCCAGCGAGGGCTTCGAGGAGCAGATGGCAGAAGAAGAGCTCGCCATTGCTGAGTAGGAGATGGAGGAGGACGCCGCTGCTGCGGACCGCGGCGCATGGGCCGGCTCCTAGGTCTGCCAGGATGATCTGGACTGGCTCTACCGGACCAGACGCATCCCCGCCGGCGTCGCCGCTCGCCTCGCCTCCGCCGAGCTAGCTCCTTCGCCCAACCCCGGGGAGTTTGTTGTGTTCCTGTCTCATTTTCAACGGGGCTTCGGACTGCCGGTGAGTGATTTCTTCCATGATTGGCTCAGCACCTACCATCTCCAGCCGCACCATCTACCAGCCAATGCCATTACTTCTCCCTCTGCCTTCGTTTCTACGATTGAAGGCTACGCCGGATTATGGCCCACAATGGAGCTGTGGATCTGGTTTTTCGGCCTTCGCCGCAACGTTATTCCCGACATCCACACTGATCCAGAGGACAAGCGGCTCAGTCAGTTCGGAGCGGCCTCCATCTCACCCCGGAGGTTCTCTGTTTTCCCCCGGGTCACAGGGCTAGAATCCTGCAAAGGTTAGGCCCGGACGTTCTTTTACGTCGGGAACACAGGCACCGAAGATTTGATCCGGTTGCTTCCCTATACCCCGGGTCCGTCGAACATGGATCTGTGGGACGCTGTTCCGAGGAAACCTACGGCCCTGGCCAACCAAGTAAATAAGAGGTTCGCGGAGCTGAAGGAGCTCAGGTTGCGCAACGAGGATGCCATGATCACTTTCGTGTGCAACGGAATCTCCCCTCTCCAGAAGCGCACCCACAAGGTGTGCCATATGAGCTACGGCCGCGATCCCAACCGGACTTCATCTTTCGAACTGAACAACACGGAGATATTTTGCCGGGTTAAGGCTCTCTTCACCACTCATAAGGACTTCTCCTCTGACTGGACTTGGGGGATTGAGCATTTCTGCAGTGACCGGCTTCCTCCCATGGTAAGTTTCATTATGCAACCTTACCCCGGACCAGTTACTTGTCTGTTATTGTTGCATTTTTGATTCGTCTGGTTACTCTTTTCCTCAGCTATTCCTTCAGCAAACGCTCGAGGACGGCACGGATCCGACCCTTAAGTGGGCACCAGACAGGCAGACTTCGGACGTGGAGGAGCCAGACCAAGAGATGTTTCTCCCCATGACCGATGCCACGAAACGACCCACGGGTAACTTCTCTTCTGCTAGAGATTGGCCCGATGATGAAGATTACTCGGATATCGAGATAATTGAACCGTTTGAGGCTATCCCCCTTTCTTTTTCTTTTCCGCCATCAGCTCACGCCGGTGGCCATATCCACGAGGATCCTCCCCTCGCCACAGGCGAGCCAGTGCCGGTGGCGCCGAAGAAAAAGCGCGCGGCCTCCGCAAGCTCTTCCTCCCGACCTTCCTAGCCCGTTAAAAGGCGAAAGAAGGCCCTAGCACGAACGGCTCGGAAACCCAGAGCAGCCGAAACCTCGGATGCGTAAGTCCTTTCTTCTGTTACTCGCTCTTCCTTACTTCGTCGCAATTTTCCTTCTGACGTTACCTGATTTCACAAGGCTCCGGTGGAGGTCCCTCAGAGTGGGTCCAGTATCTCATCGCCTCTCCGGGCCAGCCCTTCACCCTGTCGTGACGACGAGTCACGTCCGCTGAGCCCTATTCCGGAAAGCTCTGCGACCGCTCCGGATCATCCTAGGGCGGGGGAAACTGGCCCAGCCAGAACAACGGCATCCACTACCTTGGCGACGCCACAACCAGCAGCCACTAAAGCTACCTCGACTCCAGCATCTATTCCAGTACCCGCAGCCAAACCAGTACCAACTCCAACCTCGGCAGCAGCACCAACTCCGGCAGCGAAAATATCAGCGCCGGCATCAAGTCCAGCAACGAAAGTACCAGCGCCCAGTTCCTCTGCATCTTCCGAGTCCTCTCAACCTCGGCAGGGGAAAACTGCTTCTACGGCTTCTTCTTCCCAGCAAGCCAAGGGGAAGAAGACTCAAGATGTTGCAAAGCCCAGCACTGCCGAGCCTGGGCAACGTACCCTTGAGTCCATGCTCCCCACGAAGACACCAGCGGCAAAGGACGCGCCTGCCGAGCCAACCGAGGCTCAGCAGTTGGTTCTGCACACCAGCCCCGCCGTTGCCTTGGTGGAGAGGAAGGAGGCACATGCTAAGGGTTTGGTGACGCCACATATGCCCACAGGTGAACGGTACCCCCCGAGCCTAATGGAGTTCGTCATGAACTAGAACAAGGCCGAGGTAATCCACGAATCTGATCAAGTGAATACCGCCACCAAGGCCATTAGCCTCGCTGGACGGATGATGGAGGTACACCGTTTCTCCTTTGCAGATCGTAGATAATAATCATTAGTCCCCGAGCCTCCGGGGGAGTAACTTGTTACTCGGCCGGATGCTCTTTTATAGAACTAACGTAGCTCCATGATAACTTCGAACATGCACACACCTAGAGCCGGGTTAAGTTCCACTTAGCCCGGATTTTAGTACACTTCGAACATGCACACACCTAGAGCCGGGTTAGGTTCCACTTGGCCCGGATTTTAGTACACTTCGAACATGCACACACCTAGAGCCGGGTTAGGTTCCACTTGGCCCGGATTTTAGTACTCTTCGAACATGCACACACCTAGAGCCGGGTTAAGTTCCACTTGGCCCGGATTTTAGTACACTTCGAACATGCACACACCTAGAGCCGGGTTAAGTTCCACTTGGCCCGGATTTTAGTACACTTCGAACATGCACTAGGCTGACTGAAGTTTCTGTATCTTTTTTAGGTGACCACCAACCGCCGAAGTGCCGAATTCCAGCGCTTGTTGGATACGCACAAAAATCTTCGCACGAAACAGGCTGCACTCATCGCTGAGTACGAGAAAAGGGGTAAAATTCTTTCTCATTCCTTTCCTCAATTTTCTTCCACTTCGCTTGCCGAACTAATATGATTGTTCGGTTTCCGCAGCGGGGTGGAAGCTGAAAACAAGATAATGCGAAAGAACTTGGAGCAGATCAAGGGTACGTCCTTCTTATTTGTTCTTACTGTGCTTTCTCATCATTTTACCTCCTTGGCTCGGCAAATATTCATACCTCGGCTCTGCCGGGCCAACACACGGTTTCAGCATTGCTTGAAGAAAGTGTGCATGTGCCTGACATGATGCTGCATTTTCTCGAACAAGCAGGACAGCATCAAGCCGAGCTGAAGAAGAAAGATGATGAGCTCGCCCTCCTCCGGACCAAAGATGATGACATAGCCAAGCTCAAAGCTGAAATGGCTAAGATGAAGGCGCGGCACCAAACCGAGCTGAAAAGGGTTGGCCAGGACTTCACCGAGGAACGCGAGCGCCTCAAACTCCAAAGTGCTAAGGATCGCGAGCTCCTTCAGGAGGCCGAGGTCAAACTTGAGTCGGCGAATGCTGAGCTCGAGCAGCTTCGGAAAAGGCGCGATGCTTGCATCAAGGAGTTGACCCGGATTCACAGTCACATTTCACGTAACTTCTTTTCCTTTATCCGCCTTACTTCTCCGGGTTATTTCACATGTCTTATTTTCTGAACTTTGTCCTTTGCCTTTTTTCCCAGGCCACTTTTCCAGAGGGTACTGCCATTACAAGTGCTCCTGTTGCCAATTTCCGCCGAGAAAGAGGTACCCTGGTCACTGCTGAGGGTGAGAGCATTCCCTTTGACATGGAGGACCTGTTGGTCAGCCTGTCATCTCACGTGGAAATTATCAAGAACTACGGCAGGGACCTCCTCGATGTTTCAGTCTGGGTCTTCAACGCCTTCTAGCCCGCCGATGACGCTCCGGAGAGAGTCACGCATCTCGCTGAAAGGCTTTCAGAAGTTGAGACCCAGCTCGACCTCTAGCGAGAATCCGCTGGCCGCGCCGCTGCCAATACCGTCCTTCACCACGTTTTGACGTGGTACGAAAAGATAGATCTCAGCCTCCTCACACGGCTGCGCACCGGGTCTAAATGGACAGATGATCGGGATTGGGTAGCTCGGCGCCAGGCTTGCACCCACAGGCTCATTGAATATGCCCCCATTCATGAACGGACTAAGGGTCCGAGCTTCCTGGAAGTCGCAGGCGAAGAGGAAGTTGAGAATATTGAAGATGACTCGGGTGAAGACGAGGAGGATACTTCCTTGGATATCGAAGAGGGCGATGATGATGCCGAACTTCCTTCAGCTGCTCCTAAGTAAAAACACTTGAAAATTCATGAGATCCCCGGTATGCCGGGTGGAATTGTATTCCAAATACATGTGATATTTTGCTACTGAGTACTTATGCCGGATTAACTTGGGCGTAGTCCCCGAGTTTCTTTTTCTTGTTCGTTCAATCTTTTGGCTCGGATCGTGTCTACCTTGATTCAGTTTTACAACTTACGAATCCGATCCTTAAAAATTGTCTTAACAATACTGGGAAACTTTTAGACTTAGCTCAAAAATAAATACGGGGTTAATCCGGAAAACAAACGTCGGCTCGAATAAATTCTTTTCCTTAGTCGTTTTTCATGTGCTACGCAATTCCAAACTTGTTCTCTTGCTTGCCATGAAGCCAATTCTTGTTGGACAGCAGCAAGTCGAAGAGTTGGGTTTTTGGTGCTCACACACTACTAATCCGAGCTAAGTAGAATAACCTATTCTAGCCAACGCTCAAATAACAAAAGACAACAAATATATTAAGGCAGTCCCCGAGTTACTGCTCGAGGTGCCCACACTTCATTGATAAGCTCATTGCCGACATACATACTGACATATGAGATAACCCGGATACATACACTTCTTCGCTAAGTGTAGAAAGGACGAAGGAGAGCTACATTCTATAGACGTTTAGATTCCTCACCGGACCTGTCCGCCTTGTTCTTTTCCTGTGGCTTTGCATCTATAAGATAGTAAGAATCATTGTGCAATGCTTTGCTCACGATGAACGGCCCTTCCCATGGGGGGGACAATTTATGCATTCCAGTGGTACGTTGTACCACCCGGAGCACCAGATCGCCTTCCCGGAAGACCCGGGGGCACACTTTCCGGCTACGATAGCGTCGGAGATTTTGCTGATATATGGCGGATCTGGACAATGCCAATTCTCTCGCTTCTTCCAGCAGATCAACATCATTTTGCCGGGCTTCTTGTACTTCGGCTTCTGTGTATTGGGTGACCCTAGGCGAATCATGCTCTATGTCGGCTGGTAATACAGCTTCTGCCCCATATACCAGAAAAAATGGCGTATAGCCTGTTGATCGATTCGGAGTTGTTCTTAAACTCCACAGTACCGCTGGTAGTTCTTCTATCCAGCACCCCGCTGATCTTTGCAGCGGCTCAATGAGCCGGGGTTTTATCCCGGATAATACTAATCCGTTGGATCTCTCCACTTGCCCGTTCGATGCGGGGTGGGCTACCGAAGCTACGTCAAGCCGGATCCTCTTATCCCCGCAGAAACGAGCAAATGCTCCTTCCGCAAAATTTGTGCCATTAGCAGTTATGATACTGTGTGGATAACCGTACCTCAAGATGATATCTTTGAGAAACGTTACGGCCGTAGCTCCATCACATTTTCTTATAGGCTTTACCTCGATCCACTTCGTAAATTTGTCCACCATTACCAGAATGTGAGTCATGTTCCCTCTTGCTGGTTTAAACGCGCCCACCATATCCAAGCACCATACGGCAAATGGCCAAGTGATTGGGATGGTCTTGAGTTCCGACATTGGCATATGCGTCTTTGTAGCGTACCTCTGACAACCATTACATTTTCTCACCAGATCTTCTGCTTGCTCTAAGGCGTTTGGCCAGTAAAATCCGTGTCGGAAAGCTTTTGCTACCAAGGCTCGGGATGAGGCGTGATGCCTGCATTCCCCCTGATGTATATCTCGGATGATTTCAAGCCCTTCGTCCGGGTCAACACACCACTGGAGGACATTGGTCACACTTCTTTTGTATAACTCGGAATTGATGATCGTGTAGGCCTTTGCCCTCCTCTGTGTTTGCCTAGACAACACCTCCTCAGTGGGTAACGTTCTATCTTTCAGGAATTGAAATATAGGCAGTGCCCAAGCCGGTATTGGCTGCACGGGGAACACGTCCTCGTCTATCTCCATCTGATCCACAGGCATAACTTCAACCGGACCATGCTGAGCAGTCCCCGGGTCTTGCGAAGCAGTCCCTGTGTTTGCCGAAGCAGTCACCGGGTTTGCCGAAGCAGTCCCTGGGTTTTGCGCACCACTTCTCGTGTCAACGTCCATGGGCGCAGCTCCGGACTCTGTGTCCTCTGGGACGTAGATTGACTCAGACTCCGGGGATGGCCTGATGGATGGTTTCTTGAGGTGCTCTAATGCTACACCCGGTGGAATTGCTTGTCTGGTTGACCCGAGCTTCGAAAGCATGTCGGCAGCCTCATTTTCCACCCGGGGTACATGATGACATTCGCATCCCTCAAAGTAACCAGAAATCTTCTACACGTGAAATTTATATAGTGCCATGTTTGGATCAAGATCTTCCCACACTCCGGACACTTGTTGCACCACTAAATTCGAGTTGCCAAAGCATATAATCCGACGTATACCAATTTCCTTTGCTACCTTGAGCCCATGCACAAGTGCTTCATACTCAGTGACACTATTCGATGCGGTGAAGTGGATCTGCAGCACATATTTCAACTGGTCCTTCTTTGGCGATGTGAGTACAACTCCGGCACCTAGCCCGGTTTTGGTTTTGGATCCGTCAAAGTGCATCCGCCAATAGTTCGGATCCGGAAGTGGTGGTTCGTACTGTACCTCGGCCCAGTCCACGAAAAAGTCCGCCACAGCCTGAGACTTGATGGCTTCTCTCCTGTCATACTGCAGAGCGTAAGGGGCTAGCTCAATTGCCCATTTTGCAATTCTGCCGCTCGCATCCTTGTTACTCATTATCTCGGATATAGGGGCCTCACAGATGACCCGGATGGGATGCTCTTCAAAGTAATGCTTCAATTTCTTGGCGGCCATGTACACGCCATATGCCACTTTTTGATAATGTGGGTAGTTCTGCTTTGAGGTTGACAACACTTCACTCAAATAATACACTAGCCTTTGCACTGACTTACCTTCCTCATCGCGCTCTACCACCATCACTGCACTTACAACCCGGTTGGTTGCGGCTATATAGAGCAACATTGGCTCCTTTGATAGTGGTGAGGCTAGCACTGGTGTCGTGGCTAACATTTTCTTTAGGTGGGTAAAGGCTTCATCAGCCTGCGGCGTCCAAATGAACTTATCCGACTTTTTCATGAGTTGGTACAGAGGGAAAGCTTTCTCTCCCAACCGACATACAAACCGACTTAACGAGGCCAGGCAGCCTGTAAACTTCTGGACATCGTTAAGACACTTCGGCAGTTCCATTCGTTCGATGGCTCGGATTTTGGTTGGATTAACTTCGATCCCTCGGTTGGAAACCAGAAAGCCAAGCAATTTTCCAGCCGGGACACCGAAGGTGCATTTTTTCGGGTTAAGTTTCATCCGGAACCGCCTTAGGTTTGTGAACGTTTGCCTGATATCGTCAAGGAGCGTTTTGCTTTCCTTGGTCTTGATAACCACATCATCCACGTACACCTGTACATTTTGACCTATTTGGTCATGCAAACATTTTTGCATACATCTCTGGTACGTTGCCCCTGCATTACGTAAACCAAACAGCATGGTGCGATAGCAATAAGCCCCATCTGGGGTAATAAATGCAGTCTTTATTTGATCATCCGGATTCAGAGGTATCTGGTGGAAACCAGAATAAGCATCGATGAATGACAACATTTCACATCCAGCAGTTGAGTCTATAACCTGATCTATTCTTGGCAGCGGGAATGGATCTTTCGGACACGCCTTTTTCAGGTTCGTGTAGTCGATACATATGCGCCAAACCACTGCCACGTTCGGATCATCCTTTTTCTTTTCCACTAACACCGGATTAGATAGCCAATCGGGGTAGAGGACCTCCATGATAAATCCTGCAGCTAGCAACCGAGCTATCTCATCTCCAATGACTTTCCTCCTATCCTCGGAACACCTTGCAAGTCCTGTGTGGACCAAGCAAAATTGTCCCGATTCTCACGGAGGAAGCTGACGAGCTCGCTTTCCTATTTATCACTTAGCCCGGCACCAATTGTTATGGTGCGCTCTAGGAACATGTTATCAATGGGAACCTTCTTGGTATCTTTCGTGGCCTGGAAGGAGACAGTTCCATGCGGGTTACTCAGCGCCGGCATATACTGTTGCGAGGACTGAGCCAACGCAGCCACCTCTTGAATTTTCCTTTTTTCCTGCGCAATCACAAGTGACTCGGCTAAGTTTGATCCGTCCGACGCACATTCCATCGAACGTCGGAAGTCCCCAGCAATTGTAATTACTCCATTTGGTCCGGGCAATTTCATTTTCAAATAGCTGATATGACAACTTGCCATGAACTTGTTCAGCACTGGCCTTCCGAGCAATGCATGATACGCGCTTTCTAAGTTCACCACTTCGAGCTCCAGATTTTCAGTTCAGCAATTGTTCCTCGTGCCGAACAAGACGTCGACCCGGACCTTGCCTATGGGCTCGCAAGAAATGCCCCGCACAATGCCATGGAAAGTTGTCCTCGTGGCCTGGAGCATGTTCTCCGAGATACCCAACTTGTGCATCGTGTTCGCGTACATGATATTTATGCTACTGTCGTTGTCGATCAGTACCTTTGAGAACCTTATGTAAATGCTTGGCCCAATGAATGTAGGATCTAACACCAACGCATACGAACCAGGGCTCGGCATGAGCTTGGGGTGATCCCTAATGCTCCAAGTGATTTCCTGATCGGACCAAGGCATGTACCTCGTCACTGCCGGCATTACCGCATTCACCTCCATATGCCTACGCTACAAGCTTTTTCTATCAGTTTCCTCTATGGTAAATACACAGTAGCTCTGGTGATGCTCCCTGTACTCGTTTCTCCCCTCATTTCCGGGGTGCCTCTGATCCGGATGATGCTGATTTTCTACTTGATGCACTGCATCCCTTCTTTCATTGTTATCATACCTCGGCGGAGGGGGAGGCAACATCAGCTGTTGTGTGTTCGCTCCGGAGAGCAATTGCTGCCGGGGTAACTCCTGCCGAGGCTGATCATTCCGGGGTGCCTGATCATTCCCCGAACCACCTTGCTCGATCTTGCGCATCCACTCGCATTGTCTCGTCGTATGACCCGCTGGGTTGTTCGGATTTGGGGTTCGAAATTTACACGGCTGGTCCAACATCGACTCGTAAGTATACCTCGGACGGTCTTTCCTTTCTTGCCATTGCTTCTTTTGCTCCGGTGTCCAAGTTTTCTTCCCATCGTTCATTGGGGTCCATTGACCTCCAGTTTTCTGGCGCTGACTACCCCCTGCTCCGGGTTGATCTTGACTCACGGCTGCTACTTGGTGCGAACCGTACCGATGGTCCGGTCGATCATCTCTCCTTTTTGCTATGTAATCATTTCTCCTGGATGATCCGGATCCATCCCTCTGATAGTACTCATCGCTTGACTCGTTTGTGGCGAGCCTTGGTTGGGTCGGGTTACCCAACGCATACGAATCTGCGATCCGGATCATCTCTGCCAACGTTGCCGGCATTTTCCGTTGCAACTTCATCCACAACTCGCTCCCATACCTGCACCCCTGTGCAAACCACAACTCACGGTACACCACCGAGTCAGAAACTCCTGGTCCGTCTCATTGGGTCGTTGTTTGCACATAGCTAGGGTCTGTGGCCTATTTGGCCTTTGATACGTACTCGAAAAATTGCTGATGAACATCTCCTCGAAATCTATCCAGCAGTTGATGCTTCCTGGTGGCAAATTGTTCAACCACACCCTTGCCGGGCCTTCCAACATCTGGGGTACATATCGTACGGCCCATCTTAGGTTTCCTGTGGCAATTTTTACAATGGTAGCATAGTTTATCAGCCAATCCTCCGGCTTGGTACTACCTTCATAGGTCTTGGTGCCCCTGGGCAACTGAAAGTTCGGGACCGCTGGCTCTTTCATGATCCGGGGTCCAAAACACGCTGGACCCGGTGGGCCTTGACACTCTATCTGTTCCGACCTATATAGTCGATCTAGTTTCAACCTCGCATCGCCCGGCATCAAATCCCTGCTTCCCAGTCTCGACCCTATCACATGATAGTCCAGTCTCGGGTATCCCGCATTTGCCATCTCCGAATCACCATCGTTATACCGGTTTTGTTCCTGCGGCGCACCTTTCTGTTGCATACCTCGGCCGGCACTGTGCTCTTGCCTCGGCATGTTCCGCTGCTATGGTTGTCTTGCTCCAGCTGAATTTTGTTGCCCGGCATTACCGTTGACAACGTTCCTTTAACCGGCATTGCCTTGGTCACGGTTACCTCGGCCAGCTTCGCCTCGGCCCACACTCCGTCGATCATCATTTTTCTGCGCTTCTTTTTCTTTCCCTACCCGTGCCGAGTCATACGGGACAATCTGTTTGTTCCTTCTGGCCGAGGTTACGACCTCCTCTCTCCTTGGATCGCCATGAGGGGACGACGCGGCTCCAGCGGATTTCTCCGGGTTACCCATCACCGAATGGACGATCTTGGAGGCCCCAGCTCTCTCTGGGTTCGCCCTGAGCAGTTCCTTGTTTTGCCTATTCGCAATCTGAACCAGCTCGTTAACCCGGTTTTTCTGCCTTTGCCGGGCTTCACCCGTCAGTCCCTCTAACTCGGATGCAGCTGCATCCGCCGCTCTGAGGTTCTTGGCCGGGGTACTATACCTCGGCAGCCCCACGGAAAAACAGTTTTCTGATTTCTCGATTTCGACATCACCTTCTCTGTTCATCTCGCTCATGAGATTTCTTCCTTTAACTTTTACAGTATCAACTTTGTTCGCCTTAGCGTACTCACGCAGCATCATGTTCAACGACTGCTGGGCCGCGGCTATTTTCTTTGCGCCCTCAAGTATTTTCTGCCTAGTTTCTTTCACCTCGGCCTGTGCACAAGCCGGATCTACCGCTGATACTACAGGGTTTTCCAAGCTATTCATTGCCTCTCTCAGCACGTTTTCCGCCCTCTCTAGTGGTGGACCCCTACCTTTCCTTGGTGCCTTGGGCATCACCTCCGCATCTGGCGTCGGATCCTTGCTTGCAACCGCACCCGGTGCTATCATCATTACCTCTGCATGGTCCGGGGAACGAGCGATACGCTCCCCGCGAGCCACAGTGAGGGGCGGTTCGCCTGCTTCTACGACGTGGCGCGGATGAATGCCTGACACGTCCACCGCGACGTAGACCTTGTGCGCGCCGAGCTTGAGGAAGATGCCGTTGCGCGGGAGAGGGCGCGTGCCGAAGCAGCCTGCGTTGTCGCTGACGAAGTCCCGCGCTTCAAAGCGCTGGACGAGCCTGGAGACGATGTGCTTGCTAGTGGTGATGTAGTATCCCGCCCGGATCTTGACCCCTGCTAGCGCTGCTAGCCCCACGGTGGGCGCCAACTGTCGTGGTGGTGTCACGGCAGATGCCATGTATAGGCTGAAGGTGGGGACTAATACATGCTAGGGGAATCCAGGGAGGGATAGTGAAGTGATTCTCCACAAAAGAACTTGTATTGATTTCCTTCAAGGTTACAAGTGCTCCTAGAGCTGTATTGGCGAGAGGAGGAAGAAGAAGCTCTCTTACTCTCACCCTCAGATCTCACCTGAAACCCTAGACCTTAACAGAATTGTCTAGAGAATAAACAGCCAACCCCCTCTACTGAAGCCCTAGCCCTCCTTTTATAGGGGAGGCTCGGTTTCTGCCTAGGGCATACGTGGAGGAATATTCCTAAGAATATGCCCCCTCCCAAAGTGGTAAGCCGACCGCGGTGCTTTTTCCCCGCGTCAGCTATGCTTTAGCTACGTGAGCCACTGCGGCGCCCTCGTCAGCTGACACGGGCGTCGTCACGCTTGTCGGCCACGCCCCGGTGGTCAGGTGGAGTTGACAAACTCCACCTGAGCGGACAGCTTCTGCTTCGAAAGCAGCAGTTCGTCGTGGCCTAGTTGGAGCCCAAGAAGCGAAGTAGCAACAGTAGAGCTCGACGCGTGCGACAAAGCAGTTGCACGGTGCAACACATCGTGGCCCATTAGTAACCCCCCTAGATGGCCCATCAGCATTCGGCATGCCAGCCTAGCCAAGCGTCACGCGGGTTTGTTGGTTTGTGGCCCGAAAGTTCCCGGGCTAGTGCATCCCGGTACCCGATTTGCCTATAATCTCGTGGAGGGGCCATAGTAGAATCGCCAATTGTCCAGAGGGTCCAAATGGGGGGGGATACAAATCTAATAGCCAAACAGTCGATTGAACCAGACGAAAAATGGTTGAACTCAAATACCACTGTTAGGTCAACTCTTCTTGGCCTGCCCTGTTAGTATTCCCCATTATCCTTTGCGGTCGTGGACTAGTTTACCCCTGCGTGGACTAGATCTATTTCTCTTCTCTGCTCTTCTCCCCTGCTCCCCTCCTCATAACCGTTGCTCAGCTCCGGATTCTCATCTAAGATCGGAGCTTCCACTTGCTCTCCTTGCATCCCCGCCATGTTCGATCAACCTCCCACGCACCTAATCGAAGCTCGCCGCCGGCCCCGTCACCGTCGCATCGTCCACCGTATCGGAGCTTCGCATCCCCGGACTAGTATCTCGCCTTTGGCTAGTCCTTCTCGCATGACGGAGCACGTCTCGTCGGGCTATCCTATTTTGCGACCGACCTCGGGCGATTGCGTGTTGTCGCGCACCCCAGGCATGGTAGCCCTGGCACAGCAGTTCGACGACCACGCTCTGATGGCCACCATACTGGGCTTTCGTCCCTCAGTGTCGCTGAAAGATTTGTTGCCGGCTTTCAGATCTCGTTTTGGGATTAGACGAAATGAGGTCAAGATTGAGGTATGTGTGCTGCCATTCGATTTTTTCGTCCGACTCAAGCACATTGCAAACACCGAACGTGTTTTGCATTGTTCTTATTCTTTCGAGTGCTAGGGGAGAAAATGAGCTTCATGCGTTGGCATCGCACCTGTGGGTGGGACAATCGCTTGGGGTAGCTTCATTTCTTTTCCAAACTCAAGCAGGTTGGATGCTTAGGAGTCGGAGGCCCTCAAGCAGGTTGTTAGTAGCCTTGGTGATGTGCTGGTGGAGATCGTGCCACTGAGTGACAGATGGGTCATCGAGGTAAAGGCATGGTTTAAAGATCCTGACACCGTTCCTAAGATGTACAAGGTGCAGATTCCAAGCCAGGTAGATCGGAAACTTTACTGGAAGAACTCGGTCATCATCCATCTGGAAGAGGTTCTGGAATTGGTACATGGCATTCAGGACCCCAAAGAGGCAGCCAGAAAGCGTCATCATCGCCTGCAGTGTTGGCCTGGAAGGATCGATGGCACAAGACCACCACCATTTTGCAACGGCGCACACAATTTCGATGGGGGATTGGGTGTCGACAAGCTACTGGTTTTGATTTCCCTCGAGTGAAGATAGAGCTCTAGTGAATTTATATAGTATGTGTGGCTAATGAATTTGTAGTAGGGAGAGCGTACCAGGAAGATAGCATGGACAAAAAATATGTAATAGTTTGAATCGATGTAGTATGTGTAGCTAATGAATTTGAAGTATGCGTGTCTAATGCATCTGTATTGAACACCATGCTTTATTATTTCTGTGAATAACCAAGGACAACCTCATGAAAAGAGGGTGGAATGGATATGAGCAATGTCAACTCTATGGATGCCATGAAAATGTAGTTCATCTCTTCTTCAAGTACAAGGTAGCTAGATTATTATGCCAAGTGTAAGCGATCCGAATGATAATAAATGATTCTTGTTTCAAACGAAGATTACCTAATGATCCTTAAAACACTATCTACTGGTTTCGTAACATGGTGAACTGCATGACCATTTTGTAGACAGCACAAGGCAAATGTAAAATGGTTTATAGCATAGACAACAGATGCAAAATCAGTACATAAACTATCATCTGAATTTTATCTGTCTGGGATAAAAAATGGAAGTTAACTGGATTTCACCACGAGTAGTAATTGAAGGAAATAGATACTTCATAGTATTTGTTTACATCAGTAGTACTTCCATACAAAAGGGTCTTATATCTGGATAAAAGTGGGCTAAACTTCCTACTAGTTTATAGAATAATGTGTGAGCATTTCATCTACAAAAGCCATTCTTCCGTCTGAACTTAACTATTCTACATTACAGAAACTGCAGATCTCCACCAAAAAAGTTGGCTGGCCAATTGCCTTGGGAGGACATAAGTTCATTGATCATTTAACCCCAACTGATTTATTGCCTTCCTGCCAAACTACAAGAAATCTGCATCATTCATGTATGACCGCTTTGCTTGCGCCAGTCCCGGTTCAGTAGGACCATCTGCGCCGCTGCAACAATTTCTTCGAACCTGAAATTCGACATCTCCTTATAGGGATCGTAGATGTGTGTGAACTAGAACCTGAATTTCAGCACTGAGCTATTGCCCGCCGCCGGCTCTAGCTATCAAACAATCCAACAAGCTGAGTGTAGATGCTTGGTCGCTGCAGTGGTAAGGCCTCCGACGATGCATTGGATGTAGGATCTTTGCTGTAGACGGCGTGTTCCTTGCCTCCCCCACATCGGTACGGTCGCCCGCGCCGAAGCGTGGACTGATGCGTCCAAAATTGAAGCATATTTACCTTTTGTTTTTGCATAAATAGAGTAGGGATTTTTGTATTACACCGCGCCTATGCGCACTATTTCGTTCTTGTTTCAACGGGATCCCAAATCATGGAGTCATATATGAACATATCAATTAGAGTTGTCATATCATGTAATTATATGATATTTCTAAGTGATAAAACTCATTTTATGAATTTACCTTCACACCTGGAAGAATAACAAACAAGGAGGAGGCATCAGTACCCATAACGACCACTGGAACAGATGGAGCCCGCCCCTACCAGGCACCATCGTGACCGCCTCGTCAAATACTTCTCTCTAGCAAAGACGGAAGGGAGATCCGACATTCACAGCCACCAGAAACAACGAAACACTACATCCGAGAGGGATCTGAAGGAGGAAGTCGATTGGAGTAAAATACTGGCTACTTCACAGATCATTGGAGGACAACACATCATCCCCTTTATCATCAACCGCTGCATCTTCATCACCACCATTACTCCATCTTTCATCTATTAGATCTATTTGTAATTCTAGATCCAATTGTGGTTTGTATTAGATCTACCTCGTACTTTAATCCATTCATTTGATTATGATGATGTTGTTGATTTCTTCCATGAGTGAGTAGTACCTTTGTTCTTGGGGAGATGGAGGAACTCTAGCACCACTATGAACTTGTAATAAAGATGATATGTTCTTGTGTCCATGTGACTTGCTTGTCTATGATATAATTATGACTTGTGTTTGATTTCTCTCTTTAGATGATATGTGAAGTCAACCACATATGATTTGCGTTCGGGACTAAAGCGAGGAAGAAACCCTTTGGACGTGTCTTGGAAGCATACCCGGAATGCCCCATGATAGATTGGCGCCGGCTCATAACCTACACGGTCAAAGGGGGATAAAGAGGGACTCCCTAAGCTAATTACGATATCCATGGGGAACCCCTCATTTGCGGTGGTGTATATGGGTGATTGCTCTCAGGCATTGTAGTGGTTATTTAGAGGTGACCTCACACTTGGCTCAACAAAGTGGCTTCCTACGAGCCTTGTCGTGAACATCTTATTATGGGGCTCTCTCCACACATATCATGACATAAGAAGCATGTTCCTTGATTGCATATAATAATAGTACTATGCTAGTGGTGTATCCTACATCCCCGAGAATGTTTTAGACCTATTGAGTTCAACCACGCTTTCATACAATCTTGTTACTTGTTTTCTTTACTAGTTTTAATTACTTTTCTTCAAACAACTATAAACCATTCAAACACCTTTTACTTGAAATAAAAGACAACTTACTAGTATTATTTGGTACATAGTAACGAGGATCATAAAGACCTTTACCAATAGCTCTCTCTAGGTTCGATATCTTTACTTTGAAACTAGCTACAATTGGTATGTGCACCTATAGTTATTATTTGGTAGGAAGTGGCACGATCTTCCGGCTAACGCCATCACCTCTCTCTCCGCCTTCGCTTGCAGCATCGAGGGCTACGCCGGACTATGGCCCACGAAGGAGCTCTGGATCCGGTTCTTTGGCCTCCGCTGGAACATGATTCCGAATATAGACTTTAACCCGGAGGAAAAGCAGCTCACGCAGTTCGGCGCAGCTTCCATTTCTCCTAGGAAACAGTCTATTTTCGCCGAGTCACGGGGCTTGACTCTTGCAAGGGCTGGGCCCGAACTTTCTTTTATGTCAGAAATGGCATAGCTGAAGATTTGATCCGGCTGTGCCTCTACGCTCCGGGTCCTCCTAATCCGGATTTGTGGGACAAGGTCCCCAAGAAGCCCACTATCCTGGTGAACCAAGTCAACAAAAGGTTCCAGGAGCTGAAGGATCTGGGATTGCGCAATGAGGACACAATGATCACATTTGTCCGCAACCGGATCTCCCCCCTCCATAAACGCACGCATAAACTTTGTCACATGAGCTGGGGCCGTGACCCCAACCGGACCTCCTCATTCGAGTTGAGCAACACCGAGATCTACCGCCGGGTCTAGGCCCTCTTCACCACCCACAAGGACTTCTCTGTTGAGTGGACGTGGGGGATCGAACACTTCTGCCGAGATAGGCTTCCCCTGCGGTAAGTCTCGTGCCCCAAACCTTTTCCGAATTAAATCATACGTCGGTTTTGTTATAGGGTTTTAATCCCTTTGCCTTTTCTTTCCCTTAGATGTTTCTTCAGCAAACTATTGAGGATGGCACCGAGCCTTCTCTCAAATGGGCACCTGATCGAGATGCCTCGGACGAGGAGGAGCCGAATCAGGAGATGTTCCTGCCGATGGCTGATGCGACCAAGCGACACACCGGTAAACTCTCTTCTATTAGAGATTGGCCTGACGATGAAGATGATTTGGACGTTGAAGTGATGGAGGCATTTGACGTTGTCCCTCTTTCTTACACTTTTCCGGCATGAGCTAACCCCGGTGGGCAGATCCATGAAGATCCTCCCCTTGCCACGGGTGAGCCTGTCCTGGTCGCAACGAAGAAGAGGGGAGCCGCATCTGCTTCTTCTTCCGGACCTTCTCAGCCAGCTAAAAGGCAAAAGAAGTCCACGGACAAAGCTGCCACCAAACCTACAACCAAGGCCATAACCCGGAGGGCTCGGAAGCCCAAGGAGCCTTTGACCTCGGATGAGTAAGTCACTTATGCCTTTGATATTCACTTGTTCTTCCTTTGTTATAGTTTCTCATCATTCAAGATTTGATTCGGCAGGGCTGCGGTGGAGGTCCCTCAGAGTGGATCCGGCATTGCCTCGCCGCTCCGACATAGCCCTTCTCTCCGTCATGGCGACGATTCATGCCCGTTGAGCCCCATTCAAGAGGGCTCAGCGGCTGCTCCGGGTTCTAGCCCACCTCGTCAAGAGGAGGGCAACCTCGGAACGGGGGGGAGCGATTCTGCTGAGGCTGCGGTTGCTCCTTCTTTGGCACAACCGCAACCAGCCACCACCGAGGTTCCTTCAGCACCCCCGCCGAAACGGAAATCAGTACCAGCATCAGCGCTAGCACCAACAGCAATAGGAAAGGCACCAGCAACAGTGCCAAGCACCTCCGCCTCGTCCGAGTCTTCCAAGACTTGGCGAGAAGGCACCAGCAGCACCAAGGCAAGCAGTAAGGCCGCTCCCAAGGGAAAATCCTCCGCAGCAACTTCCACCTCATAGCAGCAACCCAAGGGAAAAAAGGCTCCCGACGCCACCAGGGCAGCGTCAATCGAGGCTGGACAGCGTACACTTGCGTCCATGCTCCCGAAAAAGACTCCACCACCGAAGGATGCCCCTGCTGAGCCAACTGATGTGCAACTCGTTTTGCACACCAGCCCCGCTGTTGCCCAGGTTTAGAGGAGGGAGGATCATGCTAAGGGTCTAGTTGCACCCCACATGCTCAGCGGCAAACGCTATCCTCTGACCTTGATCGAGTTTGTAAACAACTGGAACAAGGCGGAGTTCGTCCACAATGACGATCTCCCGGAGAAGTTCGGGCCCACCGAGTTTGCTGCCCAAATGAATACCGTTGCTAAGGCAATTAACCTTGCAGGTCGTATGATGGAGGTACGTTACTTCGCGTTTTCCTTAGCATGTAGTAGATATTAGTGATATAGTCATTAGTCCCCAAGCCTCCGGGGGATAACTTGTTACTCGGCCGGATGCTCCTTAGAGAACTAACGTAGCTCCTTAATTACTTCGATTATGCACACACCTAGAGCCGGGTTAAGTTCCACTTGGCCCGGATTTTGTATACTTCGAATATGCACACACCTAGAGCCGGGTTAAGTTCCAATTAGCCCGGATTTTGTACACTTCGAATATGCACACACCTAGAGCCGGGTTAAGTGCCACTTGGCCCGGATTTTGTACACTTCAAATATGCACACACCTAGAGCCGGGTTAAGTTCCACTTGGCCCGGATTTTGTACACTTCGAATATGCACATGAGTAAGCTGTCCTTTTTTACTCTTTTCAGGTGACCACCAATCATTGGAGCGCTGAGTTTCAGCGTCTCTTGGATACTCACAAGATGCTGCGTGCAAAGCATACTACACTTCTCGCTGAATATGAGAAAAGGGGTAAGTTTTCTCTTTCGCATTTTTTCCATTTTTCTTCGTCTTTTTCCGCCGAACTAATCCGTCACTCGGATTTCGTAGCTGAAGTCGAGGCCGAGAACATCATCATGAGGAAGAACTTAGAGCAGATAAAGGGTAAGTCATTTTTTGCTTAATTTTCCTCCTCGTTCTATCTCCTTTTCCCCTTGGCTCGGCAAATATTCATACCTCGGCTTTGCCAGGTCGACAAACTATTTCAGCCTCTCTTGAAGATAGTGTGCCCGTGCCTAACATGATGCTGCATTTTCTCAAACAAGCAGGGCACCACCAAGCTGAACTCAAGAAGAAGAATGATGAGCTTGCCCTCCTCCAGACCAAAGACGAAGAAATTGCCAAGCTCAAGGAAGACATGCAGAAGCTCAAGGCGCAGCACAAGTTCGAACTGGGGAAAGGAGGCCAGGACTTTACTGAAGAACGAGAGCGCCTCAACCTCCAGATTGCCAAGGACCAAGAACTGCTTAAGGAGACCAACGTTAAGCTTGAGTCGGCGAACACTGAACTTGCGCAACTTGGGAAAAGGCGTGATGACTGTACCAAGGAGCTGACCCGGATCCACAGCCACATCTCTCGTAAGTTCTTTTCCTTAAGCCGGCATGAATTTCTCCGGGTCAACCTCTTTTACTTATTTCACTTGTCTTATTTTTAGACAAATTTCCGGAGGGCAATGCCATTGCAACCAGTGCTGTTGCCAAGTTCCGCCAGCAGAGGGGTACCCCAATTACCCCTAGCGCTGGAGAAATTCCTTATGACATGGAGGACCTGCTGGTCAGCTTGTCTTCTCGTGTTGAAATTGTGAAGAATTATGGCAAGGACATTCTTGATGTGGAAATCCGGATCTTCAATGCCTTTTGGCCTGATGAAGATACTCCGGAAGGGACCGCAGCTCTCGCTACCAAGTTGATGGAGTGCGAAACCCAACTTGATCTTTGGAGGGAGTCTACTGGTCGCGCCGGAGCTGAAACCGTTCTCCACTACGTGCTTACGTGGTATGAGAAAAACAATCTCAATCTTCTTGAGCGGATGCGCACCGGGTCAAGGTGGTCCAATGATCCGGATTGGATAGCTCGGCGCAAGGCTTGTGCTCACAACCTCATTCAGTATGCCCCTATCCATCAATGGAATGAGGGACCAAGCTTCCTTGGCGCCGCCGATGATGAAAATGCCGAAGATAATTCGGGTGATGACGAAGAGGACGACGCCTCGGACGTCGAGGAAAGTGAAGATGACGCTGAAGCCGAAGCTGGAGCTACACCCGCTGGCGCATAATTACCTCCTCCTGCTGCTCCTTGAGCGAAAACACTTTAAAGTTTATCAGATCCCCGGTATGTCGGGTGCAATTGTATTAAGCACACAAGTGATATTTTGCTACTAAGTTTTTGTGCCGGATTAACTTGGGCGTAGTCCCCGAGTTTCATTTTCTTGTTTCTCAAATTTCTTGGCTCGGCTGGTGTCCACCTTGGTTCGGTTTTATGACTTACGAGTCCGAGTTTCAAAAATTGACTTAACAATACTTGGAAACTTTAGGATTAGCTCAAATAATTCAGCGTGGTAAATAAAAGGTAAACACAATGTTAGTCCAAATAAGAAACGTTGGCTCAATTAAGTTTCTTTCCTTAGTCGTTTTTCATGTGCTACGCAATTCCAAACTTGTTCTCTTGCTTGCCATGAAGCCAAATCTTGTTGGACAGCAGCAAGTCGAAGAGTTGGGTTTTTGGTGCTCACACACTACTAATCCGACTTAGGTAGAAGCAACTTACGCCAGCCGAGATATAAATAATAAATACAGAAGACAACAAATATTATTAAGACAGTCCCCGAGTTACTGCTCGAGCTGCCAACATTTCATTGATAAGCTCATTGCCGGCATACATACCGACATATGAGAGACTCGGATACATACACTTCTTTTCTAAGTGTAGAAAGGACGAAGTAGAGCTACATTCCATGGACGCTTAGATTCCTTGCCAGACCTGTCCGCCTTGTTCTTCTCCTGCGGTTTTGCATCTATGAGATAGTATGAGTCATTGTGCAATGCTTTGCTCACAATGAATGGCCCTTCCCTTGGGGGGGATAACTTATGCATGCCAGCAGTACGTTGTACCAACCGGAGTACCAGATCACCTTCCCGAAAAACTCGGGGGTTTACTTTCCGGCTATGATAGCGTCGGAGATTTTGCTGATATATGGCGGACCTGGACAATGCCAATTCTCTCGCTTCTTCCAGCAGATCAACATCATTTTGTCGGGCTTCTTGCACTTCGGCTTCTGTGTATTTGGTGACCCTAGGCAATTCATGCTCTATGTCGGCTGGTAATACAGCTTCTGCCCCATATACCAGAAAGAATGGCGTATAGCCTATTGATTGATTTGGAGTTGTTCTTAAACTCCACAGTACCGCTGGTAGTTCTTCTATCCAGCACCCCGCTGATCTTTGCAGCGGCTCAATGAGCCGGGGTTTTATCCCGGATAACACTAATATGTTGGATCTCTCCACTTGCCCGTTCGATGCAGGGTGGGCTACCGAGGCAACGTCCAACCAGATCTTCTTATCTCGACAAAAACATGCATATGCTCCTTCAGCAAAATTTGTGCCATTATCTGTTATGATACTGTGAGGATAACCGTATCTCAAGATGATATCTTTGAGGAATGTTACGACAGTAGCTCCATCACATTTTCTTATTGGCTTCACCTCAATCCATTTCATAAATTTGTCAACCATGACCAAGATGTGGGTCATGTTCCCTCTTGTTGGTTTAAATGGGCCAACCATATCCAAACACCATACGGCAAATGGCCAGGTAATTGGTATGGTCTTAAGTTCCGACATTTGCGTATGTGTCTTGGTAGCATATCTTTGACAACCATTGCACTTTCTTACCAGATCCTCTGCTTGTTCCAAGGCACTTGGCCAGAAAAACCCATGGCGGAAAGATTTTGCTACCAAGGCTCTGGACGAGGCATGATGCCCACATTCCCCTTGATGTATATCTCAGAGGATGTCAAGTCCTTCTTTCAGGTCAACACATCAGTGGAGAACGTTTGTCACACTCCTTTTGTGTAGCTCGGAATTGATGATTGTGTATGCTTTTGCTCTCCTCTGAGTTTGCCTAGAAAGCACATCCTCAGCGGGTAAGGTTCCATCCTTCAGGAATTGAAATATGGGCAGTGCCCAAGCTGGTACAGCTCGCACTGGGAACACATCCTCATCAATTCCCATCTGATCCTCCTTCATAACTTCCACCGGATCACGCTGCGCAGTCCCCGGGTCTTGCGGAGCAGTCCCCGGGTTTGCTGAGACAGTCCCCGGGTCAATGTCCATGGGCACAACCTCTGACTCCGAATTTTCCGGGATATAAATTGACTCGGATTCTGGGGATGGCCTGATAGATAGTTTTCTTAGGTGTTCTAATTCTACACCCGGTGGAATTGCTTGTCTGGTTGATCCGAGCTTCGACAATACGTCGGCAGCCTCATTTTCCACCCGGGGTACATGGTGAAATTCACATTCCTCAAAGTAACTAGATATCTTCTGCACATGGAATCTATATAATACCATGTTTGCATCCAAAGCATCCCATTGTCCGGAGTCTTGCTGGACTATGAGATCCGAGTCACCGAAGCACTGGATCCGACGTATTCCAATTTCTTTTGCCACTTTGAGCCCATGCACAAGTGCCTCACATTCTACAACATTGTTTGATGCAGTGAAGTGGATCTGCAGCACATATTTCAGCTGGTCCTTCTTGGGCGAGGTAAGAACAACTCCGGCGGCTAACCCGGTTTTTGTTTTTGACCCGTCAAAGTGCATTCTCCAGTAGTTTGGATCTAGTAACGGTGGTTCATATTGCACCTCGGCCCAATCCACAAAAAAGTCAGCCACAGCCTGAGACTTGATTGCTTCTCTTCTGTCATATTGTGGCGCATAAGGGGCTAGATCAATTGCCCATTTTGCAATCCCGCCACTAGCATCCTTGTTGCTCATTATCTCGGATATAGGGGCTTCACATATTACTTTGATCAGGTGCTCTTAAAAATAGTGCTTCAACTTCTTAGCTGCCATATATACACCATATGCCACCTTCTGATAATGAGGGTAGTTCTGCTTTGATGCGGATAATACCTCGCTTAGGTAATATACTAGCCTTTGCACTGACTTACCCTCTTCATTGTGCTCTACCACAATTACTGCACTTACAACTCGGTTGGTTGCGGCTATATAGAGCAACATTGGATCCTTTGACAGTGGAGAGGCTAACACTGGTGCAGTGGCTAACATCTTGTTTAATTGGATAAAGGCTTCATTGGTCTGCGGCGTCCAAATGAACTTGTCCGACTTTTTCATGAGTTGATAGAGAGGCAGTGCCTTTTCTCCCAACCGACATACAAATCGACTTAGGGATGCCAGGCAACCAGTGAACTTCCGGACATCGTTAAGGCACTTCGGAAGTTCCATTCGCTCTATGGCCCGGATTTTAGTTGGATTAACTTCGATACCTCGGTTGGAGACAAGAAATCCAAGTAATTTTCTAGCCGGGACACCGAAGGTACATTTCTCCAGATTAAGCTTCATTCGGAACCTCCTTAGGTTCGCAAATGCCTGCCTGATATCGTCAAGGAGCGTTTGTCTTTCCTTGGTCTTAATAACAACATCATCCACATATACCTGCACATTTTGACCTATTTGGTTGTGCAAACATTTCTGCATACATCTTTGGTACGTTGCCCCTGCATTTCCTAAACCAAAAGGCATGGTGCGATAGCAACAAGCCCCATACGGGGTGATAAAAGCAGTCTTTATTTGATCACTTGGGTTCATAGGTATCTGGTGGAAACCAGAATATGCATGAATGAACGACAACAACTCACACCCAGCAGTAGAATCTATGACTTGGTCTATCCTTGGCAGTGGGAATGGATCTTTTGGACACGCCTTATTCAGGTTCGTGTAATCGATACACATACGCCAAACCACTGCCATGTTCAGATCGTGTTTCTTCTTCTCCACCAGCACCAGATTAGACAGCCAATCCGGGTAAAGTACTTCCATCATAAATCCAGCACCCAACAACCGAGCTATCTCATCTCCTATGATCTTTCTCCTTTCTTCGGCGAAGCGGCGGAGAGGTTGCTTCACCGGCTTTGCTCTGGGTCTCACATTCAAAGAGTGCTCGGCCAACTCCCTCGGAACACCTTGCAAGTCTTGTGTGGACCAAGCAAAAATATTCCGATTCTCACGAAGGAAGTTGACGAGGTCGCTTTCCTATTTGTCATTTAACCCGGAACCAATTGTTACGGTGCGCTCTAGGAACATATCATCAACAGGTACTCTCTTGGTATCCTTCGTTGCTTGAAATGATACACTACCATGCGGGTTACTCAGCGCCGGCATATAATGCTGCGCGGACTGAGCCAATGCCGCCACTTCTTGGATCTTTCTCTTCTCTTGCGCAATCACGAGTGACTCGGCCAGGTTAGACCCGGCTTACACGCACTCAATGGAACGTCGGAAATCACCAGCTATGGTAATCACACCATTTGGCCCGGGCAACTTCATCTTCAAGTAACTGATGTGACAACTTGCCATGAACTTGATCCGGGCTGGCCTGCCAAGCAACGCGTGATACGCACTTTCCAAATTGACAACTTTGAATTCCAAATTCTCAGTCCGGCAGTTATCCCACGTACCGAACAACACGTCAACCCGGACCTTGCCAATGGGTTCACAAGAAATGCCTGGCACAATGCCATGGAAAGTTGTCCTTGTAGCTTGGAGCATGTTCTCCGAGATACCCAACTTGCGCATCATGTCCAAGTACATGATATTTATGATGCTGCCATTGTCGATCAGTACCTTTGAGCACCTCACATTGATGCTTGGCCCAATGAATGTTGGATCCAACACCAGCGCATACGAACCAGGACTAGGCATAAGCTTCAGATGATCTTTGATGCTCCAGGTAATCTCCTGATCCGACCAAGGCATATACCTCGTCACAGCTGGCATTACCACATTTACTTCCATATGTCGATGTTGCAAACTCTTTCTGTCTGTCTCTTCTGTGGTGAACACATAGTAACTCTGATGATGCTCTCTGTACTCATTCCTCCCCTCGTTTTTGGCGTACCTCTGATCCGGTTGATGCTGGTCTTCCACTTGATGCACAACATCCCTTCTCTCATGGTTGTCATACCTCGGAAGAGGGGGAGGCAACATTAACTGTTGCGTGTTCGCTCTAGAGAGCAATTGTTGCCGGGGTAACTCCTGCCGAGGTTGATCATTCCGAGGTGCCTGAGCATTCCCCGAACCACCTTGTTCCATATTTCCCATCCATTCACATTACCTGGTTGTGTGACCCGTTGGGTTACTCGGATTTGGCGTGTGAAGTTTACACGGCTGATCCAACATTGCCTCATAAGTATACCTCGGACGGTCCTTCTTTTGTTGCCACTGTTTCTTCTGCTCTGACGTCCAAGTTTTCTTGCCATTATTTCTTGGAGTCCACTTCTGTCCTCAAGTTTTCTGATGCTGGTTGCTTCCTACAACAGGTTGATCTTGATTCACAGCAGCAACTTATTGCGAACTGTACCGGTAATCCAGTGTGTCATCTCTTCTTTTACCTCGGTAATCATTTCTCCAGGATAACCTGGCCCCATCTCGCTGATAATACTCCTCGCTTGACTCGTTTGACATGAGCCTAGGCTGCGTCGGATCACCCAAGGCATATGAATCAGCAATTCATATCGTTTCTGCCAATGTAGTTGGCATATATCTTTGCAACCTTTGCCATAGCATGCTTGCATATCTGCACCCCTGAGCAAACCAAGCTATGGCCTGTGACTCAATTACACCTTCACAAGAGTTCCGCACTATGCACCAGCGGGTCAGAATTCCCGGTCTGTCTCATTCGGTCTCTGCTTGCACATCGCTAGGGTCTGTGGTCTGTTGGGCCTCTGATACGTGCTTGAGAAATTGCTAACAAACATTTCCTCAAAATCGATCCAACAATTAATAATTCCGGGTGGAAAATTGTTTAGCCATACCCTTGCTGGCCCCTCCAACATCTGAGGTACGTATCTCACAGCCTGTCTCAAGTTGCCTATAGCAATTTTTACAGCGGTTGCATAGTTAATCAAACAATCCTCCGGCTTTGTGCTGCCATCATATGTCTTAGTGCCTCTAGGTAACTGGAAGTTAGGTACCGGAGGCTCCTTCATGATCCGGGGCCCAAAACATGCTGGACCCGGAGGACCTTGACACTCAATTTGCTCTGACCTATACAGCCAATAACGTTTTAACCTGGCATCATCAGGCATCAAGTTCCCGCTTCCCAATCTTGACCCTATCACGTGATAGTCCGGCCTGAGATACCCAACATTCACCATTTCCGAATCACGATCATTGTATCTATGTTGCTCCTGTGGAGCTACTCTCTGTTGCATACCTTGGCCGGCACTGCGCTCTTGCCGTGGTATATTCCGCTGCTGCGGTTGCCCTGCACCTACCGAATTACGCTGTCCGGCATTGCGGTTTACAGTGTTCCCTTGACCGGCATTGCCCTTGGTCGTGGTTACCTCGGCCAGCTTCACCTCGGCTCACACTTCATCGATCCTCATTTCTCTGTACTTCTTTTCCTTTCCCTGCCCTTGCCGGGTCATATAGGACTATCTGCTTATTCCTCCTGGCCGAGGTTACTACCTCTTCTCTCCTATGACCACAATGAGGGGACGATGCAGCTCCAGCAGATTTCTCCGGGTTACCCACCGTCGAACAAACGATCTTGGAGGCCCTAGCTCTCTCCGGGTTAGCCCTGAGCAATTCCTCATTTTGCTTGTTCACGATCCGAACCAACTCATAAACCCTATCTTGTTGTCTCTGACGGGCTTCACCCATCAGGCCCTCTAACTCGAATGCTGTTGCATCTGCTGCCCTGAGGTTCTTTGCCGGGGTACTATACTTTGGCAGCCCCACGAATAAACAGTTTTCTGATTCCTCAATTCTAGTATCACCTTCTTTGTTCATTTCACTCATGAGGTTTCTCTCCTTCACTTTTACAGCATCAACCTTATTTCCCTTTGCGTACTCACGAAGTGTCATGTTCAACGACTGCTGAGATGCGCTATCTTTTTTGCACCCTCTAGTATTTTTTGCCTAGTATCCTCTAGCTCGGCTTGTGCCTGAGCCGGATCTACTGTTGCCGCTACTGGGTTTGCTAGGCTATCCATCGCCTGCTGCAGCACATTCTCTGGCCTCTCTAGAGGAGGACCTCTACTTTTCCACGGTGCCTTAGGTGTTACCTCCGGATCTGGTGCCGGATCCTTGCTTACGCCAGCACCAGGCGCGGTCATCATCACCTCAACGTGGTCCGGGGAGCGAGTGATACGCGCCCCGCGTGCCGCACTAAGGGGTCGCTCGCCTCCTTCGTCGACGTCCCACGGGTGAATGCACGACACATCGACAGCAACGTAGATCTTGTGCGCGCCGAGCTTGACGAAGAGGCCGTTGCGCGGAAGAGGACACTTGCCGAAGTAGCCAGCGTTGTTGCTGACGAAATCCAGTGCTCCAAAGCGCTGAACAAGCGTGGAGACGATGCGTTCGCCGGTGCCGATGAAGTTTCCTGTCCGGATCTTCACCCCTGCTAGCGCCGCTAGCCCCACGGTGGGCGCCAACTGTCGTGGTGGTGTCACGGCAGATGCCATGGATAGGGTAAAGGTGGGGACTAAATGCACAGGAGAATCCAGGGAGGGATAGTGTGGTGATTCCACACAAAGTTGCTTTGTATTAGATCCACTTCCATAGTTTACAAGTGCTCCTTGAGCTGTATTGGGGAGAGGAGGAAGAAGAACTCTCTTACCCTCAACACTAGCTGGCCCTCAGGAACACACTAGTAATCCACAACCCACTAGAGATCAACCCTTTCTACAGAGGCCCTATCCCTCCTTATATAGAGGTAGCCAGGTCTCCAGTTAGGGCATACGTGGAGGCACTCCTCCCAAAATAGTAAGCCGACCGGGTCACTTTTGCCCAGCGTCATCCATGTAGAGGCTACGTGAGCCTCTGCGGCGCCCGCGTCATCCGACACAGGCATCATCACCTTTGTCGGCCACGCCTCGGTGGTCTTGGCCTCTGTTTGCTTCGCTCACGCTCTGCACACAGTGGTCACAATTTGACCAGCGAGATACCTTCCTTCTCTTACAAGCTTGATATAACCCGGATCGTACCTAGTTGATCCGGCCTCTCCTATACCCGCATATAAGTTAGATACATCTTACCGACATACGACATAAGTCGGTTGAGACCCAGTTAGGTGGACATCTCCTGGTCCGGGTTACACCATAATTCGGCCTGCCTTGAGGTGACACGGCCAACACTTGCTTTAACCATGCCGTACCTCCGCTAACTCGGCCTTTATAGCACGGCATGACCCTACCTAGGGGTATCCCCCAACAAAGAACACACATGCAATGACACAGGTGGATCCATGTGGTTTAGGAAAGGAACGCACATGCAAATAATCTAGTGGTGGTTTAGGAAAACAAGACACATGCAATGACTCTGGTGGTGGTTTAGGAAAAGCACACACATGCAATGACACTAGTGGATCCATGTGGTTTAGAAAAAGAACACACATGCAATGACTCTAGTGGTGGTTTAGGAAAAGAACAGACAGGCAATGACCCTGGTGGATCCATGTCATTTATGAAAGGAACACACATGCAATGACACTGGTGGATCCATGTGGTTTAGGAAAACAACACACATGCAAAGACTCAAATTGGTGGTTTAGGAAAAGAAAACACATGCAATGACTCTGGTGGTGGTTTAGGAAAATAATACACATGAAATGACACTAGTGGATCCATGTGGTTTAGGAAAAGAACACACATGCCATAACTCTGTTGATTAATGTGGTTTAGGAAAGGAACACACATGCAATGACTCTGGTAGATCCATCTAGTTTAGGAAAGGAGCACACATGCAATGACTCTGGTGGATCCATGTGGTTTAGGAAAAGAACACACGTGCAATGACATTGGTGGATCCATGTGTTTTAGGAAAGGAACACACATGCAATGACTCTAGTGGTGGTTTAGGAAAAGAAGACACATGCAATCACTCTAGTGGCAGTTTAGGAAAAGAACACACATGAAGTTACTCTAGTGGATCCATGTGGTTTAGGAAAAGAACACACAAGCAATGACTCTAGTGGTGGTTTAGGAAAAGAACACACATGCAATGACTCTAGTGGTGGTTTAGGAAAAGAACACACATGCAATGGCATTGGTGGATCCATGTGGTTTAGGAGAGGAAGACACATGCAATGACTCTAGTGTTGGTTTAGGAAAAGAAGACACATGCAATGACTTTGGTGGATCCATGTGGTTCAGGAAAAGAACACACATGCAATGACTCTAGTGGTGGTTTACGAAAAGAACACACATGCAATGACATTGGTGGATCCATGTGATTTAGGAAAAGAACACAGATACAATGACCCTGGTGGTGGTTAAGGAAAAGAAGACACGTGCAATGACTCTGGATGTGGTTTAGGAAAGTAAGACACATGCAATGACTCTAGATGTGGTTTAGGAAAGTAACACACATGTAATGACTCTAGTGTTAGTTTAGGAAAAAACATATGCAATGACTCTGGTGGTGGTTTAGGAAAGGAACACACATCCAATGACTCTGGTGGATCGATGAGGTTTATGAAAGGAACACACATGCAATGACTCTACTGGATCCATGTGGTTTAGAAAAGGAACACGCATGCAATGACTCTCGTAGATCATTGTAGTTTAGGAAAGAAAGATACATGCAATGACTCTGGTGGATCCATGTGGTTTAGGAAAGGAACACACATGCAATGACTTTAGTGGTGGTTTAGGAAAAGAAGACACATGCAATCACTCTTGTGGTAGTTTAGGAAAAGAACACACATGAAGTGACTCTAGTGGATCCATGTGGTTTAGGAAAAGAACACACATGCAATGACTCTAGTGGATCCATGTGGTTTAGGAAAAGAACACACATGCAATGACTCTAGTGGTGGTTTAGGAAAAAACACACATGCAATGACACTGGTGGATCCATGTGGTTTAGGAGAGGAATACACATGCTATGACTCTACTGTTGGTTTAGGAAAACAAGACACATGCACTAACTCTGGTGGATCCAGGTGGTTTAGGAAAATAACACACATGTAATGACTCTAGTGGTGGTTTAGGAAAAGAACACACATGCAATGACATTGGTGGATCCATGTGGTTTAGGAAAAGAACAAACATGCAATGACACATATGGTGGTTAAGGAAAGGAAGACACATGCAATGACTCTGGATGTGGTTTAGGAAAGGAACACACATGTAATGACTCTAGTGTTGGTTTAGGAAAAAAATGCAATGACTCTGGTGGTGGTTTAGGAAAGGAACACACATCCAATGACGCTAGTGGATCAATGTGGTTTAGGAAAGGAAGACACATGCAATGACTCTAGTGAATCCATGTGGTTTAGGAAAGGAACACATATTCAATGACCCTAGTGGTGGTTTAGGAAAATAAGGCACATGCAATAACTGTCGTGGTGGTTTAGGAAAAGAACACACATGCGATGACACTGGTGGATCCATGTGGTTTAGGAAAACAACACACATGCAATGACTCAACGTGGTGGTTTAGGAAAAGAAAACACATGCAATGACTCTGGTGGTGGTTTAGGAAAAGAACACACATGAAATGACTCTGGTGGATCCATGTGGTTTAGGAAAAGAACACACATGCCATGACTCTGGTAGATCAATGTGGTTTAGGAAAGGAACACACATGCAATGACTCTGGTGGATCCATGTGGTTTAGGAAAGGAGCACACATGCAATGACTCTGGTGGATCCATGTGGTTTAGGAAAAGAACACACATGCAATGACATTGGTGGATCCATGTGTTTTAGGAAAGGAACACACCTGCAATGACCCTAGTGGTGGTTTAGGAAAACAAGACATATGTAATCACTCTAGTGGTAGTTTAGGAAAAGAACACACATGAAGTGACTCTAGTGGATCCATGTGGTTTAGGAAAAGAACACACATGCAATGACTCTAGTGGTGGTTTAGGAAAAGAACACACATGCAATGACACTGGTGGATCCATGTGGTTTAGGAGAGGAACACACATGCAATGACTCTAGTGTTGGTTTAGGAAAAAAAGACACATGTAATGACTCTGGTGGATCCTTGTGGTTTAGGAAAGGAACAAACATGCAATGACTCTAGTGGTGGTTTAGGAAAAGAACACACATGCAATGACATTGGTGGATCCATGTGGTTTAGGAAAAGAACATGTGGGCCCCCCGGATTAATCCTCCGAGAATCCCTGTTATGCATACAACCACGATCCCATGATCAATTAGTCGTGGCACATAACCGACAAGTATCATTACAACATTCGAGATATAGCAAAATACAAGAATTACATAAATGCCATTATGGCTATGCCATCTTCAGCAGCGGAACATCATCACGCGCAGAGCCCAAACATGCCTCAACCTATAGGCAACTGACTGGGAAGACGTCCTAGCCCGCATAGTCATCCACTTCACTTCTTCTCGATATCTGACAAAGTTAATAGCCAGGGACAATGCCTGTGAGTACTTTAAATGTACTCGCAAACAACCTTAAGATAACAGTAATAACAAGAGGATATGCATTATGGCTGTGGTAGTTGGAGGGCTCCAAGAGCGGTTCTTTTCTCAATTAGTTTTCTCTTGTAGATATAACCCCTACATATCTTTGTTGAAAACTTTTGTAAACATTTTGGAAGCCTTTTTGAAAAGTTTTGGGAAAACATTAGGACTTGGTCACCCATTTGTTCCCGTCTTCCGGTCGTCCCATGACCAAACTCCTTCCTTTTTCCTTCCGACCATCCCATGGTCAAAACCTTTCTTCTTTTCGACCATCCCATGGTTAAAACATTTCCAAAGGCATTTATTTTCCGAAATCCTTTTTGAAAAAAAAACCAGCACCGCTCTACATCAACCTTCCCAACCGTCCATGACCGCGGACGCGGCTATTCGAATAGATTTACACTCTACAGAGGTTGTACACTTTACCCACACCATCCGGGTACACTACCCTGATCTTCACCGATTGTGGGTCGAGTAACCGATCAAGACTCTTCGAATGCTCACTCCAATATAAGTTCCTACCGTATGAGTATTAATCCCCTCAAAACCGGGACGTCGGGTACCGAGGACCAACCAGAGCGCTTTTTCCACTTCTCGAGTGTGCGCTTTCAATGAGGGGCTCATAGTAACGCGTGGAGGCCAGCAGACCCTTTGTTCCTTCTCCAGGTCAATGTCCCACATGGACCTTTATCGGAGATGGCCTACCCTCCAGGGATCACCGATCCCCTGTAGTTGTTGTGAGGCAGCTTATACCTGAATAGAAAAACATCAAATCCAGCCCTGTCCCATTTCCAGAGTAATGTGGTTGCACGGGTTAATTGTTCTAGCAAAACTGTAAAGAACCGGGTGCGTTTTCGTAAAACCTTTTTCCTCCATCTCCTCTTCAGCATTTCGTAAAATGAAAACCTTTTTCTTTTTCAACATCTCTTGGGAGGTCCCACCTCACCAAGGTTTTATCATAAAACATTTGGTAAAACTTTTTCCAGGGTCTTCCCATCCTCTAGCTTTGCTTCGACTAAATCAGGGTCTCCAAAGGGGTATGGTGTAATACACCATCTATTCTACTAGGGACAAGTAGGTGTCACCAAGGGGGTTGTACTTAGTAGTACAAAAGTGTAATAGTTCGGAGGAGCCAAACCACTACCATATATATATCAACATATAGTAAAACAATGCAGTTTTAATAAACAGTAGATAAAACATGCATAAGTAAAACAGTAGGACGAGGCTTATGAACAAGAAGGTGACTTGCCTGATGATCATCAATATGGCAATATGTCCCTGGACTTCCTCTTAGAATACCCAATAATACCAATAATAATAACACGTATTCTGCTCGGCGTCAATACAAGCGCAACTGTCATCGTCACCGAGTATACATGCAAGCAAACAAGACCACAATCAAACAAGGCATACAAGCAAAAATACATACAGCAAGCAATGAACAATACAGGTTTACAAATCAGTAGGTCTTAGGAAGAAAGGATTAATGAGATTGGCCTTGTCTTGGAAATATGGAAGAAAATCCCTTAGGATTTATAGTCTAGGAATTACGTAAGAGGGGGTTTTGGGACCAAGGACATATTCTGTATGGTAACATTGTATAGAAATGATACCAACAGATAAGAGTTGATAAAATTAAACCAACAAAAGTGGTTTCACTAATTGAACACTTTTCTTTAATTTCTCATGAACATTCTAGTGATAAAAGCTCTAGTTTTAGGAAATAATTCACCAAAAAAGATCTGGAGCTCCAAAAATTATTTCCTTGGGTGGTTAGGTAGGGCTTGATGTACTGGTTCACTGAGAGTTGGACCGATGCTAAAATATTTACCAGAATGCCCTCAAGAAATTTCCAAATGTAGTTATGTCGACAACTTGTCTTTTTCACCAGATTAAATCTACAGTAGCTTTTAATTTGATTCCAAGGACACATGGTAGGTAGTTGGAGTAGCTTTCTGTAAAAAGTGGAATCAACCCATTTGGAGTTACATAGCTACCAGGGTGATTTATCTAGTGATGGCACTACAGACAGAAATGTTTAAATCATTACAATTGAACCAGAACTCAATAAAATTTGAGCTGCTAGGGTTTGATAGATGTTCATATGGAGTTTTACTGGGAGTTGGAAATTGGCCAATACCTCTGTTGGTTTGACCCAGAGAAATTACCTAAGGCAGAAACTAATGGTTTTTGTTATTTTTATTATAGGCAAACTACTGTTCACCTTGGCATGAGGCCTATGCTAATTGAATGGTATAGTAATTAACTTCTAGGAGAGTTTTGATTCACCCCAAATGGGCATGTAAAACTCCTTGAGGAATTATTTAGTGCAAAAGACACCCTTTAGAAGATTAATTGCCAATAAATAATAGAAATTAATTTTGGCAAAAGACTAGTTCTGCATGTTGCACAAAACACACATGAATCTAGTAAAAATTTTAGTTGGACATATTACCCCAATTTCCATTTTCAAATCAATTTAAACTAGTCAGGTATTTATCAGATCTGGAAAAAGAATTTAATAGGAAAAGGGGGGCAGGGGCTACTGGGCCGGGGTCTGGGAGCAGTTGGGCCCGGCAGCAAGGAGGCGGCCCAACTAGGCATGCGGCATGCGGGAGGCGGTTTGAAATCCTAGCAAAGGGGCCCGCACGTTAGTGGCGGTGAGGGGCGATGAGGTATTGAGGCTCTAGGGCCGTCCGTTTAAGGCGAGATCGACGGTTGTGTGTTGTCATCCTGCTCGCGCCAGCGGCGGTGGGTCAGAACCCTAGCAGAGGAGAGGGAGCGGCGGGGAGGCTCACCCCAGAGGAAGGAGGGGAGTCAGGAAGGCTACAGGGCGAAGCGGTCGACGATGACGATCTCAGGGAGGGGCGGAAGCAGCAGGTTCCGCGACTGGAGGTGACTCGCGTGATGACGCCCGCGAATGTGCTCTTGGGAGCTCACCAGAGTAGTGTCCAGGGGAGATCCTAGGGCAAAAGGGGTACGGGGTTAGATGCAGGGAGAGGAGGGGAGCGCGATATGGCCACATGCAATGAGTGAGGGGAAAGGAGGAGAGGTCCCTACTCGAATCCATGGGGGAGGCCGAAGCTTCTTCTCCCTCTCTCTCACGGGCAGGAGAGGGCAGGGGAGAGGGAGTGGTACTCGGGGGAGGTGAGTGGAGGTGTGAGGGGGAGAAATGAGGGAGTGGGGTGGCCTCTGGCCATTTATACCGAGAGGGAGTAGTCCATGGGGGACTAGGTCCATTTGAGGGGAAGGTAGGGAGGTGTGAAACCAGGGGGAAGATGTTGTGGGCGTGGAGAGTGGTTTCCGGTGTGTGCTGAGGGCAGTGGAGAGGTGGGATGGCTGCTGCAAGCTGATTGGCCTCACATGCTTGTTTTTATCTCCCTCCTTGTCACTTCCAAGCACATGGGACAAGGAAGAGGGGCTGCTACAGTAGCTTGCTGCAGTGCACACGACCATAAGGGTGTGATTTGTGCTGGGGAAGCTTGCTTGACCAGGTTGGTAAGGTTTTGTGGGTGTTTGATTTGAGGATTTGTCTCCTTGGCAATTTTGATCAAATAGATGGCTATGAAGAAAGTCTAAAAACCTGCATTGGACAAGATGGGGAGATGGTACTGGGGGGTAGATGAGGTCAAGACACACCTCCAGGAATTATTTGGGATTTTTCAGAGGATTTTAATTCAACTTAAAATCATTTATTCAAAAAATACAGAAATAGTTTCTAGAAGTTTATTTGATATTTTTACATTATAAAAAGTGATATTTTAGTGTGAAATGGTCCTAGATACCATATTACACGTTGGGGAATTTTATTGGGATTTATCAAGGTGGGAAAGTATTTTTAAAGGATTATTTCTTGTTTTTGCCATTTAGGAAAAAGGGGAAAAAGAAATAATAAAGAATCTCAAAATTATTTATTCTTGATATGGGAATGCAGGTATGATATATGTATCTCAAATGAGCCAAAAGTTTGAGAGGTGTTTTGGCAAAAACCAAACTTTCCTTTATGGAAGAGGTTTTGGAGGTTTTGCCTATTAAGGGAATTAAATAGTTTTGGTCTGTAATAAATATGGATAATTATTGAAAAATCTTGATGATCAAGGTAGATGATGTAGACAAGGTGTATAAAGCATTTTCAGCCTTGTGATTGGAGAATCCAAGTTGATTTTGGTGAAAACTAGAGATTTAAGGATCTTGGGTAAGATTGTTTTCATGCCACAAAAACCTTGTTGGATCTTGGAGCTCAGATCTTCCCTTGGGGCATGGGATATATGGATGGATAGACAAAGTGATGTAAATAAACATGGTATAGAGGTTTGAGCTTGATCTTGTTTGAGTTTACCAAGAATTGATTTCAAACTTTGAATAAAATAAGCCTGCCAAAGAAGACTATCAACTAACCTTCAAAACCTTGTGGGTTGGAGAAGCACAAGGATCCACTTGGAGCAAGTGAATTAGGTATTGCTAGAATTATATGAGTAGAACACAACCATGCAAAGAGTTGGTCCATAGAAGGTTAGATGGTGGTGTGAGCTTCTATCAAAATAGGCATGTTGACTAGATTTGCAGGAGTAGTTATTTTCTTGCCTGCAAAATCATCAAGAACAAGTAGGTTGGAGGATGATCTAACCAAGGTAAAGAGTGTGCCTTGGTAGTACCTAGGATGGTTAACAACATGGTTCAGATGCATTTTCAAAAATGCACAAGGGTTGATAAAGGGAGGCATTCAAAAAGGTGATGTTGGAATAGTTTCCAGACTTAGTCAATTTGGCAGTTTTGACGATTTTGACTGGAGAATGAGAGGGAAAGTTTTTGAGGGGTTTGCAAGGTACCCAAGCATCATCAAGTGGATGATGTTTAAGTGTAGATTTAGTAGAAAGGATCCATGCTTTATATTTTTCTTCATTGACTTGGAAACTTCTAGAAGGGATATCTTCATAATTGATCTGGTTAAGGTTTTTAGATGACCACTTGGTGGCTAGAGATCAGATCCAGGTTTGTATTCTTAGGGTGTGATGATTTGGAAACATCTTGATCCTAGTGATGAGCTCCTAGATTAGCTCATACTTACCTCCTAAGCAGACATATCAAACAACAGATCAAGGCAATTCATCAAACAACAGAGCAAGGCAACTCATCTTATAAACTAAGCAAACCTACTACTAGGGTTACCATCAAGTCTGACTTGAGGTAAGGTTGGGAAATTTGAAAAGGGTAGGAGTTTGAATAAGATGAGAGTCTTTGGTATCTCTACCAAGAGTAGAATTCAAATGCTTCATAAGAAGGGTTTTGATAAATCTAGAGATAAGAATAGTAGAAGGTTCTATCTTGAAAACATAAGGAGATTATGTTATATAGCTCACCCTATTTTGATCAATAGAATCTACTAAAATAGTTGGTTTGCAAAGGCTTCTTGGCTCAGGTTTTGAAATGCCAGAAAATTTGAGAATATGGAAATTAAGCCAAGACTGTTTTGGGAAGTACCTTTTGTCAACCGGTGTTAAGGTAAGGAGTATATCATCTAATACACAATCAGATGCATAAGCATATCCAAACAACAAGCAAACACTTCAGCATTATACAAGAAAAAGTTTTTGTCCCCCCTGATTTTTGCATTCTGGGCAACTAATCAGGGTTGCTGAAATTGGGATGTTACAGAACACACATGCAATGACCCTGGTGGTGGTTAAGGAAAGGAAGACACATGCAATGACTCTGGATGTGGTTTAGGAAAGGAAGACACATGCAATGACTCTGGATGTGGTTTAGGAAAGGAACACACATGTAACGACTCTAGTGTTTGTTTAGGAAAAAAACATATGCAATGACTCTAGTGGTGGTTTAGGAAAGGAACACACATCCAATGACTCTAGTGGATCCATGTGATTTAGGAAAGGAACACGCATGCAATGACTCTTGTGGATCATTGTGGTTTAGGAAAGGAAGATACATACAATGACTCTGGTGGATCCATGTGGTTTAGGAAAGGAACACACATGCAATGACTCTAGTGGTTGTCTAGGAAAAGAAGACACATGCAATCACTCTTGTGGTAGTTTAGGAAAGGAACACACATGAAGTGACTCTAGTAGATCCATGTGGTTTAGGAAAAGAACACACATGCAATGACTCTAGTGGTGGTTTAGGAAAAGAACACACATGCAATGAAACTGGTGGTTCCATGTGGTTTAGGAGAGGAATACACATGCAATGACTCTACTGTTGGTTTAGGAAAAGAAGACACATGCACTAACTCTGGTGGATCCATGTGGTTTAGGAAAATATCACACATGAAATGACTCTAGTGGTGGTTTAGGAAAAGAACACACATGCAATGACATTGGTGGATCCATGTGGTTTAGGAAAAGAACAAATATGCAATGACCCATGTGGTTGTTATGGAAAGGAAGACACATGCAATGACTCTGTATGTGGTTTAGGAAAGGAACACACATGTAATGACTCTAGTGTTGGTTTAGGAAAAAATAAATCCAATGACTATGGTGGTCGTTTAGGAAAGGAACACACATCCAATGACTCTAGTGGATCAATGTGGTTTATGTAACATCCCAATTTCAGCAACCCTTATTAGTTGTCCAGAATGCAAAAATCACGGGGAACAAAAACTTTTTTCTTATTAAGTGTTGAAGTGTTTCTTGTTGATTGTTTGTGCTTATGCTTCTGATTGTATAGCTTATGATATACTCCTTACCTCAACATCAGTTGTCAAAAAGCTATTTAACAAAACTATCCTGGCTCATTTTACATATTCTCAAATGTTCTGGCATTTCAAAACATGAGCCAAGATGCTTATGTAACCAAAACTATTTTAGTAGCTTCTATCGACAAAACTATGGAGAGATATATAATATAATCTCCTTATATTTTCAAGACAGAACCTTCAGCTACTCCTACCTCTATGATTCTCAAAACCTTGTATAAAACTTTTGAATTCTACTCTTGGTAGGGATACCAAGGACTCTTACCTTACTCAAACTCCAGCCCTTCAAAATTGCCCATCCTTAACACCAAGCTAAGATTGATGGTAACCCTAGTAGTAGTTGATTTTTTTGTAAGATGAGTTGCCTTGATCTGCTGTTTGACTTGATTGCTTAGAAGTACTATGAGCTACTCTAAGAGCTCATCAACTAGGATCAAGATACTTTAAAAACCACCAAACCCTGAGCAAGAAAACAATCTGGATATGATCCCTAGCTACTAAGTACTCATCTAAAACCCTTAACCAGATCAACTCTGAAGTGATCTACTTCTAGAAGCTTCCAAATCAACGAAGACCAATATCAAGCATGGATCCTTTCAACTCCATCTACACTTCAACATCATCCACTGGATGATGCTTTGGTACATTGCAACCCCTAAAAATCATCACCACCCACATTCTAGTCAAAAACCCTAAGTCTGCCAAATTTGGCAGTCTGGAAAACTATTTCCAACATCACCTTTTTGAATGCCTCCCTTTGTCAAACCATGTGCATTTTTGGAAATGCATTTGAAAGAAGATCACACCACCATCCCACCCTCTATGGACCAACTCTTTGCATGGTTGTGTTCTACTCATATAGGTCTATCAATATCTACTTCACTTCTTCCAAGTGGATCTTTGTGCTTCTTAAACCCCCATGGTTTATAAGGCATCATGACTCATCTGGTATGGCAGCCTTATTTTCAACAAAGTTTGCCATCACTTCTAGACCACCTCAAATGTAACCAATCCAAACTCCTTCTGCCATGATCATCTATACGACTTGGTCTAACTATCCATCTATCCCTTGCATCAAGGTGACCTCTGAGCTCCAAGAACCAACAAGGTTTTGGTGGTATGAAAATAACATCACCCTAGATCCACAACTCCTTGTTTTCCACCTAATTCAAGTTGGATTTATAGTTACCAAGGTTGCAAATGCTTGCTACACCTTGTATACATCATCTAACTTGATCATCAAGATTTATCCATAATTATTATGGCTCCATATCTCATTAAGCTCTTTAATAGACAAAATCTCCAAAACTCCTTTCCCAAGGGAAAGTTTGGATTTTGCCAGAACACCTCTTCAACTTTTGGCTCATTTGAGGTCCATACATCATACCCTATCCGCCCACTTCAAAAATATATATTTTTGAAGAGCTTTAATAATTCTTTTTGCTCTTTTTCTTAAATGGCAGAAACAAGTAATAATAGCTCGAAAATACTTTTACCCTTCAATAAATCTTGGGAAAATTCCCCAATTGTGTATTCACATTTGGGACCATCTCACATCAAAAACCCAACTTGTCCAATTCAAAAATATCAAATAAATTCCTAGAAACCATTTCGGCACTAATTGAATAAATGATATAAAGTGCATCTAGAATTCTCTAAAAAATCCAAAATAAATCTCAGAGATGCATCTTGACCTAAACCATCTACTAGTAGCCTTTCCCCCTCCTGCCAAAGAAAATTCCTTAGACTTGCTTCACAACCATCTATTTGCCCAACAATTAAAGTTATTCAAATAAGTACTTTCAAACCCCACCAAACCTCCACCATCCACCACCACAGCACCCATACACCCCCACGGATCGTGTTGTATTGTAGCACGATCACTGTAGCCCTCCCTTTTGGATTTTGTTCTTAAAAGAAGGAGAGGAGAAGATCTTGGCATAAAGGAGTATCTCCACCTTTATTGCCACAAGAGCTGCAACACCCCCTAAGCCCCTCTCTGGTCGTGGCCTAGACCCCACACACCCCTCTCCACCACCCCTACTGCCCAATAGATGGCCATCTCCCTTCCCACAATCCCCTCCTACACTATGTCCACCATGGACCTCTCCCCTTGGTTTATAAGGACATAAGGCGCCCAACACTCCCCCTTGCTGCTCATTTGCCTCCTCTCACCCCTACTCACCTCCCCTGTACACCACTCCCCTCCCTTGCTCTGGTTTAGCTGAGAGAGGAAGAAAATGGCCTCTCGACCATTGTTCAAAAGCGGAGCTTAACCCTCTCCCCTCTACTCCTTCCCCTCTACATGTCATTCCCCCGTGCTCCCCTGCTGCCCATGTATCTGAACATCCTATTTCCCTGCCTAGGAACATCAGGAAGCCCCTCTATCGGCGAGCCCCGATGAGGTCGCCAAGATCCATCTCGCACGGGATCTCTCCCGACGCGGAACCCGCGAATTCCACCCCTCGTTTTGATCCCAGCAACAAACCGCGTTCCCTCCGCCTCCCCTCCAGCGTCGGTGCAGCCCAGGTGAGCCTCCCTAGGCGCGTCTTCCCTCTGTTAGGGTTTCCTCACAGCGGCCATGGTTCCCGCGAAGAAGACGACCACCAGTCATTGATGTCGCCTTAATCCAACGGCCCAGGGCGCCCCATACATCTTCGGCACCGGCTCTCGCTGATAGCCAGGCCCCGCCATAGTTCGAATGCACGCGCACGTGCTCCCCTGGTGCCGCCTGTTGGGCCGGCCCAACGACGGTGGCCTGGGTCCCCTTTTGGATTTGTCCCACGACGCCCTTATCCTTTTTAACAATTAATTTCATATATGAAGATTAGCTAGTTGGTTTAATTCAAAACAAAAATGGAAAGTTCCTGAAATCTACCATTGATAAATTTTAGTCTAATCTCTGGTGTGTTATCTACCATGAAGACCAAGCCCCATGCCCAAATTTATGAGTATTATTTCTGGCAATAAACCTACCAAAAGGTGTCCTTTTCTCTAAATAACATCCTCAGGGGGCTATGCAGGTCCAAATGGTTTAAATAAAACCTTCTATGGAAGGTATTGGAAGTAGCTTCCACCAGACCTTGGTACCATGTCAAGGTGAACCCTAGTTTTACCCTAGTAAAAATAACAAAATCCCTCCATATATCACTTTAGAAATTTTCCTAGACCAAACCAAGGGTCCAATTGACCCAATTCCAACTCCCCTGGATGATATCCATCCATATATATCAAATCCCAAGAGCCCATAATTTTCTAAGACGGTTGAATTATTGTGAATTAATTTGTTCTGGGCATAGCTAATTCACTATATAAATCACTTTAGTAGTTTTACAAATCCAAATAGGGTGATTCCAATTTCTACAGAAAGGCATCCTAAATACCTACCATGTGTCTCTAGAATCATATCAAAAGCTTATGTAAAATAAATATGGTTAAAAAGACAAAACCACCACATAACTGCCTTTGGGAATTTCCTAAGGGCATTCTAGTAATTATTTTGACATGATTCCAGCTCTATTTGGATAAGTAAAACAAACCCTACCAAACCACCCAAGCAAATAATTGTTGGAGCTCCAGAAATTGTCTTGTAAATTATTTCCTTAAACTAGAGCTTTTATCAGTAGAATATTCAAAAGAAATTAAAGAAAAGTGATAAAATAGTGAAACCACTTTTGTTGGACTAGTTTTGTCAATACCTACCTGATGATATCATCCTTGCATATTGATATCATACAGACCCGAGCCCAGTTCTAAATCCCCTTAACAGGTGGTAATTGGACAAATACATCATAAAACAAAGACCACAAGGGCAATTAAAGTAATTCCAATTACAACCCACTCGATCTATCCAAAACCTACTGATTTGAGTAATGTGTGGTACCTTTTCTTGCTGTATGTATTGATGGTTGTATGCCTGGTGTTGATTGTGACCTTTGTTTGTTTGCATGTGTGCTCCTTGACGATGATAGTTGCGATATATCTCGGAGATCAGAAGAAGATGGTTTTTATGGTTATTATTATGGTATTCTAACAAGAAGTCTCGGGACATATATATGCCATACTTCTAATCACAGGCAAGCCACTTTCTTGCTCATAAGCCTTGTCCTACTGTTTTACTTATGCATGTTTTATTGATTGTTTATTTAAAACTGCATTGTTTTACTATATGTTGATGTATATATGGTAGTGGTTTGGCTCCTCCAAACTATTACACTTTTGTACTACTAAGTACAACCCCCTTGGTGACACCTACTTGTCCCTAGTAAAATAGATGGTGTAACACACCATACCCCTTTGGAGACCCCGTTTTAGCCGAACCAAAGCTATAGGATGGGAAGACCCCAAAAAAGTTTTACCAAAAGTTTTATGATAAAGGAAAGATGGAGGAAAGAGGTTTACAAAAACGCACCCGGTTCTTTGCAGTTTAGCTATAACAACTTAACATGTGCAACCACATTACTCTAGAATGGGACATGGCTGGATTTGATGTTTGTTTACTCTGGTATAATATGCCTCGCAACAATTACAGGGGATAAAAATCCCTGGAGGGTGGGCCTTCTCACGTAAGGGTCTATGTGGGATATCGACCTGGAGAAGGAACGAAGGGTCTGCGAGCCTCCACGCGTTACTATGAGCCCCTCATTGAAAGCGCCCACTGTGTAAAGTGTAAAATGTGCCTCGGTTGGTCCTCGGTACTCGATGTCCCAGTGTTGAGGGGAGTAACACTCATATGGTAGGAACTTATATTGGAGTGGGCATCCGGAGAGTCTTGATCGGTTACTCAACCCACGATCGGTGTAGATCAGGGTGGTGTACCCGGATGGTGTGGGTAAAGTGTGCAAACTCTATAGAGTGTAAATCTATTCGAATAGACGTGTGCGCGGTTATGGACAGGTTGAACAAACTTCTATAGAGCGGTGCTGGTTTTGTTTTCAAAAAGGATTTCAGAAAAGAAAGGGCTTTGGAAATGTTTTGACCATGGGATGGTCGTAAAGGAGAAAGGTTTTGACCATGGGATGGTCGGAAGGAGAAGAAAGGAGTTTGGTCGTGGGACGACCTGAAGACGGGAACAAATGGGTACCCCAATCCTAGTGTTTTCAAAACTTTTCAAAAGGTTTCCAAAATGGTTTACAAAAGATTTCAACAAAGATATGTAGATGCTCTATCTACAAGAGAAACTATTTGAGAAAAGAACCTCTCTTGAGGTGGTTTGCGAGTACATTCAAAGTACTCACAGGCATTTTCCCTGGCTATTAACTTGGTCAGATATCCAGAACATGTTGGAGTTGACGTCTATGCGAGCTAGGACGTTCTCCTAGTCAGTTGCCTGTAGTTTAAGGCATGGCTCGGGCTCTACGCTTAATGAAGTTCCCCTGATGTTGATTGATGTAGCCATAATGGCAACTAAGTATGACATGTATTCGTTATGTATTGGATGTTTACTTTGATACTTGTCTGTTATGTGCCACGACTAACTGACCATGGGATCGTGGTTGTATGCATAACAGGGATTCTCAGATGAATAATCCGGGGGCCCCACAGACTTGGTATCAGAGCTATCCTGACTGTAGGAGAACCTTAGTTAGCATGGTCACTAGACAGGAACCTTACTTCGAAAACCCCGGCTTTCAAAAACTAGTTTCTCAATGAGTTTGAAAAACTTCTACTTCTTCTCTTACTCTATGTAAATGCTTTCGAAAATGGTTTCCTATAACTCTCGTCCAAACTTTAAACCTATGGATATTAAATAACTAGGATCTACAAACCGGTGAAGACAATGAGAACAAGATGAACACAAGCAACTATCAGCAAACACAAGGATACTACAATATCGCTCTACCAGCGGAATCCTCATAATCAGAAGACATCAGGTGTTGCACTATCAAGAAGCGTCCAAGATACGACGAAGGATTTATCGGCAAGATAGTGACTCCGACCTGAAGAAAGACTAACTGATCATGGGATCGTGGTTGTATGCATAACAGGGATCCTCGGAGGAATAATCCGGGGGCCCCACAGTTTATGAAAGGAACACACATGCAATGACTAGTGGATCCATGTGCTTTAGGAAAGGAACACACATGCAATGACTCTTGTGGATCATTGTGGTTTAGGAAAGGAAGATACATGCAATGACTCTGGTGGATCCATGTGGTTTAGGAAAGGAACACACATGCAATGATTCTAGTGGTGGTTTAGGAAAAGAAGACACATGCAATAACTCTGGTGGTGGTTTGGGAAAAGAACACACATGCAATGACAGTGTTGGATCCATGTGGTTTAGGAAATAAACACACATGCAATGACACTGGTGGATCCATGTGTTTTACGAAAGAATCACACATGCAATGACTCTAGTGGTGGTTTAGGAAAAGAAAACACATGCAATAACTCTGGTGGTAGTTTAGGAAAATAACACACATGAAGTGACTCTAGTCGATCCATGTGGTTTAGGAAAAGAACACACATGTAATGACTCTAGTGGTGGTTTAGGAAAAGAACACACATGCAATGACACTAGTAGATTGCGGTGACCCAGCATACCACTGCATGATGTAGTACACTATAGTCATTGACATAACACCAATGAAACACCATTCACTAGTATTACATCCCTCAGAGTGGTACAATAGAAAAACAGCAGGTCCAAGACATGACTATAGATTACAACTCGACTCTTTACAAAAGATACAGAGAACACTCTAGGTTAAAGAGAGAGAAAGAACTTCTTACAAAGAACCAGAAGTAATAACTTAGGGGTATCTAACAACTAAGACTAGAATCTAAACTATCAGGCTTGCCATTGCTGCTATTGCAATGCTCTACAGAAGTAGGTTTTATGGCTAGAGAATGTACTCCTATCTACTTAAGATATTTGTCTTCACTTAAGTTGATGTATATGTTAACATCATTGACTATTGAAGAACTTGAGTTGTCGATGATGGTTTCTTGAGCAGAAATTGTTGTTGATGTCGTCTTCAACGACATAGAACCTAGCAAGCGTTAAGAAGGTATGGTTGAGTACAAGTGTACTCGGCAAGTTCACTAAAAAGGAGTGTATCATGCACTATCTCTACAGCCACAGACCATAGGTCATAGGCAATGTAGATTTTTGTAAACATTTCTTCAAAGGTTGCTTTTATTCTGAAAAATATGTCCGACAACCTTCACAGGTTGACACATAGATCCTTTCCAGAATAGGGAGTAACATGTCACAATTTTTACACTCTGTAGAGGTGCATCACTTTTCCCACAAGAGACGTTACCTTCGTGGGGTTCCTTTCCTGGCGCATTCAAACTTCCATGGTTTGAGGCCCAACTTAAGATCCAAGCCAATTGCTGCCCTTCTCCGTGACCCCGCATGAAGACACGATCCCCCGAGACAACTACCACGGTTACTCTTTGGGTAGCCTCTCGAAGACTCTGTAAGTACCTCTGTCTGGAGGTCACCATCAGCTATGGTGAACTCTAACCTAGACAGCTATGCACAAATAATCTAGACACCTAGCTCACGGGGAACTAAGGGGTCCCACCCATGTGCTGGATTCTTTGGAACTCCACGAGAAATCAACAACCTCACAATAAGGTCATCCGTCCATACGAAAAGGAAGAAGATACAACTGACTTCTCCGTCCCATTCCAAATCTCATGGTTGACACGTAATATACGGTGCTAGAATCACTGGCGACATTAGTTGTTAAGTCCTAGATGATTCATTACTATAAACTGGCGTCTCCATAGATAGTTATGATAGATTAGCTGATCACCCTAGATCAACAACCAATATTTCCAGTTAATTGTGAAAATAGTGTTCTCGACCTTTTTGAAATGCAGGTGATGACACAGTTGAGTTACAAGCAAACAAAATAATCAAAGGACATGATCAAGTTGTGAACTTGCCTTCTGTGATTGCAAGATTATGCACTCACGGGTTTCACGACAAAAGAAGATCCAAATTCTGTAAACAACATCATTGGTCCGGTAAGGACTAATGTTTAAAGAAGCAAGATGCAACGATGCTTAAGTAATGTAATGCAATTTGATAAACACGAATCCTCGGAATAGTCGTATCTAATCTAGGGTTTGGAAACTAGGAATGGTTCTTTAGAATGTGTTTCACTTTTATATCAGCTTCACATTTGTACTTCTTATTAGGGCTTGTGAGAGTGTGTGAAACAATATGTAAATACAACAAATAGTATGCAATACTAAAGCATTCAAATGGAGCATGGTATCTGAAAGATTCGGTAAGCAAGATCAAGAATCAATTAGAGCTTTTAAAGAAGTGTTTAAGGATCACTCTTAATGTTTCTTAAAAGAATAACCTTCCGCAAAAATATTACTTTATAAAGTAAAAAGTATGTGAACTTAAGGCTAATACTTTAAGGTTTTCTTATTAGCTAAGATTATTAAAGAGGAAAACATTACTACATTAAATAATCATAGCATAAGTGGTGAAGATTTACATGTTTTGAATAAGGCATCTTATTATAAGGGGTTTTACTTCTTAATGATTCCTAAAGTTAGGATGTAAGTAACATTGCTTTATGGAATTGGTGTTTTCTCAAGGTTATGCTTAACAAGTATAAAATAGACACTACTTTAATTACTTAAGAACCTTATTTAAATTTAGGTAGCTTTCCAGACTAGTAAAGGGATTAGTAAATATGAGATTGATGGTTCTATAAGTACTAGAATTCATTTGATAATTAATATATTATTCTTATTGATTTTATAATTGATAAAATACTTTTGGAGAGTGAAACTTAGTTAATTTTAAATGGTAGTTTTAGAGAGTACAAGTTGAATTGGTTAGACCTATCTTAACTTTATTTAAACATAAATTGCATTTGTTATTACACTTTTCGACTTTTAACAAATAATATTAAAGCCAATAGTAAATATATATATATTTTTAAGGAATTAAAATAAAAGAAAAGAGTTTAAAAAAGATTGATTAGACCTTTCCCTTTCATTTTGTTTCAAAATTGAGATTTGACATTTTTGATGTGTGGAATTTATTTTTTTGATTCTTTTGGTATATTATATGTATTTTTGTGATTTTTCAATAATAAGATATGATTTTTATAAGTTTTATCACTTTATAAATACATAATAAATACTGAATATTAGTTAAGTGATAAAAAAATAATTGAAACAAGTTTGTAAATGTAGATTTTGTTTTTATAAGAATCTTTGTATATAATTTATATTTTTCACATTTACTAATATTAAAATATGAATTTTTAAAGTATTATTACCTATAATTGTTTTATTAAATAATAATTATTTAAATAGTTAACACAATAATGTTCGTTAATAAAATTAAAATATAGATTTTTTTCTCTGAGTATTTTGATATATTATATAAATTTTTCTGAATTATAAAACAAAAGATATTGATTTAATAAGATTTATTCATTTTTTGGAATTAAAAATAAATATTAACCGTTTTATTGCGTCAGTGCTGACGTTAGCATGACACATACACGTAGGTGAGATCTTTTTTACACCAATACACACTCTATTCTGAGCCACAGACGGGTGGGTCTATGCCATGTCGGCAAACCACGTAAACATGGAATGGTCAACAGAGGACTCGGTCCATGCTGACATCAGCTCGCCGGCGCCTGATGTCACCTCGCCGGAGTACAGCGGCGACGCAAGAATATGGCATCTGAAGCAACACGGAGAGGTGCATTCGACTCTATATGAGACGGCGGTTCGAATAAAACTAGTTATACGGGCTATAGATCATCGAAACAAGGGTCACGACGGGCACCTGCGGCGACTTGCTCCGGTGACTCGAGGATCTAGGCCTGCGGCCAGTTCTAGCATGATCTAATAGGGTTCAATGATGCGCAATCTCACCTTGAAGATAGAACAGTGGTCGGCGCGAATTGGCGTGGCCGGAGATGAATACTCCGTTCAGAATTCCGGTGGCCACCGATGGAATGAAACTGCAAAATTCGCCCCTCTCCGGAATCCCCTTGATGCAATACTCCACCCAGAGGTTCCACGGAGCACGACGCTTCTTCCCCTCCACTCTATGGACTCCGAGATGGGTTGTGCCAATGACTAGCGGAAGCTCGCTAGTGGCGGCTTCAGTGGATTTGTAGAGGATAGAGAGAGAGAGAGAGGGGAATAGGGAGGATAAGGATGAACCAGTGGAGCAATGCGGTTCTGTGCGGAGGTTTTTACGGCTTGTCGGGCACTGACACGGAGGCACGACGACAATGATGGCTGAGATGCAGTGGCGGTTACTGAGCTTCTCCGGCGTGGAAATCTTAACACGAAGCTTGCCGGTAGGCGAGGAGATGATAAGGGCGTCGACGCGGAGGTCAGCCGCAGCTGCTAGCCAAGGAAGATGGCGGCTCGGGATGTGGCATCGTCGACGTGGTAGCGGCCGTGCACGGAGAAGAAGACGACGACATCTCTCCCGTGTGGGTCCCGCTTGTCAGCCACACATTGTAACATCCCAAAACTTCAATCCAAGCTTATCAAGATCTAAATGATCAAATTTGGTGTTAACAAAAACTTTTCCAAATTAAAAATGAAAGCATTCCTGTGTATGTGCATTTAAAATAGGGATTGATTTGAATTGCCATGGTTCTGTGATTCTTTGGTTGTAAAATGTTTCTTAGGTGATTTAAACATCATCTACATCATTCCTAAACTTTTCCTAAAGAAAATCAAATGAAAAACAATTAAAAAGTAGGAATGGTCATTTTGGCCATTTTAATCCACTACACTACTTTGAGTGTTCCTAGCACTCATTTCTTAACAGAAACAATTCATGATCTTTGTACCCCTTGCTATTACACATAATGAGGTACCAAGGCCCACCTTTTGATTTGCTAAAAACATTCTTTTACTTATTTTAAATGGCATTTGAAAATTGAATCCAATGCATATGCATAGATCACCCCTATTTCAAAAACCACCTATTTGAGCTCCACTTCCAAAACCCTTGCAACCAGAGACTACCTAGCACCAGTGGAGATCACTCAAAAATTTTGAACTCAAAATTCAAAAGTTTTTCTCTTTCGATCATTTCAACAAACACTTGGTGAGCAAGATCAAAGTGGCCTAACTATTACTGTTTTGGGTTGATTCTTGTCTAGCAAATTGAAGTGCTTTGATCATCTTTGTCTCCTCAAGCCCAACCAGACCCACACCAGCACATCCCCTACCTCCTAGTTGCACTGCATTGCCATGTCGAGCCACTCCTCGCCGACCGACTGTGCACTCGCAGCAACAGACCTCTCCAGCCTCTCTCGCCATGCCTAGCATGTCGCCAGTGGTCCACTGCCACTGTCTAACCAGCCCTAGGCCAGAGCCAGAGACATGAACAGCCAGAAACCGCCGCGCCCGAAGCTGGTCGACCATGCCGACGCCGCCCGCAGAGCACACTCTGTCCCCGTGTGCACATACCGCTGCTTGGCCGCAGCCCGTGCCCACCGCTCCTCCACGACCTAGAGAACACCCCAGACACCCCCGCTGGCCGCCCAACGCCTCACAGCCACCGCTCGCCGTGGACACCGCTGCCTCTGCCGCTCCGAGCGCCACCTCGCCTAGACCGCATACCACCGCCCCTACGCCCGCATTCACTTCCTAGAGCACCGCCAGGAGACCGCCTGTCGATCGCCACCCGCAGGCATGCCGCTATCCACCCGTAGCCATGTCGCCGGAGTCGCCTGCCCATACCCTTCGGTCTCACCGTTGGGCCTATATAAAACGGCCTCTCCAGCCTCTTTTCTCCACACCCACTCACTCCCCACCTCTCACTGACCACCCCACACCATTAGCCAGAGCAAGGGGAGCAGCAGCTCGCCAGAATTGGAGCCGGAGCCGCTGCCTCTAGAGGAGAAGGGCGTTGCTGTTTGCGACCACCCCCGGAGCTACCTCGACCGCCCCTGAGCTCGCCATCGTCTGCCAGTTCGTTTGCCCGCCTCGCCGTCGTCGCTGGAGCCCTGGTACGTCCCTAGCAAACCCCCACCGACCTGCTAGGGTTCGAGCTCGCCGGCGACCTGTTCGTCGTCGACGACGACCCTCAGCCGTAGATCCCCCTTCTAATCCTACGACCCACAGCGTGCGTACCGTTTCGCTTGTTAAGACCCACTGATAGGCGGGACCCCCTGTCAGCTGAGCCCCGCGCCACGGAGCACCACTGGGCCGGCCGAAGTTCTTTCCCGCGCTAGCCGAGCCATTCAAAATTTGATTTTTCTTTTTATGTTGAATCTAGTTTCTATCCACTAGTTTAAAATTCAATTCTGAGAGTTTTACAAATCCAAATTGCATGAAACCAGTTTTGTCTGAAAGATATTAAGATGATCTATCCAAGTCCGTTGTATTTATAGATCTCTCCTAATAAAAATAATAAAACAGAAGCTTTTGCACCTTGCAGGATTTTTATAAAATCAACCAATTTAGCTTTTGAGTTGATTCCAACTCACAAAAATCACATTTCATCATATCTATCTAATTCTGTAATAATATTAAGGTTTACATATAGTGACTTTGGACTAGTACCAAGATAATGCTATATAGGCATTTCTAGTCATTTTAAATCATTAAATAATGAACTTAAACCAAAGTAATATTGATCCAACCTTTAAATCTCATTCCCCCATGTTAGAATATGTGGTGATGACATGTCTCAACATGATCCCATATTTTAGGTGGTGAATATTAAATTTTAGTTAATTTTTCAATGAGTAGAAATTACTTTTCTAAAATAAAAAGGAGGAAACCATTGAATTAAACTTGTGATGCTTGTGATGGTAATAGATCATCAAATATGTGTCTTAGAATGCTACTTAGCCTAGTTAAGTATTGTTTGGTGATTGTGTACTCCATATGTATTTATAGACGATAGTACCGACCAAGCTTTCGAGGAGGAGCATTTCTACCAAGAAGAAGAAGAAGAAAACTTCAACCACTTCACTACCCAAGGCAAGCTACTATTGGCAAGCTAGCACTATACAAGTTAACCCTTGCAAGTTTAGTGCTTAGCAAGCAAGGATAAAACTAGATGGTTTAGCAAAGATGCCTTAGGCCTGCTTTGATCACACTCCTTTGACTATTAGTTACCCCAAGTCTTATTTACAAGTTTTACCTACCTTAGTTTACAAAAAGTTATTTACTTGTTTTGAAGGTAGCATAAAAAGTATAAAACTTGACCTATTTAGCTAAGCTTTAGATGTCATTCTATGGCATGAGATTGAACCCATCTTTTCCACCTTAGTGAACACTCTGAACTTAGTAGTTTAGAGTAGATCAAAACTTGAGTCACTTTAGATGGGGAAACTTGGTGAAAATGAATTATGAAAACCTTGGAATGATGAGTCATTCTATTGAGATGTTTTGACATGTGTTGAGAAACACAAAAATGGTTGATGATGATGAAAATGTTGAGGCATGAGCCTTAACCCTTTTATAAAACCGATGGTTGGATTCGCATGCGATACCATTCCAAATTTACCGTACAACCACACTAACTGAATTGGGTAAGGCTTAGATGGAAATTTATATGCATTAGTATTAGTTCCCTGATGGGAGAGGTTTGAGATGAGGCTACCTCTCAATGTTGTCCACCTATGCAGTGCCCAAGATGACTGATGGTCATGGTTGGGAGGCCATGCTCATAGGAGAGGTGCTTATACTAGGGTATGTAAAGGGAAGGTTATGTTTGATTATCTGCATACTAAGTATGATGATTCGGGGTTATCCCTGACAGATGTATCAAATCTTGGGGTGAAAGTGTACCACCTCTGCAGAGTGTCAAACTATTCGAATAGCCGCGTCCGCGGTGATGGACAGTTGGAATGGCCATACTGTTTCATTGTCAGATGTTTTCTAAGTACTTTGAAATGAATGATGAATTTTGACTTGACCACAACAGGGTTGTGTTTATGACCTTAGCTTCCCACTTAAGTGATCTAGAACTTTACTTTATCTTTCTTTGCTTTAGAACTCGGCTTAGGTTTCAAACTTAACTTTATAGTTAAACTTGGATTTAGCACTTTAACATATAATTATAGTGCTTGTTAGTGGTAATTTGCGAGTACTTAAAGATTACTCATGGCTTTTGTCCCTGGCTATTATCATGGCCAGACTATGAAGGAGACTATCAAGATGATGGCCAGCAGGATGGCTATGATAACTAGGACTATCTGCCTTTGTCAGCATTGCCTGTACCCCTGAAGATGGACCCCACCGCTACGCTTATCTTTTATTTCTGCTGCTTGTGTATTAAGAATGGATCATGAGATCCTTATTTGTGTAAGACCTTATGTATGGTTTGTAATGGATGATGTACTGTGATATCCAATCCGTTATGTCTCCCAAAAATGGTAATCCTGGGATTGCGAGGTATGGCATAACGGGCATCTGGGATTAAAAATTCGGGTGTTGACACACACATCGAATCGGTACATGGGCTTGGGCTGCTATTGAGCTATTATTGGGCCAATGGGCTCCTGCTGGATGCACTTGGCGGTAGATAGGCATAGAGGAAACTCTGGGATGACCTGCGGGCTCGGCTAGGTCTTTTTTCTTTCTGTTTTCTTTTTCTATTTTCTATTTTAGTTGAATTTTCTTCAAATTGGTTTTTCTCAAGTTTCAAATCCTTCAAAACATTTCTGAGGTATTTTAGATATTATAGGATATCATTGTTGGTGTTTGTTCTATATTCTTTTTAGTATTAATACAAATCCTATTTATTTATGAAATGTGGATGAGAAAACTCATTAACAATATAAAGTTTAAGATTTTTTTCTTATATGTGGTGGTGTCTAATGGTTATCACTTTCCCTTATACAATATACCATGAACTTATTAGAGGATTTTAGATACTTATTTTATTTTATAGATACGAGTAAACATTATGGATGAGGATATACTGCCTTCATGTTTGTGATCATGAATGTTATCATAATCTATAGTAAGATGGTAGGATTATTTCTGAAGTGAATTATGAGAAAGAGATGATAATTATAGTTTCTAAGAACATATGATTTTGGTGATTTCTCCTATTCAAACTCTACTTAGTTTGTGGGTTTTAATAAACTCATAATTATATTATGAATGTGGATGGATACTAAGGCTAAGACACATTTCCATCATGTTTTGTGACCATGAATAACATCTCAACTTAAAGTGAGTGATTGATCTTGCTTTCATAATGTGATCTTGATGGTTTTCTCAAGATCTCCTATCCTTAATACCTCACTAAGTTTATCTTTAGTTAAGGAATTCCTTTCCTAAATATACACTATAAATCTCTCTTATATATTCACAAAGATCACATCTTCCTGAATAAGTCAATCATCTCACTCCACCATATCCATCATCATATGATGACATGGTCATGCCACTTCAACAATACTCCATTCTTACTACCGGTATATAGCTCCTCTTAATTAACTACCATTGATGCACCTATCAATGTAGCTACTGCTAACTCCATCCATTAACTCCTTTTATATCCACCTTGCATTTACTTCCAAGGCTTACAAGATTATAGTTCTCTCTATATATCACATGTGATAACAATCCTCTAGAATAAGTATGGTACTTCTCCCATAATACAAGTTTGTTCTTGTATTAGCTTGATTAATCTATTATACTTCAACTACTCCATACAACTCATGTCATATACTTCATCACACTCTAGCTTAACTTCTCAGGATCAAGCTAGATGATTCATCTTACTAGGATTTTACCTAATTTGGTATACTCACCTCAGTTCTTCATTATCCAGTCATCTATTCTCAAGTGGCTTGAGAATAATGACCATGATCCTTTGATCAAACTAAACTTAGGCTTCTAATTGTTTGATCAAGATCTACCATCAACTAAGTAGTAGACTTGTACTAGTCTCTCTATAAGCTTATCTTGTTAAGCAAGCTTACTCTAAGTGTATATCCCCTTGTCCTATAAAGATTATTATTTAATGTACTAATACTACTAGATTTCTCATAGCTTCATAACTGTTATCTAAACTCTTGGGTTTAGGTACTGCTTCTAGTTAACTCATGAGTGAGTTATCTCCTCCAACATCGAATGGTTTGATCACCACTAAGGATCTCATTCCATTCATGATGGCACACTCTACTATAACTAAGTCTTCCTTCTTATTAATTTACTTAAAATCTTTGAAAGGTCAATATAATAGGTCAAAGGTTATGAGTCAATAAGTGCAAGGTCAAGAACTGATCACACACATTGATGATCAATGGACACTAGGACTTGGTTAAGTAGGATTTTCATCTATTAACATGACACTAAGGGTATTTGATGGATGTTCTTGGTTTGACTTCACTTTCTACTCTATTTGTAATAAGAGTTAATGTTTAAGAACTACCATGGTACATATGATAAGAGTAACTATGGAAAACAAGTGTTTCAAGATTTAGTTATGAGTTTATTTTACTTAAGTTATATAATTAATTAGTATTCAGGGTTTGTTGTAGGTAATACCTTGATATCAGCTTTTAGAATATTAAGTATTCATCCTTGAGTTGTGGTATGGAATACCATGTAATGATCTCTATAAGATCAAGTACTCCTTATTAAGTAGTGTGTTGTGACTTAGTTTTATTACATTTGATCTACCCTTAGATCAAATTATATTACCCAAAGATAAGGTTTTAGCAAAGGTCATATTGAAACTTATCACAGTCAACTTGATGATCAACTTCAGTTCCACCAATTTAAGAGAAGCTTCAATCTATTTGACAAGTTTTATTTAAATGTGCGAAAATTATTCGGATTTTCTATCCATGAATGCAATGCACACACCTATGTTCAGCTTATTTCTAAGCTCTAATGCCAGGGTGTTACAGACTCTCCCCCTTAAAATAAACTTCGTCCCCGAAGTTCATACTCTCTTGCGTTTCCGAATGAGGAGTTGACTTGTATTGATCACACCATTTCTCAAATTCCATTGTGATCATACTTGGGGATAGTTGTGGTAACCCGTATCCAGATCTTTTTCCTATAATTCTCTTCATACTTGGCAATATCCACTATCTCTTCTAATTTATCCTATGGTTTTCTCTCACTAGAATCTCTTATATTATGTCTACGTAATCCTACTTAGGACTGGTTTTGGACATATTTAGTCCATTCCAATCAGGCTGTCCTGCTTTTTTACACTAGCCTATTTTTGGTAGGCTCTCCTCCTTAAGGAAAACATACCAACTTTTTCCTCTTTATAACTAGTCCACTACTTTTAATCGATTATATCTCCTTCGATCTTTTATCCGGACATACTCTTGAGAGTACTCTTATACATATGACTTCTTATAACCTTATGAGAATAAGGCTTAATCTCACCACAAATTTGTACTTCTTCTCCAACCTTCAGTCAGAAAGTTAGACAACAATGCTTCATTGTTTATTGTCTACTCTCCCCCTTGGGGTTTCCTAATGGTCTCTAATCTGTATGTATAATATCCATTAACTCAATAGGAAGGATATTGGTCTCTGTCTAGCTCCTATTTTACCTCTACAAGGTCTCATCAAAGAATCTACGGTATACCCACACAATTGTGGATCTCCGAAATGAATCTTCCAACGTTACTTGTCTTACTTTTATTTTCTTAGACATTCTCTCTTTGGTAAGCCCGATTTTGCGAAGCGTCTCGAAAGACGATCTTTAATTTCATACTTCCTTAGGTTTAACTTACACAAAGATGACCTACTTCACTACACCGCTAGGATACTAGCTAGGGATACCAGCTACGGATCCTCCTCGGTGTATGGATTACCCTATATGTTTTTGACTTCTTATTGGCATTGTCTTTGAATTATCAGAGCTTGAATACCACTTTTGTTTCAAAACTTCTTCCTTGCACCCTTTGATGTTACTTCCATGAACTTGGGACGACTATTTCATTAGCTTCTTAGCAACATCACCTATTTTAAGTGAACTTAAGTTCATCTTTCATGTTCCTACACAACTTGTCTGCATTCATAATCCTTCTTATTGCCAACTAACAATAAGGGATTAATCCATCCTTCAAAATAGTGTTGATACTCCTTATATTTAGCTTCCTTCTTCTTGCAAGTCTTGAGCTTGATCCTCGGAACTCGTCACTCCCTTACATGAATTCCCTTTTATATCTAGGTCTATAACATCAAGTAATAACTTGTTGATGCAACATGCATTTGCACATCAAGTCAAACATCATGTACAGATCTAGTCAATCAAGAAGATGCAAGAAAAATCAAGAAATCCAAATGTGGTACATATAACACACATCATTCTAAGCCCGCAATATAGTAGTTGAGTTCAATACCTCTAGAATTCAGGCTTAGCTGTGTAGTATATGACACCTCCTAGTATATGTTAAATTTGTGATAATTTAGAACTTACGGTTAAACTACTCTTTGTCTCAATATCTACCCAAATTGCTCAATTGCAACAAGATGATTTTGAGCAAAGTAGTCTCGCTTTGGTTCTGACTAACCTCTTACCTTTCTTCCGGGACTACTAAAGACTACCAATTTTTTTCATTCTATCGTAACTATCCTTACATGATCTCTCAAAACTACTAACAACATTGTAGTTACTGCCTTAATCCAAAACATATTGTAATATTATAATACCTATGACTTATATCATAGACCTACATTGTCCTTTACTTACTGTTGTTACAAGATTTGCTACTGAGTACTTGTATTAATTACACAATTATCATGGTCTCGGAGTTATTCTCACCACGAACTTGTAAAGATTTACCTAGTCATCATGATTAAAGAGCTAATCTCAACATGAAGACTCTTTTTCTTAGCTTACTATTGATGATTCTTAACAAAATTCTACTCCATCACATGGAATTCTCACGTGATTGCCACATGATTTACTTCCAATTGTATCTACAGATACTCTAATTTTCTGCCTTGTATGGTATAATGGTATCAACTAGTGGTAAGATTCTGCTACTTCACAGGAGTTCTAAACATAGACTCCATCACTAATACTACTCCACATGATATCCTAATCATAATCGTCGTCTTCTTTGATATTTTAACTTACATAAGATATCTTAGTGGTGTTATACGTATTTAGAGCTACACTCAAATGACAATTCCCTAGAGAAGTTAGATAACTAATCCTTAAGAAAGATAACAAAAACATCCAACTTAAGTGTGACAAGGTTTAGCCTCAAGTGGATATCCATCACAAGGCTTGGCTTAGATAAGATGGCTTCCAATAGTCACTATACAACCTACAGATCTTCCTAAAAGGGTTTTAATCCTAAGGTAAAAGCATATGCTCTGATACCAGCTACGGTGACCCAGCATACCACTGCATGATGTAGTACACTATAGACATTAACATAACACCAATGAAACACCGTTCACTAGTATTACATCCCTCAGAGTGGTACAACAGAAACATAGCAGGTTCAAAACATGATTACAGATTACAACTCGACTCTTTACAAAAGATCTAGAGAACACTCTAGGTTAAAGAGAGAGAAAGAACTTCTTACAAAGAAGAACCAGAAGTAATAACTTAGGGCTATCTAACAACTAAGACTAGCATCTAAACTATGAGGCTTGCCATTGCTGCTATTGCAATGCTCTACAGAAGTAGGTTTTATGGCTAGAGAATCTACTCCTATCTACTTAAGATATTTGTGTTCACTTCAGCTGATATATATGTTGACTTCATTGACTTTATTGAAGAACTGGAGTTGTCGATGATGGTTTCTTGAGTAGAAATTGTTGTTGACGTCGTCTTCAACATCTTAGAACCTATCAAGGGTTAAGAAGGTACGGTTGAGTACGAGCGTACTTAGCAAGTTCACTCAAAAGGAGTGTATGATGCACTATCTCTACAGCCATAGACCATAGGTCGTAGGAATGCACATTTTCATAAACATTTCTTCAAAGGTTGCTTTTATTATGAAAAATATGTCCGACAGCCTTCACAGGTTGACCAGAACCTTCGTGGGGTTCCCTTCCTGCCGCGTTCATAGCTCCTTCCCGGAAGAGGGAGTAACATGTCATAATTCTTACACTCTGCAGAGGTGCATCACTTTTCCCACAAGAGACCTTAACCTTCGTGGGGTTCCTTTCCTGCCGCATTCAAACTTCCATAGTTTGAAGACCAACTTAAGATCCAAGCCAATCGCTGCCCTTCTTCGCGACCCCGCATGAAGACACGATCCCCCGACACAACTACCACGGTTACTCTTTGGGTAGCCTCTCGAAGACTCTATAAGCCGCTCTATCTGGCGGTCACCATCAACTATGGTGAACTCTGACCTAGATAGCTATGCACATATAATATAGACACCTAGCTCGCGGGGAACTAAGGGGTCCCACCCATGTGTTGGATTCTCTGAAACTCCACGAGAAATCAACAACCTCACGATAAGGTAATCCATCAATACGAAAGGAAGAAGATATAGCTGACTTTTCCGTCCCATTCCAAATCTCATGGTTGCCGCGTAATATACGGTGCTAGAATCACTGGCGACATTGGTTGTTAAGTCCTAGATGATACATTATTGTACAATGGAATCTCCATTGCTAGTTATGATAGATTAGTTGATCACCCTGGATCAGTAACCGATATTTCCATTTAATTGTGAAAATAGTGTTTTCGGCCTTTTTGAAATGCAGGTGATGACATAGTTGAGTTACAAGCATATAAAATAATCAAAGGACATGAGAAAGTTGTGAACTTGCCTTCTGTGATTGCAAGATTATGCACTCACGGTCTTCAAGACAATAGAAGATCCAAATTCTTCAAACAACATCATTGGTCCGGTAAGGACTAATGTTTAAAGAAGCAAGATACAACGATGCATAAGTAATGTAATGCAATTTCATAAACGTGAATCCACGGAATAGTCATATCTGATCTAGGGTTTGGAAACTAGGAATGGTTCTTTAGAATGTGTTTCACTTTTATATCAGGTTCACATCTGTGCTTCTTATTAGGGCTTGTGAGAGTGTGTGAAACAATATGTAAATACAACAAATAGTATGCAATACTAAAGCATTCAAATGGAGCATGGTATCTGAAAGATTCGGTAAGCAAGATTAAGAATCAATTAGAGATTTTAAAGAAGTGTTTAAGGATCACTCTTAATGTTTCTTAAAAGAATAACCTTCGACGAAAATATTACTTTACAAAGTAAAAAGTATGTAAACTTAAGGCTAATACTTTAAGGTTTTCTTATTAGCTAATATTATTAAAGAGGAAAACATTACTACATTACACAATCATAGCATAAGTGGTGAAGATTTACATGTTTTGAATAAGGCATCTTATTATTAGGGGGTTCACTTCTTTATGATTCATAAAGTTAGAATCTAAGTAACATTGCTTTATGGAATTGGTGTTTTCTTAAGGTCATGCTTAACAAGTATAAAATAGACACTACTTTTATTACAAGAACCTGATTTAAATCTAGGTATCTTTCCAGACTAGTAAAGGGATTAGTAAATACGAGCTTGATGGTTTTATAAGTGTTAGAATTCATTTGATAAATAAAATATTATTCTTGTGGTTTTATAATTGATAAAATACTTTTGGAGAGTGAAACTTACTTAATTTTAAATGGTAGTTTTAGTGAGTACAAGTTGAATTGGTTAGACCTATCTTTACTTTAATTAAACATAACTTGCATTTGTTATTACACTTTTAGACGTTGAACAAATAATGTTAAAGGAAATAGTAAATATTTATATATTTTTAAGGAATTAAAATAAAAGAAAAGAGCTTAAACAAGATTGATTAGACCTTTCCGTTTTATTTTGTTTCAAAAGTGAGATTTGACATTTTTTGATGTGTAGAATTTTTTTTTGATTATTTTGGTATATTATAAGTATTTTTGTGATTTTTAAATAATAAGATATGATTTTTATAAGTTTTATCACTTTATAAATACTTAATAAATACTATATATTAGTTAAGTGACACAAAAATAATTTAAACAAGTTTGTAATTGTAGATTTTGTTTTTATAAGAATTTTGGTATATTATTTATATTTTTCTCATTTACTAATATTAAAATATGAATTTTCAAAGTATTATTACTTATAATTTTTTTAATAAATAAGAATTATTTAAATAGTTAGCACAATAATGTTTGTTAATAAAATTAAACTATAGATTTTATTTTTCTGAGTATTTTGATATATTATATACATTTTTCTGAATTATAAAACAAAAGATTGATTTAATAAGATTTATTAATTTTCTGGAATTAAAACTAAATATTAAACCTTTTATTGCGTCTGTGCTGACGTCAGAATGACACATACATGTAGGTGAGATCTTTTTTACACCGATATCGACTCTACTCTTAGCCACAAATGGGTGGGGTCTATGCCAGGTCGGCAAACCACGCAAACATGGACTGGACAACAGAGGACTCGGTCCATGCTGACATCAGATCGCCGGAGCTTGTCGTCACCTCGCTGGAGTACGGCGGTGACGAAAAATATGGCATCTGAAACAATGCGGAGAGGTGCATTCGACTCTATGAGACGGCGGTTCCAATAAAACTAGTTATACAGGCTATAGATCACGGGAACAGGGGTCACGACAGGCACCTACGGCGGCTTGCTCTGGTGACTCGAGGAACTAGGCCTACAACCAGTGCTAGCATGATGTAATAGGGTTCAAAGATGCGCAATCTCACTTTGAAGCTAGAACAGTGGTCGGCGCGAATTGGCGTGGCCGGATGAGTACTCCGTCCAGAATTCCGGCGGCCACCGACGGAATGAAACTACAAAATTTGCCCCTCTCCGCAATCCCCTTGATGCAATACTCCACCTAGAGGTTCCACGGAGCACGGTGCTTCTTCCCTCCACTCCATGGACTCCGAGATGGGTTGTACCAATGACTAGCGGAAGCTCGCCGGTGCGGCTTCAGTGGATTTGTAGAGGACAGAGAGCAAGAGAGGGGAATAGGAGGATAAGGATGAACAAGGGGAGCAATGCGATTCTGTGCGGAGGTTTTATACGGCATGGCGGGCACTGACATGGCTGAAATGTATCGTATGGGAACCTAGAGGGGGTGAATAGGTGCTACTTCAAAGTTTAATGCATTTTCCATTTTAGGCTTAACACAAAAGGTAAATTATTTAGATAACTATTTAGAAGAATTTCCCTATATGCAAACCTATCTACTAGCGAGTAAGAGGCGAGTGGTAAGAGGAACGAGTGAACCGTAGTGAAGCACGCGGAGATACAAGATTTGTTTTACCGCAGTTCCTTCCTTCTTAGGGGAAGTACATCTGCGTTGGAGGGGTGGGAGGTACTAAGACCACCACGCCACAATAGGCCTCACCCTATTCTCTGATGGATCCCGCCACCAAAGGCCTAATCCACCTTTCCACTATAGGAACCCTTCGAGGCGGGTACCGGCGCCTTTACACAACTAGCAAGGCACAACTCCACAACCAAATCTGAGGCTCCCGTAATGACAACAAGTTTCCCCAAGAACAAGTTATCAATAACAACACAAGATCGAGATATTAACAAGAATACTAGATCAGGGATTTCTCCAAATGAATGGAGAGGAGTTGATGCGCCTGAGTCTCAATGGAGATGAAGATTGTCTCCTCCTTCAATTCCCCCAAAGATCAAAGCCTTTGGGTGGTTGAAGTGGGAGATCTAGAGAGAGAGCTCTTCCAATGGGTCTGACACTTTTCGAATGAATCAAGAGTTCTGTTCGAATGGGATGAAGGGGCTTTTATACCCCCTTCCCCAACTGAGCCGTTGGATCATTTGGGGAGGGATTATCCTGCCCAAGTGAGGGCCGGATTATCCGGCCTAGGGAAAACTCCGTCCTAGACTCAGATTATCCGGCAGAAAATCTGCCTATGAACAGAAGCTCGCGCAGGTTGGCCCTTGACACCTTCTCCTAGGGACCGGATTATCCGGCCCTAGGGGAGGGCCGGATTATCCGGCCGGGGAAAAAATCTGCCCCAGCCACGGAATATCTAGGGGAAATTCCTCCCCCAGACAGAAGCTCGCGCACAACTAGCCCTGGCCAAGATGGTCCGGTCAGATTATCCGGCCCATGATGGTGGCGGATAATCCGGTCCCGTGAAAACTCAAAACTTTCCTGCAGCACTTGGTGTGGGGCCCCAGATTAATCCTTCGAGAATCCCTGTTATGCATACAACCACGATCCCATGATCAGTTAGTCGTGGCACATAACCGACAAGTATCATTACAACATCCGAGATATACCGAAATACAAGACTTACATAAATGCCATTATGGCTATGCCATCTTCAGCAACGGAACATCATCATGCGCAGAGCCTAATCATGCCTCGACCTACAGGCAACTGACTGGGAGAACGTACTAGCTCGCATAATGGTCCACTTCACCTTCTTCTTGATATCTGACCAAGTTAATAGCCAGCGACAATGCCAGTGAGTACTTTGAATGTACTCGCAAACAACCTTAATAGAATAATAAAACAAGAGGATATGCAATACAGTTATGGTAGTAGGTGGGCTCCAAGGGAGGTTCTTTTCTCAAATAGTTTCTCTTGTAGATATAGAATCTACATATCTTTGTTGAAAAACTTTTGCAAATCATTCTGGAAAACCATTTTGAACATTAGGACTGGGTCACCCATTTGTTCCTCCTTTACGGTCATCCCATGACCAAACTCCTTCCATCCCTTTTCGACCATCCCATGGTCAAAACAGGAATCCTTTCCGACCATCCCATGGTCAAAACATTTCCGAAAGCCATTTCTTTTCCGAAATCCTTTTTGAAAACAAAACGAGCACCTCTCTACAGCAACCTTCCCGACCGTCCATGACCGTGGACACGGCTATTCAAATAGATTTAGACTCTGTAGAGGTTTTACACTTTACCCACACCATCCGGGTACACTACCCTGATCTACACCGATCGTTGGTCGACTAACCGATCAAGACTCTCCAGATGCCCACTCCAGTATAAGTGCCTACCCTATGAGTGTTGTTCCCCTCAACACCGGGACGTCGGGTACCGAAGACCAACCGGAGCGCATATTGCACGTCCCAAGTGCGCGCTTTCAATGAGGGGCTCATAGTAACACGTGGAGGTTTTTAGACCCTTCGTTCCTTCTCCCGGTCGATGTTTCACATGCACCGTTTGTCCAGAGAAGGCCCACCCTCCAGGGAGTTTCATCCCCCGTAGTTGTCGCAAGGCAGCTTACACCAGAATAGACAAACATCAAATCCAGCCCTGTCCCATTCTAGAGTAATGTGGTTGCACGGGTTAATTGTTCTAGCAAAACTACAAAGAACCGGGTGCGTTTTTGTAAACCTTTTTCCTCCAGCTTTCCTTCAGCATTTTGTAAAGCAAAACCTTTTTATTTCTCAACATCTCTTGGGAGGTCCCACCTCACCAAGGTTTTGTCAAAAAACATTTGGTAAAACATTTTTCCGGGGTCTTCCCATCCTCTAGTTTTTGCTTCGGCTAAAATGGGGTCTCCAAAGGGTATGGTGTAATACACCGTCTATTCTACTAGGGACAAGTAGGTGTCACCAAGGGGGTTTTACTTAATAGTACAAAAGTGTAGTAGTTTGGAGGAGCCAAACCACTACCATATATACATCAACATATAGTAAAACAGTGCAGTTTTTATAAACAGTAGATAAAACATGCATAAGTAAAATAGTAGGACAAGGCTTATGAGCAAGAAGGTGGCTTGCCTGAGGATCAGCAATATGGCAATATGTCCCTAGACTTCTTCTTAGAATACCCAATAATATACAATAATAACCATCTTCTTCTGCTCTCCGATATAATCGCAACTATCGTTGATAGGGATCACATGCAAACAAACAAAAGGGCACAATCAATACAAGGCATACAATTACCAATACCACTCAGCAAACAAGCAATTGAATAATCTTCAATTAAGGTTCAGTAGTTATAGAGAGGATTGGGTTTTAGGAGGTGAGATGGCCTTGGAGAAGGGGATGAACACCCCTTAGGGTTGATTGTCGAGGAACTACCTAAGAGGGGGTTTTGGACCAAGGACATATTCTGTATGATACCATTGTATAAAAATGATACCTACATGTAGATGTTGATAAAATGAACCCAACAAAAGTGGTTTCACTATTTTATCACTTTTCTTTAAAAAGTTATGATTTTCCTAGTGAATTAACTTCTAGTTTTAGGGAATAAATCACCAGAAAAGTTCTGGAGCTCCAAAAATTATTTCCTTGGGTGGTTAGGTAAGGCTTGATGTACTTGTTCATTGAGAGTTGAAATTATGCCAAAATAATTACCAGAATGCCCTCAGGAAATTCCCAAAGGGAGTTCTATAGTTGTTTTGTCTTTTTCACTAAATAAAATCTATAGAAGCTTTTGATTCCAAGGACACATGGTGGGTATTTAGAATACCTTTCTGTAGAAATTGGAATCAACCTTTTTGGAGTTGCAGAGCTACTATAGTGATTTATCTAGTGATAAAATCACATGCTGAAGTGTTTAATTCACTACAAAACTACAGAAGCTCCAAAATTAGTGATCTCCTAGGTTTGGGTAGACAGGGATGTAGCTCATCCATGAGAGTTGGAATTGGGTCAATTGGGATCAGGGTTTGGTCTAGGAAATTTTCTAAAGGTAGAAACTAATAGATTTTGTTGTTTTTACTATAGAGAAACTACTGTTCACCTTAGCAGGAGACCTATGCTGATTAATTGGTATGGAAAATACCTTCCAAGGGAAATTTGATTCATCCAAAATGGGTATGTGTAGCTCCCCGAGGAACTTATTTAGTGTCAAACATATATTTTAGTAGATTAAATGCCAACCAATAAATAAGGATTATGTTTGGCAAGGGACTGGTTCTGCATGTTAGCAAAATCATATGGGAACATGATAAAAACTATATCTGGTCAAATGGAGTTGGTTTCCATTTTCAAAATGATTTAAATTGGAAGCCAAAGTTTATGGATCTGAGAAAAATATTAAAAGGTCAGGGGCTGGGCAGGGATCTAGGAGCTATTGGGCCAGATCCATGGGGGCACTAGGCCGCGGAGGAGGAAATCGGCCCACTCGGCCAGGCCAGCGCGCGGGAGGGATTTCAAACGTCTTGCGGGCGGGGTCCGCTTGTCAGTGAGTGCGGGAGGGCGAAGGGGTAAGGAGCAGTGCGGGCCATTGGATTAAGATAAGATCGACCGTGTCTTCTCTATCTCCTACATCTAGCCGCCAGGAAAAGAAACCCTAACCCTAGGTCGGACAGGGAGACATGGTTGCTCACCTAGGGGCGGCCTCCGGCGAAGGGGGTGATGCAAGGTGACGCGAATCTTCGTCCCGAGCTCAACAAGGGGCAACACGATGGGTTTTGACACCAGGATCTAGCTCGCACGTGCGCGTCCGCGGAGGGAGCTCGGGAGCTCACCGGCGCAGCCGCCTGGGGCTGCTGCAGGGAGAAAAGAGAGAGGGGTTAGCTTGGGGAGGTGGATAGGGGGTCTGCGGTGTGACATGCATCATAGGATATGTAGTGGGGAGGGAGCTAAGCTCGGCGGGAGGGAGGAGGCCGAAGCTTCTCTTCTTTTCTCTCTCGGGTTGCACAGAGCAGGGGAGAGGGAGAGGAGCTCTAGGGGGGTAGGTGGGTAGGAGGGGAAGAAAATGAGTCGAGGGGGGAGGTTCTGTGGTGGCCTCTGGCCATATAAACAGAAGGGTGAGGTCCACGGTGGACATAGCCCATGGGGAGCTTGGGGGAGGGGGTGGAGCTCATGCATTGGTCCGATGGGGCGGTGGGAGCTCGTGGAGAGGGAGTGGGGATGTGTGAGAGGCTCCTGCCAGGCTGCAAGGTACAGGGGGAGTGACTAGACCACTCTCTCCCTAGCCTCGGGCATAGGAAAGAAAAAAAGAGAGAGAGAGGGCTTAGGGCTAGCCATGGGCAGCTGTCAGGTGTGGTAGGGAACAGTAGTGGGTGCAGGTACACGTTAGATGAGTGGAGAGGGGAGAGGGTGGCTGCTGTTTGTGAGATAGGGGAAGATACCCATTAGTGACAAGATCTTCTCCTCTCCTTCTTCCAAGAGCAAAAGACAAGGGGAGAGGGGGTGCTACAGTGCAGCTACAGTAGTGGTCGACCTGAGAGGGTGCTATGGGGTGAGGTGCATTGCCTTGCAAGATTGGTGGTGATTGGATTTGGTTTTGGTCCTAGTATTGGGTAATCTCAATATAATGCCATAGTAATGATTTGGAGAAACTCCCTCAAAGTTGATCTTGGTAAGATGGATAAATGATTCTGGTAGTTTGATTAGGTCAAGATGGATATCCAGGAATTATTTGGGATTTTTCTAAGCATTTTAAGTCCCCTTAAAATCATTTATTCAAAAAGTACAGAAGTAGTTTCTACAATATCATTTGATAATTTTACATTGTACAAGGTGGGTTTTTGAGTTGACATGGTCCCAAATGTGAATACACACTTAGGGGAATTTTCCCAAGATTTATTGGAAGATAAAAGTATTTAAAACAATTATTATTCCAATTTAGCCATTTAAGAAAATGGGCAAAAGGAAATAATAAAGCTCTTCAAAAATATTTATTTTTGAAGTGGGAAGATGTGGTATGATGTGTGGACCTCAGTTGAGCCAAAAGTTGGGGATGTGTTTTGGCAAAAACCAAACTTTCCTTTATGGAAGAGGTTTTGGAGGTTTTGCCTATTAGGGGAATTAAATAGTTTTGATCCATAATAAATATGGATAATTATTGATAAATCTTGGTGATCAAGTTAGATGATGTACAAAAGGTGTAGCAAGCATTTGCAACCTTGGGATTGGAGAATTCAAGTTGATTTTGGTGAAAACTAGAGATTTAAGGATCTTGGGTAAGATTGTTTTCATGCCACCAAAACCTTGCTGGGTCATGGAGCTCAGGGCTCGCCTTGGGGCATGGGATATATGGATGGATATACCAAGTGGTTTGGATTGCAATGGTGTAGGGGTTTGAGCACAACCATGCAAACATTTTGTCCATAGAAGGTCGGATGATGGTGTGAGCTTCTGTCAAAGTAGGCATGTTGACTAGATTTGCAGGATTAGTTATTTTCTTGCCTGCAAAACCATCAAGAAAAAGTGGGTTGGAGGATGATATAATCAAGGGAAAGAGTGGTCCTTGGTAGTCCTTAGGATGGTTAACAAGATGGTTCAGATTCATTTAAAAAAATGCACAAGGGTTGAGAATGGGAGACATTCAAAAAGGTGATGTTGGCAGATTGAGGGTTTTTGACTAGAATGTGGGTGGTGATGATTTTGATGGGTTGCAAGGTACCAAAGCATCATCTAGAGGATGATGTTGAAGTGTAGATTGAGTAGAAAGGATCCATGCTTGATATTGGTCTTCATTGACTTGGAAACTTCTAGAAGGGATATCTTCAGAATTGAACTGGTTAAGGGTTTTAGATGATCACTAGTATCTAGAGATCAGATCCAGCTTTGTATTCTTGCTTAGGGTGTGGTGATTTGGGAACATCTTGATCCTAGTGATGATCTCCTAGGGTAGCTCATACTATCTCCTAAGCAGGCAATTCAAGTAGCAGATCAAGGCAACTCAACTTAGAACTAAGCAAACCTAATGCTAGGGTTACCAGCAAGCTTAGCTTGAGGTAAGGATAGGTATTTTGAAAATCTTGTAGTTTGGAATAAGACGAGGGTCTCTTGGTATCTCTACCAAGGGTGGAATCAAATGCTTCATAAAAGGTTTTGTTAAATCTAGAGATAAGAATAGTAGAAGGTTATGTCTTGAAAACATAAGGAGATTATGTTATATAGCTCTCCATTGTTTTGTCAATAGAAGCTACTAAAATAGTTTTGGTTACATAAGCATCTTAGCTCCTGTTTTCAAATGCCCGAACATTTGAGAATATGGAAATTTAGCCAAGACTATTTTGGGAAATAGCTTTTGTCAACTGGTGGTGAGGTAAGGATTATATCATCTAATACTCATTCATATGAATAAGCACTTTCAACAACAGGCAAACACTTCATCACTAAACAAGAAAAAGTTTTTTTTCCCCTTGATTTTTGCATTCTTGACAACTAATCAGGGTTGCTGAAATTGGGATGTTACACTTAGTGCACATTAGAAATTCCATGGTATTCTTATCTAACACACAAAACATAGGGAATCATGAAATGTTCTTTCAATCTCCCCCTTTTTGGTGTTAGATGACAATACTAGGATTTGCAAGAAAGTTCACAAGACCACCAACAATAAATACATGAAAGAGACTCCCCCTCAATGTGTGCATACTAGAAATTTGTATTTGAATACAAATGCACACAAATAGGTGCAAGACTATTCCATTGAAATATAAACAACATAATCATACCACCGAGATAGGGAGAGGCGTCCTTGATATAACCATTATTATCGATGTGATAACCATTATAAGCGCCTTCCTCGAGATAGACAACCAACATTATAGGACATGATAGATGAATCCATAGGCATAATCCATGAGATAAATCTAGAAATCGACAGACACAAAGTTTCATACAAACCACAAACCAAAATAAAAGTTCAACGCTAAATGGGCACAAGCAAGAAAACGACAAATGAAAAAGTGCAAATGCTTGTGCCCGACCCATCCAAATCCTCGGAGACCTAATAGAACTAATTCTCCCACTTTGGCATCGAGACGCCAAAAAGCAAGAAGAGCGATGCTAACGCCCCAAGGAATCACTCGTAGTCATCATCCTCGTCCTCGTTCCCATCCTCGTCCTCATCCTCAAGATCCTTGGTGTGATCATCCTCATCATTAGAAGTGGTCGCGGAAGGGAACAAGTGACACTCTAGCTCTCCATAGTTAAGCCCAGAAGAAGAGTTCCACCGAGCATATGGTGTGGGAGGAGTAGGAGCCGGGGGATCACCAGAAGCACCGGACACATGGTGAAGGATGAGCTACTGAGAGTGGGCCAACTCATGGCGCTGCTTGTAAACCTCGTACTGGCCCTTGCGTGTGTCCACGCCCATACAAAGAATGTTCCGCTAGAACCAGTTTAGCTGCTTGATCTCACGAGCAATGGGAGGCACTCGAGGCCTGCAAGCACCGGAGCAAGCATCCCTCATGAGACCCTTAGAAGTAGAGTAGGGGTGAGAGGTCTTCCTAACCTTGGTGTAGATCTTCTTTGCCTTGTGCACAACATCAATGTTGAATTCTTCAGATGGAAGCAGGTGCTTGATGAGCATCATAATGTAGGGAGCATAAGGAATGGACAGCCTGTTGAACATTGCATCAGTCAATTCATGATAGATGAAGTCCATCACATCCAGCTAGTACTGCATGGACTCATCCTCGCACGAGGCAACCTCATGAGAGAAGGCTAGGAGCTGGACAAGGTGACCACGAATGCTATCATTGTTGCCTCCACTCGGGGTGATAGAATCACGGAAGAGGCCCACCAAGGCGGCATAGATTGGAGCAAGACTAGCAAAGGTGCCCACAATACCATTGTCCATCGTGCACGAAGAGAGGACTGCATCTTTATTGGGCTTCAGTTGGGTGATGATGCGGTGGCCACTAGCTTGATCCCTGCTACGGAAAGAGTACCCAAGAACCTCAACAAACACACGAAAATCAGCACTCATGGGCCAGTCACGAGTCATCCACTTCATAGTGCGATGCTCATCACCACAGATAACCAATGTGGAAAAGAACTGCTTCACAACTTCAGAATCATAGGAGCATTGGAGAGCCATGAGATGGTGCAGCCCCATCCGCTCAGCCACATACATGGCATCAACAAGGTGAGGCTTCTCCAAGGCCTCAGCAAGAATCAGCGGGTGCATAGGCTAAATCTTCAGCCGGGCATAGACATCTTCATATATTCCTTTATGATCAGTACACCAAAAATGAGAATCACCCAGCTCAGAATCACGTGCCAACTCAGCAAACAGATCACGTTGACAAATAGAGGAAAAAGTAATGGGATCCAAAGCCTTGTAGTTAATCTTGGGCTCTTGGCCCTTCCTCTTGGACACACCCCTCCTGGATCTCTCCCTCTTTTCCTGCTCAGCCATGCGATCAGTCCCTTTCTTTCTTCTTCTTAGTTCAACTTTGTCCATAGTGTTACCCTCACTGTCTACCCCGAAATAGAGACCACGAGGACAACGCTTGTAAGTCTTGGAAGCAGTGGAACCACTTGTGAAGAGAACAAGGTCGATAGCAAGTGGATAAGCATACACACAAGTCCAAGAGAGAGCGTAGAAAAAGTAGGAAAATAGTTCATAGTCCAATCCTACTCAATGCACAAATCAAGATGAAACTGAACCAGTTTTTAGTCTGTCAGACCGGATTTACCGGCCTGGCCAGGGGCGGATAATCCGGCCCTGGCAGAAATTTTCAGAACCGCCTAGATGGAATGCAAAAGAGTAGATCGGGCCTAGATACTGCAAGACTACAATTTCTACACGAAATAACATCCTTCTAGACAATGTTCCACCCAACAAACACCACATCTATCCAAAGATGGAGAGAGAGGGAGTTACCCTCACTCATTGGAGGAAGAACGCGGAGGAGAAGGTACCCGAAGGTGTGGAGAAGAAGATCCGGGGAGACCCGGAAAATCCGGTGGACGGAGAGGCTCCGGGGAGGGTGGGGGACGGCAGGCGGCAGCTGAGGAGGGGGAGAGGATTGGGGAAGAAGTGTTGCTTGATATGAGCCCTCGCCCCCCCCTCGACCCCAGCCCTTAAGAACGAAATCCGCCAGGGCCGGATTATCCGGCCTATACTTGGGCCGGATTATCCGGCCTAAAATCGGAGCTTCTGTTACACATAGAGTCAGGCCCGCGCGTCCCCAAACAACACCCCCACAAGGTGTACAAGGGACTTGTGTGCAAGAATAGATGGCTTAGGGGTAGGGAAAGGCTTAGTATTAAGAGAGCCAAACTGAGATGGTACTACACACTCAAATTTGCAAGAATCAAATCATCAAAAGGCAAAAATTGAGTGTGATTCCCATAAAAACATGAGAGGAGCTAAAAACGATCAAGAAGATCCAAATAAATCCAACCCTTCTCATGGAAGAGGGCGGTGGCTGAAGCCACCTTGTTGGAGTGTATGGTATGACACCGCGAAGATATATCTTGGGTTCATGACCAATACTCATCAATAAGCTCACATATCACAAAATGATATTAAGAGAAATGATTTGACTTGCTTTCGGCATTATGGGGGGAGGGTTAGCCCAATCAATTAGGACCACACTCCCCCTATATCCATGCCCACACCTAGACCAAATAAGACTGAGATGTACAAGTGAGTGCATGGGTAATCAAGAAAAACTCCTTGAAACAACGATATTTAGCTCATTCCTCAACTAGCAAAACCTTTCTTCATCAAGTGGATTCATGAAAATATCAGCAAGTTGGTTCTTCGTGCTCACAAAGGATAGATCAATATCGCCTCGACCAACATGGTCCCAAATAAAATGATTCCGAATCTCAATATGCTTTGTCCTTGTGTGTTGTACCGGATTGTACGCAATTTTGATTGCACTTTCATTATCACATAGAAGAGGCACTTTGTCACAATTGACACTGTATTCCTTTAAAGTTTGCCTCATCCATAATAACTGAGTGCATGAAGTGGCAGCAGCAACATATTCAGCTTCGGCGGTGGAGAGAGATACAATTATGCTTTTTAGTTGACCAACAAACTAGAGATCTTCCCAAGAACTGACAAGCTCTATAAGTTGATTTCCGATCATCTTTATCACCAGCCCAATCTAAATCAGTATAACCACATAGAGATAAATTTGAGCCCTTGGGATACCATAGACCAAAGTTAGGGGAATGAACCAAATATCAAAAGATCCTCTTGACCACCACTAAGTGGCTTTCTTTAGGAGCTTGTTGATACCTTGCACACACCCCCACACTCAACACAATATCGGGTCTAGATGCGTAGAGGTAAAGAAGAGAGCCGGTCATGGACCGGTATACCTTTTGGTCCACATCTTTACCGTGGGGGTTAAGTTCAAGGTGACATTTTGTTTGCATCAGAGTGGCAACGCCATTAAGATCCGTCATCTTGAATCTCTTGAGCATCTCTTGGATGTATTTAGCTTGATTGATGAAGGTTCCTTCTTTAAGTTGCTTGATCTCGAATCCAACAAAGAACCGTAACTCCCCCATCATAGATATCTCAAACCTGTCAGTCATAAGCTTTGAAAATTCATCATTAAAAGCTTTATTAGTAGAACCAAAGATGATGTCGTCTACATATAGTTGGCATACGAAGATCTCCCCCTTAATCTTCTTAGTAAAAAGAGTGGGATAAATTGGCTCAACTTCGAAGCCACGGTCTAGCAAAAGCTCTTTAAGGTGCTTATACCATGCACGTGGGGCTTGTTTAAGGCCATAGAGTGCCTTATCAAGTTTGTAGACATGGTTCAGCAAGTTAGGATCCTCAAATCCTGGGGTTGCTTTACATATATGAACTCATGTAGAGGACCATTAAGGAAAGCACTCTTAACGTCCATTTGCTACAATTCAAAATTATTATGGGCAACATAAGCAAGAAGGATACGGATGGACGCAAGGCGAGCCACAGGAGCATAGGTCTCGTTGAAGTCAATGCCCTCAACTTGGGAATAGCCTAGTGCCACGAGTCTCGCCTTGTTTGTAGCATCCCAATTGTCTAACAATTGTAATGCTACTTGTCCTAGTAAGATTTTGGGTACTTCATATATATTATTGTTGCATCATAATTATATCATGCTCATGTCATCATGCCACCTTGCATTTGAGCATCATATAAAATCCCTTTTCTTTTGGTTCTTCTCTCATATGCATTATTAATGGTATTTGCCTCTTGATATTGTATTTCGTTATTGATATATTGTCTAAATGCCCAAGTTGAGTTGGGGGCATATCTTTTATTTCCATTCCACCACCTTTCTCTTCCACCACCTTATAATTCCACCATCCCATTAACAATGAGCTTGTATTTCTTTTCCTTTGATATTTTAATTCTAGCTCATGTAGTTTGGGGTGGATTAAATCCTCTAAATTCTAGTGCTTGGTTTTATATCCACTTCTTGGATATGCATAAGAATAATGCCATAATATTAATATTGTTTTCACAAAATAAATCATGGCATTATTATTTTTGCATGGGCCATGCACAATTCTTCACCACATTTTACCCCTTTAGTTTTCATTTGATTTATTGGATCCTATCTTGGGAAAACCATCTCCTATCATTCCACCATCTCCTTAGAATCACCCACATCCCTTTCTTTTATTTTATTTTGTACATGTATGTTCATATGTGACCTTTTCCACCTATTTCTTTTCTTCCTCTTTCCTTCTTGTTTCTCCTCCAATTTGTCTCAAGCAAGATCAAGCTTCATTTTTTTTCATCTTGGTTTGGCCTCATAAACCAAATTAAAATCTAATACCTAATAAAACCTAACCTAGTTTTTCCATCTTTCTCTCTCTCTCTAACTTACTCCTAAACCCTAAGCCTCTCTCTCTCTCTCTCTCTCTCCCACTAGCAAGGCCACCTGGCCACCCTCTCCCTGGCCCACACCCAGCCACCCTAACCCTCTCCCTAACCCTAGCTAAACCCTAACCGAGGCCACCATCTACCCTAGCCCGATCTACTCCCTCTTCTCTCTTTCTTTCTCTACCGCCAGGCTAGCCCCACCCTGGCCTCTCTCGTCCTCGGCCCCACTTGCAGCCTCCCCGTGTCATGCCTACCTGCCCACCCCGACCTGCACGTGCTCGAGGAGAAAGGAGAGAAAGGTGGCACCGAGGCCACCTTTATCTCTGCCGTGCCCCGCCTGCTTTCCTCCTCTCTACCTCTCGTTTTCCCTCGCCCACACGCCTCTCTGGCCTCTCCCAGATCTGCCCGAGCTGCCCCCTTCTTCTCCTTCTTCCTCTCCGACCACCACACCCGACGCCGATCGCCGCCAGCACCACCTCGTCCTCGACGCTCCAGCCGGCGTGCTTGTCGTGGAGGTGGCCTGGGAGACCGAGAGGACCGCCCTGCTGCTCCCCATACTCGCCGACGTGGACGAGAAGTCCAGTACCGCCGGATCCTGCGCCTCGCCGTCCGAAACCCTAACTCCGGGGAGCGTCAGCGTCCTCGCCGCTCCGGTGCCTCTCCGCCCGATCCGACCACACCAGCCATCTCGCGGTGAGCCCCTCTCTCTCCCTGACATGCTCCGCCTCGCCGTACCGTCCTAGCGCCGCCGTTGATTTTGTCGAGCGCTCTCAGTGCGCGCCGCTCGCCGGCATCTGCAGCCTCCCCGCGCCGCGCCACACCCTATCTAAGACCCAGACCCCTCCTGACAGCTACCCGAGCCAGCCGCACCGGTTAGCCCCCTCTGCGCGCACGCCCGCGACCCGGGATCGAGTCCCCGCCCCGCGCGCGCGTTGCCGCCGTCAGTTTCGTCAAAGAGCGGAAGAGAAACAGTGCACGCGTTGGAACTTTGCACATAACCCCCCACCTTTTTGATTCCTGCAACCCGCGCTCCTAGCGACCCCACCAGTCAGCACCGGTGAGCAATATCTGCTAGTTGGTTTTTCAGGCTCACTTGTGTCCCGTAGGACCCCGAGTACTTGATTCCTGTTCCTTGCTTATTCGCACTATCCACATCCGGGAGGCCTTATGGAACCCCCTGAGCCAGAGCTTGATTCATTCTTATTTCTTGGGGCGACAATTAGTTTGGGGCTTTATTACTATCCTGTACTTATGCCATGTTACTGCTTTTATTTAAGATTGTGCGTGGAGCACCTGTACTGTTTTGGATCGTGGAATGTTTTCGCGGTATCGACAAGCCCAGTCACACTTTCGGGTTCCCAGTCGTTTATAGCCATTGACACAAACCTTGGGTCCGTCACGGAGCCGGCCAACTTCGTTGCGGGTAGCTTAATGGGGTGGCCCCCTGAAATATTACTGAATCCTGTGATTGCTTTGTCGTGAATGCCTCGTTGGGTTTTGATTTGGTTTTTCCGAGGTTGATCGAGTGTGTGTTGCTATTCCTGCACCCCTGCAGGGTAAATATTTCTGAAAGCCGTGTCCACGGTTATGGACGACTTAGAGCACAGTTTCTCGATCATAGACAAGTATAACTAAAGTACCGCTTTTAATTGGACTAAGTACTTGACTAGTAAGTAGCGCAACGTTCATGGAATGATTAATAAAACTGCCAACGGATGATGGGGGTTGTTCGTCTGCTTCCTCGTTGGTAAGCGAGGAGGAGGATGGATCTGTTAATTATACTGCTATAACCGTTGTTCTTAATTCACGGACTTTCGTCTATCATTGGTTAGACGGAAGGTTAGAGAGTATCTGTAGAATTGTTAGGTATTATGTTTTGCTGCAATTGCGTCATCCAGGCTGTGTCCCCTTTAGCGGCATAAAGACTTGCTGAGTACCCCTAGGGTCTCACACGATAAATTGTTTGATTCAGATGAACAGGTGTACCCGCAAGATGGATACTGGGTGGAAGAGACAGATGATGTTGGCAACGATCATTCGATGTAGAGATTCCGGGAACGGGGATCCGTGTGATCTGTGGGCGGGATGTGTTTATTTATGGGGCATCTTATGCCGATTTGCTTCTTATCCGTACTCGGATCTTGTTTTTCCGCTTCCGCCTGATACTCTGATGTGTGATATATGAGGAATTATCCTAAATTATTATATCTATCTAGGACATTTGGATCTTGCCGTATGGCGTTGCAATATTTCTATTTCTTTTAGATGGAATGGCTCTGAGGACTGTTGTATGTGGCTTGCATACATACTCATTTGTGTATGTAGTTGATCCCTTCGCCTGCCGATTACGCCGCTCGTTCTTGTCCCGTTGTCTGAAAGTGGTTAGGACGGTCGAAAGGTCTACCGTGAGTGGCCCTGGGCCCCACCATACTATTTTAACCACTTTCGTTCATCCAGGCATTAACTAAGAGCGTAATTCACCGAGGTAGTTACATTGTTCCTCACAACAATGCCATTCTCATCTTGCTTGTTTTTAAATATCCATTTAGAGCCGATAATATTGCGGCAATCCTTGGGCTTCTCCACTAGTTTCCAGACCTTGTTGCACTCAAAGTTATTCAACTCTTCATGCATAGCAACAACCCAGTCCAGATCTTCAAGATATTTAAACACTTTATTGGGGTCCACCATTGAGATGTGAGCTTGATGCTCACCAAAACTTGCCAATTCCCTTCTTGTGGAAACTCTTCGTCGAAGATCACCTACAACTTTGTCAAGAGTATGACCCCTTAACTCAAGGTTCTGATGAACATGAGCCTTGCGACCAAGTTCAATAAGCTTGTTGTCTCTTGGTGTAATAGTTTCGTTGCTTGAGTATTTGTTGGAACCATTTGCTTGACCTTGATTAGTAGTCTGATTGTCAGTAGTAGGAGATGACGAAACTTGCCCTTGAAGTGGATCAACAGCCGTAACAGGAGGCTACTGATCATCCGGAGTTTCAGGGCCGGATAATCTGGCCGAGGGTGAGGCTGGATAATCCGGCCTGGGAGAACCTAAAACATCTTCATCAGGTTGCCTGGGGCTTCTAGCTGTCTCTTTGATATGATGAGCAGTTTGGTCGTCAGAGGAGTGGTGGCCGGATAATCCGGTGTTGACCGGATAATCCGGCCTGGAGCATTCAGGAGCATGTTGACCTTCAGCCTTTGGTGGAGTTGGTGTAGAAGTTACTCCCGTGGTTGGAGCATGGTTAGTCTGTGTAGATGAGGGCTCTTCATGAGTAGAGCATTGTCCTTCCCGATCCGCCACAAGGGATTCCTCAATGGGGCGAAAAAATCCCACGCCCATTCTTCTTATGGCATCTTGGGGTATTTCAACATCTGCATCACAAACATCAACTTGCCCCGCACGGGAGCCGTCATTTTCCTCGAACACCACACTACAAAATTCTACAATAGTTCCGGAGAGCTTATTGTAGACTCTATAAGTGTGGGATTCGGCACCATAACCAACAAAAATACCCTCTAAAGTCTCTCAAATTTAGATAAACGAACTCCCTTGATGAGAAAGAAACACTTACATCCAAATACCCGAAAGTATGAGATGTTTGGCTTGTTACCGGTAAGTATTTCATACGGAGTCTTATCCAAGATTTTACATAGGTATAACCGGTTGGATGAATGACAAGCAGTAGAGATTGCTTTAGCCTAGAAGTTATATGGAGACTTGAATTCAGCTAGCATAGACCTTGCCATATCCATTAGAGTCTGGTTCTTCCTCTCAGCAATACCATTTTTTGAGGGGTGTATGCAGCGGAATATTGATGTCTTATCCCCTCTTCACGTAGGAATTCATTTAAGGTGTAGTACTTGAACTCGGAGCCATTATCACTTCTTATTGCCAGAATAGGGACGTTGTGTTGATGTTGAACCTCGTTGGCGAAGTTGATGACCGTTTGTTGAGTCTCGCTCTTCAACTTGAAGAAATAGACCCAATTGTATATTGAGTAATCATCAATGATCACAAGGCAGTACTTCTTCCCACCGAGGCTCGCATGAGATGGAGGTCCAAAGAGGTCCACATGAAGGAGCTCTAAGATCCTTTTTGATGAAATAATAGTATTCCTTCGATTAGGAGAGTTATGCATTTTCCCTTCAACATAAGCCCTGCAAACACGATCGTTGGCAAAGGAAACATTTTCTTTTAGTCCAAGGATGTGGCCACCCTTGTGGAGATTTTGCAAAGTTCTCATATTGACGTGGGCTAGTCGGCGATGCCATAACCAACCTGCGTCAGCCTTTCCAAAAAGACACATCGGGCCTGTAGTGGTTTTCCCCGAAAAGTCCACCACGTACAGGTCATTTTCGACATATCCCACGAAAGCGACTTTTAGAGACTTGCTCCACAAGAGTACCACCAAGTCAGCATCAATAAAAACTACAAAGCACATCTTACCAAGGGCGCGAACTGAAAGTAAATTGTACCCGAGGGTCTCAACAAGCATGACGTCTACGACAGAGATATCCTGAGCTACCACAACTTTGTCGAGACCCAATACCTCAGATTTTGACTTGTCACCATAGGAGACGGTTATATGATCATGATTTGGCCACATCTTCGTGATGATCTCCTTGCTTACGACCATGTCACTCGTGCATCCGCTATCGAGTACCCATTTAGATCCACCGGAAGCATAACCCTGCAAGAAAGTAACTTCTTGGTTTTAGGTACCCATTTTCAATGGTCCTCTCATGTTAGTGACAAGGGTCTTGGTGACCCAAATAGACCAAGGAATGTAACAGTCATAACGACCTACATAGCTAGCATAAACACCACCATAATAATCACAATATAACTCAAAGTTAGGATTGTTAGCCCCTGCAAAACCATCATAATTGGACTTGTCATTGGTGGTGGTGCTAGTCTTCGGCTGAGCAGTATTGCTCTTTTTCTTCTTCTAGTTCTTCTTGTTCTTTGTCTTGGGAATATAACCAAGACACTCTTTTCCATTGTTTGTCCTTAGCTTTCTAAGTATCTCATCTATAACTTCTTTACCTTTGTGTTGAGATCCCTTTGCAAGTTCTTCTTGTCCATAAGATGATGTGGAGGTGTTGGGAACATCATACTTCCTCAATTGGGTTTGGAGCTGGTCATGAGACTCATTCAGAGTAGAGCATTCACTCTCCAATGCCTTGTGAGCAATCTCAAGTTTCTCAAACTTCTCCGAGAGTCTAGCATAAGCAGCCCCAAATTCAATCTTTTCCTTCTTTAGTTTCTTTACCTTGGCAAGAGTGTTGTCACGTTCTTTGATGAGCTGATCCACAACTTCTTCATGTGACTCCTCAATGGATTCAAGTCTCTCTTCGAAGGATACTCGGGCTTCCTCTTCTTCTTCCATGGCATTCTTCAAGGAGGCTATCTCCAAGGCATATTCTCTTTCAATTCTGCCCTTTTCTTCAAGGAGATCTTCGGCTTGGGCAAGTTGACTCATAAGAGCATCAAAATGAAGTTTGTTCTCACCTTGCAAGTTAGTGAAAAAGTTGTCCAAAGCAATAACTTCTTCTTTCATTTTAAGACTAGTATGATCATCCATATCCATATTTATGTTAGTCTTAGGGAATGAAGAACAAGAAGATGATACCTCGGACCCTCTTGCCATAAGACAAGTGACATTGTTGTTGATGATGTTTTCATTTGGCGAGTCGAAGAGAGATGATGGATTCGATGTGGTGGCGATAGCAGCCACCACACGAGAACTATCTTCATCCTCTTCATCTTCACTTGCAAAGGAATATTCTTCTTGTGCCACCAAGACAATCTTGGGTTGCTTCTTGTAAGGGCCATTCTTTTTGACAAATGGCTTTTTCTTAGGTGCCTTGGATTTTTCTTTAAGGATGAGCCTGCCACCATTTTCTTCTCTATTTTGATATGGACACTCAGCCACAAAGTGTAGCCTATCTCCACAATTGTAGCATGTTCTCAGCTTTGGGCCACTTTATCTTCTTCCACTTGACCCATTCTTGCGCTCGAGTTCCAACTTCGCCTTGGTTGGATCCTTCCAAAAGTTCCTTGCATAAAACACCATGTACTCACCATGAGCATGTTTGACTTCATTGGGGCAGTCCATGGAGGCACCCTCGAAAGCTCTTCCGTCCTCATCTTGCACAACAACATTTGCCTTTAGAGAAACATTGACCCCTTTTTGCATTCCAATGGCACGGGCACGGGCATATTCCGCGTTCTTAGCTCCAACTTTGAATGATGCCATTTCTTGCATGACTTCATTGGACGTCACTTGATGGTAATTGTGTCTACCTTGCAAGCTCTTCAATTCCGTTGTCTCAAAAGGCATTAGAGCACTCACGTATTTCCTTTTTATCCAAGCATCATCAATGTGAGTGGCTCCATGCTTTCTAAATGTTGTTGCGACGCCCCTGAGTCTTCTATAGATGTATTCATGGTTTTCACCATCTAAAATGTAGATTCCTTCAGCTTCATTACTAAGGGCATCATACCTATTCCTTCTCAGGCTTTCATTTCCAATAAAGAGGTCAGTGAGAGGATCCCAAGCTTCTTTAGCTGTGTTGAGATGTTTAATGTGGGGCATGTCCTTGGGACCCACTCCGAGTAGTATCATGTGGAGAGCTGTAGCATTTAATTGGCTATCCACAACTTCTCTTCTTGTCAAGTTGGTGTGATGTCCAATATGAAGACCCTCTTCGATAATCCTCCAAAGTTCAATACAAGAGCTGCAAACATGAGACTTCATTAAGAATTGCCATTGATTAAATGAAGATGCAGTAAGTTGGGTGGATCACCCCTATTGTTTATATGAGGATGAGGGATTGGTGAGTCAGGGGAATATAAGTGATGAACCTCACTATATTCCTCCTTACCACTTCCCTTCTTGGAGGCGGAACCATTATGTTTTTCACCTACCACTTCATCTTCCTTGGATCCGGTGTTAGCCTTATCCTTGGATGAGGGAGTGGCAGCCTCAGAGGAGGATCGAGATGGGGCTATGGATGATGTGAGGCGAGCAATCGTTTGGTGAATCTCGTCCATCTTGTTCTCAAAGGATTTCAACAAGGTTGTTTCCAACATCTTGAGGTCATCCATTGTGACCTTGTCCATAGCCTCATTCCCATTCTCCTTGGTACCCATACTTCTCTTAGGCGGTTAAGCTCGAATAAAGAGCCGGAGCTCTGATACCAATTGAAATGGATCGTACGGGCACCTAGAGGGGGGGTGAATAGGTGCTACTTCAAATTTTAACGCTTTTTCAATTTTAGGCTTAACACAAAAGGTAAATTCTCTAGATAACTATTTAGAAGAATTTCCCTATATACAAACCTATCTACTAGCGAGTAAGAGGCGAGTGGAAAGAGGAACGAGTGAACCATAGTGAAGCACGCGGAGACACATGATTTGTTTTACCGCAGTTCCTTCCTTGTTAGGGGAAGTACATCTGCGTTGGAGTGGTGGGCGGTACTAAGACCACCACGCCACAATAGGCGTCACCCTGTTCTCCGATGGATCCCGCCAGAAAAGTCCTGATCCACCTTTCCACTATAGGAACCCTTCGAGGAGGGTGCCGGCACCTTTACACAACTAGTGGGGCACAACTCCACAACCAAATTGGAGGCTCCCGTAATGACAACAAGCTACCACAAGAACAAGTTATCAATAACAACACAATATCGAGATATTAACAAGAATACTAGATCGGGGATTTCTCCAAATGAATGGAGAGGAGTTGATGCGCTTGATTCGTGATGGCGATGAAGATTGTCTCCTCCTTCAATACACCCAAAGATCGAAGCCTTCGGGTGGTTGAAGTGGGAGATCTAGAGAGAGAGAGAGCTCTTTCAATGGCTCTGACACTTTTCGAATGAATCAAGAGTTCTGCTCGAAGGGGTGAAGGGGCTTTTATACCCCCTTCCCCAACTGAGCAGTTTGAGCCCTTGGGGGTCGGATTATATGGCCCAAGTGAGGGTCGGATTATCCGGCCTAGGGAAAACTCCACCCCAGACTCGGATTATCTAGAAGAAAATCTGCCTACGAACAGAAGCTCGCGCAGGCTGGCCGTTGACACCTTCTCCTGGTGACTGGATTATCCGGCCCTAGGGGAGGGCCGGATTATCCGGCTGGGGGGGAAAATCCACCCCAGCCATGGAATATTCAGGGGAAATTCCGCCCCCAGACAGAAGCTCGCGCACAACCAGCCCTGGCCAAGATGGTCCGACCAGATTATCCAGCCCATGATGGTGGCGGATAATCTAGTCCCCTGAAAACACAAAACTTTTCTGCAACACTTAGTGCACATTTGAAATTCCATGGTATTGTTATCTAACACACAAAACATAGGGAATCTTGAAATGTCTTTCAACAGCGGCACGAGATTGACAACGGCTGAGATGCGGCGGCGGTTACTGAGCTTCTCTGGGGCGGGAATCTTAACACCAAGCTTGCCAGTAGGCAAGGAGACGATAAGGGCGTGGACGTGGAGGTCAGCCGTGGCTACGAGTCAAGGAAGACGGCGGCTCGGGACATGGCATTTTCGACGTGGTAGCGGTTGTGCATGGATAAGAAGAGGACAACGTCTCTCCCGTGTGGGTCGCGCTTGTCGCCACACATTGAATCAGTACACAGGCTTGGGCTACTGTTGAGCTATTATTGGGCCAATGGGCTGCTGTTGGATGCACTTGGCGGTAGATAGGCAGAGAGGAAATTCTGGGCTTGCCTGCTGGCTCGGGTAGGTCTTTTTTTCTTTCTGTTTTCTTTTTCTATTTTCTGTTTTAGTACAATTTTCTTCAAATAGGTTTTTCTCAAGTTTCAAATCCTTCAAAACGTTTCCGAGGTATTTCAGATATTATAGGATATCATTGTGGGTGTTTGGTTCTATATTTTTTTAGTATTAATATAAATCCTATTTATTTATGAAATGTGGATGAGAAAAATCATTAACAATATAAAGTTTAAGATTTTGTTTCTTATTTGTGGTGGTGTCTAATGGTTATCACTTTCCTTTATACAATATACCATGAACTTATTAGAGTATTTAAGATACTTATTTTATTTTATAGATATGAGTAAACATTATGGATGAGGATATACTACATTCATGTTTGTGATCATGAATGATATCATAATCTATAGTTAGATGGTAGGATTGTTTTCTGAAGTGAATTATGAGAAAGAGATGCTGATTATGGTTTCTAAGAACATACGATTTTGGTGATTTTTCCTATTCAAACTCTACTTAGTTTTTTAATAAACTCATATTATATTATGAATGTGGATGGATACTAAGGCTAAGACACATTGCCTTCATGTTTTGTGACCATGAATAACATATCAACTTATAGTGAGTGATTGATCTTGCTTTCATAATGTGATCTTGATGGTTTTCTCAAGTTCTCCTATCCTTAATACCTCACTAATTTTATCTTTACATAACGAATTCCTTTCCTAAATATACACTATAAATCTCTCTTATCTATTCACAAAAATCACATCTTCCTGAATAAGTCAATCATCTGACTCCACCATATCCATCATCATATGATGACATGCTCATGCCACTTCAACAATACTCCATTCTTACTACTGATATATAGCTTCTCTTAATTAACTACCATTGATGCACCTATCAATGTAGCTACTGCTAACTCCATCCATTGACTCCTTTTATATCCACCTTGCATTTACTTCCAAGGATTACAAGATTATAGTTCTCTCTATATATCACATGTGATAACAATCCTCTAGAATAAGTATGGTACTTCTCCCATAATACAAGTTTATTCTTGTATTATCTTGATTAATCTATTATACTTCAACTACTCCATACAACTCATGTTATATACTTCATCACACTTTAGCTTGACTTCTCAGGATCAAGATAGATGATTCATCTTACTAGGTTTTTTCCTAATTTGGTATACTCACCTCACTTCTTCATTATCTAGTCATCTATTCTCAAGTGGCTTGAAAATAATGACCACCATCCTTTGATCAAACTAAGCTTAGGCTTCTAATTGTCTGATCAAGATCTACCATCAACTAAGTAGTAGACTTGTACTAGTCTCTCTATAAGCTAATCTTGTTAAGCAAGCTTACTCTAAGTCTATATACACTTGTCCTAACAAGATTATTATTTAATATACTAATACTACTAGCTTTCTCATAGCTTCATAACTACTATCTAAACTCTTGGGTTTAGGTACTGCTTCTAGTTAACTCATGAGTGAGTTATCTCCTCCAATATCCAATGGTTTGATCACCACTAAGAATCTCATTCCATTGATGATGTCACACTCTACTATAACTAAGTCTTCCTTATTATTAATTTACTTAAAATATTTGAAAGGTCAATATAATAGGTCAAAGGCTATGAGTCAATAAGTGCTAGGTCAAGAATTGATCACACACATTGATGATCAATGGACACTACAACTCGGTTAAGTAGGATTGTCATGTATTAACATGACACTAAGGGTATGTGATGGATGGTCTTGGTTTGACTTCCCTTTCCACTCTATTTGTAATGAGAGTTAATGTTTAAGAACTACCATGGTACCTATGATAAGAGTAACTATGGCAAACGAGTGTTTCAAGATTTAGTTATGAGTTTTTTTTACTTAAGTTATATACTTAATAAGTATTCAGGGTTTGTTGTAGGTAATACCTTGATATCAACTTTTAGAATATTAAGTATTCATCCTTGAGTTATGGTATGGAATACCATGTAATGATCTCTATAAGATCAAGTACTCCTTATTAAGTAGTGTGTTGTGACTTAGTTTTATTGCATTTGAGCTACCCTTAGATCAAATTATATTGCCCAAAGATAAGGTTTTAGCAAAGGTTAGATTGAAACTTATCACAGTGAATTTGATAATCTACTTCAGTTCCACCAAGTTAAGTGAAGGTTCAATCTCTTCGACAAGTTTTATTTAAAAGCGCGAAAATTATTCGGATTTTCTATGCATGAATGCAATGCACACACCTATGTTCAGCTCATTTTTAAGCTCTAATGCTGGGGTGTTAAATGGATCCATGTGGTTTAGGAGAGGAACACACATGCAATGACTCTAGTGTTGGTTTACGAAAATAAGACACATGCAATGACTCTGGTGGATCCATGTGGTTTAGGAAAAGAACACACATGCAATGACTCTAGTGGTAGTTTAGGAAAAGAACACACATGAAGTGACATTGGTGGGTCCACGTGGTTTAGGAAAAGAACACACATGCAATGACCCTGGTGGTGGCTAAGGAAAGGAAGACACATGCAATGACTCTGGATGTGGTTTAGGAAAGGAAGACACATGCAATGACTCTGGATGTGGTTCAGGAAACGAACACACATGCAATGACTCTAGTGTTGGTTTAGGAAAAAAACATATGTAATGACTCTGGTGGTGGTTTAGGAAAGGAACACACAACCAATGACTCTGGTGGATAAGTGTGGTTTATGAAAGGAAAACACATGCAATGACTCTAGAGGATCCATGTGGTTTAGGAAAGGAACACGCATGTGGTTTAGGAAAACACATGCAATGACTCTTGTGGATCATTGTGGTTTAGGAAAGGAAGATACATGCAATGACTCTGGTGGATCCATGTGGTTTAGGAAAGGAACACACAAGCAATGAGTCTAGTGTTGGTTTAGGAAAAGAAGACACATGCAATAACTCTGGTGGTGGTTTAGGAAAAGAACACACATGCAAGGACACTAGTGGTGGTTTAGGAAAAAAACACACATGCAATGACTCAAAGTGGTGGTTTAGGAAAGAAAACACGTGCAATGACTCTGGTGGATCCATGTGGTTTAGGAAAAGAACACACATGCCATGCTCTGGTAGATCAATGCGGTTTAGGAAAGGAACACACATGCAATGACTCTGGTGGATCCATGTGGTTTAGGAGAGGAACACACATGTAATGACTCTAGTGGATCCATGTGGTTTAGGAAAAGAACACACATGCAGTGTGTGGGGCCCCCGGATTAATCCTCCGAGAATCCCTGTTATGCATACAACCATGATCCCATGATCAGTTAGTCGTGGCACATAACCGACAAGTATCATTACAACATTCGAGAATAAACCGAATTACAAGACTTACATAAATGCTGTTATGGCTTCATCAATAACCATCAGCGGAACTTCATCAAGCGCAGATCCCGAGCCATGCCCTACCCTACATGCAACTGACTGGGAGAACGTCCTAGCTCGCATAGTCGCCAACACCATCTTCTTCTTGAGATCTGGCCAAGTTAATAGCCAGTGACAATGCCGTTGAGTACTTTGAATGTACTCGCAAACCACCTTAACTTAATAGTAATAACAAGAGGATATGCATTATGGCTGTGGTAGTAGGAGAGCTCCAAAGGAGGTTCTTTTCTCAAATAGTTTCTCTTGTAGATATAGCATGTACATATCTTTGTTGAATTTTTTTGTAAACATTTTGGAAACCATTTTTAAAACATTAGGACTGGGTCACCCATTTGTTTCCTTCTCCCGGTCATCCCACGACAAACTCCTTCCATCCCTCTCTGACCAGAACATGGTCATAACAGGGATCCTTTTTCCAAGGTCTTCCCATCCTCTAGCTTTTGCTTCGGCTAAAACGCGGTCTCCAAGGGGGTATGTCGTTACACCATCTACCATACTAGGGACAAGTAGGTATCATCGAGAGGGTTGTACTTAGTAGTACAATAGAGTAGTAGTCCGGAGCAGCCAAATCACTACCATATATATACATCAACATATAGTTAAACCATGCAGTTTCACAAATAGTAGACAAAACATGCATAAGTAAAATAGTAGGACAAGGCTTATGAGCAAGAATGTGTCTTTCCTGAGATCAGCAAAATGGCATAAATGTCCCTACAATTCTTCGTTAGATTGCCCAAATATACAATAATAACCATCTTCTTCTGCTCTCCGATATAACCGCAACTATCTTCGATAGGGAACACATGCAAACAAACAAAAGGGCACAATCAATACCAGACATACAATCACCACTTCCATACAGCAAACAATTGAACAATACAAGTTTACAATTCAATAGGTCTTAGGAGGAAGGGATTTGATAAGATTGGCCTTGTCTTGGAATTATGGGAGAAAATCCCTTAGGATTTATAGTCTAGGAATTACCTAGGAGGGGTTTTGGACCAAGGACACATTATGTATGATACCATTGTATAAAAATGGTACCAACGGATAGGTGTTGATAAAATGAAACCAACAAAAGTGGTTTCACTATCACTTACCAAAGATTTATAGTGATTATTATAGTGAATAAGACTCTAGTTTTAGGAAATAATTCACCAGAAAAGTTATGGTGCTCCAAAAATTATTTGCTTGGATGGTTCAGTAGGGTTTGATGTACTTGTTGATTGAGATTTGGAATCAGGTCACGAAAATTACAAGAATGCCCTCAGGAAATTCCTAAAGGTAGTTTTCTAGACAACTTGTCTTTTTCAGCAGATTTAATCTAAAGAGGATTTTAATATGAGGTAAAGGGAAATGGATAGGTATGGCAAATACCTCCCAGTACCAACTGGAATCACTCTTTTTGGAGTTACAAAGCTACTGTAGTGATTTATCTAGTGATAACACTAGGGACATAAATATTTAATTCATTAAAAATCTTCAGAAGCCCAATAAATGGTGGGTTCTAGGGTTTTGGTATCATTGAGTGTACCACATCCCAGAGAGTTGGAAGGAGGTCAAAATAACTCATGGTTTGGTCTAGGGAAATTTCTAAAGTCAGAAAAGGCAGTTCTTGTTATTTTTGCTATAGACAGATACTGTTCACCTTGGCTCGAGGCCTATGAAAATTGATGGATATAGACAATATCTTCCAGGAGAACTCGGATTCATCCCAAATGGATATGAAAAATTCTCTAGGGAAAATATTTAGTGTGAAATATACTCTTTGGAAGATTAAATGCCAGGAAATATTAAAAATTATTTTTTGGCAAGGGACTAGTTCTGCATGTTAGACAAATCATATGGGAACATGGTAGAATTTTTGATCTAGGCAGAATACCCCATTTCCAATTTATTCTTGATTTAAACAACTAGTAGAAATGCACCTAGGGAATTTTATTTAACAAAAACAAAAAGGAGTCAGAGGGGTCGCTGGGCTAGATCCTAGGGGGGGATTGGGCCGGTTGGGGAAAATAGGCCCATCTGGGCGTCGCTGCGGGCGGGAGGCGCAGCTCAAATCCGCGCCGCAGGACCCACCCATCAGTGGTGGAGGGGCTCGAAGAGGTATCCGCGGATGCTGGCCGTTGGATCGAAGGGAGATCGACGGCCAGGGGCTGTCTTCCTTGCTGAGCCTTGAGCGGCGGAGCGAGAACCCTAGGTCGCGGAGGCCAGGTAGCGTGGAGCTCACCAGAGGCTTGACGACGTCCGGGAAGGGGCAGAGTCAATGCGGCTCGTTCCGGCGACCTCAGCGAAGGGCGGGAAGGGTGGTTTTGATGGCCATCCGGAATCATGGGCTTCACCACGGCGGAGCTGGAGGTGGGCTTGCCGGAGCTTCCTCGATACTACATGCATGTCGACGGAGGTGTCCTGCCGTGAATGGAGAAGGTCAAGGGGCCGCAGGGTGAGCTGGCCGAGGCTGGAGATACGCTAGGAGGGAGGGACACTGAGGGGATGGTCCCTCTCGGACTTGAGATGCATACGGCGGTTCCTGGGGTTCCTGCAGCAACAGAGGACATGGTAGGGTAGCTCAGAGGGAGGAAGGTCGAGCATGGGGAACAAAGGAAGCGGGGGAAGGGTTGGGGTACTCCATCTACTCCACCTTTCAAAGGAGCCTGAGAGGAGGACTTCTTCGCCTCCATGCCGATGGGGAGCTCGGGATCTGGATCTGGAGCTCGGGAAGAGGGAGAGGGAGAGTGTGGATGCGAAATGAGGGAGCAGGGGTAGGGGTGAGAGCCTCTGGCCTCTTTATCTTGGGTGGGAGTGGCTCATGGTGGTCTAGGACCATGGATGGCTTGGAGGAAGGGAGGTGGCCATTCATTGGGTAGCAGGGGTGGTGGAGAGGTGAGGTGGGGCCAGGGACACGACCAGAGAAGAGAGGGGAGGCGAGCTGCAGCTGCTGCTTTTATTGCACAAGATCCTTTGCTAGATATGTCTTATCTCTCTCCTCTCTTTCCAAGAGCAGAAGACAAGGGGAGGGGTCAGCTACAGTGCTATCCTACCGTAGCATCGACCAGGGAGGAGTGCTGGTTGCTGTGGAGAGTGGTGGAAAGGCTTGATAAAGATTTGCTTCATTTTAGCTCATGTTTTGAGTGGTTTACACTATTTGATCAAAATGGTGTTTGTGAAGAGAGTTCAAATATTTTCATAGGACAAGGTGGGAAGATAGTACTAGTGGGTGTGTAGGGTTAATATGCCTCTCTAGGATTTATTTGGGAATTTTCAGTAGAGTAGAAGTCCACTTAAATCCATTTATTCAAAAATTGCAGAAGTGGTTTACAGAAGCTCATTTGATATTTTTAGATTGTACAAGGTTGGTTTTTGGTGGTATATGGTGCTAGATACCATATTACACCTTGGGGAAGTTTATTGGGATTTATTAAGGTGGGAAAGTATTTTTAAAGGATTATTTCTTGTTTTAGCCTTTTAAGAAAAAGGGCAAAAAGAAATAATAAAGAATCTCAAAAATATTTATTCTTGAGAGGGGAAGGTAGGGTATGATATATGGATCTTAATTGAGCCCAAAGTTGGAGAGGTGTTTTGTCAAAAACCAAACTTTCCTTTATGGAAGAGGTTTTGGAGGTTTTGCCTATTAAAGAGATTAATTAGGTTTGGAGCCAAAATAATTATGGATTATTTTTGGTAAATCTTGATGATTAAGGTAGATGTTGTAGACAAGGTGTAGCAAGCATTTTCAACCTTGGGATTGGAGAATCCAAGTAGATTTTGGTGGAATACCCTAGATTAAGGATCTAGGGTGATGTTAATTTCATACAATCAAAACATGGTTGTATCTTGGAGTTCAGATCTCCCCTTGGGGCTTGGGGTAGATGGAGGGATAGACCAAGTGATGTACATCAACATGGTATAGAGGTTTGAGCTTGATCTTGCTTGAGTTCAACAAGAATTGGTTTCAAACTAGCCTTCGAAACAGATTATCAACTAGCCTTCAAAACCTTGTGGGTTTAGGAAGCCCAAGGATCCACTTGAACAAGTGAAGTAGATATTGATAGACCTATATTAGTAGAACACAACCATGAAAATAGTTGGTCCATAGAAGGTTGGATGGTGGTGTGAGCTTCTACCAAAGTAGGCATGCTGACTAGATTTGCAGGAAAAGTTATTATCTTGCCTGCAAAACCATCAAGAACAAGTGGGTTGGAGGATGCTCTAACCAAGGGCAAGAGTGGGCCTTGGTAGTCCTTAGGATGGTTAACCAGATGGTTCAAGTGCATTACAAAAAGTGCACAAGCGTTGAGAAAGGGAGGCATTCAAAATGGTGATGTTGGAAATAGTTTCCCGGACTTAGCCAATTTTTGTAGAATTAGGGCATGAGAGGGAAGGCTTTTGGTGGATAGAAAGATACCAAAGCATCATCAAGTGGATGAGGTTGAAGGGTAGATTGAGTAGAAGGGATCCATGCTTGATATTGGTCTTCATTGACTTGGAAGCTTCTAGAATGGATCACTACCGAATTGATCTAGGTAAGGGGTTTTAGATGATCACCTGGTGGATAGAGATTAGATCCAGATGGTAATCTTGCTTAGGGTGTGGTGATTTCAAGTATCTTGATCCTAGTGGATGAGCTCCTAGAGTAGCACATACTACTTCTAAGCAATCAAGTCAAACATCAGGCAATTCATCAGACAGCAGATCAAGGCCACTCATCTTATACACTGAGTAAATCCACTACTGGGGTTACCATCAAGCCTAGCTTGAGGTAAGGTTGAGGCCTTTTTTGAAGAGGTTGGATTTTTGGATTAGATGAGAGTCCTTGATATCTCTACCAAGAGTAGAGTCCAAAAGCTTACTAAAAGGTTTTGGAGAACCTAGAGGTAAGAGTAATTGAAGGTTCTATCTTGAAAACATAAGGAGATTATATTATATAACTCTCCATAGTTTTGTCAATAGAGGTTACAAAAATACTTTTGGTTACATAAGCATCTTGGCTCATGTTTTGAAATGCCAGAACATTTGAGAATATGGAAACTATGCCAAGAAATTTTTAGGAAGTAGCTTTTGTCAACTGGGGTTGAGGTAAGGAGTATATCTTCTAATACACCATCATAACCACATCCAACAACAAGCAACACTTCAGCACTCAACAAGAAAAAAAATTTGTTCCCGCTGATTTTTGCATTCTGGCAATTAATCAGGGTTGCTAAAATTGGGATGTTACACAATGCACTGTTGGATCCATATGGTTTAGGAAAGGATACACATGCAATGACTCTGGTGGATACATATGGTTTAGGAGAAGAACACACATGCAATGACACTGGTGGATCCATGTGGTTTAGGAAAAGAATGCCCATGTAATTACTCTGGTGGTGGTTTAGGGAAATAAGACACCTGCCATGACACCGGTGGTGGTTTAGGAAAATGTAACATCCCAAAACTTTAATCAATGTTATCAACTTCTCATCACCCAATTTAGGGTTAACAAAAACTTTTATTAAAGAAAAGGAATGTGAATGCATGTGTGTTTGCATTATTGTAGGATTGATTGAAAATGCCATGCTTGATTGTTCTAAATGTTGTGAAATGGTTTAAAGGTGAATGCCACATTATCAAGACCATTTACAAACAAAATCCAAAAAGAAAGAAATCAAATAAAATGAAATAGGGAAAATGGTCACTTTGACCATTTTAATCCACTAGGCCACTTTAGGTGTTCCTAGAAGACAATTCGTAACAGAAGCATTTCTAATTCTTTTCACCCCTTGCTAGACCAAGAAAAGATGTATCAAGCGCCACTTTACAAACTTACAGAAACATTTAGCCACTCAATTTAAAAGACATTTGAAAATTGAATCAAGTGTATGTGCTAAGATCATGCTTTTTCAAAAACCGACCAAATCAGTTCACCTTGACAATCCCAAGCAAACCTAGTCTCTCAAGCTTAATACAATACCACTAAAAAAATTTGAATCAAAAATTCAAAAATAATTTTCATGCAGCCATTTCATCAAATAGTTGGCAGGCACATAATAAACACTAGACTAGCTTCATTGTTTTATATAGTGATCATCGACCCATTTGTCCCCTAGTTACTCCCTTGTTCCCTCTAAGCCTGACCCAGCCCAAGACCAACTCCCCCCTTCGCCGCTGGCATAGTGGAGCGCAGCCCATTCTTGGTCGTCGCCAGCTGATAGTGGGCAGCATGTCAGGAGCCACGCCAGCCTCGCCCAAGACACGCACCAGACACGCGAGCTCCTACCGCCACCTCCTGTCCACCCCACAGTCGAAGCCCAGCCCTGGACCACACTAGCACCACCGTGCACCGCCTCTTTGCACCCTGTCCAGAGCGCGCCAGTGCGCCGCGCCCGACTAGCTTGTAGGCACCGCGCCTTGACCTCCCCTCGTGTGCACCAACCCACCACAATAGTACCACCCTGGCAGACACCCCCGTTCGTTGCCACGCGACCCGCAGCAGCCGCATGCCGTTGCAAACACCACTGCCTCCGCGAGCGCCACACGCGCCAGACCAAACCTAGCCGCCCCACGCCACACCACTAAGTCCATGAGAACCACCAGGGAGCACCGCACCATCCCTCTACCCCATCCATGCCCTTAGCTCTCTGTGCCGCCCTCGCCGGAGACGCCAGACCGCACCATTTTGTCCCCTCGTCGAGCTATAAAAGGAGGTCACCCAGCCTCCAATACTCACACCACTCGACTCCCCACTCACCACTGAACCTCCCATGCCTCTTCCCAGAGCAAGGTAAATAACACTGTTCTGGAATTGCACTGGAGTCCGCCGTTGCTAGAGGAGAAGGGCGTCGTCGATTGCGACCACCCCGAGCCATGTCGTGACTGCGCCTCGCCATGCCGTCATCCACATCGTTGTTTTCCCCCGTCGCCGAGCTTAGCTAGAGCCTCGGTGAGCCCCGTGAGACCCCCACCGCCGCGTTAGGTTTAGCTTGTCCCCGGTTGTTTGTCGTCTTCTAATTATAGGGCTCTAGTTGAAAGATACTGTTTCGCGTTAGATGAGTCGCTGACCAGTTGACCCCCTCTATCAGCCGCGCGTTGCGCTACGCTGTGCAGTTGGGCCGGCCCGTTTAGCTTTCCCGCGCATCCCGGGGAATTCAAATATGATTTTTCCTTTTTAGTTTAAACTAGTTTCTCCACTTATTCAAAAATCAATTCAGAGAGTTTCACCTAACGAAAATGCATGATTCAAATTTCGCTAGAAAGGAAATTAAATTATGTATCCAAGCCTATTGGATTTAAATCAATTGGAGTTAGAGATAATCTATAGCAAAAATAACAAGACAGAGACTTTTCTATTTCAAACATTTTTCAAAAATCAACCATAATAGATTTTGAGTTGATTCCAACTCTCAAAAATCATATTTGATAATATCAATCTGAATATGTAAAATATCTATGTTTGCATGTAGTGAAATTGGACTAGTACCAAAAGAATGCTATTAGGGCATTTATAGTCACTTTAAATTTATTAAATAGTAATCTTAAACTTTATAAAATGTGATCAACCCTTTAAATCACATTCCCATGTATTAGAATATGTGGTGATGACATGTGTCCACATGATCCCATATTATATTTGGAGAATATTAAATCTTAATTAATTTCAGTGAGTAGAAATTACTTTTCTCAGAGAAACTAAGTAAAACTAGTTCTTTATTTCATGTGATGATTGTGAGCCTTAGTGTGCTAAATAACAATAGTTACGTATTATTTGGTGATTGTGTATCCCGTATTCATTTATAGATGCTGGTACCGACCAAGTCTACGTGGAGGAGGAGTTATACCCCGAAGAAGACGAGGAGAATTTCAATCACTACACCAACCAAGGCCAGCTAAATCTATGTAAGTTTTAACCTAAGCAAGATGCACTAGGCATGCTTTGGTTATACCTTTTTGATTATACCAATCCCAAGTTTTACTTTCAAGCTTTATTAGTTTACTTTACCCTAGTTATTTTACTTTTAAGATAGATAGCATAACGAGTATAAAACTAGGCCTATCTAGTTGTACTTAGATGTCATTCTATGGCATGAGATTGAAGATTAGTACCCCTCATTAGTGAACACTCTTAACCTTAGTGGCTAGGGCTAAGCATAAAACTTGATCACTTTAGATTGGGAATACTTGGTGAAAATGCTTATGAAAACCTTGGAATGATGAGTCATTCTATTGAGATGTTTTGACATGTGTTGAGAAACACAAATGGATTTGAGGATGAAAATGTTGAGGCATGAGCCTTAGCCCTTTATAAAAACTGATGGTTGGGTTCGGATGCGATACCATTCCAAGTTTACCGTACAACCACAATACCTGAATTGGGTAGGGCTTAGCCGGAAGTTTATATGCATTAGTATGGGTTCCCTCGCGGTAGAGGTTTGAGATGAGGCTACCTCTTGATGATGTCCACCTATGCAGTGCCCAGGATGGCAGATGGCCATGGCTAGGAGGCCAAGCTCATAGGAGAGGTGCCTATACTAGGGTGTGTAAGTGAAAGGTTATGATTGATTATCCGCATACTAAGTATGATGATTCAGGGTTATCCCTGACGGATGTATCGAATTTTGTGGTGAAAGTGTACCACCTCTGCAGAGTGTCAAACTATTCAAATAGCCGCGTCCACGGTCATGGACAGTTGGAGCGGCCATACTATTCCATCGTCAGATGTTTTCAAAATAACTTGTGAAATGATTTGTGAACTTTACTTGACCACAATAGGGTTGTGAATATGAAAACTAAGTTCCCACTTAGGTGATTTCGAACATTAAATTAACTTTCTTTACTTCTAAACTTACCTTAAGATAAATCTAGCTTTTGCAAATAAACTTAGAGCTTAACATTCCTACTAGAACTACCTTACTTGTTAGTGATAGTTTGCGAGTACTTAATGAGTACTCATGGCTTTGTCCCTGGCTATTCCCGTGGCCAGACTATGAGGAGGACTATCTGGAAGATGGACAGCAGGATGGCTATGACAACTAGCATCATATCTCATCGTCAGCATTGCCTGTGACACTGAAGATGGAGCCCACTACTACGCTTTACTATTCTGCTGCTTGTTTGTATTTAGACTAGATCATGAGATCCTTTATTCGTGTAAAACCTTATTATGGTTTGTAATGGATGATGTACTGTGATATCCAATCTGTTATGTCTCGCAAAAATGGTAATCCTAGGATTGCGATGTGTGGCATAACAGGCATCTGGGATTAAAAATCCGGGTATTGACAAGTTGGTGTCAGAGCCATCCTGACCATGTGGTTTTGGAAAGGAACACACATCCAATGACTCAATCACTCTGGTGGATCCATGTGGTTTAGGAAAGGAACAAACATGCAATGACTCTAGTGGTGGTTTAGGAAAAGAAGATACATGCAATAACTCTGGTGGTGGTTTAGGAAAGGAACACACATGCAATGATAGTGGTGGATCCATATGGTTTAGGAAAACAACACAGATGCAATGACTCAAAGTGGTGGTTTAGGAAAACAAAACACATGCAATGACTCTGGTGGTGCTTAAGTAAAAGAACACACATGCAATGACTCTGGTGGATCCATGTGGTTTAGGAAAAGAACACACATGCCATGACTCTGGTAGATCAATGTGCTTTAGGAAAGGAACACACATGCAATGACTCTGGTGGATCCATGTGGTTTAGGAAAGGAACACACATGCAATGACTCTGGTGCATCCATGTGGTTGAGGAAAAGAACACACATGCAATGACACTAGTGGATCCATTTGGTTTAGGAAAGGAACACACATGCAATGACTCTAGTGGTGATTTAGGAAAAAAAGATACATGCAATCACTCTGGTGTTGGTTTAGAAAAATAACACACATAAAATGACTCTGGTGGATCCCTGTGGTTTAGGAAAAGAACAAACATGCAACGAATCTAGTGGTGGTTAAGGAAAAGAACACACATGCAATGACACTCGTGGATCCATGTGGTTTAGGAGAGGAATACACATGCAATGACTCTAGAGTTGGTTTAGAAAAAGAATACACATGTAATGACTCTTGTGGTGGTTTAAGAAAGGAACACACATCCAATGACTCTAGTGGATCATTCTAGTTTAGGAAAAGAACACACATGTAATTACTCTGGTGGATCAATGTGGTTTAGGAAAGGAACATACATGCAATGACTCTGCAGGATCATTGTGGTTTAGGAAAGGAAGACACTTGCAATTACTCTGGTGGATCCATGTGGTTTTGGAAAAGAACACGCATGCAATGACTCTAGTGGTGGTTTAGGAAAGGAAGAAACATGCAATGACTTTGGATGTGGTTGAGGAAAGGAACACACATGCAATGACTCTGGTGGATCCATGTGGTCTAGGAAAGGAAGACACATGCAATGACTCTGGTGGATCGATGTGGTTTAGGAAAGGAACACAGATGCAATGACTCTGGTGGATCAATGTGGTTTAGGATAGGAACACACATGCAGTAACTCTAGCGGATCAGTGTGGTTTAGGAAAGAACGCACATGCAATGACTCTGGTGGATACATGTGGTTTAGGAAAAGAACACACATGCAATGACTCGGGTGGATCCATGTGGTTTAGGAAAGGAACAAACATTCAATTACTCTAGTGGTGGTTTAGGAAAATAAGGCACCTGCAATAACTCTGGTGGTGGTTTAGGAAAAGAACACACATGCAATGACACCGGTGGATCCATGTGGTTTAGGAAAATAACACACATGCAATGACACAAAGTGGTGGTTTAGGAAAAAAACACATGCAATGACTCTGGTGGTGGTTTAGGAAAATAACACACATGCAATGACTCTGGTGGATCCATGTGGTTTAGGAAAAGAACACACATGCCATGAATCTGGTAGATCAATGTGTTTTATGAAAGAAAACACATACAATGACTCTGGTGGATCCATGTGGTTTAGGAAAGGAGCACGCATGCAATGACTCTAGTGGATCAATGTGGTTTAGGAAAAGAACACACATGAAATGACTCTAGTGTTGGTTTAGGAAAAGAACACACATGCAACGACACTGGTGGATCCATGTGGTTTAGGAGAGCAACACACATGCAATGATTCTAGTGTTGGTTTAGTAAAAGAAGACACATGCAATGACTCCAGTGTTGGTTTAGTAAAAGAAGACACATGCAATGACTCTGGTGGATCCATGTGGTTTAGGAAAAGAACACACATGCAATGACTCTAGTGGTGGTTTAGTAAAAGAACACACATGCAATGACATTGGTGGATCCATGTGGTTTAGGAAAAGAACACACATGCAATGACCATGGTGGTGGTTAAGGAAAGGAAGACACATGCAATGACTCTGGATGTGGTTTAGGAAAGGAAGACACATGCAATGACTCTGGATGTGGTTTAGGAAAGGAACACACATGTAATTACTCTAGTGTTGGTTTAGGAAAAAACCTATGCAATGACTCTGGTGGTGGTGTAGGAAAGGAACACACATCCAATGACTATGGTGGATCAATGTGGTTTATGAAAGGAACACACATGCAATGTCTCTAGTGGATCCATGTAGTTTAGGAAAGGAACACACATGCAATGACTTGTGGATATGTGTGGTTTTGGAAAGGAATATACATGCAATGACTCTGGTAGATCCATGTGGTTTAGGAAAGGAACACACATGCAATGACTCTAGTGTTGGTTTAGGAAAAGAAGACACATGCAATAACTCTAGTGGTGGTTTAGGAAAAGAACACACAAGCAATGCCACTGGTGGATCCATGTGGTTTAGGAAAAGAACACACATGCAATCACTCAAAGTGGTGGTTTAGGAAAAGAAAACACATGCAATGACTCTAGTGGATCCATGTGGTTTAGGAAAAGAACACACATGCCATGCTCTAGTAGATCCATCTGGTTTAGGAAAGGAACACACATGCAATGACTCTGGTGGATCCATGTGGTTTAGAAAAGGAACACACCTATAATGACTCTGGTGGATCCATGTGGTTTAGGAAAAGAACACACATGCAATAACTATGGTGGATTGATACATTGCAAATGTGTCTATAATTTTTGATGTTCCATGCTTGGTTTTATCCACTTTCTTGTGTTTGTTCCAACTTTGGAGTGCTTTTCATATGATTTTTTGGACTAACCTATTAACAAGAGCCACAGTGCCAGCTGCCTCTTTTCTTCTGTTTTTTGTTCCAGGAAAGTTAGAAAATGAATATTCTCGGAATTGGACGGGACCTAAGCCAAAGTGCCTATTTTTCCAAAAGGGATCAAGTGCCAGGATACGAGACGGAGAAGGTCTAGAGGGTGGCGACACCACCTGGCCCGCACAAGGGGGTGGTGTGGCCAGCCTAGGCACCCCCTCGGCCTCTCCTTCCGCCTATATATTGCCCTCATGACGAAAACCCTAGGGGCTCAATCAAAAAATCCACGAAAGAGTCTGTAGCCGCCGTCATCTCCATCCCTAGATCGGGAGGGATCTGAAGCTCTTCCCGACACCCTGCCGGAGGGGGGAATTCACCCTGGAGGCCTTCTTCATCACCATGCAAGCCTTCGGTGTGATGCGTGAGTAGTTCATCCTTGGACTACGGATCCATGTAGTAGCTAGATGGCTGGTTTCTCCTCCTTTGTGCTTTCATGTATAGATCTTGTGACCTCCATTCATGATCAAGATAATCTATTTGTAATTCATACATGTTGTGTTTGCGGGGATCCGATGGATATTGAGATTCTATTTCAGATTGATTATTGATTCTATCATTTCTTTGTTATTTGAGATCTTGCATGCTTTTCGTTGTTAGTAGCTATCTTGGCCAAGTAGATGCTAGCAACTCCAAGAGTTAGTATTTATGCTCGATAGTGGGTTCATGCCTCTGGTAATCTGGGGAAGTGACAGAAATCTCTAAGGTACTAGATGTGTTGTTGCTACTAGGGAGAAAACAACAATCCTTTGTTCATAGAACAATCGTATTGTTTACTTTACACGCAGTTCGTAAAGAAATAATTTGTTGCTTGCAACTTAGGGGGTTCGGATGATAACCTGAAGGTGGATTATTAGTCATAGATGTAGTTGGATGGCGGTCTATGTATTATGTTGTAATGCCCAATCAAGTCTCAGAGGAGTCAAGATGATTAGTATATGCATGTATTGCTTTCTCGGTGTTTGTCAATTGCCCCGCTGTAATTTGTTCACCCAGCATGTTATCTATCTAAGGAGAGCCACCTCTAGTGAACTATGGATCTCGGTCCTTTTTCTTTACATACAATCTACAACTGTTTACTGCTTTGTGTTTACTTTCTGCAAACTTTTACTTGTTTCCATTCGATACGTTTAATCCTTTGTTTTTCACGAAACACGGTGAGATTGACAACCTCATCGCAAGTTGGGGACAAAGTTCTGTGGTTGTGTTGTGCAGGTCTCCACGTTGCTACTAGCACCGGTAGTGCGCCCTGCCAAAGCTCAGCTAGTAACACCTTTGGGGTGTTTCCTTGCTCCTACTGGTTCGATTAAACGTTGGTTTCATAACTGAGGGAAAACTTACTATTGTGCTCATCATACCTTCCTCTTGGGGTTCCCAACGAGCTCTATGTTGAAAGTCAAGGGCATCAAGATCTTTTCTGGCGCCGTTGCCGGGGTGTCAAGGACATCTTCACAAGGGGAGTCCCTCGTAACCAATCTCTTTACTTTGTTGTTTTTGTTTTGCTTAGTTTTCTTTTTGCTTTGTTTGCTTGTTTTGTTCTTGAAAAAACACAAAAAAAATTAGTTTTACTAGTTTTCTTTCTTATTTGAAAACCCAAAAAAATGACTTATCTTGAAAACACTAAGTTGTGTGACTTCACTAGCACCAACAACAATGATTTTATGAGCACACCTATTGCTCCACCTGTGGCTGAAAATACTTTCTTTGAGATATAACCTGCATTGCTCAATCTTGTTATGAGAGAGCATTTTTTTGGTATTGGTAATGAAGATGCTGCTTCCCATCTAAATTACTTTGTTGAACTTTGTGAGATGCAAAAGCATAGGGATATAGATGGTGATATTATTAAGCTGAAATTGTTTCCTTTCTCTTTGAGAGGAAAAGCTAAAGAATGGTTGAACTCCTTAACTAGGAATAGTATTGATTCTTGGACTAAGTGCGAAGATGCTTTTATTGGAAAATACTATCCTCCTTCTAAGATTATATCCATGAGATGTGAAAAAATGAAGTTTAAACAACTTGATAATGAGGATGTTGCTCAAGCTTGGGAAAGAATGAAATCTTTGGTTAAGAATTGTCCCACTCATGGACTGACTGCTTGGATGATCATCCAAACTTTTTATGCAGATTGAACTATTCTTCAAGGAACCTATTGGATTCAGCTGCTGGAGGTACCTTTATGACCATCACTTTGGGTGCTGCAACAAAACTTTTGGACAATATGATGGTTAATTATTCTGAATGGCATACTGAGAGAGCTCCATAAGGTAAGAAGGTAAATTCTGTTGAGGAAACCTCCTCCTTGAGTGATAAGATTGATATTATTATGTCTATGCTTGTTAATGGGAAAGCCCATATTGATCCAAATAATGTTCCTTTAGCCTCTGTGGTTGGTCAAGAAGAGAAAGTTGATGTGAACTTCATAAGAAATAACAACTTTGGCAGTAATGCTTATGGTAATAATGCTTATAGGAACTATTTTGGTAACAATAATTATAAGCCATATCCTCCCAACAATGGTAATGCTTATAGAAATTCTTACAACAATAATAAGAGTGCTCCCTCTGAACTTGAAGTTATGCTTAAAGAGTTTATTAGTAAACAAACTGCTTTCAATAAAACTATTGAGGAAAAACTCTCAAATCCTGAAAGAAATATAGCATCTTTGGCTGAAGCTCAATCTACTTTGAATAAAATGGCTGCTAAACCTGAAACTAATGTGAATCCCTTTGCAGCTACTAATGCCATACAAGTAAGAATTGATGAAAATGTTAGACTAGTAGCTGAATTACATGCTAAGTGGGAAAGAGAGGATGAAATTGCTACAAACATTAGTGTTTGTACTATCACCACCACTAGTGTTGAGGCTAGTAATAGTTCTTCTACTTTAGATGATAAAGTTGATTTTGATCTTGATGGTTGCAATATCTCTGAAGTTATTAAGTTCCTACAAAAGCTTGCTAAAAGTCCTAATGCTAGTGCTATGAACATGGCTTTTACAAAACACATTACTGATGCTCTCATAAAGATTAAAGAAGAAGAGATGAAACATAAAGCTTATATTCCTATAAAGCAAGAAGATGGCTGGGAACACATCATTAATATGAAACTGAATGACTTTGATTTCAAAGCTTTGTATGCTCTTGATAGTAATGTTTCTATTATGCCTAGAAGGATTTATGATATGCTTGATTTGCCTCCTCTTGAAGATTGTTATTTGAATGTCCCACTTGATGATAATGCTAAAAAGAAACTCATGGGAGTCCTAATGATGTTCTTATTATGGTTAACGATTCCTATGTCTCCGTTGATTTCTATGTTTTGGATGTTGAATGCAATGCTTATTGTCCTATTACTTTGGGAAGACCTTTTCTTAGAACTGTTGGTGCCATCATTGATATGAAAGAAGGCACCATGAAATATCAATTCCCACTCAAGAAAGGTATAGAACACTTCCCTAAAAAGAGAGAAAAGATTTCTTTTGCTTATCCTATGAAAACAAAATTTCGTCTTAATGCTTCTTCATTTGAGAACACTTGATTCTTTATTTGCTTCTTATGCCTAACTTAAAGGCGTTAAAGAAAAGTACTTGTTGGGAGATAACCCAAGAGTTTTAGATGAGTCTTGGAACTTTTTACCTCTGTAATAACCTCTCTTTATCCTTTTTATTTGCTTTTTGTGCCAAGAGTAACCTCTAATGAGAGAGAAGTAATGATTGGGAAAGTTGCTTTCCCGAAACAGATTTCTGTGCTTCATCGTAAAAATTCGTGAGAGAGCTCTGTATGTCGGAGTGAGCTGTCATTTTTTGTGATTCTGCCCCAGGTTGTTATATAACTTTCATTAGTTCAAAACTTTTTGATTTTAGCAACAGAAGGTCTTCGAAAAAATTGTCTTTACCTGCTGGTCTGTTTTGACAGATTTCTGTCATTTTCTGCATTTGCTTCTTGTTGGTTCCTTCTTGAGTTATTTTGGGGAATTGAGCTTTTTGAGGGAAGTGCTACAGTAGATAGTGTTATAATGTAAGTTTATTTGGTGTTAGAACTGAACCTTGTGACTTATTTATCTTAAGTGCACTAATGTTGCTAATGAGATTGTGTGAAGTTTTGTATGAAGGAAATTTTTTAGGTGTATGGAAGGAATGAGTAATGAGATGAAGGATGGACTAAAGCTCAAGATTGGGGATGCCACACGTGTCAACCCAAGAAATATCCAAGAAGTACAAGCGTCAAAGCTTGGGGATGCCCAAGGCATCCCCTTATTCATCAATAAAAATTCCAGGTTTCTTCCAAACGCTTCATTTTTATTGTTTCATGCACAGTTGTGTTTTTCTTGGAGCGTCTTCTTTTTCGTTTTAGTTTTGGTTTTTAGTTTGCTTGGTTTGCTTAGTTTTCTGAATAAATTGGTTGGACCCCCTCTTTCATACGTTGTTTTGCAAATAGTTTGGTTTGGTTTGGAAAAGAGTAGGAAAGTTCATACTTATGTGGTAAGAAGAGCTCGTTTTTGACTGTGGCCTATGCTATGTCATGCCATGCTTGATATTGTTTTGGCTTTATGCTTAGTATTCTTTGTTGTAGCATGTATTTTTATAAACAATTGAGATTTCTTAATTGCCTTGGATGAATCATGCGTTGTTTTAGCATATTAAAGCATACTATAGTGGTATTCTCCTTTGATGCTTTATTTGGGTTGACTTGGCACATGTTCACACCATGTTATGACTATCCAAAGTCACCATAGCGTTTATGATCCTTTAGTTTTCAACTTGTAGTATCACTTTATGCTTTGATCAATGATGTTTTGTCGCTCTACATGATTATGGACATTATTGCTCTCTTAGTTTGTCGCTCCCAGTCTTTTGCTAGCCTCCACAATAAAGTATGAGTTCCACTCATGCATCCAATTCCCTAAACCAAGTTATTCCAAAGAGTCCACCATACCTACCTACTAGCTTATGCTATTCCAAGTATATTCATTCTTTTGTTTACCTTCCACTTGTTATGAGAAAACTAGTGATTAAAGCTCTCACGAAGTTGAAGGCACACTTTACTTTTTTGCCTCTAATAAACTTGAACCATTGGGTCCTTCTTTGTTGCGTATATGCTTGCGCTTTATAAGTTGAAATTAGCAGAACCATGTACCATGGGGAACGCTTTCAACATTGCACTTGTACTTTGTACCCCGTTGATATTATGTTCTTTTGCTTACGGATCCCGGTCGTGTAAAATAAAAGTGGAACTTGTAAGATCATGGAGTTTTATGTGTGTTACAGAAACGCCTAGGCCGCTAGCCTAAGCCATGCCTAATCATGGTGGAAACTTGCAGCATCACCATAATGAGCAGTCTATGAAGCATCCTCAATAAAAACCTATGCAAATAGCAAATAAAAAGATCGCTGAGATGCTCATTGTCTGCTTGCCTTGTCATTTTGATTATGGGAAAGCTCACGTATGATGTGCAAGGGGTACCCCGTTGGCGGTTCTTAATGATACACATATACTTACAATGACAAGAGCTTACTCGTGACTGAAGTTGAGTAGCATGAGGATCGGTCTTCGTAAGTAAGGGGCATGACATTTCGATTTATAACTTGTCAAGCATATCCTCTTAGTTGTGTCACTTTAACCTTAATCACCTTCAAGATGCTTATGATAGGAGCAATGAGAGCTGAAAACTACAAGTACCATATTCTTTGGAAGCTCTTTATGAGACTTGAATCCCTACTTCCTTTTACAAAAGGCTTTTCTTCCACCATTATATTGAGTCTCCACCTTCTATCTTTATGCACCTACTTTGAGAGCATAGTGGCCATTCTTAGTTCTATGTGCATTGTGCCAAGACTAGTTGTTTGATGCATAACTTGTTATTGCTTGTTTTAAACTATTGTATCTAGTCGCTCTTATGAACTTTGAAGGTGTCCTATGCATTTATATTTGCTACTCTATTGAGGGACAAGCTGAGTACTATTAGGCTATGTTTTCTTTATGTGAAACAAACAAACGTCTTGCAAAGCATTGTTATTCATGAATCTTTTGTTCGTGCCTTTTCATGTTACATCATAGTTTCTTTGCTTATTGCTATAACTTTGTCTTTCATGTTATGATTGAAGTACTATGATCCCTCCTTTGAATGTTTTGCAAATACTTTGATCAAGTCTTTGATGGTGCATGTCACGTCAAAAATTATTCTTTCTTTTTATCACTTACCTACTCGAGGACGAGCAGGAGTTAAGCTTGGGGATGTTGATACATTGCAAATGTATCTATAATTTTTGATGTTCCATGCTTGGTTTTATCCACTTTCTTGTGTTTTGTTCCAACTTTGGAGTGCTTTTCATATGATTTCTTGGACTAACCTATTAACAAGAGCCACAGTGCCAACTACCTGTTTTCTGTTGTTTTTGGTTCCAGGAAACTCAGAAAATGAATATTCTCGGAATTGGATGGGACTAAAGCCAAAGTGCCTATTTTTACGGAAGGGATCAAGTGCCAGAATACAAGACGGAGAAGGGGCCAGAGGGCGGCCACACCACCTGGCGGCGCGGCCAGGCCTGGCCCGCGCCAGGGGGTGGTGTGTCTAGCCCAGGCACCCCCTCGGCCTCTCCTTCCGCCTATATATAGCCCTCGGGACGAAAACCCTAGGGGCCCGATCAAAAAATCCACGAAAGAGTCTGTAGACGCCATCATCTCCATCCCTTGATAGGGAGGGATCTGAAGCTCTTCCCGGCACCCTGCCGGAGGGGGGAATTCACCCTGGAGGCCTTCTTCATCACCATGCAAGCCTCCGGTGTGATGCGTGAGTAGTTCATCATTGGAATACGGATCCATGTAGTAGCTAGATGGCTGGTTTCTCCTCCTTTGTCTTTCACGTTTAGATCTTGTGAGCTCCGTTCATGATCAAGATCATCTATTTGTAATTCATACATGTTGTGTTTGCGGGGATCCGATGGATATTGAGATGCTATTTAAGATTGATTATTGATTCTATCATGTCTTTGTTATTTGAGATCTTGCATGCTTTCCGTTGTTAGTATCTATCTTGGCCAAGTAGATGATAGCAACTCCAAGAGTTAGTATTTATGCTCGATAGTGGGTTCATGCCTCTGGTAATCTGGGGAAGTGATAGAAATCTCTAAGGTACTAGATGTGTTGTTGCTACTAGGGAGAAAACAACAATCCTTTGTTCATAGAACAATCGTATTATTTACTTTACACGCAGTTCGTAAAGCAATAATCTGTTGCTTGCAACTTAGGGGGTTCGGATGATAACCTGAAGGTGGATTTAGTCATAGATGTAGTTGGATGGCGGTCTATGTATTATGTTGTAATGCCCAATCAAGTCTCAGATGAGTCATGATGATTAGTATATGCATGTATTGCTTTCTCGGTGTTTGTCAATTGCCCCGCTGTAATTTGTTCACCCAGCATGTTATCTATCTAAGGACAGCCACCTCTAGTGAACTATGGATCCCGGTCCTTTTTCTTTACATACAATCTACAATTGTTTATTGCTTTGTGTTTACTTTCTGCAAACTTTTACTTCTTTCCATTCGATACGTTAATCCTTTGTTTTCTGCGAAACACCGTGAGATTGACAACCTCATCGCAAGTTGGGGACAAAGTTCTATGGTTGTGTTGTGTAGGTCTCCACGTTGCTACTAGCACTAGTAGTGCGCCCTGCCAAAGCTTAGCTAGTAACACCTTTGGGGTGTTTCCTTCCTCCTACTGGTTCGATTAAACCTTGGTTTCATAACTGAGGGAAAACTTAATGCTATGCTCATCATACCTTCCTCTTGGGGTTCCCAACGAGCTCTACTTTGAAAGTCGAGTGCATCATGGATACATGTGGTTTAGGATAAGAACACACATGCAATGACACCAGTGGATCCATGTGGTTTAGGAAAGGAACACATATGTAATTACTCTAGTGGTGATTTAGGAAAAGACCACACAAGCAATGACTCTCGTGGTGGTTTAGGAAAAGCACACACATGCAATGACAATAGTGGATCCATGTGGTTTAGGAAAAGAACACATATCCAATGAATCTAGTGCTGGTTTAGGAAAACAACACACATGCAATGACACTGGTGGATCCATGTGGTTTAGGAAAGGAACACGCATGCAATGACTCTAGTGTTGGTTTAGGAAAAGAAAACACATGCAATGACTCTGGTGGTGGTTTAGGAAAGGAACACACATCCAATGACTCTGGTGGATCAATGTGGTTTAGGAAAGGAACACACATGCAATCACTCTGGTGGATCCATGTGGTTTAGCAAAGGAACACAGATGCAATGATTCTTGTGGATCATTGCGGTTTAGGAAAGGAAGATACATGCGTTGACCCTGGTGGATCCATGTGGTTTAGGAAAGGAACAAACATGCAATGACTCTAGTAGGGGCTTAGGAAAAGAAGACACATGCAATAACTCTGGTAGTGGTTTAGGAAAAGAACAAACATGTTATAACACTGGTGGATCCATGTGGTTTCGGAAAACAACACACATGCAATGACTCAATGTGGTGGTCTAGGAAAATAAAACACATGCAATGATTCTGGTGGTGGTTTAGGAAAAGAACACAAATGTAATGAGTCTGGTGGATCCATGTGGTTTAGGAAAAGAACACACATGCCATGACTCTGGTAGATCAATGTGGTTTAGGAAAGGAACACACATGCAATGCCTCTAGTGGATCCATGTGGTTTACGAAAAGAAACACACATGCAATGACTCTGGTGGATCCATGTGGTTTAGGAAAAGAACACACATGCAATGACACTCGTGGATCCATTTTGTTTAGGAAATAACACACATGCAATAACTCTAGTGGTGGTTTAGCAAAAGAAGACACATGCAATCACTCTGGTGGTGGTTTAGGAAAAGAACACACATAAAATGACACTGGTGGATCCATGTGGTTTAGGGGAGGAATACACATGCAATGATTCTAGTGTTGGTTTAGGAAAAGAAGTCACATGCAATGTTTCCGATGGTGGTTTAAGAAAGTAACACATGTCCAATGACTCTAGTGGATCATACTGGTTTAGGAAAAGAACACACATGCAATAACTCTGGTGGATCCATGTGGTTTAGGAAATGTACACACATGCAATGACTCTGGAGGATCATTGTTGTTTAGTCAATGAAGACAAATGCAAATACTCTGGAGGATCCATGTGGCTTCGGAAAAGAACACACATGCAATGACTCTGGTGGTGGTTTAGGAAAGGAAGACACATGCAATGACTCTGGCTGTGGTTTAGGAAAGGAACACACATGCAATGACTCTGGTGGATCCATGTGGTTTAGGAAAGGAAGACAGATGCAATGACTCTGGTGGATCCATGTGGTTTAGGAAAGGAACACACATGCATTGACTCTGGTGGATCAATGTGGTTTAGGATAGGAACACACCTGCAATGACTCTGGTGGATCACTGTGGTCTAGGAAAGAACTCAGATGCAATGACTCTGGTGGATACATGTGGTTTAGGAAAAGAACACACATGCAATGATTCTGGTGGATCCATGTGGTTTAGGAAAGGAATACACATGCAATGACTCTAGTGGTGGTTTAGGAAAAGAAGACACATGCAATAACTCTGGTGGTGGTTTAGGAAAAGAACACACATGCAATGACACTTCTGGATCCATGTGGTTTAGGAAAAGAACACACATGCAATGACTCAAAGTGGTGGTTTAGGAAAATAACACACATGAAATGACATTGGTGGATCCATGTGGTTTAGGAAAAGAAAACACATGGAATGACCTTGGTGGTGGTTAAGGAAAGGAAGACTCATACAATGATTCTGGATGTGGTTTAGGAAAGGAAGACACATGCAATGACTCTAGATATGGTTTATGAAAGGAACACACATGTAATGACTCTGGTGGTGGTTTAGGAAAGGAACACACATCAATGACTCATGTGGATTGTAACATCCCAAAACTTCAATCCAAGCTTATCAAGATCAAATCAATCAAAATTGGGGTTAACAAAAACTTTTCCAAAGTTAATATGAAAGCATTCATATATATGTGCATTTAATTTAGGAGTTGTTTGAATTGCCATGATTGAGTGATCCAATACTTGTAAAAAGTTTCTTAGGTGATTTAAACATCATCTACATCATTCCCAAACTTTTCCTAAAGAAAATCAAATCAAAAAGAATTAAAAAGGAGGAATGGTCACTTTGGCAAATTTAACTCTCATGCCTACTTTGGCTATTCCTAGTACTCAAATTTTAACAGAAACAATTCTTGATCTTTGTACCCCTTGCTAGTACACATAATGAGGTACCAAGGCCCACCTTTTGATCTGCTAAAAACATTCTGTAAACTAATTTAAATGACAGTTTAAAATTGAATCTAATGCATATGCATAGGTCACCCCTATTTCAAAACCCATCTTTTTGAGCTCCACTTTCAAAACCCTTGCAACCAGAGACTACCTATAACTAGGGGAGATCAGTCAAAAAATTTGAACTCACAATTCAAAAAGAATTTTCATGCGGCCATTTCATCAAACACATGGCAGACATGATTTACACCCTAATTCTAGCTCACCGTTTTGAACAGGGTTTTGCACCCAATTCTCCTCCAAACCCTCCGTCTGTCCCCAAATGATCTAACCATGCCAATTAAACCCCAACCCCTACCCCCAAGTGGCAAGGCCAAGCCATGCCGAGTACCAACTCGCCGGCCAACCTTGCCCTCACCCCAGCAGACCACCTCCCCCTCTCTCTCCATGTCTAAGAGGTAGCGAGCACCTCACCGCCACCCACTGTCCCCTGCCCGAGCCAAGCCCCGCAGTGGACCACCGAGGAGAGCCCGTGCCCAGTGCCACCGCACCATGCCGAGCGCACGCCAGAGCGCTGCACCCGGCACGCATGCACAAGCCGCCGCTCGACCGCAGCCTGCGCCTACCGCTCCGCCACGACACAGGTAACACGACGGACACGCCCGTTCGCCGCCCAACGCACCACAGCCACCGCTCGCCATGGACACTGCCGCTTCTGCCGCGGAGAGCGCCACCTCGCCCCGACCGCGTGCCACCGTCCCTACAGCCGCATTTAAGCTCTAGAGCACCGCCAGGGAAACGCCCATCGATCGCCACCCCCAGCCATGCCTCTACCTTGCCGTAGCCATGTCGCCACCATCGACCGCCCATCCCGCTCGGTCTCACCGTCGAGCCTATAAAAGGAGCCCTCCCCAGCCTCTCTTCTCCACACCATTCCACTCCCCTCACCTCTCTGAACCTCACCCACCTCTAGCCAGAGCAAGGCGAGCTCTGCCTCGCCGGAATTCGAGCCGGAGCAGCCGCTGCAGGAGGAGAAGGGCGCCGTTGATTGCGACCACTCCAAGATCCGCCGCGACCACGCCTCGCCTCACCGTTGTCTTCCACATTGTTTGCCCGCCTCGCCGACCCCGCTGGAGCCCTGGTATGCCCCCAGCAGACCCCCACCGAGCCGCTAGGGTTCGAGCTCGCCGGCGACCTGTTCGTCATCGACGACGGCCCTCAGCCGTAGATTCCTATTCTAATCGCACGAACCATAGCGCGCATACCGTTTCGCGCTTTAAGTGCCGCTGACCCACGGGACCCCCCTGTCAGCTGAGCCCCGCACCGCAGAGCGCCACTGGGCCGGCCCATTCCTTTTCCCGCGCTAGCCCACCTATTCAAATCTGGATTTTTCTTTTTAGTTGAATCTAGTTTCTATCCAGTATTTCAAAAATCTATTCTGTGAGTTTTACAAATCCAAATAGCATGAAACTAATTTTTTCTGAAATGTATTAAGATGATCTATCCAAGCCCATTGGATTTAATTCAATTAGAGTTATAGATCGCTCCTAATAAAAATAAGAAGATAGGAGCTTTTGCAACTTGCAACATTTTTAGAAAATCAACCAAGTTAGCTTTTGAGTGATTCCAACTCTCAAAAATCACATTTGACCATATCTATCCAAATATGTAATAATATTAAGGTTTACATGCAAGGACTATGGACTAGTACCAAAATAATGCTATATAGGCATTTCTAGTCACTTTAAATCATTAAATAATGAACTTAAACCAAAGTAATATTGATCCAACCCTTAAATCTCATTCCCACATGTTAGAATATGTGGTGAGGATAGGTGTCCACATGATCCCATATTTTGGTGGTGAATATTAAATTTTAGTTAATTTTTCAATGAGTAGAAATTACTTTTCTAAAATAAAAAGAAGGAAACTTTTGATTTAAACTTGGGATGCTTGTTATGATAATAGATCATCAATTGTGTGTCTTAGAATGCTATCTAGCCTAGTTAAGTATTGTTTGGTGATTGTGCACTCCCTATGTATTTATAGACGATAGTACCGACCAAGCTTTCAAGGAGGAGGAGTTCTACCAAGAAGAAGAAGAAGAAGAAGAAGAAGAAGAAGAAAACTTCAACCACTACACCAACCAAGGCAAGCCACCATTAACAATGCCAGCTACTATTACCAAGCTAGCACTATCCAAGATTAACCCTTGCAAGTTATCACTTGCAAGTGTAGTACTTAGCAAACTAGAATCAAACTAGATGGTTTAGCAAAGATGCCTTAAGCATGCTTGGATGACACCCCCCTTATTTAACTAATAGTACCCCAAGTCCTAGTTACAAGTTTTCCCCTTCTTAGGTTATACAAAGTTCTTTACTTGTTTTGAAGGTAGCATAACAAGTATAAAACTTGACCTATTTAGAACCCTTTAGATGTCATTCTATGGCATGAGATTGAACCCATTTTTATTACCTTAGTGAACACTCTTAAGTGAGTAGTTAGAGTAGATCAAAAACTTGAGTCACTTTAGATGGGAACACTTGGTCAAAATGAATTATGAAAACCTTGAATGATGAGTCATTCTATTGCGATGTTTTGACATGTGTTGAGAAACACAAAGGATTGATGTTGATGAAAATGTTGAGGCATGAGCCTTAACCCTTTTATCAAACTGATGGTTGGATTCGGATGCGATACCATTCCAAGTTTACCGTACAACCACATTACCTGAATTGGGTAAGGCTTAGCTGGAAATTTATATGCATTAGTATTAGTTCCCTCACGGGAGAGGTTTGAGCTGAGGCTACCTCTCAATGTTGTCCACCTATGTAGTGCCCAAGATGACTGATGGTCATGGTTGGGAGGCCATGCTCATAGGAGAGGTGCTTATACTAGGGTGTGTAAAGGGAAGGTTATGTTTGATTATCTGCATACTAAGTATGATGATTCAGGGTTATCCCTGACAAATGTATCGAATCTTGTGGTGAAAGTGTACCACCTCTACAGAGTGTCAAACTATTCGAATAGCCGCGTCCACGGTTACGGAAAGTTGGAATGGCCATACTGTTTCGTTGTCAGATGTTTTCTAAAGAATTTGAAAAGAATAATGAATCTTGACTTGACCACAACAGGGTTGTGTGTATGACAATAATTTCCCCAACTTAAGTGATTCTAGAGCTTTACCTTATCTTTCTTTGCTTCAGAACTCAGCTTAGGTTTCAAACTTAACTTGATAGTTAAGCATAGAGTTAGCATTTTAACTTAGATTTATAATACTTAAAGAGTACTCATGGCTTTTGTCCCTGGCTATTACCATGGCCAAACTATGAAGGAGAGTATCAAGATGATGGTCAGCAGGACGGCTATGATAACTAGGACTATCTGCCTTCGTCAGCTTGCCTGTGCCCCTGAAGATGGACTCCACCGCTACGCTATCTTTTATTTCCGCTGCTTGTTGTATTAAGACTGGATCATGCGATCCTTATTTGTGTAAAACCTTATGTATGGTTTGTAATGGATGATGTACTGTGATATCCAATCCGTTATGTCTTGCAAAACTGGTAGTCCTGGGATTGCGATGTATGACATAACGGGTATCTGGGATTAAAAATCTGGGTGTTGACATGGATCAATGTGGTTTAGGAGAGGAACACACATGAAATGACTCTAGTGGATCCATGTGGTTTAGGAAAGGAACACACATGCAATGACTCTTGTGGATCATTGTGGTTTAGGAAAGGAACATACATGAAATGACTCTGGTGGATCCATGTGGTCTAGGGAAGGAACACACATGCAATGACTCTAGTGGTGGTTTAGGAAAACAAGACACATGCAATCACTCTGGTGGCAGTTTAGGAAAAGAACACACATGAAGTGACTCTAGTGGGTCCATGTGGTTTTGGAAAAGAACACACATGCAAGGACTCTAGTGGTGGTTTAGGAAAAGAACACACATGCAATGACACTGATGGATCCATGTGGTTTAGGATAGGAACACACATGCAATAACTCTAGTGTTGGTTTAGGAAAAGAAGACACATACAATGACTCTATTGGATCCATGTGGTTTACGAAAAGAACACACATGCAATGACTCTAGTTATAGTTTAGGAAAAGAACACACATGCAATGACATTGGTGGATCCATGTGGTTTAGGAAAGGAGCACACTTGCAATGACTCTAGATGTGGTTTAGGAAAGGAACACACATGTACTCTAGTGTTGGTTTAGGAAAAATATATGCAATGACTCTGGTGGTGGTTTAGGAAAGGAACACACATCCAATGACTCTGGTGGATCAATGTGGTTTATGAAAGGACATGCAATGACTGTAGTTGATCCATGTGGTTTAGGAAAAGAACACACATGCAATGACTCTGGTGGATCCATGTGGTTTAGGAAAGGAACACAAATGCAATGACTCTGGAGGGTTATTTTGGTTTAGGAAAGGAGGACATATTGAAATACTCTGGTGGATCCATGTGGATTCGGAAAAGAACACACATGCAATGACTCTGGTGGTGGTTTAGGAAAGAAAGACACATGTAATGATTCTGGATGTGGTTTAGGAAAGGAACACACATGGAATGATTCTCGTGGATCCATGTGGTTTAGGAAAGGAAGACACATGCAATGACTCTGGTGGATGCATATGGTTTAGGAAAGGAACACATATGCAATGACTCCGGTGGATCACTATGGTTTAGGAAAGGACTCACATGCAATGACTCTGGTGGGTAGATGTGGTTTAGGAAAAGAACACACATGCAATGACTCTGGTGGATCCATGTGGTTTAGGAAAGGAACACACATGCAATAACTCTAGTGGTGGTTTAGGAAAAGAAGACACATGCAATAACTCTGGTGGTGGTTTAGGAAAAGAACACACATGCAAGGACACTGCTGGATCCATGTGGGTTAGGAAAAGAACACACATGCAATGACTCAAAGTGGTGGTTTAGGAAAAGAAAACACATGCATGGACTCTGGTGGTGGTTTAGGAAAAGAACACACATGTAATGACTCTAGTGGATCCATGTGGTTTAGGAAAAGAACACACATGCCATGACTCTGGTAGATCATGTGGTTTAGGAAAGGAACACACATGAAATTACTCTGGTGCATCCATGTGGATTAGGAAAAGAACACACATGCAATGAAACTGGTGGATCCATGTGTTTTATAAAGGGAACACACATGCAATGACTCTAGTGTTGGTTTAGTAAAAGAAGACACATGCAATCACTCTGGTGATAGTTTAGGAAAAGAACACACATGAAGTGACTCTAGTGGATCCATGTGGTTTAGGAAATGAACACACATGTAATGCCTCTAGTGGTGGGTTATGAAAAGAACACAAATGCAATGACTCTGTTGGATCCATGTGATTTAGGAAAAGAACACACATGAAATGACTCTAGTGGTAGTTTAGGAAAAGAACACACATGAAATGACATTGGTGGATCCATGTGGTTTAGGAAAAGAACACACATGCAATGACCCTAGTGGTGGTTAAGGAAATAAAGACACATGCAATGACTCTAGATGTGGTTTGGGAAAGGAACACACATGTAATGACTCTAGTGTTGGTGTAGGAAAAAACATACGCAATGACTCTGGTGGTGGTTTAGGAAAGGAACACACATCCAATGACTCTCGTTGATCATTGTGGTTTATGAAAGGAACACACATGCAATGAGTCTGGAGGATCATTGTGGTTTAGGAAAGGAAGACACATGCAAATACTCTGGTGGATCCATGTGGTTTCGGAAAAGAACACACATGCAATGACCCTGGTGGTGGTTAAGGAAAGGAAGACACATGCAATGACTCTGGATATGGTTTATGAAAACAACACACCTGAAATGACTCTAGTGGATCCATGTGGTTTAGGAAAGGAACACGCATGCAATGACTCTTGTGGATCATTGTGGTTTAGGAAAGGAAGATACATGAAATGACTCTGGTGGATCCATGTGGTTTAGGAAACGAACACACATGCAATGACTCTAGTGGTGTTTTAAGAAAATAAGACACATGCAATCACTCTGGTGGTAGTTTAAAAAAAGAACACACCTGAAGTGACTCTAGTGGATCCATGTGGTTTTGGAAAACAACACACATGCAATAACTCTATTAGTGGTTTAGGAAAAGAACACACATGCAATGACACTGGTGGATCCATGTGGTTTAGGAGAGGAACACACATGCAATAACTCTAGTGTTTGTTTAGGAAAGAAGACACATGCAATGACTCTGTTGGATCCATGTGGTTTAGGAAAATAACACACATTAAATGACTCTAGTGGTAGTTTAGGAAAAGAACACACATGCAATTACATTGGTGGATCCATGTGGTTTAGGAAAATAACACACATGCAATGACCCTAGTGCTAGTTAAGGAAATAAAGACACATGCAATGACTCTGGATGTGGTTTAGAAAAGGAAGACACATGTAATGACTCTAGTGTTGGTTTAGGAAAAAACATATGCAAGGACTCTGGTGGTGGTTTAGGAAAGGAACACACATCCAATGACTCTGGTGGATCAATGTGGTTTATGAAAGGAACACACATGCAATGACTCTAGAGGATCATTGTGGTTTAGAAAAGGAAGACACATGCAAATACTCTGGTGGATCCATGTGGTTTCAGACAAGAACACACATGCAGTGACTCTGGTGGTGGTTTAAGAAAGGAAGGCTGATACGTTGCTAACGTATCCATAATTTTTGATGTTCCATGCTTGGTTTTATCAACTTTCTTGTGTCTTGTTCCAACTTTAGAGTACTTTTTATACACTTTCTTGGACTAACTATTAACAAGAGACATAGTGCTAGCTGCCCGTTTTCTGCTGTTTTTGGTTCCAGCAAAGTCAGAAAATGAAAATTCTCGGAATTGGACGGGACAAAAGCCAAAGTCAGTTTTTCACCGAGGGACACAAGGAGCCAGAATACGAGACGAAGAGGGGCCAGGGGGCCGCCACATCACCTGGCTGCGTGCTCCCGCCTGGCTCGCGCCAGGGGGTGGTCTGGCCGCCCTACACACTCCCTCGGCCTCCCCTTTCGCCTATAATATGCCTCCGATACAGAAACCCTAAGTACCCAATCAAAATTCCATGAAAGAGTCTGTAGCCGCCGTCATCTCCATCCCTAGATCGGGAGGGATCTAAAGCTCTTCCCGGCACCCTGCCGGAGAGGGGAATTCACCCTAGAGGCCTTCATCATCATGCAAGCCTCCGGTGTGATGCGTGAGTAGTTCATTTCTAGACTATGGGTCCATGTAGTAGTTAGATGGCTGGTTCTTCTCCTTTGTGCTATCATGTTTAGATCTTGTGTTCACGATCAAGATCATCTATTTGTAATTCTAACATATTTGCGGGGATCCGGTGGATATTGAGATGCTATTTTAGATTGGTTATTGATTCTATCATGTCTTTGTTATTTGTGATCTTGCATGCTTTCCGTTGTTAGTAGCTATCTTGGCCAAGTAGATGCTAGCAACTCCAAGAGTTAGTATTTATGCTCGATAGTGGGTTCATGCCTCTAGTAATCTGGGGAAGTGACAAAAATCTCTAAGGTACTAGATGTGTTGTTGCTACTAGGGAGAAAAGAACAATCATTTGTTCATAGAACAATCGTATTGTTTACTTTACACGCAATGCGTAATGCAATTATCCGTTGCTTGCAACTTAATACCGGAGGGGGTTCGGATGATAACCTGAAGGTGGATTATTAGTCATAGATGAAGTTGGATTACATTCTATGTATAATGTTGTAATGCTCAATCAAGTCTCAAAGGAGTTAAGATGAGTAGTATATGCATGATTGCTTTCTCGATGTTTGTCAATCTATAATCAACAATTTACTGCTTTTTGTAATTTGTTCACCCAACGTGTCATCTATCTAAAGGAGAGTCACCACTAGTGAACTATGAACCCCGGTCCTTTCTTTCCTGTCAATCTACAATCAACTGTTTACTGTTTTCTGTTTAGTTTCTGCAAACTATTACTTTCTTCCACTCGGTACGTTTAATCCTTTGTTTTCAGCAAAACCGGTGAGATTGACAACCTCATCGCAAATTGGGGACAAAGTTCTGTGGTTGTGTTGTGCAGGTCTCCATGTTGTTGCTGGCACCGGTAGTGCGCTCTGGCAAAGTTTAGCTAGCAACACCTTTGAGGTGGTTACTTGCTCCTACTGGTTCGATTAAACCTTGGTTTCCTAACTGAGGGAAAACTTGCTGCTGTGCGCATCATACCTTCCTCTTGGGGTTCCCCAACAGGCTCGATATATTTTGGGCTTAGCAAAGACACATGCAATGACTCTAGATGTGGTTTAAGAAAGGTAGACACATGCAATGATTCCGGTGGATCCATGTGGTTTAGGAAAGGAAGAAACATGCAATGACTCTGTTGGATCCATGTGGTTTAGGAAAAGAACACACATGCAATGACTATAGTGGATCAATGTGGTTTAGGAAAGGAACACACATGCAATGACTCTGGTGGATCCATGTTGTTTAGGAAAGGAACACACAAGCAATGAGTCTGGTGGATCCATATGGTTTAGGAAAAGAACACACATGCAATGACACTGGTGGATCCATTTGGTTTAGGAAAGGAACACACATGCAATGACTCTAGTGGTGGTTTAGGAAAAGAAGACACATGCAATAACTTTGCTTGTTGTTTAGGAAAGAACACACATAAAATGACTCTGGTGAATCCATGTGGTTTAGGAAAAGAACACACATGCAATGACTCTAGTGGTGGTTTAGGAAAAGAACACACATGCAATGACACTGGTGGATCCATGTGGTTCAGGAGAGGAATATACATGCAATGACTCTAGTGTTGGTTTAGGAAAAGAAGGCACATGCAGTGAATCTGGTGGTGGTTTAAGAATAGAACACACATCCAATGACTCTAGTGGATCATTGTGGGTTAGGAAAAGAACACACATGCAATCACTTTGGTGGATCCATGTGGTTTAGGAAAGGAACACACATGCAATGACTCTGGAGGATTTATTGTGGTTTAGGAAAGGAACACCCTTGCAATGATTCTTGTGGATCATTGTGGTTTAGGAAAGGAAGACATATGTGTTGACTCTGGTGGATCCATGTGGTTTAGAAAAGGAACACACATGCAATGACTCTAGTGGTGGTTTAGGAAAATAAGACACATGCAATAACTCTGGTGGTGGTTTAGGAAAAGAACACACACGCAATGGCACTGGTGGATCCATGTAGTTTACGAAAAGAATACACATGCAATGACTCAAATTGGTGGTTTAGGAAAAGAAAACACATGCAATGAATCTGTTGGTGGTTTAGGAAAAGAACACACATGCAATGACTCTGGTGGATCCATGTGGTTTAGGAAAACAACACATATTCCATGAATCCGCTAGATCAATGTGGTTTAGGAAAGGAACAAACATGCAATGACTCTGGTGGATCCATGTGGTTTAGGAAAGGAACACACATGCAATGACTCTGGTGAATCCATGTGGTTAAGGAAAAGAACACACATGAAATGACACGGGTGAAACCATTAGGTTTAGGAAAGGAACACACATGCAATGACTCTAGTGGTGGTTTAGGAAAAGAAGACACATGCAATCACTCTGCTTGTTGTTTAGGAAAAGAACACACATAAAATGACTCTGGTGTATCCATGTGGTTTAGGAAAAGAACACACATGCAATGACTCAAGTGGTGGTTTAGGAAAAGAACACACATGCAATGACACTGGTGGATCCATGTGGTTTAGGAGAGGAATATACATGTAATGACTCTAGTGTTGGTTTAGGAAAAGAAGACACATGCAGTGACTCTGGTGGTGGTTTAAGAATGGAACACACATCCAATGACTCTAGTGGATCATTCTAGGTTAGGTAAAGAACACACATGCAATCACTCTTGTGGATCCATGTGGTTTAGGAAAGGAACACACATGCAATGACTCTGGAGGATTATTTTGGTTTATGGAAGGGAACACACATGCAATGATTCTTGTGGATGATTGTGGTTTAGGAAAGGAAGACACATGTGTTGACTCTGGTGGATCCATGTGGTTTAAAAAAGGAACAAACATGCAATGAATTTAGTGGTGGTGTAGGAAAAGAAGACACATGCAATAACTCTGGTGGTGGTTTAGGAAAAGAACACATATGCAATGACACTGGTGGATCCCTGTGGTTTAGTGTCGTGGTGGTGTCACGGCAGATGCCATGGATATGCTAAAGGTGGGGACTAAATGCACTAGGGGAATCCAGGGAGGGATAGTGTGGTGATTCCACACATAGTAGCTTTATCTTTGATTCACCTTCACATATTACAAGTGCTCCTTGAGCTGTATTGGAGAGAGGAGGAAGAAGGAACTCTCTTTCTCTCACCGCTAGCTAGCCCTCAGGAACCAAGTAAAACTCGACCCACTTGAGATCAACCCCTTTTACAGAAGCCCTAGCTCCCCTTATATAGGAGTGCCTAGGTCTCCACTTAGGGAATACGTGGAGGCATATTCTAGGGAATATGCCTCTTTCCAAAATAGTAAGCCGATCGGGTCACCTTAACCCTGCGTCATCCATGCAGAGGCTACGTGAGTCTCTGCGACGCCTGCATCATCCGACGTAGGCTTCGTCACCTTTGTAGGCCACGCCTCGGTGGTCCTGCCTCTGTCCGCTTCGCTCACACTCTGCATATAGTGGTCACCTTTGACCAGCGAGATACCTCCTTCTCTTACAAGCTTGATATGACCCGGATCCCACATAGTTGATCCGGCCACACCTGTTCCTGCATACAAGTTAGATACATCTTGCCGACATACAGCCTAAGTCGGTTGAGACCAAGTTAGGTGGACGTCCCCTGGTCCGGGTTACTCCGTGATTCAGCATGCCTTGAGGTGACTCGGCCAACACTTGCTTTGACCTTGCTTCACCTCGGCTAACTAGGCCTTTATACCCCCGCGTGACCCTACCCGGGGGTATCCTCCCAACATTAGTCCCCGAAGCTGGTGCGGTCTTAGCTGGCTTAGCCGCTAAGGCCACAACAGGTTCAATTTTACTGAGCCTCTTGCTCCTTCTCCGACTTACCTCTCCGGATTCCATAGGTTTATTTTCCCTTGGCTCATTTCAAGTTTTTACTTGCTGGCTGGGTTACCTCGTACTCATCTAGCTCATTCTTCCTTCTCTCGTACGCTTCCCCACGTGGAGGCTAATCATTACTTTGCCTCATTTTTAGGGCCTGCTACAGTAACTGCCGCAGTTATTGTCAGAAGTTACTGTGGCGCACGTCACGTCGTGCCTGCCTCCTCGTTAACTATATCATAACGTCGCGTCGCAGGATCCGCCGCGCCCTGTGGCCCTTCCTATGGCTTGTCACTGATTGGTCATTCCGGATCATACACGGCCACACTGTGTGGCCCGCCCGCAAAATGCGATCCCACTACCCCCTTAAGGGAGTGGTTAAATAGGGGAGGGGCCTGCCCCTTGGGTCCTTTCCCCCATTTCCGCGCCCCTCTGCCTCTGCTTCTTCCTCATCTTCTCCAGCGATAGCGCCGCCGCCACCGCATCTGAGTAGCAGCGCCGCCGCCGCACTACTTCCACGTGCACCAGCGTCGCCGCCACCTCCGCGCATCTCCTCCACCACATGTCCCCGCCAGTCCAGGCCACTGCCTCCCACCGCCGCTAGCGCAAGTGAGGGGAGTGATCTTGAGATGACTGAGGAGGAACTCACCGTCGCAGAGCAGGAGATGGAAGAAGACGCGGCGAACGCCGACCGCGGCATGTGGGCCGGAACCTGGGTCTGCCAGGATGACCTGGATTGGCTCTACCGCACCAGGCGCATCCCGGAGGGCGTCACCACACGCCTTGCTTCCGCCGAGCTTGCCCCCTCACCCAATCCGGGTGAGTATGTGGTGTTCCTATCTCACTTCCAACGCGGATTTGGTCTCCCAGTTAGTGATTTCTTCCATGACTGGCTAGATACATATGAGCTTCAGCCGCACCATCTTCCGGCTAATGCGATCACCTCTCTCTCCGCCTTTGCCTCCACCATCGAAGGTTATGCCGGACTATGGCCCACGAAGGAGCTCTGGATCTGGTTCTTTGGCCTTCACCAGAACGTGATTCCGAACGTAGAGCTAGATCCGGAGGACAAACAGCTCACGCAGTTCGGCGCTGCGTCAATCTCTCCCCGTAAGCAGTCCATCTTCCCCTGAGTCACGGGGCTTGACTCTTGCAAGGGATTGGCCCGGACCTTCTTCTATGTCCGGAACAGCACCTCCGAAGATTTGATCCGACTGTGCCCCTATACTCTGGGTCCTCCTAACCCGGATTTATGGGACAAGGTCCCCAAGAAGCCCACTGTCTTGGCGAACCATGTCAACAAGAGGTTTCAGGAGTTGAAGGATCTAGGATTGCGCAATGAAGACGCAATGATCACGTTTGTTCGCAACCGGATCTCCCCCCTCCAGAAACGCACACATAAGCTCTGTCATATGAGCTGGGGCCGCGACCCCAACCGGACCTCTTCGTTCGAGCTAAGCAACACCGAAATCTACCGCCGGGTCAAGGCCCTCTTCACCACTCACAAGGACTTCTCTTCTGAGTGGACGTGGGGGATTGAACATTTTTGTCGAGATAGGCTTCCTCCTGCTGTAAGTCTCATGCGCCAAACTCTTTCCGAATTGAATTGCATGTCGGTCCTTGTTGTAGGTTTAATCTTGTTGCCTTTTCTTTCCCTTAGATGGTTCTTGAGCAAACCATCGAAGATGGCACCGAGACTTCTCTCAAATGGGCGTCCGATCGCGATACCTCGGACGAGGAGGAACCGGATCAGGAGATGTTCATGCCTATGGCGGATGCGACCAAGCGACCCACCGGTAAACTCTCTTCCATTAGAGATTGGCCTGATGATGAAGATGATTCGGACGTTGAGGTGATGGAGGCATTTGACGATGTCCACCTTTCTTATGCTTTTCTGGCATCATCTAACCCTGGTGGGAAGATCCATGAAGATCCTCCCCTTGCCGTGGGTGATCCTATCCTGGTCATGCCAAAGAACAAAAGGGGAGCTGCCTCTGCATCCTCCTTCGGACCTTCTCAGCCAGCTAAAAGGCGGAAGAAGTCCGGTGACAAAACTGCCACCAAGCCCGCAACCAAGGCCACAGCCCGGAGGGCTCGGAAGCCCAAAGAGCCCCTGACCTCGGATGAGTAAGCCTCTTCTCCCTTTGCTATTTACTTTTTCTTCTTTTATTATAGTTTCTCATCATACATTATTTGATTCGGCAGGGCTGCGGTGGAGGTCCCACAGAGTGGATCCGGAATTGCCTCGCCGCTCCGACACAGCCCTTCTCCCACTCGTGGCAACGATTCACGCCCGTTGAGCCCCATTCCGGAGGGTTCAACGGCTGCTCCGGGTTCTAGCCCACCTCGTCAAGAGGAGGGCAACCCCGGAGCGGGGGAGACTGGCTCTGCCAAGGCAGCAACAACCACCACTTCGGCTCCGCCGGAACCAGCTTCATCCAAGTTACCTTCAGCACCTCCGCCGAAACAGAAATCAGCACCGGCACCATCATCAGCTCCAGTAGCATCAACAACAACAAAAGCAACAGCAGTAGCACCAAGCCCCTCCACCTCGTCCGAGTCTTCCAAGGCTCGGCGAGAAGACATCAGCAACACCAAGGCTAGCGCCAAGGCAGCTCCCAAGGGCAAATCCGCTGCAGCAACCTGAACTTCTCAGCAGTAGCCCAAGGGCAAAAAGGCTCCTAACGCCACCAGGGCAGCATCCATCGAGGATGGACAGCGCACACTCGCGTTCATGCTTTTGAAGAAGACTCCACCACCGAAGGACGCCCCTGCCGGGCCAGCTGATGCACAACTTGTTTTGCACACCAGCCCCGCCATTGCCCAGGTTGAGAGGAGGGAAGCACATGGCAAGGGTTTAGTGGCACCCCATATGCTTAGCGGCAAACGATACCCTCCAACCCTGATCGAGTTTGTAAATAACTGGAACAAGGCAGAGTTCGTCTACAACGACGATCACCCGGAGAAGTTCGGTCCCGCCGAATTTGCTGCGCAGATGAATACTGCCGCCAAGGCAATTAATCTTGCGGGTCGGATGATGGAGGTACGTCACTTCGTCTTTTCCTTAACATGCAGTAGACATTAGTGATATAACCATTAGTCCCCGAGCCTCCGGGGAGTAACTTGTTACTCGGACGGATGCTCCTTAGAGAATTAACGTAGCTCCTTAATAACTTCGAATATGTACACACCTAGAACCGGGCTAAGTTCCACTTGGCCCGGATTTTGTACACTTCGAACATGCACACACCTAGAGCCGGCTTAAGTTCCACTTGGCTCGTATTTGTACACTTCGAATATGCACACACCTAGAGCCGGGTTAGGTTCCACTTGGCCTGGATTTTGTACACTTCGAATATGCACACACCTAGAGCCGGGTTAAGTTCCACTTGGCCCGGATTTTGTACACTTCGAATATGCACAAACCTAGAGCCGGGTTAAGTTCCACTTGGCCCGGATTTCATACACTTCGAATATGCACACACCTAGAGCCAAGTTAAGTTGCACTTGGCCCGGATTTCGTACACTTCGAATATGCACACACCTAGAGCCGGGTTAAGTTCCACTTGGCCCGGATTTCGTACACTTCGAATATGCACAAGACTAAGCTATCTTGTTGTACTCTTTTTAGGTGACCACCAACTGCCGGAGCGCTGAGTTTCAGCATCTCTTGGATACTCACAAGATGCTGCGTGCAAAACATACTACACTGCTCGCCGAACACGATAAAAGGGGTAAATTTTCTCCTTGGTAATTTTATATTTCTCTTCATCTTTTTCCGCTGAACTAATTCCTCATTCGGATTTCGCAGCTGGTGTGGAGGCTGAGAATATCCGCATGAGGAAAAACTTAGACCAGATAAAGGGTAAGTCATTTTTGCTCAACTTTGTTATGCTCTCTATCTCCTTTTCTCCGTGGATCAGCAAACATTCATACCTCATCTTTGCCGGGTCAACAAACTATTTCAGCATCTCTTGATGATAGTGTGCCCGTGCCTGATATGATGCTGCGTTTTCCCGAACAAGAAGGGCAGCATCAGGCCGAACTCAAAAAGAAAGATGATGAGCTTGCCCTCCTCCAAACCAAAGATGATGAGATTGCCAAGCTCAAGGCAGATATGAAGAAGTTGAAAGCGTAGCACCAATCCGAACTTCAAAAAGCTGGTCAGGACTTTACTGAAGAGCGCCAGCGCCTCAACCTCTAGATTGCCAAGGACCAAGAATTGCTGAAGGAGGCCGACGTCAAGCTTGAGTCGGCGAATACTGAACTTGTGCAACTTCGCAAAAGGCGTGATGACTATACCAAGGAGTTGACCCGGATCCACAGCCATATTTCACGTAAGTTCTTTTCCTTCATCCGGCATATCTCTCCGGGTTGTTTCACATGTCTTTTCTTTACTTGCTTCTCTTGTCTTGTTTTTAGGCAAATTTCCAGAGGGCAATTCCATTGCGGCCACTGCAGTTGCCAAGTTCCGCCGAGATAGGGGTACCCCCATTGCTCCGGACGCTGAAGAAATTCCTTATGACATGGAGGACCTGCTGGTCAGTTTGTCTTCTCGCGTGGAAATTGTGAAGAACTACGGCAAGGATATCCTTGATGTGGCAATTCGGATCTTCAACGCCTTTTGGCCCGATGAAGATACTCTGGAGGGGACCGTAGTTCTCATCGACAAGTTGATGGCATGCGAAACCCAACTCGTACTTTGGAGGGAATCCGCTGGACGTGCCAGAGCTGAGATCGTTCTCCACTATGTGCTTACGTGGTACGAGAAGATCGACCTCAACCTCCTAGCGCGCATGCGCGCCGGATCCAGATGGTCCAGCGACCCAGAGTGGATTGCTCGGTGCAAGGCTTGCGCCCATAGCGTTATTGAATATGCCCCCATTCATCAATGGAATGAGGGTCCAAGATTCCTTGACACCGCTGATGATGAAAACGCCAAAGATGGTTCGGGTGAGGATGAAGCAGACGATGCCTCGGACGTCGAAGACAGCGAAGATGAAACTGACGCCGAAGTTGGAGCTACACCTGCTGGCGCAGAATTACCTCCTCTTGCTACTCCTTGAGTGAAAAAACTTTGAAACTTATCAGATCCTCGGTATGCCGGGTGCAATTGTATCAAGCACATCAGTTATGTTTTGCTACTAAATTTTTATGCTGCATTAACGGGGGCGTAGTCCCCGAGTTTCATTTTCTTGTTCCTCCAATTTCTTGGCTCGGCTCGTGTCCACCTTGGTTCGGTTTTATGAGTCTGAGTTTCAAAAATTGACTTAACAATACTTGGAAACTTTAGGATTAGCTCAAAATAATTCGGCGTAATAAATTTAAAGTAAGCACAAGGTTAGTTCGAAAAACAAACATCGGCTCGATTAAGTTTCTTTCCTTAGTCGTTTTTGATGTGCTACGCAATTCCAAACTTGTTCTCTTCCTTGCCATGAAGCTAATTCTTGTTGGACAGCAGCAAGTCGAAGAGTTAGGTTTTTGGTGCTCACACACTACTAATCTGTCTTAAGTAGAAGCAACTTATGCCAGCCGGCATATAAATAATAAATACAGAAGACAACCAATATTATTAAGGCAGTCCCTGAGTTACTGCTCGTGGTGCCAAGGTTTCATTGATAGGCTCATTGCCGACATACATACCGACATATGAGAGACTCAGATACATACACTTCTCTGCTAAGTGTAGAAAGGACGAAGTAGAGCTACATTCCATGGACGCTTGGATTCCTCGCCGGACCTGTCCGCCTTGTTCTTCTCCTCTGGTTTTGCATCGATAAGATAATAAGAATCATTGTGCAATGCTTTGCTCACAATGAATGGCCCTTCCCATGGGGGGGATAATTTATGCATGCCAGAAGTGCGTTGTACCAACCGGAGTACCAGGTCACCTTCCCGGAAAATTCGGGGGCTTACTTTCTGGCTATGATAGCGTTGGAGATTTTGCTGATATATGGAGGATCTGGACAATGCCAATTCTCTTGCTTCTTCCAGCAGATCAACATCATTTTGCCGGGCTTCTTGCACTTTGGCTTCTGTGTATTGGGTGACCCTAAGCGAGTCATGCTCTATGTCGGCTGGTAATACAGCTTCTGCCCCATATACCAGAAAGAATGGTGTATAGCCTGTTGATCGATTTGGAGTCGTTCTTAAACTCCACAGTATCGCTGGTAGTTCTTCTATCCAGCACCCCGCTGATCTTTGCAGCGGCTCAATGAGCCAGGGTTTTATCCCAGATAACACCAATCCGTTGGATCTCTCCACTTGCCCGTTCGATGCGGGGTGTGCTACCGAGGCAACGTCCAGCCGGATCTTCTTATCTAGGCAAAAACGTGCAAATGCTCCTTCAGAAATTTTTTTGCCATTATCTGTTATGATACTGTGAGGATAACCGTACCTCAAGATGATGTCTTTGAGGAATGTTACGGCTGTAGCTCCATCACATTTTCTTATTGGCTTCACTTCAATCGATTTCGTAAATTTGTCAACCATGACCAGGATGTGGGTCATGTTCCTTCTTGCTAGTTTAAACGGGCCAACCATATCCAAGCACCATATGGCAAATGGCCATGTAATTGGTATGGTCTTGAGCTCCGACATTACCATATGTGTCTTTGTCGCATATGTCTAACAGCCATTGCATTTTCTCACCAGATATTCTGCTTGTTCCAAGGCACTTGGCTAGTAAAAACCATGGCGGAAAGCTTTTGCTACCAAGGCTCTGGACGAGGCATGATGCCCACATTCCCCTTGATGTATATCTCGGAGGATGTGAAGTCCTTCCTCTAGGTCAACACATCGCTGGAGAACACTAGTCACACTCCTTTTGTATAGCTCGGAATTGATGATCGTGTATGATTTTGCTCTCCTCTGAGTTTGGCTAGAAAGCACCTCCTCACCGGGTAAAGTTCCATCATTTAGGAATTGGAATATGGGCAGCGCCCAAGATGGTACCGCTCGGACTGGGAATATATCCTCATCAATTTCCATCTGATCCACCGGCAGAACTTCTACCGGATCACGCTGTGCAGTCCCCGGGTTTGTCGTGGTAGTCCCCGGGTTCGCCAAGGCAGTCCTCGGGTTTGCCAAGGCAGTCCCCAGGTTTCGCGATCTACTCCCCACATCAATGTCCATGGGCACAGCCTCTAATTCCGGATTTGCCGGGATAAAAATTGAGTCGGACTCCGGGGATGGCCTGATAGATGGTTTACAGAGGAGCTCCAATGCTACGCCTGGTGGAATTTCTTGTCGAGTTGATCCGAGCTTCGACAATACGTCGGTAGCCTCATTTTCCACCCGGGGTATATGGTGAAATTCGCATCCCTCAAAGTAACCAGATATCTTCTGCACATGAAATCTGTACAATGCCATGTTCGCATCCAGAGCATCCCATTTTCCGAAGACTTGCTGGACTAAGAGATCCGAGTCACCGAACCATTGGATCCGATGTATTCCAATCTCCTTCGCCACTTTGAGCCCATGTACAAGTGCCTCATATTCTGCAACATTCTTTGATGCAGTGAAGTGGATTTGTAGCACATATTTCAGCTGGTCCTTCTTTGGCGAGGTAAGCACAACTCCGGCGCCTAACCCGGTTTTTGTTTTTTACCCGTCAAAGTGCATTTTCTAGTAGTTCGGATCTGGCAATGGTGGCTCATATTGCACCTCGGCCCAATCCACAAAAAAGTCCGCCACAGCATGAGATTTGATCGCTTCGCTTCTGTCATATTGTGGCGCATAAGGAGCTAGCTCAATTGCCCATTTTGCAATCCTGCCACTTGCATCCTTGTTGCTCATTATCTCGGATATGGGGGCTTCACATATTACCTTGATTGGGTGTTCCTCGAAATAGTGCTTCAGCTTCTTAGCTGCCATATACACACCATATACCACCTTCTGATAGTGAGGATAGTTCTGCTTTGAGGCTGATAATACCTCGCTCAGATAATATACTGGCCTTTGCACTGACTTACCCTCTTCGTCGCGCTCTACCACAATTACTGCACTTACAACTCGGTTGGTTGCGGCTATATAGAGCAACATTGGCTCCTTTGATAGTGGAGAGGCTAACACTAGTGCAGTAACTAACATCTTCTTTAGTTGGATAAAGGCTTCATTGGCCTGTGGTGTCCAAATGAACTTGTTCGACTTTTTCATGAGTTGATAGAGAGGCAGTGCCTTTTCTCCCAACCGACATACAAACCGACTTAAGGATGGCAGGCAACCAGTGAACTTCTTGACATCGTTAAGACACTTTGGCAGTTCCATTCGCTCTATGGCCCGGATTTTAGTTGGATTGACCTTGATACCTCGGCTAGAGATGAGAAATCTGAGTAATTTTCCAGCCGGGACACCGAAGGTACATTTCTCCAGGTTAAGCTTCATTTAGAACCTCCTTAGGTTCGCAAACGTCTGCCTGATATCGTCAAGGAGCGTTTTGCTTTCCTTGGTCTTTATCACAACATCATCCACATATACCTGCACATTTTGACCAATTTGGTCGTGCAAACATTTTTGCATACATCTTTGGTACGTTGCCCCTGCACTACGTAAACCAAAAGGCATGGTGCGATAGCAATAAGACCCATACGGGGTGATGACCGTAGTCTTTATTTGATCACTTGGGTTCAGTGGTATCTGGTGGAAACCAGAATAAGCATCAATGAAAGACAACAACTCACACCCAGCATTGGAATCTATGACTTGGTCTATCCTTGGTTGTGGGAATGGATCTTTTGGACACACCTTATTCAGGTTCGTGTACTCGATACACATACGCCAAACCACTACCATGTTCGGATCATCCTTCTTCTTCTCCACCAGCACCGGATTAGGTAGCCAATCCGGGTAAAGCACTTCCATGATAAATCCTGCAGCCAACAACCGAGCTATCTCACCTCCAATAACCTTTCTCCTGTCTTCGGCGAAGCGACGGAGAGGTTGCTTCACCAGCCTTGCTCAGGGTCTGACATTCAAAGAGTGCTCGGCCAACTCCCTCGGAACACCTTGCAAGTCCTGTGTGGACCAAGCAAAAATATCCCGATTCTCACAGAGGAAGTTGACGAGCTCGCTTTACTATTTGTCATTTAATTCGGCACCAATTGTTACGATGCGCTCAAGGAACATATCATCCACAGGAACCTTCTTGGTATCTTTTGCTGCTTGGAATGAGACACTACCATGCGGGTTACTCAGCGCCGGCATATACTGGTGCGCGGACTGAGCCAATGTTGCCACTTCTTGGATCTTTCTCTTTTCTTGCGTAATCACGAGTGACTCGGCGAGGTTAGATCCGGCAGATGCACACTCTATGGAACATCGGAAATCCCCAGCTATGGTAATTACAGCATTTAGCCCGGGCGACTTCATCTTTAAGTAACTGATGTGACAACTCGCCATGAATTTGTTCAGAGCTGGCCTGCCGAGCAACGTGTGATATGCGCTCTCCAAGTTTACAACCTCGAACTCCAAATTCTCAGTCCGGCAGTTATCTCTTGTGCCGAACAATACATCAACCCGGACCTTGCCTATGGGCTCACAATAAATGTCTGGTACAATGCCATGGAAAGTTGTCCTTGTAGCTTGGAGCATATTCTCCGAGATACCCAACTTGCGCATCGTGTCCACATACATGATGTTGATGCTACTGTCATTATCAATCAGCACCTTTGAGAACCTCACATTGATGTTAGGCCCAATGAATGTTGGATCCAACACCAGTGCATACAAACCAGGACTTGGCATGAGCTTCGGATGATCTTTGATGCTCCAGGTAATCTCCGGATCCGACCAAGGCATATACCTTGTTACAGCCAGCATTACTGCATTGACCTCCATATGTCGGCGCTGCAAGCTCTTTCTGTCTGTCTCTTTCGTAGTGAACACACAATAACTCTGATGATGCTCTCTATACTCATTCCTCCCCTCATTTCCGGGGTACCTCTGATCCTGTTGGTTTTGGTTCTCCACCTGGTGCACTGCATCCCTTCTCTCATGGTTGTCATACCTCGGCGGAGAGGGAGGCAACATTAGCTGTTGCGTGTTTGCTCCGGAGAGCTTTTGCTACTGGGGTAACTCCTGCCGAGGTTGATCATTCTGAGGTTCCTAAGCATTCCTCGAACCACTTTGTTCTATCTTTCGCATCCACTCACACTGCCTGGTTGTGTGACCCGCTGGGTTACTCGGATTAGGCGTGTGAAATTTACACGGCTGATCCAGCATTGCTTCATAGGTGTACCTTGGACGGTCCTTCTTTTCTTGCCACTGTTTTTTCTGCTCTGGCGTCCAAGTTTTATTTCCATCATTCCTTGGTGTCCATTGCTGTCCTCCAGTTTTTTGACGTTGACTGCTTCCTGCCTCGGGTTCATCCTGATTCACAACTGCAACTTGTTGCGAACTGTACCGATAATCCGGTATGTCATCCCTTCTTTTACCTTGGTAGTCATTTCTTCGAGATGACCCGGCCCCATCTCGCTGACAATACTCCTCGCTTGAGTCGTTTGAGGTGAGCCTAGGTTGCGTCGGATCACCCAAGGCATATGAATCAGCAATTCGGATTGTTTCTGCCAAGGTGGTTGGCATATCTCTTTGCAACCTTTGCCATAGCATGCTTGCATATCTGCATCCTTGCACAAACCAAGCTATGGCATGTGACTCAATCACGCCTTCACACGAGTTTCGCACAGTGCACCAACGGGTTAAGAACTCCCGGTCTGTCTCATTCGGTCTCTGCCTGCACATTGCTAGGGTCTGTGGCCTGTTGGGCCTCTGATACGTACTTGAGAAATTGCTAACAAACATCTCCTCAAAATTGATCCAACAGTTAATACTTCCGGGTGGCAAATTGTTTAGCCATACCCTCACTGGTCCCTCCAACATCTAGAGTACATATCTCACCGCCCATCTCAAGTTGCCTGTGGCAATTTTTACAGCAGTTGCATAGTTAATCAACCAATCTTCCGGCTTAGTGCTACCGTCATACGTCTATGTTCCTCTAGGTAACTAGAAGTTAGGTACTGGAGGTTCCTTCATGATCCGGGGCCCAAAACATGCTGGACCCGGAGGACCTTGACACTCAATTTGCTTCGACCTATACAACCGATCCAGTTTTAGCCTGGCGTCATCATGCATCAAGTTCCTGCCTCCCAATCTTGACCCTATCACGTGATAGTCCGGCCTGGGATAGCCAGCATTCACCATCTCCTAATCACCATCATTGTATCTATCTTCCTCCTGTGGAGCTGCTCTCTGTTGCATACCTTGGCCGGCACTACGCTGTTGCCGTGGTATATTCTGCTGCTGCGGTTCACCTGCACCTACCGAATTACGCTACCCGGCATTGTCGTTTACAACATTCCCTTGACCGACGTTGCCTTGGTCGCGGTTACCTCGGCTAGCTTCACCTCGGCTCACACTTCTTCGATCCTCATTTCTCTGCACTTCTTTTCCTTTCCCTGCCCTTGCCGGGTCATATGGGACTATCTGCTTATTCCTCATGGCCGAAGTTACAGCCTCCTCTCTCCTAGGACCACCATGAGGAGACGATGCGTCTCCAGCAGATTTCTCCGGGTTACCCACCGCCGAATGAACGATCTTGGAGGCCCCAGCTCTCTCCGGGTTAGCCCTGAGGAACTCCTCATTTTTCCTGTTCGCGATCTGAACCAACTCATTGACTCTATTGTGCTGTCTTTGACGGGCTTCACCCGTTAGACCTTCTAACTCGGACGCAGCTGCATCCGCTGCTCTGAGGTTCTTTGCCGGGGTACTATACTTCGGCATCCCCACGGACAAATAGTTTTCTGATTCCTCAATCCTAGTATCACCCTCTCTGTTCATTTCACTCATGAGGTTTCTCCCCTTCACTTTTACTACATCAACCTTATTTTCCTTTGCGTACTCACGCGGTGTCATGTTCAATGACTGTTGAGCTGCGGCTATCTTTTTCGCACCTTCTAGTATTTTTTGCCTAGTCTCCTCTAGCTCGGCCTGTGCCTGAGTCGGATCTACTTCTGCTGCTACTGGGTTTGCCAAGCTATCCATTGCCTGCTGCAGCACATTCTCAGGCCTCTCTAACGGAGGACCTCTACTTTTCCTCGGTTCCTTAGGTGTTACCTCCGGATCTGGTGATGGATCCCCGCTTGCGCCAGCGCCAGGCGCGATCATCATCACCTCAGCATGGTCCGGGGAGCGAGTGATACGCGCCCCGAGAGCCGCACTGAGGGGTGGCTCGCCTCCTTCGACCACGTGCTACGGATGAACGCACGACACATCGAAAGCAACGTAGATCTTGTGCGCGCCGAGCTTGACGAAGAGGCCGTTGCACGGGAGAGGTCGCTTGCCGAAGCAGCAAGCATTGTCGCTGACGAAATCCAGCGCTCCAAAGCGCTGAACGAGCCCGGAGACGATGCGTTCGCAGGTGCCGATGAAGTTTCCCGTCCGGATCTTCACCCCTTCTAGCGCTGCTTGCCCCATGATGGGTGCCAATTGTCGTGGTGGTGTCACGGCAGATGTCATGGATAGGCTAAAGGTGGGGACTAAATGCACTAGGGGAATCCAGGGAGGGGTAGTGTGGTGATTGCACACACGGTAGCTTTGTATTTGATTCACCTTCACAGATTACAAGTGCTCCTTGAGCTGTATTGGAGAGAGGAGGAAGAAGGAACTCTCTTACTCTCACCGGTACAGGAACCAAGTAAAACTCGACCCACTTGAGATCAACCCCTTCTACAGAAGCCCTAGCTCCCCTTATATAGGAGTGCCTAGGTCTCCACTTAGGGCATACGTGGAGGCATATTCTAGGGAATATGCCTCTTCCCAAAATAGTAAGCCGACTGGGTCACTTTAACCCCGCGTCATCCATGTAGAGGCTACGTGAGCCTTTGCGGCGCCAGCGTCATCCGACATAGGCTTCTTCACCTTTGTCGGTCACGGCTCGGTGGTCCTACCTCTGTCCACTTCGCTCACGCTCTGCGTATATTGGTCACCTTTGACCAGCGAGATACCTTCCTTCAATTACAAGCTTGATATGACCCGGATCCCACATAGTTGATCCGGCCACACCTGTTGCTACATACAAGTTAGATACATCTTACCGACATACAGCCTAAGTCGGTTGAGACCAAGTTAGGTGGACGTCCCCTGGTCCGGGTTACTCCGTGATTCAGCCTGCCTTGAGGTGACTCGGCCAGCACTTGCTTTGACCTTGCCGTACCTCGGCTAACTAGGCCTTTTTACCACGGCGTGACCCTACCTGGGGGTATCCCCCCAACATTTAGGAAAACAACAGACATGCAATGACTCAAAGTGGTGGTTTAGGAAAAGAAAACACATGTAATGACTCTGTTGGTGGTTTAGGAAAAGAACACACATGCAATGACTCTGGTGGATCCATGTGGTTTTGGAAAAGAACACACATGCCATGAATCTGGTAGATCAATGTGGTTTAGGAAAGGAACACACATGCAATGACTCTGGTGGATCCATGTGGTTTAGGAAAGGAACACACATGCAATGACTCTGCTGGATCCGTATGGTTTAGGAAAAGAACACACATGCACTGACACTGGTGGATCCATTTGGTTTAGGAAAGGAACACACATGCAATCACTCTAGTGGTGGTTTAGGAAAAGAAGACACATGCAATCACTCTGGTGATTGTTTAGGAAAAGAACACACATAAAATGACTCTGGTAGATCCATGTGGTTTAGGGAAAGAACACACATGCAATGTCTCTAGTGGTGGTTTCGGAAAAGAACACACATGCAATGATCTTGGTGGATCCATGTGGTTTAGGAGAGGAATATAAATGCAGTGACTCTAGTGTTGGTTTAGGAAAAGAAGACACATGTAGTGACTCTGGTGGTGGTTTAAGAATGGAACACACATCCAATGACTCTAGTGGATCATTCTGGTTTAGGATGAGAACACACATGCAATAACTCTGGTGGATCCATGTCGTTTAGGAAAGGAACATAGATGGAATGACTCTAGAGGATTATTGTGGTTTAGGAAAGGAACACACATGCAATGACTCTGGTGGATCCATGTGGTTTCGGAAAATAACACACATGCAATGAATCTAGTGGTGGTTTAGGAAAGGAAGACACATGCAATGACTCTAGATGTGGTTTAGGAAAGGAACACACATGCAATGACTCTAGTGTTGGTTTAGGCAAAAACATATGCAAGGACTCTGGTGGTGGTTCAGGAAAGGAACACACATACAATGACTCTGGTGGATGAATGTGGTTTAGGAAAGGAACACACATGCAATGACTCTGGTGGATCCATGTGGTTCAGAAAAGGAACACACATGCAATGACTCTGGTGGATACGTGTAGTTTAGGAAAAGAACACACAAGCAATGACTCTAGTAGATCCATTTGGTTTAGGAAAGGAACACACATGCAATGACTCTAGTGGTAGTTTAGGAAAAGAAGACACCTGCAATAACTCTGGTGGTGGTTTAGGAAAAGAACACACATGCAATGACACTGGTGGATCCATGTGGTTTGGGAAAAGAACACACATGCCATGACTCTGATAGATCAATGTGGTTTAGGAAAGGAACACACATGCAATGACTCCGGTGGATCCATGTGGTTTAGGAAAGGAGCACACATGCAATGACTCTGGTGGATCCATCTAGTTTAGGAAAAGAACACACATGCAATCACACTGGTGGATCCATGTGTTTTAGGAAAGGAACACACATGCAATGACTCTAGTGGTGGTTTAGGAAAATAAGACACATGCAATCACTCTGGTGGCAGTTTAGGAAAAGAACACACATGAAGTGACTCTAGTGGATACATGTCGTTTAAGAAAAGAACACATATGCAATGACTCTAGTGGTGGTTTAGGAAAAGAACACACATGCAATGACTCTAGTGGTGGTTTAGGAAAAGAACACACATGTAATGACACTGGTGGATCCATGTAGTTTAGGGGAGGAACACACATGCAATGACTCTGGTGTTGGTTTAGGAAAAGAAGACACATGCTATGACTCTGGTGGATCTATGTGGTTTAGGAAAAGAACTCACATGCAATGACTCTAGTGGTGGTTTAGGAAAAGAACACACATGCAATGACATTGGTGGATCCATGTGGTTTAGGAAAAGAGCACACATGCAATGACACTGGTGGTGCGTAAGGAAAGGAAGACACATACAATGACTCTATATGTGGTTCAGAAAAGTAAGACACATGCAATGACTCTATATGTGGTTTAGGAAAGGAACACACATGCAATGACTCTAGTGTTGGTATAGGAAAAAACACATGCAATGACTCTGGTGGTGGTTTAGGAAAGGAACACACATCCAAGGCCTCTGGTGTTTCAATATTGTAACTACCTCAGTGAATTACGCTCTTAGTTAATGCCTGGATGAACGAAAGTGATTAAAATAGTATGGTGGGGCCCAGGGCCACTCACGGTAGACCTTTCGGCCGTCCTAACCACTTTTAGACAACGGGACAAGAACGAGCGGCGTAATCGGCAGGCGAAGGGATCAACTACATACACAAATGAGTATGTATGCAAGCCACATACAACAGTCCTCAGAGCCATTCCATCTAAAAGAAATGGAAATATCGCCATGCCATACGGCAATATCCAAATGTCCTAGGTAGATATAATAATTTAGGATAGATCCTCATACATCACACATCAGAGTATCAGGCGGAAGCGGAAAACAAGATCCGAGTACGGATAAGAAGCAAATCGGCATAAGATTCCCCATAAATAAACACATCCCGCCCACAGATCACACGGATCCCCGTTCCCAGAATCTCTACACCGAATGATCGTTGCCAACATCATCTGTCTCTTTCACCCAGTATCCATCTTGCGGGTACACCTGTTCATCTGAATCAAACAATTTATCGTGTGAGACCCTAGGGGTACTCAGCAAGTCTTTATGCCGCTAAAGGGGACACAACCTGGGGTGACGCAATTGCAGCAAAAGATAATACCTAACAATTCTACAGATACTCGCTAACCTTCCGCCTAACCAATGATAGACGGAAGTCCGTGAATTAAGAACAACAGTTATAACAGTATAATTAACAGATCCATCCTCCTCCTCGCTTACCAACGAGGAAGCGGACGAACCACCCCCATCCTTCGTTGGCAGTTTTATTAACCATTCCATGAGTATTGCTCTATTTACTAGTCAAGTACTTAGTCAAATTAAAAGCGGTACTTTAGTTATACTTGTCTATGATCGAGAAACTGTGCTCCAAGTCGTCCATAACCGCGGACAAGGCTTTCAGAAAGATTTACCCTGCAGGGGTGCACGAATAGCAACACACACTCGATCAACCTCGGAAAAAACCAAATCAAAACCCAGCGAGGCATTCACGACAAAGCAATCACAGGATTCAGAAGTATTTCAGGGGGCCACCCCATTAAGCTACCCGCAACGAAGTTGGCTGGCTCCGAGACGGACCCAAGGTTTGTGTCAATGGCTGTCAACGACTGGGAACCCGAAAATGTGACTGGGCTTGTCGATACCTCAAAAACATTCCACGATCCAAAACAGTATAGGTGCTCCACGCACAATCTTATTAAAGCAGTAACATGGCATAAGTACAGGATAGTAACAAAGCCCCAAACTAATTATGGTCCCAAGAAATAAGAATGAATCAAGCTCTAGCTCAGGGGGTCCATAAGGCCTCCTGGATGTGGATAGTGTGAATAGTCAAGGAACAGGAATCAACTACTCGGGGTCCTACGGGACACAAGTGAGCATGAAAAACCAAATAGCAGATATTGCTCACCGGTGCCGCTTTCATTAGTTATCCCATTACTACTCAGGTTATGTTGTTTAGGTACCTCATTATCCATCAGACACTCACATACCCTACTCATGCTTTTCTACGACTCGCATGGCTCAAACAACTCATGTAGTAATGGCTCATGGGACCGGACAAGCTTGGTGTGGTTTAAAAGTAAAGGCCATGCAGTACTTGGGATTCAATTTAATGCAATCGCGACTCAATGATGCAAGAATAAGATAGAGGCAATAGGTACTGTATGTATGCAAGCATGTGGTAGTGCTTGCCTGGCAGCTCAGTTGAAGCGAGAGATGGATCTGGGTAATACTCCTGGGAATCCTGATAATTCTCCTGCTGGGCATCTATTCGAAGAAGAACCAAACAAAGAAGGGCCAACATAAACAAAGTGCACAAGCATATGAATTAAAATGCGACAAGCAAACAAGAATGCCATGATGAATGATGCACAATTTGCATGGCATTAAAGTAGCATGGCAAAGGTGAGGTGTGGATGCAAGAAATAAAGCATGTTATTATTTATTTAACCAAGTTTTATTGTCATAAACAGTTCAGATTTTTAATGTCAACCTGATGCATGCTTCAATTCAGAACAAGGACTGCATAATTGGAACGGGCTCGTCGCGCTGATCGATTTAGACATATTATTTGTCAAATTTGGAGTTATAAAACAAAAGTTATTAATTAAATAAGGAAAAGGGTATTTTATTGTAATTTTAATCATCTCGAAATTTAAATTGTTCAAAACATATTTTGAAGGGCATATTTGAATTCCTCACATTTTTCTGATTCCAAAACATATATTATTTGTATTATTTGGATTTGTATTTTGAAAATTATTTAAATCTGGTTTGAATTTGAATTTAAATCAATTTTGAAAAGATTTAATTAAAAACAGACGCAGGAAATTACTTTTGCTACTCAGGCGAAATCAGCCTCAGTCACTGACGGGTGGGCCTTGCGCTGACTGGGCCACACGCGCGAAAACCTTTCTACCGTGGACTGGGCTAGCCACTGAGACTGCGGGGTGGGCCAACTGGCGCAGGCCCGCGTGTCAGCGGTGAGGAAGGTAGGGGCTGACAGGTGGGGCTGGGGCTGGAGCGCGGGTTACGCCGGAACAAGCAGAGGTGCTTTCCTGCAAAAGTGCTAGCACGGCTGACTGGTGGGGTTGCTAGGAGCGCGGGTTGCAGAAGTCAAAAAGGTGGGGGGCTTATTGCAAATTTACCACAGGCCCGTACTGTTTCTCTTCTACACCGTCTGGCGAGGAAAATCGGCGCGCGGCGCGAGTGGGGATTCGATCCCGGGTCGCGGGAGTGCGCACGGAGGGGCTAACCGGTGCGGCTGGATCGGGTAGTTGTCAGGAGGGTGGCGGGGGCCTAGATAGGGTGTTGCGCGGAGCGGGAAGGCTTGCAGATGCCGGCGAGCGGCGCGCACTGAGAGCGCTCGACAAAAGCAACGGCGGCGCTAGGGCGGTACAGCGAGGCGGAGCATGTCAGGGAGAGAGAGGGTCTCACAGCGGGCTCGGCGGTGGTGTTGGATCGGGCGGGGATGCTCTGGTACGGCGAGGACGCTGGCGCACTGGCAGCTAGGGTTTGGCGTCGGGCGGCGAGGTACTGGCGGTGCTGGGGCTCCCTCCTTCGCGCTGAAGGCCATGGGGCGACGCAGAGGAACATCCTCGATCTTCCCAGCCACTTCCACGACAAGCACGCAGGCTGGAACGTCGGGGGCGAGGTGGTGCGGGCGGCGACCGGCGTCGGGTGTGGTGGTCGGGGAGGAAGAAGGAGAAGAAGGGGGCGGCTCGGGCAGATCTGGGAGAGGCCAGAGAGGCGTGTGGGCGAGGGAAAACGAGAGGGAGAGAGGAGGAAGGTAGGCGGGGCACGGCAGAGATAAGGTGGACTCGGTGCCACCTTTTCCTCCTTTTCTTCCTCGAGCACGTGCTCGGCCGGGCTGGGGCTCGACCTGGGGCTGCAGTTGGACCAGGGCCGGGAGAGAGGGACAGGCAGGGAGGCTCGGCTAGAGGGGGGGCCTCGGGTCAGGAAGAGAGAAGAGAGGGAGGCGTAGCTTGGCTAGGGTTAGATGGGGCATGGCTCGGGTTAGGGTTTTGTCTAGGTTTGGGGTAGGTAGCTGGGGTGTTGCTCAGCAGGTTAGAGAGAGAGGGAGAGTAAGTGAGAGAGATGGGAGAAGGTTAGGGTTTAGTAGAATTAGGGTTAGGAGAAATTAGAGAGAGAGAGAGAAAAATAGCTAGGTTAGGTGGTTTTAGGTATTTAGATTTTAATTTTGTTTAAGAGGCCATACCAAGAAGAACCATAGGGCTTGATCTTGCATGAGCTAATGTGGATGAGAAACAAGAAAGAAAGAGGAAGAAAAGAATTAGGTGGAAAAAGTCACATATGATCATGCTTGAAGAAAATAAATAAAAGAAAGAGATATGGTTGAGACTATGGAGAGGTGGAATGGTAGGAGATGGTTTTCCTAGATAGGATCCACTAAATCCGAAGAAAAAAACCAATGTAGGAAAAAGGTGGTGGAGAAGCTTGCATGGCCCATGCAAAAATAATAATGCCATGATTTATTTTGTGACAACAATAATAATATTATGGCATTGTTCTCATGCATTTCCAAGAAGTGGAATAGAGCCAAGCAAAGGAAAATTAAGGACTAGATCCACCCTATTGCCCATGAGCTAGAGAAATCCAAAAATAAAGACAACAAGCTCATGGTCTAGTAGGATGGTGGAATTATAAAGTGGTGGAAAAGAAAGGTGATGGAATGGAAATAAAAGATATGCCCCCAACTCAACTTGGGCATTTAGACAATATATCAATAACCAAATACAATATCAAGAGGCAAATACAATTGATAATGCATGTGAGAGAAGAACCAAAAGAAAAGGAGTTTTATATGATGCTCAAATGCAAGGTGGCATGATGACATGAGCATGATATAATTATGATGCAACAATAATATATATGAAGTAGCCAATATCTTACTAGGACAAGTAGCATTACAATTGTTAGACAATTGGGATGCTACAACTCTCCCCCACTAAACAGGAATCTTGCCCCGAGATTCTAGGAAGAAGAAGACTCAAAGAGGGTAGGATACTTGGCACGGAGCTCATCTTCATGTTCCCAGGTTGCTTCATCAACGGAATGGTGCGACCACTGCACCTTGCAGAACTGGATGGACTTGTTGCGAGTCCTTCTTTCTACGACCTCAAGAATTTTTGTGGGGTGTTCTTGATACGACTGATCTTCTTGGAGATTGATGAGTTCATGGTCCACGGTCCTGCCGGGATCCTTGAAGCACTTCTTGAGTTGAGAGATGTGGAAAACATCATGGACTTTGAGTTGTTCCGGGAGCTCAAGAGCATAAGCAACTTCTCCTCTTCTTCCACGAATTTTGAAAGGACCGATGTATCTAGGAGCCAGCTTTCCTTTGATACCAAAGCGGTGCGTGCCTCTCATGGGAGTGACACGAAGGTAAACGAGATCACCAGGGACATACTCCATGTCCGTGTGCTTCCTATCATAATTGCTCTTCTGGCGACTTTGAGCAATCTTCAGATTTTCAAGAATGATGTGAACTTTCTCCTCCGCTTGAGTTACAATGCCGGGGCCAAACAATATTCTTTCACCTGCACCCGACCATAGAGAGCCTCAAATGGTGCCATCTTTAGACTTTTCTGGAAGCTGTTGCTGTAAGAGAATTCAGCATAAGGAAGACATTCTTCCCACTTCATGCCGAAAGAGATAACACAAGCACGGAGCATATCTTCCAGAATCTGACTGATCCTTTCCACTTGTCCTTGTGACTGAGGGTGGTAAGCTGTGCTGAAGTTTAACTTTGTTCCCAAAGCATTTTGGAAACTTCCCCAGAACTTGGAAGTGAAGATGCTTCCACGGTCTAAACTGATCTCAAGAGGAACTCCATACAGAGAGACAATTCTGTTGATATAGAGCTCAGCCAACTGAATTGCAGAAATTGTTTCCTTGACTGGAAAGAAGTGAGCTACTTTAGAAAGCCTGTCAATGACAACAAAGATTGCATTGTTGCCCTTCTGCGACCTTGGAAAACCAGTGATGAAGTCCATCTCTACTTTCTCCCATTTCCATTCCGGAGGCTTCAATGGCTGTAGAAGATCAGAAGGTTTCTGATGGACAGCTTTAACTCTGCGACAAACATCACACTCCGAGACATACTTGGCACAATATCGTTTCAAACCAGTCCACCAATATTGTGTTTTCAAGTCCATGTACATCTTAGTGCTTCCAGGGTGGATAGAAAGAACAGAATCATGCGCCTCCTTGAGAACTTGCTCTCTTAACCCCGGGTAGTTCGGAAGAAACATCCGGTGTTCAAAGAAAAGAGTGCCTTGGTCATCTACGTGGAAAGACTCATACTTCGGAAGCTGAATGTTGGAGATGATCTTTTTAGTGTAAGGATCCCCAAGCTGAATGGAACGGACCTTTTCTTCCAAGAGAGGTGTTGCTAGAAGGTTCAGAAGATAACCTTGATCCACAATTTCAAGGTTGAGCTTGCGGAATTCCTCGCACAAGAGAGGCTGTTGTTCTTCCACCATGAGGTTGTTGACATAAGCTTTTTGGCTGAGAGCATCTTCCATGACATTGGCTTTGCCCGGAGTGTAGTTGATGGTCAAATCGAAATCATTGATTGTTTCAATCCACCTCCTCTGACGAAGGTTGAGATCAGGCTGTGTGAAGATATACTTCAGACTCTTGTGATCAGAAAAGATCTCACAACGGTTGCCAAGCAAGTAATGCCTCCATACTTTCAAAGCATAGACAACTGCTGCGAGTTCGAGGTCATGTGTAGGATAGTTGATCTCATGCGTCTTCAACTGTCGAGAGGCATAAGCAACAACTTGCTTTTCTTGCATAAGGACCGCACCCAATCCTTGCAACGAAGCATGACAGAAAATCTGGAAAGGCTTTGATGTATCTGGAGGAACTAAGACTGGTGTGGAAGTGAGCTTCTCTTTGAGTGTTTCAAAGCTTGCTTGTCATGCAGGAGTCCAAAGATATTTCTTGCCTTTCTTGAGGAGATCGGTAAGAGGCTTCGCAATCTTTGAGAAGTTTTGAACGAAGCGATGGCAGTAACTAGCCAAACCAAGGAAACTCTGGACTTCTTTGACATTTATGGGTGGAAGCCAGTCCATAATTGTCTTAATAGTTTCTGGGTTGACGGCAATGCCCTTGGCAGAGATGACGTGACCAAGGTAGGTGACTTGAGGCAGCCAAAACTCACACTTGGAGAACTTTGCATATAGGCGGTTCTCATGAAGCTTGTTAAGGACACACCGAAGGTGTTCTTCATGTTCTTCCTTAGACTTAGAATAGACTAGAATGTCATCTAGATAGACCACAACGAACTTATCAAGATACTCCATGAAAACCGAGTTCATAAGCCTCGAGAAGGTGGCAGGTGCGTTGGTGAGACCGAAAGACATGACCGTGTACTCATACAGGCCATAGCGGGTGGTGAAAGCTGTTTTGGGAACATCTTCCTTGCGAATCTTGATTTGATGGTAACCACTTCTCAAATCAAGCTTAGAGAATACCACAGCTCTAGCTAGCTGATCGAAGAGATCATTAATCCGCGGAAGGGGATATTTATTCTTGATGGTTTTAGCATTGAGTGCCCGATAGTCAACACAAAGTCTATCAGTCTTGTCTCGCTTCTTCACAAAGATGGTTGGACTACCCCAAGAAGAAGTACTGTGCTGAATGAAACCCAATTTCTCTTGTTCATCCAACTGACGCTTAACTTATGCCAACTCAGCAGGACCCATTTTATAAGGCCGCTTGGAAATAGGAGCGGTACCAGGTTCAAGTTCAATGACAAACTCAACCTCACGATCCGGAGGCATACCTGGCAACTCCTCAGGAAAGACATCTGGAAACTCACAAACTACAGAAACACTCTGAATACCTTCCATAGCATCATCATTCAGAGCCGCCAAAGAATAAAGCTGAATTGCAGGAGGCAGACTTGGAGAATAGACTATATGGCCTTCCGGAATTTTCAGAGAAACCGAACGTTCAGCACAATCAATCACAGCTGCATTTGCTGTCAACCAATCCATGCCCAAGATAACATCAATATCAGAATTGCCCAGAATAATTAAGGAAGCCGGAAACGAAGAACCACCAATCTCAATTTGATTGCCATGGCTGATCTTAGTAGATAACAATCTTTCCCCGGGAGAAAGAACCATTAACTTTTTATCCAGCTGGTCTATAACAAGCTCATGCTCATTTGCAAATTTGTGAGAAACAAAAGAATGTGAAGCACCAGAATCAAACAAAACACGTGAAGGAACTGAGTTAACAGGAAGCATACCCATGACAACTCCAGGTGCATGCTCAGCTTGAGCGCCATTGACACAGTTGGCACGAGCAACCGTAGATCCCGGCTTAGTGTTGATGTTGAGAGCCCGAGGTGGAGGTGCACGAATCATAGGAGAACTTGCCGCAGGTCTTGGAGGTGGTGGTGGAAGAGCTTTGTTGTTCATTGGACAATTCCAGTGCTGATGCCCAGTGTTTCCACAAGTATAGCAAGCACCAGGTGGACGTGGAGCAACGTAGCCAGGGACTCCGCCAGGCGCTCCAGGGTAGTTGTGGTTGTAGCCCCTGGGAGCCGCAGTGTAGGAGTTTGGTGGCCTTGGTGCGTAGCTTGAAGGTCTTGGTGGAGCAGGGAGTGACGGTGGGGTGTTAGGAACCCAGACACGACGCTTAGAAGGGGCTGTCATAGCAGAAGAGCTTGCTGTATCACGGCTGTGTTTCTTTGACTCCTCAAACACTTGCCTACTTGCTTCTTCCTGCAGAGCTGTGTGTTCAAGTTCCAGGAAAGATGCTGGCCTTGCATGAGTGATTGCATATTTGATGGAAGCATTGAGGCCTTGCCGAAACCTCTTTTGCTTCTTCTTGTCATCAGAGATCTCATCGCCACCATAACGAGAAAGGTTCATGAAGTTCCTAATGTAGGTGTTGACATTGTCAGTGCCCTTCTTGAGGTTGAGAAACACTTCCTTCATCCTTTCCATGACAATTTCTGACAGATATTGCTCTTTGAAAGCAGCAGTGAACCGCTCCCAAGTAGGCTGAAAACCAGAAAGATCTTCCTTGAGGTAATTTTCCCACCAGAGAGCTGCATCTCCCTTCAGAAGGTGAGTAGCACACTTGACCCATTCTTGCTCGGGAACATCCGCAGTCATGAGCAACCTTGACACTTCACGAAGCCAATCATCCGCATCAAGTGGCTGATCAGACACCTCAAATTGGCGTGGGTTGAACTTGAGAAAACTCTTGATGTCTCCTCGCTTGGGAGGTGGAGGTAGCGGAGCAAACTCATTCCTCCTCACACTTTCCTCGAAGCGCTGCTGGTTTTGCTGCATAGTGCCCAAAGCATTTGCAATACTTGCCAAAGCGGCCCCAAGTTCAGGTGGTATATCCTCCTCAGAACGGCGTGGTGGTGCCATCCTGTGATTGATATAAAACACAAGTCAATACTATAATGGAGAATGATAATAATCCAAAATAGTACCAAAATGGAATTAATCAAGACTAAAGAATGCAATTCACTGAGATGATATTAAAATATCAACAAAGTTCAAGGCAATTGGAAGATATTAAGCATAACACACACGACTGAACAAGGAGTGTGGTACACAACTAACAAACAAAAATTTTCCGCAAATTTCGGCAATAAATACCACTAAATGCGCAAAACCACTTAACGAAACAAGATTAGTAAATCTACTAGTTCAATATACAAAAGCAAATGACAAAAGTAGTGGTATGGTCGCGACTCCATCCCGCACTCAAATCATTACTCCGCACATGAATCAGTAAAACACATATCCCAACTTCTTCTTAAGATGAACCTAAAGATTGTTAACTACGGAAAAGAACACCCCAACAAGATAACATTGGATAACAAAGAGTAAGATAGATCGCATCGGTGTACAACGAATCAGAATAGATCACGTCGGTTTACAAAGGCCTGTCAGTATGGAATGTACCAACAGTTGATAACCAAAAGGCAGATAGTGATAACATTTGGATGCAACAGATAGACAAGGAATTCACACACACACACACACACACACACAAACACAACACAACCTATGGTACTACGGAACCCAGAACACGTGAATCCTAGTTTGAATTTTAGAAGAGGATTGAAAACGTTACACTTCCTTACCAGAAAAGGGTGGGTGGGTGGGTAAGAAGAAAAAATGGAAGCAGTCTTACTCTCACGCTTTGTTTTTCCCTAGTATACATAACTACCAAAATATTTGCTAGACTGACAACGACCATTTTGGCTGAGACCCTGAAGGGCGGGATCGCTCTAATACCAATTGTGACTACCTCAGTGAATTACGCTCTTAGTTAATGCCTGGATGAACGAAACTGGTTAAAATAGTACGGTGGGGCCCAGGGCCACTCACGGTAGACCTTTCGGCCGTCCTAACCACTTCCAGACAACGGGACAAGAACGAGCGGCGTAATCGGCAGGCGAAGGGATCAACTACATACACAAATGAGTATGTATGCAAGCCACATACAACAGTCCTCAGAGCCATTCCATCTAAAAGAAATGGAAATATCGCAACGCCATACGGCAAGATCCAAATGTCCTAGATAGATATAATAATTTAGGATAGCTCCTCATACATCACACATTAGAGTATCAGGCGGAAGCGGAAAACAAGATCCGAGTACGGATAAGAAGCAAATCGGCATAAGATGCCCCATAAATAAACACATCCCGCCCACAGATCACACGGATCCCCGTTCCCAGAATCTCTACACCGAATGATCGTTGCCAACATCATCTGTCTCTTTCACCCAGTATCCATCTTGCGGGTACACCTATTCATCTGAATCAAACAATTTATCGTGTGAGACCCTAGGGGTACTCAGCAAGTCTTTATGCCGCTAAAGGGGACACAACCTGGGGTGATGCAATTGCAGCAAAAGATAATACCTAACAATTCTACAGATACTCGCTAACCTTCTGCCTAACCAATGATAGACGGAACTCCATGAATTAAGAACAATAGTTATAACAGTATAATTAACAGATCCATCCTCCTCCTCGCTTACCAACGAGGAAGCGGACGAACCACCCCCATCCTCCGTTGGCAGTTTTATTAACCATTCCATGAGTATTGCTCTATTTACTAGTCAAGTACTTCAAATTAAAAGCGGTACTTTAGTTATACTTGTCTATGATCGAGAAACTGTGCTCCAAGTCGTCCATAACCGCGGACACGGCTTTCAGAAAGATTTACCCTGCAGGGGTGCACGAATAGCAACACACACTCGATCAACCTCGGAAAAACCAAATCAAAACCCAAAGAGGCATTCACGACAAAGCAATCACAGGATTTAGATGTATTTCAGGGGGCCACCCCATTAAGCTACCCGCAACGAAGTTGGCCGGCTCCGAGACGGACCCAAGGTTTGTGCCAATGGCTGTAAACGACTGGGAACCCGAAAATGTGACTGGGCTTGTCGATACCGCGAAAACATTGCACGATCCAAAACAGTATAGGTGCTCCACGCACAATCTTATTAAATCAGTAACATGGCATAAGTACAGGATAGTAATAAAGCCCCAAACTAATTATGGTCACAAGAAATAATAATGAATCAAGCTCTGGCTCAGGGGGGTCCATAAGGCCTCCCGGATGTGGATAGTGCGGATAGTCAAGGAACAGGAATCAAGTACTCGGGGTCCTACGGGACACAAGTGAGCATGAAAAACCAAATAGCAGATATTGCTCACCGGTGCCGCTTTCATTAGTTATCCCATTACTACTCAGGTTATGTTGTTTAGGTACCTCATTATCCATCAGACACTCACATACCCTACTCATGCTTTTCTACGACTCGCATGGCTCAAACAACTCCTGTAGTAATGGCTCATGGGACCAGACAAGCTTGGTGTGGTTCAAAAGTAAAGGTCATGCGGTACTTGGGATTCAATTTAATGCAATCGCGACTCAATGATGCAAGAATAATATAGAGGCAATAGGTACTATATGTATGCACGCATGTGGTAGTGCTTGCCTGGCAGCTCAGTTGAAGCGAGAGATGGATCTGGGTAATACTCCTGGGAATCCTGATAATTCTCCTGCTGGGCGTCTATTCGAATAAGAACCAAACAAACAAGGGCCAACATAAATAAAGTGCACAAGCATATGAATTAAAATGCGACAAGCAAACAAGCATGCCATGATGAATGATGCACAATTTGCATGGCATTAAAGTAGCATGGCAAAGGTGAGGTGTGGATGCAAGAAATAAAGCATGTTATTATTTATTTAACCAAGTTTTATTGTCATAAACAGTTCAGATTTTTAATGTCAACCTGATGCATGCTTCAATTCAGAACAAGGACTGCATAATTGGAACGGGCTCGTCGCGCTGATCGATTTAGACATATTATTTGTCAAATTTGGAGTTATAAAACAAAAGTTATTAATTAAATAAGGAAAAGGGTATTTTATTGTAATTTTAATCATCTCGAAATTTAAATTGTTCAAAACATATTTTGAAGGGCATATTTGAATTCCTCACATTTTTCTGATTCCAAAACATATATTATTTGTATTATTTGGATTTGTATTTTGAAAATTATTTAAATCTGGTTTGAATTTGAATTTAAATCAATTTTGAAAAGATTTAATTAAAAACAGACGCAGGAAATTACTTTTGCTACTCAGGCGAAATCAGCCTCAGTCACTGACGGGTGGGCCTTGCGCTGACTGGGCCACACGCGCGAAAACCTTTCTACCGTGGACTGGGCTAGCCACTGAGACTACGGGGTGGGCCAACTGGCGCAGGCCCGCGTGTCAGCGGTGAGGAAGGTAGGGGCTGACAGGTGGGGCTGGGGCTGGAGCGCGGGTTACGCCGGAACAAGCAGAGGTGCTTTCCTGCAAAAGTGCTAGCACGGCTGACTGGTGGGGTTGCTAGGAGCGCGGGTTGCAGAAGTCAAAAAGGTGGGGGGCTTATTGCAAATTTACCACAGGCCCGTACTGTTTCTCTTCTACACCGTCTGGCGAGGAAAATCGGCGCGCGGCGCGAGTGGGGATTCGATCCCGGGTCGCGGGAGTGCGCACGGAGGGGCTAACCGGTGCGGCTGGATCGGGTAGTTGTCAGGAGGGTGGCGGGGGCCTAGATAGGGTGTTGCGCGGCGCGGGAAGGCTTGCAGATGCCGGCGAGCGACGCGCACTGAGAGCGCTCGACAAAAGCAACGGCGGCGCTAGGGCGGTACAGCGAGGCGGAGCATGTCAGGGAGAGAGAGGGTCTCACAGCGGGCTCGGCGGTGGTGTTGGATCGGGCGGGGATGCTCTGGTACGGCGAGGACGCTGGCGCACTGGCAGCTAGGGTTTGGCGTCGGGCGGCGAGGTACTGGCGGTGCTGGGGCTCCCTCCTTCGCGCTGAAGGCCATGGGGCGACGCAGAGGAACATCCTCGATCTTCCCAGCCACTTCCACGACAAGCACGCAGGCTGGAACGTCGGGGGCGAGGTGGTGCGGGCGGCGACCGGCGTCGGGTGTGGTGGTCGGGGAGGAAGAAGGAGAAGAAGGGGGCGGCTCGGGCAGATCTGGGAGAGGCCAGAGAGGCGTGTGGGCGAGGGAAAACGAGAGGGAGAGAGGAGGAAGGTAGGCGGGGCACGGCAGAGATAAGGTGGACTCGGTGCCACCTTTTCCTCCTTTTCTTCCTCGAGCACGTGCTCGGCCGGGCTGGGGCTCGACCTGGGGCTGCAGTTGGACCAGGGCCGGGAGAGAGGGACAGGCAGGGAGGCTCGGCTAGAGGGGGGGCCTCGGGTCAGGAAGAGAGAAGAGAGGGAGGCGTAGCTTGGCTAGGGTTAGATGGGGCATGGCTCGGGTTAGGGTTTTGTCTAGGTTTGGGGTAGGTAGCTGGGGTGTTTCTCAGCAGGTTAGAGAGAGAGGGAGAGTAAGTGAGAGAGATGGGAGAAGGTTAGGGTTTAGTAGAATTAGGGTTAGGAGAAATTAGAGAGAGAGAGAGAAAAATAGCTAGGTTAGGTGGTTTTAGGTATTTAGATTTTAATTTTGTTTAAGAGGCCATACCAAGAAGAACCATAGGGCTTGATCTTGCATGAGCTAATGTGGATGAGAAACAAGAAAGAAAGAGGAAGAAAAGAATTAGGTGGAAAAAGTCACATATGATCATGCTTGAAGAAAATAAATAAAAGAAAGAGATATGGTTGAGACTATGGAGAGGTGGAATGGTAGGAGATGGTTTTCCTAGATAGGATCCACTAAATCCGAAGAAAAAAACCAATGTAGGAAAAAGGTGGTGGAGAAGCTTGCATGGCCCATGCAAAAATAATAATGCCATGATTTATTTTGTGACAACAATAATAATATTATGGCATTGTTCTCATGCATTTCCAAGAAGTGGAATAGAGCCAAGCAAAGGAAAATTAAGGACTAGATCCACCCTATTGCCCATGAGCTAGAGAAATCCAAAAATAAAGACAACAAGCTCATGGTCTAGTAGGATGGTGGAATTATAAAGTGGTGGAAAAGAAAGGTGATGGAATGGAAATAAAAGATATGCCCCCAACTCAACTTGGGCATTTAGACAATATATCAATAACCAAATACAATATCAAGAGGCAAATACAATTGATAATGCATGTGAGAGAAGAACCAAAAGAAAAGGAGTTTTATATGATGCTCAAATGCAAGGTGGCATGATGACATGAGCATGATATAATTATGATGCAACAATAATATATATGAAGTAGCCAATATCTTACTAGGACAAGTAGCATTACAATTGTTAGACAATTGGGATGCTACAACTCTCCCCCACTAAACAGGAATGTAGTTCGGAGGAGTTAAACCACTACCATATGTACACCAACTTATACTAAACAATGTAGTTTTGATAAATAGTTAGTAAAACATGGATAAGTAAAACAATAGGACAAGGCTTATGAGCAAGAAGGTGGCTTTCCTAAGATCAGCAATATGGCATAATTGTCTATGGACTTCTTATTAGCAAACCATAATAACCAATAAAAACCATCTCCTTTTTCTCTCCGATATAATCGCAGATATTGTCGATAGGGAACACATGCAAACAGACAAAAGGGCACAATCAATACAAGGCATACAATCACCAATACAATATAACAAGCAAGTCAATAATACCAGACTAATATTTAGAGGGTTTTGAGAGGATTTGATTTAGAAGGTGGAGATGGCCTTGGAGAAGGGGATGAACACTCCTTAGGGTTTATTATCGAGGAACTACCTAAGAGGGGGTTTTGGACCAAGGACATATTATGTATGATACCATTGTTAAAACATGATACCAACAGATAGGTATTAATAAAATGAAACCAACAAAAGTGGTTTCACTATTTTATCAATTTCCAAAGATTTATACTGATTTTTATAGTGAATAAGACTCTAGTTTTAGGAAATAATTCACCGAGGAAGTCCTGGAGCTTCCAAAAATTATTTCCTTGGATGGTTCGGTAGGGCTTGACGTACTTGTTCACAGAGAGTTGGAATCAAGTCAAGATAATTAGCAGAATGCCCTTAGGAAATTCCCAAAAGCAGTTCTATAGATGTTTAGTCTTTTTCACCAAATTAAATCTACAGAAGGTTTTGATTTGATACCAAGGACACATTGTAGGTATTTAGTATACCTTTTTGTAGAAATTGGAATCAACCTTTTTCGAGTTGTGGAACTACTGTGATGATTTATCTAGGGAAAGCACTACACACAGAATTGTTTTATTCACTAGAAGCCCTCAGAAGCTCAATAATTCTGGAGCGCCTGGATTTTGACATATCATGATGTACCACTTCCCTAGGAATTGGAATCAGGTCAAAGCAAGTTATGATTTGTCCTAGGGAATTTCCTAAAGGCAGATACAAGGTGTTTTTGTTACTTTTGCTAAAGGTGGTTTATAGCCCCACTTAGCATGGGACCAAAGCTAGTTGTTAGATATTGTCAACTTCTCCCTGAGGGAGTTGGATTTACTCAATTTGGACCAATTAAATTCACTAAGGAAATTCTTGAGTGCAAAGGACACTTGTTGGGAGATAAAATGCCATTAATTCAAGAAAATTGTTTTTGACAAGGGAAAAGTTCTGCACGTTGCACAGAACAGCCAGGAACATGAGGAAATTTTTCTCTAGACGCAATACCCCAGTTTTCATTTTCAAATCGATTTAAACTGAACAGTTATAAACAGAACATATCTGAACGGATTTAAATAAAAAGAAAAGGGAAACAGGGGCTGCTGGGCTGAATTTGGGTGAGGAGATGGGCCGCAGAGCCAATTTGGCCCAGCAAGGGAGGGGACACCGGCGGGAGTGGGGTTTGAATCCCGCTGGGCGGGCCCATGTGTCAGCGGGGAGAGAGCGCCGAAGGGGTATCAGCGAGTGGTGGCCGTTGGATCTAGTCGCGATGGACGGCCTGCGTCCGTCGTCCACCTCACGACGGTGCCGACGGGCTGAAACCCTAGCAGAGCTCGGGAAGCGGCGATGCGGCTCACCTGGGGCTCGAGGGAGTTTGGGGAGGATGCCGGGCGAAGCAGTCGATGACGATGACTCAAGGGAGGGGCGGCAAGGCCCGGTTCGACGCTGGAACCAAGCTCGCGCAGGGGTCACGGAGGCGCCAGCTTCGGGCTCGCCGGGGAGGCCTCTGATGGTTGCTGCAGGGGATAAATAGGGCATGGATAGAGTCAGTACAGCAAGGAGGTTCTCAAAACATAACATGCAGCGGGAGAGGAGCAGAGGAGAGTGAGCTTAGCTCGATTTGGGGAGAAGGTCGAAGCTCCTTTCCTTCTTCTTCTCGAGCAACTCAGAGCAGGGGAGAGGGAGTGGGGTGGCTAGGGAGATGAGAGGAGGTGAATGAGTGGCCAGAGAGGCTCGGGGTGGCTTCCCAGCCTTAAATCTGAGAGGTTGTAGTCCATGGTGGACTAAGCTCAAGGAGAGGATAGGGAGAAGAGGTGGCCAGGGATTGGGCATCAGGGGTGGTGGAGAGGAGAGAGGTGGGGTGCTCTAGTTGTGCATATGGCAGAGGGGCAGTGTGCAACAGCTGCAAGGGGAGTAAAGAGGTTTGCAAGAAAGACACCCACATGAGGTTAAGCTCTAGTGTCCAAGCACTAGAGGACAAGCTACTACAGTAATTTCTACAGTGATCACGACCAGAGATGGGTGTTGGGTGCTATGGTGCATTGCCTTGCAAGATTGGTGGTGATTGTATTTGTTTTGGTCCTAGTATTGGGTAATCTCAAAATAATGCCATAGTAATGATTTGGATAAACTCCCTCAAAGTTGATCTTGGTAAGATAGGTAAATGATGCTGGTAGTTTGATGAGGTCAAGATGCCCTTCTAGGAAATGTTTCATATTTTACCAAGATTTAGAAGTCCACTAGAATCCACTTATTCAGGAACTGCAGAAGTGAATTCTTGGAGTTCATTTGATATTTTTTACATTGGGCAAGGTGGGTTTTTGTGTTGAGATGATCCCAAATGTGAATACACACTTAGGGGAATTTTCCCAAGATTTATTAGGGCTTAAAAGTATTTAAAACATTTATTATTCCATTTCTGCCATTTTTGAAAATAGGCAAAAATAAATAATAAAACTCTTCAAAAATATTTATTTTTGAAGTGGGATGATAGGGTATGATATATGGGCCTCCAAAGTGCTTAGAGTTGGGGAAGTGTTTTGGCAAAAACCAAACTTTCCTTTGGGAAGGGAGTTTTGGAGATTTTGACTATTAAAGGGATTAATTAGATTTGGAGCCATTATAATTATGGGGAATTATTTATAAATGTTTATGATCAAGGTCGATGATGTAGACAGGGTTTATCAAGCATTTTCAACCTTGGGAGTTGGAAATCCAACTTGAATAAGATGGAAATCAAGGGGTTGAGGATCTAGGGTGATGTTATTTTTATATCACCAAAACCTTGTTGGATCTTGGAGCTCAGAGCTCACCTTGATGCAAGGGATAGATTGATAGTTAGACCAAGTCATATATATTATCATGGCAGAAGTATTTTGGATTGGTTACATTAGAGGTGGTCTGGAAGTGATTGCAAACTTTGTTGAAAATAAGGCTACCATGCCAGATGAGTCATGATGCCTTAATAACCATGTGGGTTTAAGAAGCACAAAGATCCACTTGGAACAAGTGAAGTAGATGTTGATATAACTATATGATTAGAACACAACCATTCAAAGATTTGGTCCATAGAAGGTGGGATGGTGGTGTGAGCTTCTATCAAAGTAGGCATGATGACTAGATTTTTAGGAATAGTTATTTTCTTGCCTGCAAAACCATCAAGAACGAGTAGGTTGTAAGATGATATAACCAAGGGAAGTTGTGTGGCTTGGTAGTCCTTAGGATGGTTAACAAGATAGTTCAGATGCATTTTAGAAAATGCACAAGGGCTGAGAAAGGGAGGCATTCAAAACGGTGATGTTGGAAATAGTTTTCCAGACTTATTTTTGACTAGAATGTGGGTGGTGATGATTTTGATGGGTTGCAAGGTACCATAGCACCATTAAGTGGATGATGTTGAAGAGTAGATTGAGTAGGAAGGATCCTTGCTTGATACTAGTCTTCATTAACTTGGAAGCTTCTAGCATTAGATCACTTCAAAGCTGATCTGGTAAAGGGTTTTAGATGATCACCAGGTGGCTAGAGATTATATCCAGATTGTATTCTAGATTAGGGTTTGGTGGTTTTTAAAGCATATTGATCCTAGTGGATGAGCTCCTAGAGTAGCTCAAACTACTTCCAAGCCAACAAGTCAAACAGCAAATCAAGGCAACTCATCATACAAGCAAACCAACTACTACTGGGGTTACCTTCAAGCTTAACTTGAGGTAAGGATGGGTATTTTGAATAGGTTGGAGTTGAACAAGGTAAGGTCCTTGGTATCCCTACCAAGAGTAGGATTCAAAAGATTTATTATAGGTTTTGGAAATCTTAGAGGTAAGAGTAGTTTAAGGTTCTGTCTTGAGAGCATAAGGAGATTGCAGGTCTCCATAGTTTTGTCAATAGAAGCTACTAAAATAGTTTTGGCTACATAAGCATCTTGGCTCATGCTTTGGAATTCCAGAACATTTGAGAATATGTAAATTAAGCCAAGATAGTTTTGGGAAGTAGCTTTTGTCTACTGGGGTTGAGGTAAGGAGTATATCTTCTAATACACATTCATAAGCATAAACATATTCAAACAACAGGCAAACACTTCATCACCAAACAAGAAAAAGTTTTTGTTCCCCCTGATTTTTGCATTTTGGACAACTAATTAGGGTTGCGGAAATTGGGATGTTACAATACATGCAATGACTCCGGTGGATCCATGTAGTTTAGGAAAGGAACACACATGCAATGACTCTAGTGGTGGTTTAGGAAAAGAAGACACATGCAATAACTCTAGTGGTGGTTTAGTAAAAGAACACACATGCAATGACTCTCGTGGATTCATTTGGTATAGGAAAGGAACACACATGCAATGACTCTGGTGGATCCATGTGGTTTAGGAAAAGAACACACATGGAATGACTGGTCGATCCATGTGGTTTATGAAAGGAACACACATGCAATAATGATACAAATGGATCCATGTGGTTTAGGAAAAGAAGGCACATGCAATGAGTCTGGTGGTGGTTTAGGAAAAAAACACACATGGAATGACTCTGGTGGATCCATGTGGTTTTTGAAAATAACACACATGCAATGACACTGGTGTATCCATGTGGTTTAGGAAAAGAACACACATGCAAAGACTCAAAGTGGTGGTTTAGGAAAAGAAAACACATGCAATGACTCTGATGGATCCATGTGGTTTAGGAAAAGAACACACATGCCATGCTCTGGTAGATCAATGTGGTTTACGAAAGGAACACACATGCAATGACTCTGGTGTATCCATGTGGTTTAGGAAAAGAACACACATGCAATGCACTGGTGGATCCATGTGTTTTAGGAAAGGATACACATGCAATGACTCTAGTGGTGGTTTAGAAAAATAAGACACATGCAATGACATTGGTGGATCCATGTTGTTTAGGAAAATAACACACATGCAATGACACTGGTAGATCCACGTGGTTTAGGAAAAGAACACACATGCAATGACTCAAAGTGGTGGTGTAGGAAAAGAAAACACATGCATTGACTCTGGGGGTGTTTTAGGAAACAAACACACAATGACTCTGGTAGATCCATGTGGTTTAGGAAAAGAACACACATGTCATGACTCTGGTAGATCAATTTGGTTTGGGAAATGAACACACATCCAATGACTGTGGTGGATCCAGGTGGTTTAGCAAAGGAACACACATGCAATGACTATGGTTGATCAATGTGGTTTAGGAAAAGAAGACAAATGCAATGCACTGGTCGATCCATGTGGTTTGGAAATGAACACACATGCAATGACTCTAGTGGTGGTTTAGGAAAAGAAGACACATGCAATCACTATGGTGGTGGTTTAGGAAAACAACACACATGAAATGACTCTGGTGGATCCATGTGGTTTAGGAAAGGAAGACACATGCAATTACTCTAGAGGATCCATGTGGTTTAGAAAAGGAACACACATGCAATGAATCTGGTGGATACATGTGGTTTAGGAAAAGAACACACATGGAATGACTCTAGTAGATCCATTTCGTTTAATAAAGGAACACACATGCAATTACTCTAGTGGTGGTTTAGGAAAAGAAGACACATGCAATAACTCTGTTGGTGGTTTAGGAAAATAACACACATGCAATGACACTAGTGGATCCGTGTGGTTTAGGAAAAGAACACACATGCCATGACTCTGATTGATCAATGTGGTTTAGCAAAGGAACACACATGCAATTACTCTAGTGGATCCATGTGGTTTAGGAAAGGAGCACACGTGCAATTACTCTGGTGGATCAATCTAGTTTAGGAAAAGAACACACATGCAGTGAGAGTAGTGGATCCATGTGTTTTAGGAAAGTAACACACATGCAATGACTCTAGTGGTGGTTTAGGAAAAGAAGACACATGCAATCACTCTGGTGGCAGTTTAGGAAAAGAACACACATGAAGTGACTCTAGTAGATACATGTGGTTTAGGAAAAGAACACACATCCAATGACTCTAGTGGTGGTTTAGGAAAAGAACACACATGAAATGACTCTAGTGGTGGTTTAGAAAAAGAACACACATGTAATGACACTGGTGGATCCATGTACTTTAGGAGAGGAACACACATGCAATGACTCTAGTGCTGGTTTAGGAAAAGAAGACACATGCAATGACTCTAGTGGATCTATGTGGTTTAGGAAAAGAACTCACATGCAATGACTCTAGTGGTGGTTTAGTAAAAGAACACACATGCAATGACATTGGTGGATCCATGTGGTTTAGGAAAAGAACACAGATGCAATAACCTTGGTGGTAGTTAAGGAAACGAAGACACATGCAATGACTCTAGATGTGGTTTAGAAAAGTAAGACACATGCAATGAATGTGGATGTGGTTTAGGAAAGGAACACACATGCAATGAATCTAGTGTTGGTTTAGTAAAAACATATGCAATGACGCTGGTGGTGGTTTAGGAAAGGAACACACATCCATTGACTATGGTGGATCAATATGGTTTATGAAAGGAACACACATGCAATGACTCTAGTGGATCCATGTGGTTTAGGAAAGGAACACAGATGCACTGACATTTGTGGATCATTGTGGTTTAGGAAAGGAAGATACGTGCAATGAGTCTTGTGGATCCATGTAGTTTAGGAAAGGAACACACATACAATAACTGTAGTGGTGGTTTAGGAAAACAAGGCACATGCAATGCACTAGTGGATCCATGTGGTTTAGGAAAGGATACACATGCAATGGCTCTAGTAGTGGTTTAGGAAAAGAACACACATGCAATGACTCTATTGGTGGTTTTGAAAAAGAACACACATGCAATGACACTTGTGGATCCATGTGGTTTAGGAGAGGAATACACATGCAATGACTCTAGTGTTGGTTTAGGAAAAGAAGACACATGCAATGACTCTAGTGGTGATTTAGGAAAGGAACACACATCCAATGACTTTAGTGGATCATTTTGGTTTAGCAAAAGAACACACATGAAATGACTCTGGTGGATCCATGTGGTTTAGGAAATGAGCACACATCCAATAACTCTAGAGGATCATTGTGGTTTCGGAAACGAGACACATGCAATGACTCTGGTGGTCGTTTAGGAAAGGAATACACATGCAATGATTCTGGATGTGGTTTAGGAAAGGAACACACATGCAATGACTCTGGTGGATCCATGTGGTTTAGGAAAGGAATACACATGCAATGACTCTAGTCGATCCATGTGGTTTAGGAAAGGAACAGACATTCAATGACTCTAGTGGATCAATGTGGTTTCGGATAGGAACACACATACATTGACTCTGGCGGATCACTGTGGTTTAGGAAAGGAACACGCATGCAATGACTCTGGTTGATACATGTGGTGTAGGAAAAGAACACACATGCAATGACTCTGGTGGATCCATGTGGATTAGGAAAGGAACAGACATGCAATGATTCTAGTGGTGGTTTAGGAAAAGAAGACAAATGCAATAACTTTGGTGGTGGTTTAGGAAAAGAACACACATGCAATGACACTGGTAGATCCACGTGGTTAAGGAAAATAACACAGATGCAATGACTCAAAGTGGTGGTTTAGGAAAAGAAAACACATGGATTGACTCTGGTGGTTTTTTAGGAAACAAACACACAATGAATATGGTAGATCCATGTGGTTTAGGAAAAGAACACACATGCCATGACTATAGTAGATCAATGTGGTTTGGGAAATGAACACACATTCAGTGACTATGGTGGATCCATGTGGTTTAGGAAAGGAACACACATGCAATGACTCTGGTGGATCAATGTGGTTTAGGAAAAGAACACACGTGCAATGCACTGGTAAATCCATGTGGTTTGGAAATGAACACACATGCAATGACTCTAGTGGTGGTTTAGGAAAATAAGACACATGCAATCACTCTGGTGGTGGTTTAGGAAAAGATCAGACATGAAATGACTCTAGTGGATCCATGTGGTTTAGGAAAGGAAGACACATGCAATGACTCTGGAAGATCCATGTGGTTTAGAAAAGGAACACAATTGCAATGACTCCGGTGGATACATGTGGTTTAGGAAGAGAACACACATGCAATGACTCTAGTAGATCAATTTGGTTTAGGAAAGGAACACACATGCAATGACTCTGGTGGATCCATCTAGTTTAGGAAAATAACACACATCCCATGCTTTGGTAGATCAATGTGGTTTAGGAAAGGAACACACATGCAATGACTCTTGTGTATCCATGTGGTTTAGGAAAAGAACACACATGCAATGCACTGGTGGATCCATGTGGTTTAGGAAAGGATACACATGCCATGACTCTAGTAGTGGTTTAGGAAAATAAGACACATGCAATGACTCTGGTGGTGGTTTTAGAAACGAACACACATGAAATGACTCTGGTGGATCTATGTGGTTTAGAAAAAGAACACACATGCAATGAATTTAGTGGTGGTTTTAAAAAAAACATCCAATGACACTTGTGGATCCATGTGGTTTAGGAGAGGAATACACATGCAATGACTCTAGTGTTAGTTTAGGAAAAGAAGACAGATGCAATGACTCTAGTGGTGATTTAGGAAAGGAAGACACATCCAATGACTTTAGTGGATCATTTTGGTTTAGGAAAAGAACACACATGCAATGACTCTGGTGGATCCATGTGGTTTAGGAAAGGAGCACACATAGAATTACTCTAGAGGATCATTGTGGTTTTGGAAACAAAGACACATGCAATGACTCTGGTGGTGGTTTAGGAAAGGAAGACACATGCAATGATTCTGGATGTGGTTTAGGAAAGAAACACACATGCAATGACTCTGGTGGATCCATGTGGTTTAGGAAAGGAAGACACATGCAATGACTCTAGTCGATCCATGTGGTTTAGGAAAGGAACACACATTCAATGAATCTAGTGGATCAATGTGGTTTAAGATAGGAACACACATACATTGACTCTGGCGGATCACTGTGGTTTTGGAAAGGAACGCACATGCAATGACTCTGGTGGATACATGTGGTGTAGGAAAAGAACACACATGCAATGACTCTGGTGGATCCATGTGGTTTAGGAAAGGAACACACATGCAATGATTCTAGTGGTGGTTTAGGAAAAGAAGACAAATGCAATAACTTTGGTGGTGGTTCAGGAAAAGAACACACATGCAATGACACTACTAGATCCACGTGGTTTAGGAAAGTAACACACATGCAATGACTCAAAGTGGTGGTATAGGAAAAGAAAACACATGCATTAACTCTGGTGGTGATTTAGGAAATGAACACACCATGACTCTAGTAGATCCATGTGGTTTAGGAAAAGAACACACATGCCATGACTCTGGTAGATCCATATGGTTTGGGAAATGAACACACATGTAATGACTATGGTGGATCCATGTGGTTCAGGAAAGGAACACACATGCAATGACTCTGGTGGATCAATGTGGTTTAGGAAAAGAACACACATGCAATGCACTGGTCGATCCATGTGGTTTGGAAATGAACACACATGCAATGACTCTAGTGTTGGTTTAGGAAAAGAAGACACATGCAGTCACTCTGGTGGTGGTTTAGGAAAAGAACAGACATGAAATGACTCTGGTGGATCCATGTGGTTTAGGAAAGGAAGACACATGCAGTGACTCTGGAGGATCCATGTGGTTTAGAAAAGGAACACTCATGCAATGACTCCGGTGGATACATGTGGTTTAGGAAAAGAACACACATGCAATGACTCTAGTAGATCCATTTCGTTTAGGAAAGGAACACACATTCAATGACTCTAGTGGTGTTTTAGGAAAAGAAGACACATGCAATAACTCTGGTGGTGGTTTAGGAAAATAACACACATGTAATGACATTGGTGGATCCATGTGGTTTAGAAAAAGAACACACATGCCATGACTCTGATAGATCAATGTGGTTTAGGAAAGGAACGCACATGCAATGACTGTGGTGGATCCATGTGGTTTAGGAAAGGATCACACATGCAATGACTATGGTGGATCCATCTAGTTTAGGAAAAGAACACACATGCAATGACATTGGTGGATTGATACATTGCAAATGTATCTATAATTTTTGATGTTCCATGCTTAGTCTTATCCACTTTCTTGTGTTTTGTTCCAACTTTGGAGTACTTTTCATATGATTTCTTGGACTAACCTATTAACAAGAGCCACAGTGCCAGGTGCCTGTTTTCTGCTGTTTTGGTTCCAGGAAAGTCAGAAAATGAATATTCTCGGAATTGGACGGGACAAAAGCCAAAGTGCCTATTTTTCCGGAAGGGATCAAGTGCCAGAATATGAGACGGAGAGGGGCCAGGGGCCGCCCACACCACCTGGATACGTGGCCAGGATTGGCCCACGCCAGGGGGTGCGCTAGCCGACCCCAGCACCCCCTCGGCCTCTCCTTCCCCCTTGGATGGCGGTCTATGTATTATGTTGTAATGCCCAATCAAGTCTCAAAGAGTCAAGATGATTAGTATATGCATATATTGCTTTCTCGGTGTTTGTCAATTGCCCCGCTGTAATTTGTTCACCCAGCATGTTATCTATCTAAGGAGAGCCACCTCTAGTGAACTATGGATCCCGGTCCTTTTACTTTACATACAATCTACAATCTTTTACTTCTTTGTGTTTACTTTCTGCAAACTTTTACTTCTTTCCATTCGATACGTTTAATCCTTTGTTTTCTGCAAAACACGGTGAGATTGACAACCTCATCGCAAGTTGGGGACAAAGTTTTGTAGTTGTGTTGTGCAGGTCTCCACGTTGCTACTAGCACCGGTAGTGCGCCTTGCCAAAGCTCAGCTAGTAACACCTTTGGGGTGTTTCCTTGCTCCTACTGGTTCGATTAAACCTTGGTTTCATAACTAAGGCAAAACTTTCTGCTGTGCTCATCATATCTTCCTCCTGGGGTTCCCAACGAGGTCTACGTCGATCATCGAGTGCATCAAGATCTTTTCTGGCGCCGTTGCCGGGGAGTCAAGGACATCTTCACAAGGGGAGTCCCTCATAACCAATCTCTTTACTTTGTTGTTTTTGTTTTTCTTAGTTTTCTTTTTTGCTTTGTTTGCTTGTTTTGTTCTTCAAAAACACAAAAAATTCAGTTTTACTTGTTTGCTTTCATTATCAAAAACACAAAAAAATTAAGTCTCCCTTAGTTGTCACTTCTCCCTTAGCTCACCATGTTGATCCCTACATTCACCCTGAAAGACCTTCTAATTGGTAGTGGTTCTATAATTGGGAAAGATAACATTGAAGAATTCTTTAATCATGTTAGTAAGCATGAGGATACTGAGGATAGGTCCCTCGTAGAACTTGCTCCAAACTATGAGATTGTTGCAGCTTCTTTAGTTCACATGTTAGAAACTAGGTTTGTTAACCTCAACCCCTTAATGCAAGTAATGTTTCTTAAGCTTAAAGAAATCGAGGATCCTGAAAAGAGGGATTTTATTCTAGAAACTTTGTTTAAGGAGTTCTATGATGTTGCCAAGGAAGCTAGAAAAGTTTTTGAACTTTTCAATATGCTAGGCTCATGTGTAGATGTTGTTGGTACACGAGAAAAGATGAACAAAACCGAACCTAATGGGGAGGAACCTAAGATACCAATACCCTTTAAACTAGTAGCAATACATGATGCCATAGAAAAGAATCTTGATTGGATTGTTCCTGCAAACCCTTTTGATGAGAATAGTTAACCCAAGAGCATTGAGAGAGGATCCTCTCGAACTTATTTGGATGATATACCTTGCCTTTTTGAAAATATTTTTGGTATTGATCTTAATGCTTCTTCATTTGAGAACACTTGATTCTTTCTTTGGTTCTTATGCCTAACTTAAAGGCGTTAAAGAAAAGTACTTGTTGGGAGATAACCCAAGAGTTTTAGATGAGTCTTGGAAGTTATTAACTCTGTAATAACCTCTCCTTATCCTTTTTATTTTCTTTTTGTGCCAAGAGTAACCTCTAATGAGACTGAAGTAATGATTGGGAAAGTTGTTGTCCCGAAATAGATTTATGTGCTTCCCCGAAAAAGTTCCTGAGAGATCTATGTACGACGGATTGAGCTGTAATTATTTGTGCTTCTGCCCCATGTTGTTATCTAACTTTCGTTAGTTCAACACTGTTTGATTTGAGCAACAGAAGGTCTTCGAAAAAATTCGTCTTTACCTGCTGGTCTGTTTTGACAGATTTCTGCCATTTTCTGCATTTGCTTCTTGTTACTTCCTTCTTGAGTTCCTTTGGGGAATTGAGATTTTTGAGGGAAGTTCTACAGTATCTAGTGTTCTAATGGAAGTTTATTTGGTGTTAGAACTGAACCTTGAGACTTATTTATCTTAAGTGCACTAATGTTGCTAATGAGATTGTGTGAAGTTTTGTATGAAGGAAAAATTTCAGGTGTATGGAAGGAATGATTAATGAGATGAAGGATGGACTAAAGCTCAAGCTTGGGGATGCCACGCGTGTCACCCCAAGAAATATCCAAGAAGTACAAGAGTCAAAGCTTGGGGATGCCCAAGGCATCCCCTTCTTCATCAATAAAAATCCAGGTTTCTTCCAAACACTCCATTTTTATTGTTTCATGCACAGTTGTGTTTTTCTTGGAGCGTCTTCTTTTTCGTTTTCTTTTTGGATTTCGTTTGCCTTGGTGTGCTTAGTTTTCTGAATAAATTGGTTGGACCCCCTCTTTCTTACATTTGGTTTGCAAATAGTTTGGTTTGGTTTGGAAAAGAGTAGGAAAGTTCATGCTTATGTGGTAAAAAGAGCTCGATTTTGACTGTGGCCATGCTTTGTCATGCCATGCTTGATATTGTTTTGGGTCTATTCTTAGTATTCTTTGTTGTAGCATGACTTGTTATAAACAATTGAGATTGCTTAATGTGCCTTGGATGAATCATGCGTTGTTTTAGCATATTAAAGCATAGTATAGTGGTATTCTCCTTTGATGCTTTATTTGGGTTGACTTGGCACATGCTCACACCATGTTATGAGTATACAAAGTCACCATAACCTTTTTGATCCTTTAGTTTTCAACTTATAGTATCACTTTATGCTTTGATCAATGATGTTTTGTCGCTCTGCATGATTATGGCCATTATTGCTCTCTTAGTTTGTCGCTCCCAGTCTTTTGCTAGCATCCACAACAAAGTATGAGTTCCACTCATGCATCCAAATCCCTAAACCAAGTTTTTACAAAGAGTCCACCATACCTACCTACTAGCTTATGCTATTCCAAGTATATTCATACTTTTGTTTACATTCCACTTTTTATGAGAAAACTAGTGATTAAAGCTCTCACGAACTTTATGGCACACTTTACTTTATTGCCTCTAATAAACTTGAACCATTGGGTCCTTCTTTGTTGCGTATATGCTTGCGCTTTATAAGTTGAAATTAGCAGAACCGTGTTTAATGGGGAACACTTTCAACATTTCACTTGTACTTTGTACCCCGTTGATATTATGATCTTTTGCTTACGGATCCCGGCGGTGTGAAATAAAAGTGGAACTTGTAAGATCATGGAGTTTGTATGTGTGTTAGAGAAACGCCTGGGCCGCTAGACTAAGCCAGGCCTAATCATGGTGGAAACTTGCAGCATCACCATAATGAGCACTCTATGAAGCATCCTCAATAAAAACCTATGCAAATAGCAAATAAAAAGATCGCTGAGATGCTCATTGTCTGCTTTCCTTGTCATTTTTATTATGGGAAAGCTCCCGTATCATGTGCAAGGGGTACCCATTGGCGGTTCTTAATGATACACATATACTTACAATGACAAGAGCTTACTCGTGACTAAAGTTGAGTAGCATGAGGACCGGTCTTCGTAAGTAAGGGGCATGAGATTTCGGTTTATAACTTGTCAAGCATATCCTCTTAGTTGTGTCACTTTAAGCTTAATCACCTTAAAGATGCTTATGATAGGGGCAATGAGAGCTGAAAGCTATAAGTACCATAATTTTTGGAAGCTCTTTATGAGACTTGAATCCCTACTTCATTTTACAAAAGGCCTTTCTTCCACCATTATATTGAGTCTCCACCTTCTATCTTTATGCACCTACTTTGAGAGCATAGTGGCCATTCTTAGTTCTATGCGCATTGTCCAAAGACTAGTTGATTGATGCATAACTTGATATTGCTTGTTTTAAACTATTGTATCTAGTCACTCTTATGAACTTTGAAGGTGTCCTATGCATTTATATTTGCTACTCTATTGAGGGACAAGCTGAATACTTTCATGCTATGTTTTCTTTATGTGAAACAAACAAACGTCTTGAAAAGCATGTTATTCATGAATCTTTTGTTTGTACCTTTTCATGTTGCATCATAGTCTCTTTTCTTACTGCTAGAACTTTGTCTTTCATGTTATGATTGAAGTACTATGATCCCAACTTTGAATGTTTTGCGAATACTTTGATCAAGTCTTTGATGGTGCATGTCACCTCAAAAATTATTTCTTTTTATCACTTACCTACTTGAGGATGAGCAGGACTTAAGCTTGGGGATGTTGATACATTGCAAATGTATCTATAATTTTTGATGTTCCATGCTTAGTTTTATCCACTTTCTTGTGTTTTGTTCCAACGTTGGTGTACATTTCCTATGATTTCTTGGACTAACCTATTAACAAGAGACACAGTGCCAGCTGCCTGTTTTCTGCTGTTTTTGGTTCCAGGAAAGTCAGAAAATGAATATTCTCGGAATTGGACGAGACAAAAGCCATAGTGCCTATTTTTCTGGAAGGGATCAAGTGCCAGAATACGATACGGAGAGGGGCCAGGGGCTGGCCACACCACCTGGCGGCGGCCAGGCTTGGGCCGCGCCAGGGGTGGGCTAGCCGACCCCAGCACCCCCTCGGCCTCTCCTTCCTCCTATAAGTTGCCCTCGGGACGAAAACCCTAAGTACCCGATCAAAGATCCACGAAAGAGTTTGTAGCCACCGTCGTCTCCGTCCCTAGATTGGGGGGATCTGAAGCTCTTCCCGGCACCTTGCCGGAGAGGGGAATTCACCATGGAGGCCTTCTTCATCACCATGCAAGCCTCCGGTGTGATGCGTGAGTAGTTCAGCCTTGGACTACGGATCCATGTAGTAGCTAGATGGCTGGTTTCTCCTCCTTTGTGCTTTCATGTTTAGATATTGTGAGCTCCGTTCATGATCAAGACCATCTATTTGTAATTCATACATGTTGTGTTTGCGGGGATCCGATGGATATTGAGATGATATTTCAGATTGATTATTGATTCTATCATGTCTTTGTTATTTGAGATCTTGTATGCTTTCCGTTGTTAGTAACTATCTTGTCCAAGTAGATGCTAGCAACTCCAAGAGTTAGTATTTATGCTCGATAGTGGGTTCATGCCTCTGGTAATCTGGGGAAGTGACATAAATCTCTAAGGTACTAGATGTGCTGTTGCTACTAGGGAGAAAACAACGATCCTTTGTTCATAGAACAATTGTATTGTTTACTTTACACGCAATTCGTAAAGCAATAATCTGTTGCTTACAACTTAATACTGGAGGGGGTTCGGATGATAACCTGAAGGTGGATTATTAGTCATAGATGCATTTGGATGGCGTTCTATGTATTATGTTCTAATGCCCAATCAAGTCTCAAAGGAGTCAAGATGATTAGTATATGCATATCTTGCTTTCTCGGTGTTTGTCAATTGACCCGCTGTAATTTGTTCACCCAGCATGTTATCTATCTAAGGAGAGCCACCTCTAGTGAACTATGGATCCCGGTGCTTTTACTTTATATAGAATCTACAATCTTTTACTTCTTTGTGTTTACTTTCTACAAACTTTTACTTCTTTCCTCAAAACACGGTGAGATTGACAACCTCATCGCAAGTTGGGGACAAAGTTCTGTGGTTGTGTTGTGCAGGTCTCCACGTTGCTACTAGCACTGGTAGTGCGCCCTGCCAAAGCTCAGCTAGTAACACCTTTGGGGTGTTTCCTTGCTCCTACTGGTTCAATTAAACCTTGGTTTCATAAGTGAGGGAAAACTTTTTGTTGTGGTCATCATACCTTCCTCTTGGGGTTCCCAACGAGCTCTGTGTCGATCGTCGAGTGCATCATGGATCCATGTGTTTTAGGAAAGGAACACACATGCAATGACTCTAGTGGTGGTTTAGGAAAAGAAGACACATGCAATCACTCTGGTGTCAATTTAGGAAAAGAACACACATGAAGTGACTCTAGTGGATACATGTGGTTTAGGAAAAGAACACACATGCACTGACTCTAGTGGTGGTTTAGGAAAAGAACACACATGGAATGACTCCAGTGGTGGTTTAGGAAAAGAACACACATGTAATTACACTGGTGGATCCATGTAGTTTAGGAGAGGAACACACATCCAATGACTCTAGTGTTGGTTTAGGAAAATAAGACACATGCAATAACTCTGGTGGTGGTTTAGGAAAATAACACACATGCAATGACACTGGTGGATCCATGTGGTTTAGGAAAAGAACACACATGCCATGACTCTGATAGATCAATGTGGTTTAGGAAAGGAACACACATGCAATGACTGTGGTGGATCCATGTGGTTTAGGAAAGGATCACACATGCAATGACTATGGTGGATCCATCTAGTTTAGGAAAAGAACACACATGCAATGACACTGGTGGATTGATACATTGCAAATGTATCTATAATTTTTGATGTTCCATGCTTAGTCTTATCCACTTTCTTCTGTTTTGTTACAACTTTGGAGTACTTTTCATATGATTTCTTGGAAAAGAACTCTGGTGGATCTATAGGGTTTAGGAAAATAACTCACATGCAATGACTCTAGTGGTGGTTTAGGAAAAGAACACACGTGCAATGACTCTGATAGATCCATGTGGTTTAGGAAAGGAACACACATGCAATGACTCTGGTGGATCAATGTGGTTTAGGAAAAGAACACACATGTAATGCACTAGTCGATCCATGTGGTTTGGAAATGAACACACATGCAATGACTCTAGTGGTGGTTTAGGAAAAGAAGACATATGCAATCACTCTGGTGGTGGTTTAGAAAAAGAACAACATAAAATGACTCTGGTGGATCCATGTGGTTTGGAAAAGAACACACATGCAATGACTATAGTGGTGATTTTGCAAAAGAACACATATGCAATGACACTGGTGGATCCATGTGGTTTAGGAGCGGAACACACATGCAATGACTCTAGTGTTGGTTTAGGAAAAAGAAGACACATGCAATGACTCCGGTGGATCCATATGGTTTACCAAAAAAACACATGCAATGACTCTACTGGTGGTTTAGGAAAAGAGCACACATGCAATGACACTGGTGGATCCATGTGGTTTATGAAAAGAACACACATGCAATGACCCTGGTGGTGGTTAAGGAAAGAAAGAAACATGCAATTACTCTAGATGTGGTTTAGGAAAGGAACACACATGCAATGACTCTAGTGGATCCATGTGGTTTAGGAAAATAGACACATGCAATGACTCTGGTGGTGGTTTAGGAAAATAACACACATGCAATGACTCTGGTGGATCCATATGGTTTAGGAAAGGAACACACATCCAATGACTCTCGAGGATCATTGTGGTTTAGGAAAGGAAGACACATGGAATGACTCTGGTGGTGGTTTAGGAAAGGAAGACACATGCAATGATTCTGGATGTGGTTTAGGAAAGGAACACACATGCAATGACTCTGGTGGATCCATGTAATTTAGGAAAGAAGAAACATGCAATGACTCTAGTCGATCCACGTGGTTTACGAAAGGAACACACACTCAATGACTATAGTGGAGCAATGTGGTTTAGGATAGGAACACACATACATTGAATCTGGTGGATCAGTGTGGTTTAGGAAAGGAACGCACATGCAATGACTCTAGTGGATACATGTGGTGTAGGAAAAGAACACACATTCAATGACTCTGGTGGATCCATGTGGTTTAGGAAACGAACACACATGCAATGACTCTAGTGGTGGTTTAGGAAAAGAAGACAAATGCAATTACTTTGGTGGTGGTTTAGGAAAAGAACACACATGGAATGACGCTGGTGGATCCATGTGGTTTAGGAAAAGAACACACATGCAATGACTCAAAGTGGTGATTTAGGAAAAGAAAACACATGCATTGACTCTGGTGGTGTTTTAGGAAATGAACACACAATGACTCTGGTAGATCCATTTGGTTTAGGAAAACAACATACATTCCATCACTCTGGTAGATCAATGTAGTTTGGGAAATGAACACACATGCAATGACTATGGTTGATCCATGTGGTTTAGGAAAGGAACACACATGCAATGACTTTGGTGGATCAATATGGTTTAGGAAAAGAACACACATGCAATGCACTGGTCGATCCATGTGGTTTCGAAATGAACACACATGCAATGACTCTAGTGATGGTGTAGCAAAAGAAGACACATGCAATCACTCTGGTGGTGATTTAGGAAAAGAACATACATGAAATGACTCCGGTGGATCCATGTGGTTTGGAAAAGAACACACATGCAATGACTCTAGTGGTGATTTATGAAAAGAACACACATTCACTAACACTGGTGGATCCATGTGGTTTAGGAGAGGAACACACATGCAATGACTCTAGTGTTGGTTTAGGAAAAGAAGACACATGCAATGACTCTGGTGGATCCATGTGGTTTAGCAAAAGAACAGATGCAATCACTCTAGTGGTGGTTTAGGAAAAGGGCACACATGCAATGACACTGGTGGATCCATGCGGTTTAGGAAAAGAACACACATGCAATGACCCTGGTGGTGGTTAAGGAAAGAAAGACACATGAAATGACTCTAGTGGATCCATGTGATTTAGGAAAAAAGACACATGCAATGACTCTGGTGGTGGTTTAGGAAAAGAACACACATGAAATGACTCTGGTGGATCCATGTGGTTTAGGAAAAGAACACACATGCAATGACTCTAGTGGTGGTTTAGGAAAAGAACACACATGCAATGAAACTGGTGGATCCATGTGGTTTATGATAGGAATACACATGCAATGACTGTGGTGTTGGTTTAGGAAAAGAAGACACATGCAATGACTCTGATGGTGATTTAGGAAAGGAACACACATCCAATGACTTTAGTTGATCCTTGTGGTTTAGGAAAAGAACACACATGCAATGACTCTGGTGGATCCATGTGGTTTAGGAACGGAACACATATCAAATGACTTTGGAGGATCATTGTGGTTTAGGAACACATAACAGACATTACACAGGTGGATCCATGTGGTTTAGGAAAAGAACACACATGCAATGACCCTGGTGGTGGTTAAGCAAAGAAAGACACATGAAATGACTCTAGTGGATCCATGTGGTTTAGGAAAAAAGACACATGCAATGACTCTGGTGGTGGTTTAGGAAAAGAACACACATGAAATAACTCTGGTGGATCCATGTGGTTTGGAAAAGAACACACATGCAATGTCTCTCGTGGTGATTTAGGAAAAGAACACACATGGAATGACACTGGTGGATCCATGTGGTTTAGGAGAAGAACACACATGCAATGACTCTAGTGTTGGTTTAGGAAAAGAAGACACATCCAATGACTCTGGTGGATCCATGTGGTTTAGGAAAAAACACATGCAATGACTCTAGTTGTGGTTTAGGAAAAGAGCACACATGCAATGGCACTGGTGGATCCATGTGGTTTAAGAAAAGAACACACATGCAATGACCCTGGTGGTGGTTAAGGAAAGGAAGACGCATGCAATGACTCTAGATGTGGTTTAGGAAAGGAAGACACATGTACTGACTCTAGTGGATCCATGTTGTTTAGGAAAAAATGCACATGCAATGACTCTGGTGGTGGTTTAGGAAAAGAATACGCATACAATGACTCTGGTGGATGAATGTGGTTTAGGAATAGACCAATGCGATGACTCTGGTGGTGGTTTAGGAAAAGAACACACATGCAATAACTCTAGTGGTGGTTCAGGAAAAGAACATACATACAATGATACTGGTGGATCCATGTGGTTTTGGTAAAGAACACACATGCAATGACTCTGGTGTTGGTTTAGGAAAGGAAAACACATGCAATGACTCTAGATGTGGTTTAGGAAAGGAACAGACATATGCAATGACTCTGGTGGATCCATATGGTTTAGGAAAAGAATACACATGCAATGACACTAGTGGATCCATGTGGTTTCGGAAAGGAACACACATGCAATGACTCTAGTGGTGGTTTAGGAAAAGAAGACACATGCAATGACTCTAGAGGTGGTTTTGGAAAAGAACATACATGCAATGCCACTGGTGGATCCATGTGGTTTAGGAAAGGAACACATATGCAATGACTCTAGTGTTGGTTTAGGAAAAGAAGACACATGTAATGACTCTGGTGGATCCATCTGGTTTAGGGAAAGAAACACACATGAATGACTCTAGTAGTGGTCTATAAAAGGAACACACATGCAATGACACTGGTGCATCCATGTGGTTTTGAAAAGGAACAAACATGCAATGAGTCTAGTGGTGTTTTAGGAAAAGAAGACAAATGCAATGACGCTGGTGGTGGTTTAGGAAAAGAAGACACATGCAATGACTCTGGTGGATCGATGTAATTTAGGAATGGATACACATGCAATGACTCTGGTGGATCAATGTGGTTTAGTAATGGAACACACATGCAATGACTCTAGTGGATCAATGTGGTTTAGGAAAGGAACACACATGTAACGTGTAATACCTCGGACCTTACGCTCTAGGCTCAAGCCTGGATGATCCAAAATTGGACAAGATGTACTACCGTGGGGCCATGCAGCCACACACACTAGGCCCAGCTCGTGGAGCAGGGCACAGTATCGGCCAACCACCCCACCCACTTTTTAGAACATCGGGACTAGACCGAGCAGCATAATCGACAGGGAAAGCAATCAAAACATATACAAATGGGTATATATGCTAGCAACATACAATAGACATCAGAACCACACCATCTAAAACAATAGAAACAAAAATATTCAATTGCATACGGCAAGATCCAAATATCCTAGATAGATATAATAGGATACATCCTCATACATCACACATCAGAGTATCAAGAAGAAGCAGAAAACAAGATCCAAGTATGGACAAGCAAATTGGCATAAGATGCCCTAAAAATAAGCACATCCCGCCCATAGATCTCATGGATCTCCATCCCTGGAATCTCTACACCTGATGGTCATTGCCACCATCATTAGTCTCTTCGACCCAGTACCTTTTTGAGAGTATAACTGTCCATATGAATCAAATATTTATCATGTGAGACCCTATGGGTACTAAGCAAGTCCTAATGCATCTAAAGGGAACAACCTGGGGGTGACGCCATTGCAGCGAAAGGTAATAGCTAGACAGTTCTATAGAGACAAACTATACATCCGCCCAACCAGAGATGGACATACGCTCGTTAATTAGTAACAACAGTGATCTGAGCCACATAAATAAACATCACATGCCCTCCTTCTCGTTTTCCGACGAGAAGGCGGAAGAACATCCCATTTGTTGGCAATTTTATTAACCATTCCATGAGTGTTGCACTATTTACTAGTCATGTCTTAGTCAAATTAAAGGCGGCACTTCAGTTATGCTTGTCTATGATCGAGAAACTATGCTCGAGGTCGTCCATAACCGCAGACACGGCTTTCAGAAAGATTTACCCTATAGGGGTGCACAAATAGTAACACAGACGATTAAACTTAGGAAGAACCAAATAAAACACAATGAGGCCTCACAACAATGCATTCACGGGATTGATATATTATTTTAGGGGTTAACCCACTAAGCTACCTGCAACAAAGTTGGTTGGCTCCAAGACGGACTGAGGGTTTGTCTCAATGGCTGTAAATGACTGGGAACCCGAAAGTGTGACTGGGCTTGTCGATGCCATGAAAACACTCCGCATTCCAAAACAGGATCCATAGAGTCTCCCGTATGTGGATAGTGCGAATAGTCAAGGGACATGAATCAAGTACTACGGGTCCTACGGGACACAAGTGAGCTTAAAGAATCAAATAGCAGATAATGCTCATCGATGCCTCTTTCATTAGTTATCCCATTACTACTCAGATTAAGTTGTTTAGGTACCTCGTTATCCAAGACTCTCACAAACCCTACACATGCAGTTCTATGACTGACATGGCTCAAACAAATCCTGTAGTAATGGCTCATGGGATTGAGGATACAAGCTTCGGTAATGTTGAAAAGTAAGGCTATGCAATACTTGAGATTCAATTATAATGCAATTATGACTTAATAATGCAAGAATAAGATATAAGCATAGGTACTATATGTATGAAAGCATGGGGAATTGCTTATTTGATAGTTTAATTGCAGAATAGGAAGGATCCGGGTAGTACTCCTGAGGCTCTTGATATTCTACTTGCTCAGCGTCTATCCAGATAAAAACCAAACACACAAGGGCCAAAAGAAATACATTGCACACTCATATAAATAATATATGACAAGTAAACAAGATATGCCATGATGGAATGATCCACAATTATGGTATAACATAGCATGGCATGCGTGAGGTGTGGAAATAAGAATTAAGTATTTTATTTAATTATTTAGGCATATTTTGCACCCATAAACAGTTCTAAATATTTAATATTTGTATGATGCATGCTTAAATTCATATCATCGAATGCATAATTAGAACGGACTTGTCGCGCTGATCGATTTAGACATATTATTTATCAAATTAGGAGTTACGAATTAAAATTATGAACTATTTAAGAAAAAACTTTTTATTGCTTTAAAAGTATTTCGAAAATGTTATTGTCCAAAATTATTTCAGAGGTCATATCATCCTTGCACTTCCTGATTCAAAAACATATATACATGTCATATATTCATTTGTTAATTTAAAGATATGGATTATATGCATTATATCCATTTATTGATTTTTTGTGAAAAAGAAAAGCTAGAAGAAAAAAAAATTACTATTGGTTGTAACACCGTTTGAAAATGAGCTGTATTTTAGGAGTTCTAGATCTTTGAACCTGGTACGTTTTTGTGCAGAACTTGCCCGGGACTTATTTTGCAATTTGGCTCAAAACCATAGGGGTTTCCTGCTAAACGTTCTTAACTAAACTTTGGTTCTGTGATATCTTTTCTAGACAGCCGCAACTACAGGCAAAAAAAATTAGGGTTTCAATCAGTCCAAGGGGATTTGAAAATTAGACCTCGCGGAGGTAAATGCCATGTTGCAGCCAATATGCCACAATCAAGTTCTTGTACTATAGATATAGCGAGTTATTTTAAATGGTCAAGGTCGGGTTCGGGAACTGACGAACATAAACTTGTCTCAGGCTATTGCAGAGTTTTCCTTCAGCGTTTTAGGCAACGGACTCAGTTCTGAATTTTTGAGCGAAAGCGCACGTGGTGCCGAGAGTAGGTAAGCAGACATGCTAGCAGGTGAATCAAAAGCCAGGGGACATTTCTAGTTAGCTCAAAATTCACGTACTCTACATGAAGTGTGTCACGGAGCAAGGAAAACGGCCACGGCGGCCTGTCCATGGTGACCACGCATGGTGAGCACGGCGGAGACAGCGGGGTGACATAAAAGGATGGCAAACTGCGGGGATTCAAGCGGAGCTCACCCTGAAGCGATTGATGATGACCGCGTGGCTGGAGGAGGTCGAGGACAACGATGATGTGGAGGTGCTCGGCACGGACATTGTTGTCGACAGGGATGAAGATCTTGGCAGGTTCGTCTCCTCCTTCTGCTTGTTCGACATGGACAAACACGGGGAGGTAGAGGGGATTAAGGAGGAGGGGGCGTGGTGGTTGCGGTCGCTCAGCGCCGGGTCGTAGTAAAGGTAGATGCAGGAGCTCAGAAGCGCTCGATCGCTTGCTCGTCTCTGCTCGTACAGAGGAAGGAGACACGAGAGGGACGTGTCCAGCACCGGAACGACTTGGGCAGGCCCATAAGAGAAGGACCGGTTGGACAGTCGATATAATCGAAACAGAAAGGAAAATGATACTTGTTAGGTTTGCGACAAGTAAATAACGAAGAACGAAAATAAAATCGCAGCAAGAGGGACACAGATTTAATGTGGAAACCCCTCTCCAACAAAGAGAGGGGAAAAACCACGGGAGCCAGCCAGCAAAACTTCACTATAACGAGGAGTATTTACACAACACCGGATATTTCACAGATGCAACTTGTCCTAGCCCGTGGCTTACAAGAGGTTTATATAACGGTGGAAACCTAGGTCTTTGACGATCCGCATCGGCCTAAGCCTCCGGCGACGGGCCTCGCTCCGCTCCATCAGAAGTTGGCCTTTACTTTGTAGAATTTGGATCAACATATAACAAACTCCACCTTGAGACAAATTCCTTCTCGTAGCATCAACAGTAATCATCTCCCTGAACAAACAAACAAAACACTTTTGGCGCCAATAGTCACATGGGCTAAGCAGTTATACCAACTAAGCTTGAGAATAGCTCAAACTTAGCAACAGGAACATGCTTTGTCATCATATCAGCAGGATTATCATGAGTGCTTATCTTGCATACCTTTAGTGTACCTTGTGCAACAATGTCACGAACATAATGATACTTTATATCAATGTGCTTTGTTCTCTCATGGAACATCTGATCCTTAGTAAGGTAAATAGCACTTTCACTATCACAGAACAGGTTAATGCAATCATCCTGACAAAGCTCAGCGTACAAACATTTCAACCAAACAAACTCTTTGCAAGCTTCAACAACAGCCATATATTTTGTTTCGATTGTAGATAAAGCAACAACTGGTTGCAACGTTGCCTTCCAACTCACGGCACATCCACCTACCATGAACACATAACCTGTGAGGGACCTCCTCTTATCCAAGTGGGTAGCAAAATCTGAATCCACATAGCCTACGAGTCCCTCACCAGTCTTGCCAAACTTCAAGCAAGCATTGGATGTGCCACGGAGGTACCTAAAAATCCACTAAACAACTTTCCAATGTTCTTTACCAGGATTAGCCATGTAACGACTCACCAAACTCATAGCATATGATAAATCAGAGCGAGAACAAACCATAGCATACATCAAGGAACCAACATCACTAGAATAAGGAACTCAAGACATGTACTCAATATCTTCATCAGAACTATGACATTGCAGTGCTGATAATTTAAAGTGAGGAGCAACAGGAGTACTAATAGACTTTGCATCATGCATATTAAAACGTTCAAGAACTTTCTCAATGTAACTTTACTGACTAAGAAATAACAACCTAGATTTTTTGTCCCGTTTAACTTCCATACCTAGGATTTTATTAGCAGCACCAAGATCTTTCATCTCAAATTCACTACTTAGGCCTGCCTTCAAAGTAGTGATTTCTTTCATACTCTTGGCAGGAATTAACATATCATCAACATATAACATCAACTAAATAGGTGATCCATTATCAAACTTTATGTAAACACAACTATCAAACCGAGATCTCTTAGAACCTTGTGAGATCATAAATGAATCAAACCTTTTGTACCACTGTCTTGGAGATTGCTTCAAACCATAAAGCGACCTCTTCAATTTGCACACAAAATCCTCTTTTCCAGGAACTATGAACCCTTCAGGTTGGTCCATGTAAATCTCCTCCTCCAGTTCACCATGTAGAAAAGCAGTCTTTACATCTAGCTTCTCAAGCTCAAGATCATGCATAGCAACAATACCAAAGAAAGCACGAATAGAACTATGCTTCACAACCAGAGAGAAAACATCATTATAATCAATACCTAGAATCTGGCTGAAACCTTTTTCTACTAACCTTGCCTTAAACCTTGGAGGCTCATTAGGAGATAAACCTTCCTTTCTCTTGTATATCCACTTACAGCGAACAGCCTTCTTCTATTTAGGCAAGCGCACAACTTCCCACATGCCATTTTTATCAAGCGATTGCATCTCTTCTTGCATAGCAGAACCCCACTTCTCATGGTTAACGGATGCAACAACCTCATTGTATGTAGCAGGTTCAGTATCATGCTCCACCTGTTCAGCACAACTCAGAGCATAATGAGCAAGATTACACTCTTCAATCAAACGACGAGGTGGAACTATGTTACGCCTCAGTCTATCAGCAGCAATAGATTACTGTGGTTGTTGCAAAACAGTAGGTGAGTGCTGAACAACATCATCATCAATATTTTCCTCATGAGTATCATCAACAACAACATTATTATCAATAGTTTTTTGTAGGTGCTCCACCTGCACACGAACTCCCTCCTCTCCATTGACAACAGGCGGGGGATCTGATGGCAAGCTGTCATGATACATAATGGATTCATTGAAAACAACATATCTACTCAACAAAATCTTTTTAGTTTCAAGATTCCATAGTTTATATGCCTTAACTCCTGAACCATAATCAAGGAACATGCACTTAACAGCTCTAGGCTCTAACTTTCCATTATCAACGTGAGTAGAAGCAATGCAACTAAAAACTCTCCACTTTGAATAATCAGCAGACGAGCCTGACCATACCTCAATGGGTGTTTTATTCTCGAGTGGAATAGAAGGTGACCTGTTGATGAGGCTGTGTTGGCTGATTTAGCCTAGAAACGTCTACGCATACCTGCATTGGACAACATGCAGCGAGCCCTCGAGATGATGGTTCTGTTCATGCGCTCAGCCACGCCATTCTTCTGGTGAGTGTAAGGGATGGTGTGGTGTCTAATCATACCATCATCACTGCAAAACTCCTCAAACTCATTAGAACAGAATTCCATACCATTATCAGTATGTATTATCTTTACCTTCTTCTTAGTTTGCTTTTCTACCATAACTTTCCACTTCTTAAAAGCAACAAAAACATCAGATTTATGTTTCAGAAAATATGGCCACACTTTTCTTGAGTAGTCATCAATAGTAGTAAGCATGTAATTAGCACTACCAATAGATGTCTTACGGGAAGGCCCCCATACATCAGCATGCACATAATCTAAAATGTCTTTGGTGGTATGAACGGAAGAATTGAATTTAACTCTTTTGTGCTTACCAAAAACGCAGTGCTCACAGAACTCAAACTTACCTGAGTTGCAACCATCAATCAGCTCTCTCTTAATCAACTCTGCCATGCCATATTCGCTCATATGCCCAAAACGCATATGTCACAGATTTGATTTACCACAATCATCAGAATCATTAGAAGTAATAGCATCAGCAATACTAGGCAAAGTGCTACCTCTAAGAACATATAACTTAGCAGAATTCATATCACCTATCATGTGAATAAGAGAACCTTTTGATACTTTAACAATCTATGCCCACCGACGTACTTATATCCATCAACGTCCATGGTACTCAGGGAGATCAGATATCTGGCCATGCTTGGTATGTGCTTCACCTTAGTCAACGTACGTGTCATGCCATCATGTGTCCTGATCTTAACAGATCCAACTCCAACAATATGGCATGGGTTGTCATTCCCCACATGTACAAAATCTCCAGTCTCCACAGACTCGTATGAACTGAACCAATCTTTGTTACAACAAATATGAAACGAACATGCAGTATCAAGTATCCATTCATCATCACGAGCAGCACAAGCAGCAAAAACGGCTAAACATTCACCGTCAGAACTATCACCAGAAACAACAACAGCCTTACTAGTATGTTGATCCTTATCTTTCGCTTGGTAAGTTCCGTTCCTTTTCTACTTATTCTGCACCTTCCAACAATCATCAATAACATGATTAGATTTCTTACAATACCTATAGAACTTCTCCTTTCCCTTGGACTTCGAACAACTTCTGTCGTCCTTGCTCTTATCTTGGTTGTCGTTGTTGTTAAATCTCTGCTCGGTCTTGCCACGAACCTGTAGAGCTTCAGCCTTGGATGACATGCCATCTGCCTGCACCATAGTTTTCATCTTTTCCCTCTGTTTGAGGGCATCTTGTACTTTATCAAGGGTTATTTTATCATGGCTCAACAACATTGTATCACGAAACTGTGTATAAGAACTAGGCAGCGAGCATAAGAGTAATAGAGCTAGATCCTCATCATCATATTTTACTTCCATAGATTGCAAATCAAAAATAATCTCTCTGAAAAGAGATAAGTGATTCATTACCGATCCACCTTCCTACAATCTATGCGAGAACAACTTCATATTCACATGCATCTTACTGGTTAGATCCTTTGACATGTAGATCGATTCCAGTTTTGTCCAAAGAGCAGCAGCAGATTTCTCTGCCAAAACTTCCTGCAAAATATTATTGGACAGATGAAGTTGAATCATAGACAAAGCCTTACGGTCCTTCCGCTTCTCTTCGTCAGACTAGATCATAGAATCATCTTTCCCGAATCCATCCAGCGCTTTATCCAGATCTGAAGTTTTGGGCAAGAATCGCCCGCATCTTCACCTGCCACAAGCAGAATCTTGTGGAGTAGTCCAGCTGTAGTAGATCGAACTTCAATGACGATATGTCGCAAACCCTAGATTAGAACCTGGGGATCTGATACCACTTGTTAGCTTTGCGACAAGTAAATAATGAAGAACGAAAATAAAATCACAGCAAGGGGGACACCGATTTAACGTGGAAAACCCTCTCCAACAAAGAGAGGGAAAAACCACGGGCGCCAACCAGCGAAACTTCACTATAACAGGGAGTATTTACACAACCCCGGGGATTTCACAGATGCAACTTGTCCCAACTGGTGGCTTACAAGAGGTTAATATAATGGTGGAAACCTAGGTCTTCGACGATCCGGCCCAACGACGGGCCTCGCTCCGCTCCGTTAGAACTTAGCCTTTACTTTATAGAATTTGGATCAACATATAACAATACTAGTCCGACAGGGGATTGTTTCATTCGATCCCCCGGGTCGTTGCTAGACACGTATGTGGGAGGGCCCACCCAGGTGCATTCCTCTTTTCGATCTTCTTCCTCTCCCGTTTTCCCCTCCCAGCCCCCTCTGTCGCCCACCCGCCCACGTGCAGCTCTGGCCGCCGCGCCGCCCTTGCAGATCCGGCCACCGCACCGCCGCCGGGATCTCCACCGCCGCCTTCTTCCTCACCTGTTTTTCCCTCTCCCTGCCCATGCAGCCGCGCCATCGCCACCCGCCCGCGTGCAGCTCTGGCCACCGCGCCGCCCTTGCTGATCTGGCCGCCACGCCGCCCTTGCAGATCCACGCCGCCCAGTCGTGCCTCCCCGCCATGCCGCTGCGCTCCTTGCCCGACTGAGATGGAGGATAGCGGCTCCGTGCCTGCTGAGATGGAGGACATCCGCCATGGATGCTGCCCTAGGGAGCCCCGCTACTCTGCCTTCACCCCGAGCATGCCTCCCTGCAAAGCTTCGTCCGGCTGTGTTGCCATATGTGATCTCCAGCCGGGAATTTGCTACATGCGACCGTCGACGGTGCTACTGATGAATACGGGCGATATTATGTACGCCGTCGAGGTTTGCTACGGCGTGAACGTCGGCGGTGCTACAAGCGGCATCGGATTTTTGCTACATTGTCTTTTTTTGCTATATATGTTCTATGCTTTTGCTATAATTGTACAAAATGTTTGCTATAATGTCTCCGACACAAGCGCTGATACCTGCATTGAGCGGTCTTGCTACACGCGGCGACCGGACATGCTACATATGACTTGTGGTGTTGCTACATGCGACGACCGGTGCTGCTATATGGCATATTTTTTTGCTACAATTTTTGCTCTGACAATGTGTCCGACGAAGTCAGTCTTTTGCTACATTAGCATAATCATCTTGCTATATCGGTTTTCTGATTTTGCTACAAAAGCGCAATTGTTTTGCTACGCGGTATCCGGCGAGGTCTCCGGCGAAAGGCTCCAGCGAGTCTCTGGTGTAGTCCGTTTGGGTACATTAGTACATTTTTTTGCTACACGGACGCCGTCAAGGTCTCCAGCGAGGTCCAGTCTATTTTTGTATTTTTTATACTGAACTGTTTTCTGCTACATGTAGCAAAAGCGGACTTTTTAAAGAAAAATAGGTGGTTTGTAGCAAAAGCGGGATTGGGGGCTGTTTTTCTGAGACACATGGCGGGCAGGGGACCCGGGGGATCGGGGGAGTTATCCCCCGAGGACGCGTAGCGCTACCCAAAATGAAAAGGACCCTATCTGGGTTGTTGCCCTCTGCATATGCTCTTTACTGAATCTGAGATGTTAACTGAACATGTTCACTGATATTGTACTCTGCTCTCCGTATGAATCTGCTTGAAAACTAGGCATGGTTTGGTGTAGGTTTTAGCTAGGATCAAATTTGTGTCTCGGGTGGGTGTAGATAGATTAGCTAGAGGGTTTGAGTCAGGTTTTTGTTGTTGTGTGTGTTGGTGAATGCACACACGGTAGAGTTTAGGCTTTATATTACATGGAATATTAGCTAGGACATGAGAGATGGTGTAGTGCATGTATATGTAGGTATACACTCACGGGTGGAAAAAATCTAGCTAGGTAGAAATAGGAATGGTGGATAAAAAGAAGTATGTGGTTGTGGGGGTTTAATAGAGAAGAGGCTATATATAAGTGGCATGTGACATGTAGAAAATGTGGCCCTTGTGTAGAGTTTTAGGAGAATAAGAAGAATAGGCATATGGCATGATCATAAGGACCATGTGAGGAAGATAGGTAGCTAGGCCACAACAAGAAGGAGACCAAGTCTGCAAAAAGAAAGAGGCTAGAGGATCAAAAGATTTGCAAGGAATAGAGTCCAACAAGAATGGAATAGAGAAAATCAACACAAGAAATTATGTGAATTAGATAGATTAGATGGATAATTAGGTGTTTCTTTAAAAAAATGATTATTTAGATATATGAAACAATTGGACCATATGTTATAGATGGTTTGATGGAATTTTAAACATATAGACAATATGATCAAAAATCAAATAAGCCAAAAGAAACTAGAAAATAATTTAAGTAGAGAAGGCATGCTTGCACTAGAAGTGGACATTATTGCATGTATTTATATTGCATGTGGGCTCTTGTTTGTGAAAACAAATAGTCTCATGTATGTGAGCATGATTTTAGAGCATATGGGTAGGATTGAAATGCAATAAAATTAAGAAACCCATATGGCAAATGTGTGGTGGAATGGAGTCGAAGATCATAGGACAAGGTATGTTGGCGTAGTAGTTTTGGGATGGAAACTAAAATAAAGAGATATGCCCCCAACTCAATTTGGGCATTATGACAAGACTAAAATATCAATCTTAAAATCCAAAGAGAGAAACTAGAAGGAATGTGGAGGGACATACTTGCATGACTCATGCATGTGCCATAAATGCACTTCTTTCTAGTTATCAAAACAATTAGAATCTCATGTCCATTGGTATATGCAAGCATTCAAAAATTAATTCAATCCACACTAGAAAGGTTAAGGCAACCATTCCTCTGCACATGGCCTATTAGGAAATTATGAGCATGTTTGAATGAAGGTGGACAAGCTAGTGTGTATTTTCCACTATTTGTTTCATATCGTCTCCTTAATTCAAATAACTCATACTCAACAAAGTGAAGAAGATAAACAAGGGTTCTACTCTACCTAGCATACAAAGGTGGCCAAGTAGGCTTCCATACTCCACTTTGTGAAAACAATAGAGGTTCATGTATGGAAGCATGTAGATAGAATGGAACCATACCCACTATACATGAGCTAGAGATAAATGTCAAAGGAAGAGTATAATGTCTCAAATATAAATGGAATGGTATATTTAAAGATGGATTCAAGGAAGGTGGAAAGTTGGTGTAATTATTATAGATATGCCCCCAACTCAACTTGGGCATAAAGCAATTTAGTAAGAAGCAAATACAATTCATCAAGAAGCAATTATAATAATATACAAAACAAATGCAGGATGAGGAGAAGAAACAAATGCAATAGTTTTAATATGATGCTCAAATGCAATGTAGCATGGTGACATGAGCATGATATTATGATGATGCAACAAAGATATGTAGGAAGTATCATTATATAGGCTAGGCAAGTAGCATTGCAATTGTTCGATAATTGGGATGCTACAACTCTCCCCCACTAAACAAGAATGTCGCCCCGATATTCTTAGGAAAAATAAAAAGGCACAAGGAGAGGTGGGTGTTCGGAACGAAGGTGATCCTCGCGTTCCCAAGTTCATGAACAACGGAATGGTGCAACCATTACACCTTGCAAAACTTGCTAGACTTGTTGAGATTCTTGTGTTTTGCTTGGTAGAAACAAAGTAATTGAAGAACCTGGAGGGTTGTTGTGAGACGAGAAAGAAAGGATGAACATAGCTCTGGTGCTCTCAAGAAACACGATAAAAGAATAGAACCACTTCTTGAAAGAATTTGAAAATACAATGTATCATGGAGAGAAAAGAAAGACACACCGTTAGGATTAAAGATCAACAGATGAGCGTGAATATGATTGTTTGTTTCACTAGAAGAAAAGATCAACTTTGGAGAAGTTATCAACCACTATGAAAATAGCATTGTTTCTTCCCCTATATTAAAGGAATGAAGTTTGGAAAACAATATTGCCTTCAAACAATAGAGTTCCTTGATACCATGGAAAAGTTTTGGGTTAGGACTTCTCATATTAGATTCTTCTTGCGCCGGTCAGAACCAAAGGATCACACTATCGAGGTCCGCGGATATATCTTCAAGAGAAAGAGTGACACAAGTTTATGGTGGAATCCTGCGGAAGAAGTTGAATATTGAATCTCTAAAATTTAATGTAGAGATTCTTATTGCTTTCCTCAACCATGAGGTTATTGCAATATATTTTGCGATTCATGACATCAACCATAATTGGCTTCACCAAGAGAAAGAATTGACAATTGAAGTCAGATATATCTTCCATCCATCTTGTTTACCGAGGTCGAGCTCTGGTTAAAAAGAAGAGTATCGGTGAAGATTTTGCATTTCCTTCCACCAGATCATTGAAGATTTTGCTCCGTGTTGAAATAGACGAGACCATCAACAAGATATTATTGATTACGTTCTTGAGAGAACACTCCGGAAAAGCAAGGCTGGAAGTAAAAGTATCAAGATATAGAGGCCACTTTTGACTTCCATGGAATGAATTAAAATTTCATTGATTCACCAATTCCATGTACAAAAGTGAATGATAAGAGTAGTGGTATGGTAGCTACTCCATCCCGCACCCAAAGCATTACTCCATACACGAATAGGAAAATCATACAACCCAACTCTCAGAAATTTAGACTAAACGTTGACAAGCATAATTCATGAAGCTCCACAAGAAAACAAGGATGTGATGCAAACACTTCGTCAGATCCAAAGTAGATAACAATGTTGATGTTTTCGTCGTGTCGGAAGTACCAAGCCATCGGAAAATATATGAACAAAGATCATGGAGAACGATAAAAGATTCAACAGATAAATCAAGGATAGCACCCCAAACCTTGAATAGAAGTATTAAGAAAGATCTGGAAAAATCTTCATGGCATCAGGCGGATTGATGATAGAAAAATAAAGTGAGGGGGTTTCAAAAGGTCCCTTGTCGAGTCGGATATCGAAGGAACTTCTAATCCTTCTTGAGAACATCTGAGAGAAATTTATCCGTCTTGAGAAAGTCTTCAACAAAGCAGCAATAATTACTTGTCAAACCGAGTAAAAACTCCAGAGTTGATTGGAATCTGTAGGATGGAATTAACAATTGACTTGATGATTCTAGAATTGCAGCAATGTCTTTAGCAGAAGGACATGGTCGAGATAGGCGACTTCAAAAGTCAGAAGTTGCATTTTGAGAACTTGCACACAGGCGATGTTCATGAAGCTTGAGAGAAAGAGATACATATGATCTTCCATGTTCTCCCATTGATATATAATAGGCAAGCATATCATCAAGATATACCACCAAGAATCATAGAGATATTCCAAGAATACCAAGTTTAAGAGGCGAGAGAAACAAATAATGCTCAAAACACTTTCTAAGCACAACGCCCTTTGAAAGATCAACATTAAGTGCAAGGGTTCATGTTGGAAAGATGCACTGGAAGAATAGATTATCTAGCCCTTCGGATAAGAAAAGAGATACCGACCTGTTCACACAGTCGATCGGATCACCGGTTGTAAAGATAAAGAGATCTTGGATAAAGAAGCGGCGATAACTCAACATTACACAAAGTTATCATAGATGGAAGAATGAGATTTTCTCGTATCAAAGAGAACCTTGGCGGATATGGGATTCAAAAGAGGTATAAAGCACAACCATCAGATGAAAATCCATCATAGTGCCTTAGGAAATCTTCGGATTGCCAAAGATACTTGAATATGATATGGATATATGATCACGGTGAAACTTAAATACAGAAGAGATAACCACAATAATTTGATGGATTAGATTGATAGAATTAACCATATTCCACTCATGATAAGCATCATATATCTATATCGAGCACCAAATTACAATCGCAAGGATCGGATCGATGCAAGTCATGTATTTAGCCCAAAAGAATTCGAAGATGAAGTAAAAATTTAGATTGAAGCACCTGTAGCAAAAGATTGAGTCTGCATGGTTATGCCGACAAAAGAAGGTGAATGGTGTATAACACATGACTGAAAAGGGATGTGTAAAGATCAAAGAAAAAATTTCTATATTTTTCGGCATTAAAATACCACTTGATGCGTAAAACCACTTAACAGATAGTTTTTAGCAACTCCACATTCTGTGAAAGCATGCTGGAAGGAAGAACACCCTTAACAACATTGCGCCGGTTATCAAGGAGTTGGATAGATCACGTCGGTTTACAAATAAGACTATTGTTATGGAATGTACCAATAGTTTATAACCAAAGGCATATTGCGACAACAAGTTTGGATGTAACAGATAGACAAAGAAATACACACACATCCTGTGGTACAACGAAAACCCCAAACACGTGAATCTTAGATTGGATTTTTAGAAGAGGATAGACAAACATTACACTTCCTTATCAAAAAAGGGTGGGTGGGTGGATAAGAAAAAATTGAAGCAATCCTACTCTCGCGTTTAGTATTTCCCTAGTATAAATAACTATCGAAATATTTTTTAGACTGACAACGACCAACTTAGCTCATACCCTGAAGGGCGGAATGACTCTAATACCAATTGTAATACCTCAGAACTTACGCTCTAAGCTCAAGGCTAGATGAACCAAAAGTGGACAAGATGTACTACCATGGGGTCGCGTAGCCACACACAATAGGCCCACCTCGTGGAGCAGGGCACGATACTGGCCAACCATCCCACCGGACTAGAGAGAGCAGTGTAATTGACAGGTAAAGTGATCAAAACATACACAAATGGGTAGGTATGCCAGTGACATACAATAGACATCAGTGCCACACCATCTAAAATAATAGAAATAGAAATATTCAACGCCATACATCAAGATTCAAATATCCTAGATAGAGATAATAGTTTAGGATTCATCCACATACATCACACATCAGAGTATCAAACAGAAGCGAAAAAGAAGATCCGAGTACGGACAAGAAGCAAATTGGCTTAAGATGTCCTAAAAATAAGCACATCCCACCCATAGATCTCATGGATCTCCATCCCCGGAATCTCTACACCTGATGGTCATTGCCACCATCATCAGTCTCTTCGACCCAATAACCTTCTTGAGAGTATATCTGTTCATATGAACCAAATATTTATCATGTGATACTCTAGGGGTACTCAGCAAGTCTTAATGCATCTAAAGGGAACAACCAGGGGTGACGCCATTACAGCGAAAGGTAATAGCTAAATAGTTCTATAGAGACATGCTACACATCCACCCAACTAGAGATGGACAGACGCTCATTAATTAGTAACAATAGTGATCTGAGCCACATAAAAAACATCGCTCACCCTCCTTCTCGCTTTCTGACGAGAATGCGGAAGAATATCCCATAGGTTGGCAATTTTATTAACCATTATATGTGTGTTCCACTATTTAGTAGTCATATCTTAGTCAAATTAAAGGCGGTACATTAGTTATGCTTGTCTATGATCGGGAAATTGTGCACCAAGTCGTCTATAACCGCGAACATGGATTTCAAAAAGAATTACCCTCCAGGAGTGCACAAATAGCAGCACACACACGATCAACCTCGGGAAGAACCAAATAAAATGTAACGAGGCCTCACGACAATGCATTCATAGGATTCATAAATTATTTTAGTGGGGGCACCCCACTAAGATACCACAACAACGTTGGCCGGCTCCTAGACGGACCCATGGTTTGCGTTAATGGTTGTAAACGACTAGGAATCCAAAAGTGTGATTGGGCTTATCGATACCGCAAAAACACTCCGCATTCCAAAACAGTACAGCCGCTCCACGCGCAATCGTAAATAAAACAGTAAAGAATGGCATAAGTACATGACAGTAATAAATTCCCAAACTACTTTGAGGCCCCAAGAAATAAAGTGTGGATCAAGCTCAGGCGAAAGGGGATCCATAGAGTCTACCCTATATGGATAGTGCGAATAGTCAAGGAACATGAATCAAGTACTCAGGGTCCTACGATACACAAGTGAGCTTAAAGAACCAAATAGCAGATAATGCTCATAGATGCCTCTTTTATTAGTTATCCTATTACTACTTAAATTAAGTTGTTTAGGTACTTCATTATCCAAGACTCGCACAAACCCTACACATGCAGTTCTATGACTTGCATGGCTCAAACAACTCATGTAGTAATGGCTCATGGGATTGATGATACAAGCTTCTGTGGGGTTTAAAAGTAAAGGCTATGCAATACTTGGGATTCAATTATAATGCAATCGCGACTCAATGATGTAAGAATAAGATAGAAACATAGGTAATATATGTATGCAAGCATGGCAAATTGTTTGCCTGACAGTTTAGTTGTAGAATAGAAAGGATCCGAGTAGTACTCCTGAGACTCCTGATATTCTCCTTGCTCAGCATCTATCCGAATAAAAACCAAACACACAAGGCCCAAAATAAATACATTGCATAATCATATAAATCATATGCAACAAGTAAACAAGATATGCCATGATGGAATGATGAACAATTGCATGGTATAACATAGCATGGCATGGGTGAGGTGTGGAAACAAGAATTAAGTATTTTATATAGTTATTTATGCATTTTTTTTCTCCCATAAATAGTGCTGAATATTTAATATTTATATGATGCATGCTTCAATTCATATCATGGAATGCATAATTAGAACGGGCTCATCGCGCTTATCGATTTAGATATATTATTTATCAAATTCGGAGTTATGAAATTAAAATTATGAATTATTTATGGAAAACCTTTTTATTGCTTTAAAAGTATTTCGAAAATTTTATTGTCCAAAATTATTTTTAGAGGCCATTTTCATCATCCTTGCACTTTCTGATTCAAAGACATATATACATGTCATATATTCATCTATTAATTTAAATATATGGATTATATGCATTATATCCATTTATTGATTTTTGTGAAAAAGAAAAGCTAGAAGAAAAAAACATTTACTATTGGTTGTAACACAGTTCAAAAATGAGTTGTATTTTAGGAGTTCTAGATATTTAAACCTGGTCGGTTTTTGTGCAGAACTTCAAGTTGCACGGGACTTATTTCGCAATTTCGCTCACAACCATAGGGGTTTCCTTCTAAACGTTCTTAACCGAACTTAACTGAACTTTGGATCTATGATTTCTTTTCTGGACATCCACAACTGCAGCCAAAAAACAATTAGGGTTTCAATCAGTCCAAGGGGATATGAAAATTATACCTCACGGAGGTAAACGCGAGGTTACAACCAATATTCCACGATCAAGTTCTTGTAATACAGATATAGCGAGGTAGTTTAAATGGTCAAGATCGGGTTCGGGAACTGACGAACAGAAGCTTGTCTCAGGTAAGCAGACAGGCTAGCATGTGAATCAAAAGCCAGGAGACATTGCTAACTAGCTCAAAATTCACGTACTTTACATGCAGTGTGTCTTAGAGCAAGGAAAACAGCCACGGTGGCATGGCAGTGGCGATCACTTGCGAGGAGCACGACGGAGACAGTGCGGTGACAGGAAAGGATGGGAAACTGCGGGTATTGAAGCGGAGCTCACCCCGAAGCGATTGATGATGACCGTGTGGCTGGAGGAGGTCATGGACGACGTTGCTGTGGAGGTGCTCGGCACAAACATCATTGTCGATGGGGACAAAGTTCTTGGCAGGTCCATGTCGTGGTGGTGGCACGGCAGATGCCATAGGTAGGTTAAAGATGGGGCCAAAGTGTGCTAGAGGTATCAAGGGACAGATAGTGTGGTGATTCCACACATAGATGTTTGTATTCTCTAGATCTATGGTATTTACAAATGCTCCTTGAGCTGTTCGTGGGGAGGAGGAAGATGAACTTCTCTATTACCCATCCCTCTCTCTAGGGTTCTTCCCTTAGACAATGATCGATCCCCCTCTATGGACATTCTGATGGTCCTTATATAGGGTAGGCCAGGTTACAAGTTAAGGCTTACGTGTAGGTCATATTCCCTGAATATGCTTCTCCTAAAATAGAAAAGCGGTGTGCCTCGTTTTCCCTTCGTAAGCCGCCCAGGACCCAAGGCGCATGTCTCTTTGAGCCCCTGGCGTAAGCCTCTGTGGCGTCATGTCACCCGACCAGCTCGATGTCACCTTTGTCAGCCCATACTCACTGGTCCTCCCCTCTGTCCTTTACGCTCATGCTACAGTGGAGACAGAAAAGCGCTGACCATGGAAGATTCCTTCTTTCTCTTGTAAACCAAGTTGTAACCCGGTTCTTGCCTGGTTAACTCGGCCCCATAGGTACCTGCAAAAAACTAACATTTTGGTCGTGCTGACATACACTTTATGTCGACCGAGGTAACGTCGGGTGGAATCCATCTGGGTCAGGTCGACCGTAACTTGGCTGGCCATTAGGTAACTCAGCTAGCTCCCGCTTTGACCTTGTCGTACCTCGGCTATTATTGCCCTTATACACCAGCTTGACCCTACCCAGGGTTATCCCCCAACATTAGTCTCCGAAGTTGATGTAGTCTTAGCAACTTTAGCTGATAAGGCCACAGTAGGTTCAACCCGCCAAATTCTTAACCCTTCATGCCGAGGTATTCTTATGTCGGCACATTCCGAACTTAACTCGTCTTTCTTCCTATGGACTTAATATCTACTTTGATCTCCCTTGGCTCTTTCTGAGTTATTCCTTGTTGGCCAGGTTATATTCTTGTATCCGGGTTACCCACTTAGATTCCTTCCTTCTCGTGTACACTTCCCCACATCCAACGTGGAAGGTAATCCTTACTTTGTGTCATTTTAAGGGCCTGCGCCAGTTACTATGCACGTTGCCAGGAATTACTGCGCAAACGCCACATCGTGTCACACGATCAGCTACGATGTGTAACCCTCTCCGGGACTTGCTGCTGATTGGCTGATCCGGCAAATACACGGCCACAGCGTGTGGCCCTCTGCACACTGCGATCCCACTACCCCCCTAGGGGTGTGGTTAAATAGAGGAGCGGTGGCATCCTTAGGCATTTCCCCTATTCGCTATGTCTACATATGCCCTTTCTTCTTCTTCCTCCTAGTGCCACCGCCTCCACCGCTTCCGTTTAGCGATTACGCCACCGCTGCAGCTCACTGTTCCTCGCCTGCTTCTCCGTAGCTGCGCCGCTCGCCGCCGCTATGGGTCGGTGTCAATCAAGGCCTCTATCTCCCGCTTCAGATTTCTCTTCCGAGGAGGATCTAGATGTGTCATAGGAGGGTGCCTCCATTGAGGGGCGCCACCTTTGAGCGCGACACCTGGGTCGGTTCCTAGGTGAGCCAAGACGACCTAGATTGGCTCATTCGGACCCGTCGTGTCCCCGCCGGAGTCCGCTGCCGCCTTGCTGGCGATAAACTTTCCCCTACTCCCGAGCCCGGTGAGTTCATAGTTTTTATCTCTCACTTCCAGCGTGGCTTCGGCCTTCCCATCCGTGACTTTTTCCATGATTTCCTCACCACTTTCATTCTTCAACCCCATCATCTTCCGGCGAATGCCATTGCCTCTCTCTACTTTCGTTTCTGGGGTTGAGGGGTACCTTGGCCTGTGGCCCTCCATAGCATTTTGGTTCAAGTTCTTTGGATTCCGAGCCAATGTTATTCCGAACAAGGACCTTCGCCCCGCCAACAAATATCTGACCCAATGCAGGGTAGCTTCGATCTCATCTCAGAAAGAATCCGAGTTTCCCTGAGTTACCAGCTTGGAGTCCTGCAAAGGATGGGGTAAGACGTTCTTCTACGTGAAGAATACTACCTTAAGGACAGGATTCGGCTTCCCCCTTTCTCTATCGGTGTCCCTAATAGCATCTCGGTGGGGCTAGATCCCTAATAGATCAAGATCAAGTGCCTTGGTAGATCTGGTGGAGAAGCGCATCATCGATCTGAAGCTAGAGGGGATGAATGGCGAGGATATGATGCTCACTTTCATCCAGAGCCATATATGTCCTCTTCAACATTGCATGCACAAGGTTTTCCACATGAGCGGTCACCTCGACCCGAACCGAGTCTCATCCTTTGAGATCTCCGACTCCTAGATCTTCCGCCGGGTTAATTATATCTTCAAGACGACCTTGACTGAGGACTTGGAGTGGGGGATAGAGCACTTCAGCCGAGATAGGCTAGCTCCCGACGTACGTTTCTCTTGTGATCTTTTTTCGAGTTAAATACACCTTTTTGACCTGCATCATCCTTTTCGAACCTTTTTGCATTACTCTTTTCACAAATTTCTCCAGCAAACAACAGAGGATACTACGACCCTAGACCTTAATTGGGGCGCGGATCGTGATACCTTGGATGAGGAGGAAATGGACCTCGAGGAGTTCATGCCCATTCTAGACTCTACCTCTGGCCGACCTTCCGATAATACTTCTATCTTAAGGGATTGGCCAGATGATGATGAAGATGATGATATTGAGATCTTGGAGGTATATGATCATGTTGTTTGGTTCGCAGCATAGAAAACAAAAAAATTCCTACGATGGGAACTATACGCCAAGATCTACATACTAGATACAAGCAACGTGTGGATATACATCGATGGAGAACTTACCCTCGAAGACAACAAAGCTTTGTTAACGAGATGGAACTCGTGGATGATGTAGTCGTACACTTGCCGATCTCAAGATCGTGATGAAGTCCAACAGGTCTGGCTCCAGCACGTCCTTCAGATCCAGATCCAGCAAGTCCAGCACCACCAAGTCCAGCACCGCAAAGCAGTGGAGCATCCGTGATCGCACACACATCCAGTACCCCGACAACCTCCGCCCCTCGCTCTAGAAAGCAGCGGAAGCAGCAACTCCTTTCCAGATAAAGCCACCAGGAACATGTATCTCGCTAATCCGAGACCATGGGGGAATAATACTAGAGGGGGAGAGAGACCTTCACGAGGAGGTGTGTGGGAGAAGGAGTGAGAAGGGGGCCTTTTATAGGAGAGGGGAGGGTACCCCTCCCATGGCCGGCACCCATGGAGGGTGTCCCTTCACCTCCCCCATTCATGTGGTGGTAACCCCCTCCACATTAAAATGCGCCTTCACATTCTCTTTTAAAGTCTCCACTTTAAATGCATTAAATTTCTCCAAATTTAAAGCTCTCTCATTTAATAAAACTCTTTTATTAATTTTATTCAGAATTTTGTTAATTAGTTTAATTAACAAACATTCACATAAAACCCCCTGCAACATTTCAATATTACATGCAGAACCAATTTCAACAATTTCACCCAAAACAGTTTCGATGTCTATTGAAATAATTCCAGCGCTTTCTTAAATCTTTATCTGAAACATATTTGCTCCAAATGGTGTCGGTATCCCTTAAGTGTGTCACCCTACGGTTCGCGAATAATGCAGACATGATCGAGACCCCTCTCAGATCAATAATCAGAAGCGGGACCTGGAGATCCATAGTGGCTCCTACATATTCAACGATGACTTCTGTGATCTTGAGAACCTTTAACGCTAGTAACTAAATCCCTTTGTGTCGCGATATATTACATGTCTGAGATTCGATCATCGGTATCTCCATACCTAGTTTGATCTTGTTACCGACATGTACTCTTTTCTCGTTCTCGTGATATAACATTCTAGTGATCACATCACTTGCTTGCAAGCTATCTTAATGTGATATGAGCGAGAGGGCCCAGAGTATATCTATCCGTCATCGGGATTGACAAATTCCACTCTTGATCCATGAGCCTCAACATAACACCTTCCTAGTACTGAACCCACCTTTATAGTCACCCTGTTACGGTGTGACGTTTCGTGTTATCAAGATACTCTTCCGGTGTTAGCAATTAACATGATCTCATGGTCTAAGGACTAAGATTACTTCGTATGATGTTATAGAAATATAAACATAATGAGTTTGATCATAATGCTATACTTTGGATGAATCTTAATCACATCATTCCACCAATGTTGTGACCTCGTTATTAACAACATCCAATGTCCATGATCAGGAAACCTTGATCATCTTGTTAATCAACGAGCTAGTTTATATGAGAGGCATTACTAGGAACTTTGTATTTTGTTTATAAAACACGCATGTATTAATGTTTCCAATTAATACATTTATAGCATGCAAAATAAACATTTATCATAAACATGGAATAAGATAATAACCACTTTATTATTGCCTCTCGGGCATATTCCCTTCAGTCTTCCACTTGCACTAGAGTTAATAATATAGTTTGTAAACTTGTATATACAACACCTAGGTGTTGAATATACGCGTTTACTGGTGGTTAAAATAATCTCCGGATCTAACAGTTTCAGGTCCGTGTGTATTTGCATGTCTTTGCGTCTCTACGCATCACTCATTCTCAAATGAGATGGCATTGTATAAATTTGGTCCTTTGGTGAGACCTTTAGTTCGTTCGGGTTAAAATATATTGATATTATTGTCATACAATATATCTTCATAGTATTAACCCACTTTGAACCACACCTAGTTGGATAACAAACTTCTTAACACAAATGCCCTCCTCTGCTGCTACTATAGCAATCATATACTTAGCCTATTGTTGTAGTATCCATCACAATGTTTCAACTTTGGAACTTATCCAAATCCATCATGGAACATCCTTTCCATTACATTGTGCCACCCATAGTCTAAATTGAGATAAATTTAATTTGTATCTTGTGACAAAACTAGTATCAATGTAACACTTTACAATGAACTACCTTTAACTATTTGTCATTTATACACGATATATTCTTAGTTCTTCCAAAGCTCATAAGAATATCTTTACTATTTTCCAGTGATCATCTTATGAATCATTCTAGGATGTGCTCATAACATTTAGAGCATAGGACATTCTGGATATATACATATCACGGTATAATCGATCAAAATCTTCATGTGATTTTACTCACCAAGTGTTGAAACACTTGAATCTTGATACAATCCTTTTCCATGCAGCAAGAACCTTTCTTGTTGTTTCCATATTGAACCCTTTCAATATCTCATATATGTATGTCTGGCACAACCATATTAGCGCCTCAATCTATCCATATAGATATTGATGCCAAATATTCCGGTGTTGCCCAAGTCTTTCATCGAAATCTTATTTTAATGAAATTCTTAACTTGTGTCAATACAAGATACATCATTTCCAATCAACAATATGTCCTCTACATAATGTATTAGAAATATGTCTCAGTGCTCCCACTTAATTTCTTGCAAATGCAAGCATCTTCATCATCTTCGATGAATTTGAATTCTATTAATAGTTTCATCATGGTGAAGATTCCAACTCCGCTATGCTTACTTCAACTATTGAAGTTTGCATGCCCTTTTAGCACCCTTTGAATTAACAAAACCCTTTGGACCGTGTCTTGTACACATCCTAGGTAACCATTCTATTAGAAGAAAATTGTTTTGTTTGTTCAACTACCATACATCAAATTATATGTAGTGGTTGCTACATTAATCCGTCAAGACTAAATATCGCTATGAACGATCAAATCTTGTCACAGTCAACTCCTTGAACATTGTCGTAAACATCTTTCTGACATGTCGACTATTTTATAGATGTTAAACATCCATGTCTATTTCTTTATAGATCCAAACACGACCGATAGGCTTCACGCCTTTCCGGAGGGTCTTCCAAGTTCCGAAACTTGATTTCTCATGTATGGATACTATCACGGATTCTATGACTTCTAGTCATTTTATGGAGTCAGGGCCCATCATCGCTTCTTTGCATGTAGTCGGTTCATCATTGTCAAAACAATAATGACTTCTTATCAAATCACACTATTTGATTCTTACCGACCCACACGGTTCAATAGGAACTGTAATCTCCGAGATCACAACCTTTGTAATCATGGGAGCCATGAGCATTGCGGCCGCCACCAGGACACTTTCCGATGCTACGCTACTTAGCACATATAGCTAAGGTTCAACAACCTTATCAAGGTTCTATTGTCCTCCCACTTAACTTTTCACGAAAAAATCCTTCTCAAGAAACTTGACATTCCAAGTAACAAACTCTTTTGTCCTTGGTGTTATGGAGAAATTCCCAACAAATTCTTTGGGATAACCTACAAAGACGTGCTTATCCGACTTTGGTTGTAAACATTTTACTTATGCATAGCATACCAAAATTTAAGAAAATACAATTTGGGTTTTATCCCAAACCATAACTTATATGGTGTCATTTCAACGGATCACGATGGTGCTCTTTTCAGTGTAAAAGTGGTAGTCTCTAAAGCTTCAATCCGTAAAACATAATGGCAGTTTTATAAATGGCACCTTTGATCTTACCATGTCAAACATGGTTTGATTTCATCTCTCAAATGTGCCATACCCCTATGGTTTATTGGGAAACACAAATCATGGAACAATTCCTCAAATCTTAGGTGTTTTGCTAAACATGTAACTCAAATATCTTCCTTTATGATCAAATCATAAACTCTTTATTTTCTTGTTACAATGATTTTTTCACTTCATCTTGAAACTCTTTGAACAATTTTCAAATGTTTCATACTTCTTCCTTATTAAGTAAATATATAAATATATTCACTCAAATTTCTGGAGAAAGCATATGAAGAAATAAGATCCATCGCATATGGCTACACATAATGGACTATGCACATCAGCATGTACAATTTCCAATAAGCTAGTCATCCATTCCTCTTTGGCCTATGAACGGAGTTTCAATTATCTCGAGGAAAGTCTCACAAGCGTCAATTGATCAAAATCAAAGACTCCAAAATCCATCAACATGGAGTTTCTTCATGTTTTCTTTCCAATATAATTCAAACAACGATGTCACTTTATAAGTGATCTTCCAACCATTTGTCTTATGACATTTCAGCAATAATGTTTATGGATGTGATTTCTCCAACAAGACTTGTAAAAGTTCATCCATCCTTTATCGAATACGGTAATTATTTGAGCAACCATTGTTCTTGTAATATCGGAATAAAATAACAACTATTAAAACAAATCTTGAAGGCTAGGTTTGACGACAACGAAAAACACAATAACACTTTATTTGTTTTCGATGAACATCATCACTTATTCTCTTGCCTATTACTTAGGCCATTGCAGTTCATGAATTGCGTTGTTCTGTATGACACTTCACACCAACCAATTCGGTATCCAATACCTCAGAACCACATTGTTTAACAAGCAAGGAGTATAGCCATAACATGTATATCTTCTACATACCTCAGTTGGACATCTCCAACCTTTTCTTTTCTGACAAATATTTTATAGATTCACCTTTAACAATTCCTTTTCTATTAAAAGAATCCATCAACATCAATAGTGGTGTCATTCACATGACACATAGTACAAAGTGTATATAGTCAAATACTAATACCTTTGGACTTGCACTTTGAAGTGGATCACCATCATCAAATGTTTGGTGTTCTTTCAAAAATCCATTATTTAGTAATCTATTAGTGTAGTAAACATTTTACTTACAGCTTGTATTCATCCTTATCATGACAACTTTCATGATCAAGCTACTATAGCCTATAAAGAAGAATCATGAGTATAATGTTAGTTCCCAAAATCCTTTTTGGGAGATCCGGATGCCTAGCATCTCCATCCTTCACAAATTCTCATAATATGAGAACATGTATTTTGCTAAATTATACTCTATCATAATGCAACCTTGATATATCACAATATCTTCCACACATGATGGTTTCTGAAACAATTATTTCAGCTCCTAGATAACCTTGATATTAAAAACAACTTTTGAATGTGAAGAATCATGGAGGCAAACATGATACTTTAGATACTAACATTGGAATTATTACTCTTGATTTAACACTACTTATTAAACTTCATGGAGTAAACAGAGTTTGCTGAAAGTTTGCAATAGGACTTCTAAACTTTAAATTGACATTCAAAACAATACGATACCAGTTCGTAAAGTAAATATCCATAATTCTATAGTTCTAGTATCTCAACTAAAACTAAGGATACGATAGTAAACAGATGCCAATGACTACAACAAATTATAAAAATTCACTTTGATTTAGTTTATCACAAATTGAGTTCGACTAATCCAAATTAGAAATAAACTCCCACTCAAAACCGACATCCCTCGTGCCTTTTTGGTGATTACATGAACCAAATCCACTACACCAACTCCGATCATCACGTGAGTTGGTGTAGCTTCAAAGACGAGCATCAATATGGGCATCACATCAACTATATGACTCATGCTTAACCTTTCGGTCCGTGTTTCGAGGCCATGTCTGTACATGCTAGGCTCGCCAAGTAAGAACCTTAGTATTCGCATGTGTAAAACTGTCTTACACCCATTGTATGAAAGCGTAGAGTCGATTACACCCGATCATCACGTGATGTCTCGAAACACGATCCATAGAACGGTGCATACTTAAGGAAGAAAACATTTTATCTTGATATTTGAATGAGGGATCATCTTACAATGCTACTAAAAGCGCCAAACTAGCAATATAAGATGCAAACATCTAATGTGTAAAGTGGCATGATATGGTCCATGCATTTGATCTCTATCATATGCATCATGGTATGATCTCTATCATTCCTTTGTGTGTAAGGCCAAGGTCTATGGAACTTACACGTTAGGTGTGTTGTAAGAGTATCTATTAGACATCTACTTACAACATTACCTTATCATGACACTAGCCCAACAACGATCTAAACTAGACGCGTCTAATTTATCCATTGCATGTTTTACGTGGCTTAGGGCTTTCGGAGATAGAACCGGTTTTACCTACGAACATGAACCACAACGAGGATAACCAAGTTATTAGCAACTCGTTGTAAATCAGATATTGACTATAGTAGGAGAGATAGACAGCCGCCAGCCACTTATGCAAAACTAGTTGCATGTCAGTCGTGGAACCGGTCTCATGTACGATGACATGTAAGCTTAGTCCGGGCCGCTTCATCCCACTATGCCACCAATATCCAAAATACATGAAAGAAGCAATAACATGATCATCATCACCCACATATAAGCATATGTGTACTACCCATGCAAAGCACCTACGCATAGATCAGGCTCTGATACCACTGTTGGGTTTGCAGCATAGAAAACAAAAAATTCCTACGATGGGAACTGTACACCAAGATCTATCTACTAGATAAAAGAAACAGGTGGATATACATACATGGAGAACTTACCCTCGAAGACAACAAAGCTTTGTTAACGACATGGAACTCGTGGATGATGTAGTCGTACACTTGTCGATCTCAAGATCGTGATGAAGTCCAGCAGGTCCGGCTCCAGCATGTCCTTCAGATCCAGCTCCAGCAAGTCCAACACCACCAAGTCCAGCACCACAAAGCAGCGGTGCATCCGTGATCGCACATACATCTGGTATCCTGACAACCTCCATCCCTCGCTCCAGCAAAGCAGCGGAAGCAGCAACTCTTTTCTAGATAAAGCCATCGGGAACATGTATCTTGCTAATCCGAGACCAAGGGGGAATAATACTAGAGGGGGTGAGAGACCTTCACGAGGAGGTGTGTGGAAGAAGGAGTGAGAGGGGGGCCTTTTATAGGAGGATGGGAGGGTACCCCTCGCATGGCCGGCGCCCATGGAGGGTGTCCCTTCACCTCCCCATTCATGTGGTGGTACCCCCCTCCACATTAAAATGCCCCTTCACATTATCTTTTAAAGTCTCCACTTTAAATGCATTAAATTTCTCCAAATTTAATGCTCTCTCATTTAATAAAACTCTTTTATTAATTTTATTCAGAATTTTGTTAATTACTTTAATTAACAAACATTCACATAAAACCCCCTGCAACATTTCAATATTACATGCAGAACCAATTTCAGCAATTTCATCCGAAATAGTTTCGGTGTGTATTGAAATAATTCCAACGCTTTCTTAAATCTTCATCTGAAACATATTTGCTCCAAATGGTGTCGGTATTCCTTAAGTGTGTCACCCTACGGTTCACGAATAATGCAGACATGATCGAGACCCCTCTGAGATCAATAATCAGAAGCGGGACCTGGAGATCCATATTAACTCCTACACATTCAACGATGACTTCTGTGATCGTGAGAACCGTTAACGCTAGTAACTAAATCCCTTTGTCTCGCGACATATTACATGTCCGAGATTCGATCATCGGTACCTCCATACCTAGTTTGATCTCGTTACCGACATGTACTCTTTTCTCATTCCCTTGATATAACATTCTAGTGATCACATCACTTGCTTGCAAGCTATCTTAATGTGATATCACCGAGAGGGTCTAGAGTATATCTATCCGTCATCGCGATTGACAAATTACACTCTTGATACATGAGCCTCAACATAACACCTTCGTAGTACTGAACCCACCTTTATAGTCACCCTGTTACAATGTGACGTTTGGTGTTATCAAGATACTCTTCCGGTGTTAGCAATTAACATGATCTCATGGTCTAAGGACTAAGATTACTTCGTATGATGTTATAGCAATATAATCATAATGACTTTGATCGTAATGCTATACTTCGGATGAATATTCATCACATCATTCCACCAATGTTGTGACCTCGTTATTAATAACATCCAATGTCCATGATCAGGAAACCTTGATCATCTTGTTAATCAACGAGCTAGTTTATATGAGAGGCATTACTAAGAACTTTGTATTTAGTTTATTAAACACACATGTATTAACGTTTCCAATTAATACAATTATAGCATGCACAATAAACATATATCATAAACATGGAATAAGATAATAACCACTTTATTATTGCCTCTCGGGTATATTCCCTTCACATGTGCCTATCTCATATGCTTTTCCGGTTGATCCACCTCCAGCTAACCCGGCTGGTCAGGTCCGCACCAATCCTCCTCTTGTTGTGGGTGAACAAGCCCCTGCCCCTGCAAAGAAACAAGCTGCTCCTTCTGTTCCTCCTTCTAGTCCACCCAGGGCAACAAAAACACAACACAAACTCGGCATCCAGGCCGCCAGCAAGCCTCGTGCTAAGGCCACCGTCCAGAGATCCCAAAGCCCAAGGATCCACCTACCGCATCCGAGTAAGTTCCTCTTTCCTTCCTAATTATTCGAGTAGTTTCTCTCCTTTTACATGTATTTCTTGTTTCTCTTTTTCTGTACTAACTTGATACTTGTTTCCATTTGATTTGGTAGGGCCCCAAGGACATTTCCCAGAGTGGATCGAGCATAGCCTCACCTCTTCGGGGTGATCCACCTTCTCCTTGCTGTGAGGATGCTCCTACCCTGAGCCCCATCCGGGAGAGCTCTACGGATGCGCCGAATTTTAGCCCATCTCGGCAAGAGGAGGGAAACGTCGTCACGGAGGGTGGTGGCACCTCCAAGGAAGTGGCTATGTCGGATCATCCCAATGCCCCTTCTACTCAGAAACAACAAGTTGGTGAGGGTGCCAGCGAAATCGGCAACAAGAAAGTTCCTACCGAGGTGCCGGTGACTACGGCACAGACCCATGTTCAGCCTGCGCCTCAACCTCGGCCAGCTCCATCTCCAAGTTCTTCTCCCCAAGCACCTCATGCCTCGTCTGAGCCTCCCACGCCATCTTCGGCAGAAGACATATTTTGGCAGAAGCCTCAGACCAAGCCTCCCGCGCCATCTTCGGCGGCCAGAGACCAAGCTACGTCCTTGCCGTAGCAATCTAAGTCAACCACCAAGGCCAAGAAGGCTGCTAAGGTTACCAAGGGCCAGAAGGCTTCCGATGCGACCAAGACCATGCCCAAAGGATCAACAGCCTGGTCTGGGTAGCGCACCCTTGCATCCATTATGCAACAAGGCAGCGCTGCTTCTAGCTCTGCCGTTGATAAAAACTTTCTATGCATACAAGCCCGGCCGCAGCTCAAACTGCCCAGAAAGCTGCTCATGCCAAGGGCTTGGTCGTGACTCGGACTCTAAGCGGGGAGAGCTATGGCTCGCTCACTGATTATGTCGACAACTAGAATAATGCCGACTACGTCAATGTTAGCTCCGGTAAACCGAAAAAGTTTGGCCCCGCGAAGATCGGTGCCTAGATGAATACTACCGCCAAAGCCATTGGTTATGCTAGTAATATGATGGAGGTAAGCCCCACAGCCATCTCTTTACATACACACAAGAACTTGTAAATATATCCTCCAGTCCCTGAGCCTCAGGGGGAGTAACATGTTACTCGGCCGGATGCTCCTAATATACTTGTGCAATCTTCCCCAAGCTTATTATCAAATCCAAGGTAGTTTAACTTACAGAAATTATTGAGTAGTTTCAAATATCCACTCACCTAGAGCCGGCTTAAGTTCCACTTGGCCCAGGTCTTGAGTAACTTCAAATATTCACTCACCTAGAGCCGGGTTATGTTCCACTTGGCCCGGGTCTTGAGTAACTTCAAATATTCACTCACCTAGTGTCGGGTTAAGTTCCACTTGGCCTGGATCTTAAGTAACTAAAATATTCACTCACCTAGAGTCGGGTTAAGTTCCACTTGGCCCAAGTCTTGAGTAACTTCAAATATTCACTCACCTAGAGCCGGATTAAGTTCCACTTGGCACGGGTCTTGAGTAACTTCAAATATTCACTCACCTAGAGCCGGGTTAAGTTCCACTTAGCCCGGGTCTTGAGTAACTTTAAATATTCACTCACCTAGAGACAGGTTAAGTTCCACTTGGCCCGGGCCTTGAGTAACTTCAAATATTCACTCACCTAGAGCAAGGTTAAGTTCCACTTGGCCCCGGCCTTGAGTAACTTCAAATATTTCTTATGACTCATGAGCTAATATTTTCCTTTTCAGATCACCACCAATCGCCGGACCATCGAGTTTCAGTGGCTTCTGGATACAAACAAAGAGCTTACTTCAAAACATAAGGCCCTGCTACCTGAGCTGAAGAAAAAAAAGTAAAGCTCTCTTTCGTATTATAACTTTCACTGCTCTTCATCTCTGGTTTGCCGATTTAACCTTTGACTCGTACTTTGCAGCCAATGTGGAAGCTGAGAACAAGGCGATGAGGAAAAAACTATTCAAGATGAAAGGTAGTTTTCCTTCGCTTCTTATCCTTTGTCCTTTTTCATTTTGACTCGGAAGGTAATTATACCTTGGCTCCACCGGGTCAAAAAATTATTGAGGTGTCCCTTCAAGATAGCATGCCTCTGCCTGACATGATGCTTCATTTTCTCGAACATGCAGGACAACATCAGGCCATGTTGAAAAAGAAAAATGATGAAATTGCTTATCTCCTTGGTGAGAACGAGGCCCTCAAGCTTTCCTAGAAGAATGAGCTCGAAAAGTTAGATCAGGAGTTCTCTGATGCCAAGGCTCAACTCACGGGCCAGCTTGAAAAGCATCATGAACTTCTGAAAGCTGCCGAGTCCAAAGTTGAGTCGGCTAACACTGCCCTTGCTGATCTTCAGAAGAAGCATGTGAACTGGCTGACCCAATTGACCCGGATTCATGGCATCATAGCTCGTAAGTTTTTATGCTCGAGATTGTTGTTTATTGCCGAGGTCACCTTTTCCCTTTGCATTTTCTGAGCTCCTTTTTTCTTGTACTTTCAAAGGATTTCCCTCAATCAAAGGCCCGCTCCGATGTTGCAATTCGGAAGATCCAAGAGAAGCAAGCTGAAGTCGGCCCTATCTCAGAAGAAACCACCATTGACGAGTTCTTGGTTGGTCTTTTGGCCTGCCTCAAATCTATGAAGATCTTTGGAGTGGGACTCCTTGGCGATGCCGTCAACACTTTCCACACTTTGTGGCCGGAGGAGACTGCTCCCAAGGAGGTTGCCATGTTATTCAAGAAACTTCAGGAGAGCATGACCCAGCTCAGGTTATGGCGAGAATCGGCTGCTCAGGCTAGAGGTGATACGGCTTTATCCGTTGTGTTGTCCTCGTATGAAGGCATTGACCTGAATGTACTTTGTCGTCTGTGCACTGGATCGAGATGGACCAACAACCCGGCCCACATTGCCCAGCACCGAGCCTGTGCCCATGAGCTCATCCAATACGCCCATTATCATCAATGGAATGAGGGGTCGAGCTTCCTAGAAGCCATCGACAATGGGTATGTTGACGGAGAAGCCGAAGATGAAGAGTCCGAGGATGAAGAGTAAGAAGGTTCAAGGAAACCGAGGATGCCGAAGCTAATCTGGACGTTGAAGTTGGAACCCATGCTCCCCGCGCTTAGGACAACTTTCCTCCTTCTTCCTCGGATGGTTCGGCCGCTGTGGCTCCTTGAGCGATAAACTTTAAAATTCGTTAAATCCCTAGTATGCCAGGTGCAGATGTATGAAACAAAGTGTTATTTTTCTATTGCTTAAGTTCTTATGACGGATTACCTTGGGCGAAGTCCCTGAGTTTCATTTTCTTGTTCTCCCAATTCGATGACTCGGCTCACGTCTACCTTGATTCAGTGTTCGACTTATGAGTCTGAGGCTCAAGAAATTGACTTAATAATACTTGGAACTTTAGGATGAGCTCAAAATAATTCAACATAATCAAAATAAAACAAAGTAAATATAGGGGTTAGTCCAAAAAACAAATGTCGACTCGATTATGTTCCTTTTCCTTAGTCGTTTTCCATATGCCTTGCAATTCCAAACTTGTTCTCTTGCTTGCCATGAAGCCAATTCTTGTTGGGCACCAGCAAGTCCAAGAGTTAGCTTTTGGTGCCGACATACTACTAACACGGCTAAGGTGTAAGTAATTTAAGCCAGCTGACACATAAAAACATAAATACAGAAATAGACATTTATTATTAAGGCAGTCCCTGAGTTTCTGCCCGGGGTGCTGAAGTTTCATTGATAAGCTCATTGCCGACATACAGGCCGACATATGAGAGTTTGAGATACATACACTTTTGCTAAGTGTAAAACGAACGAAGTAGAACTACAATCCATGGTCGCTTTGATTCTTCGCCGGACCTGTCTGCCTTGTTCTTCTCCTATGGTTGTGCATTAATGAGGTAATAGGCATCATTGTGCAGTGTTTTTCTTAAAATGAATGGCCCGTCCCATGGGGGGAAAGCTTATGCATGCCGTCCGTGCGCTTCACCAGCTGAAGTACCAGGACTCCTTCCCAGAAGACTCGGGGTTTCACTTTCCGGCTATGGTAGCGTCAGAGACTTTGCTGATATATGGCGTACTTAGACAATGTCAATTCTCTCGCTTCTTCCAGCAACTCAACATCATTTTGTTGGGCTTCTTGAACTTCGGCTTCTATGTATTGGGTGACCCTAGGAGAGTCAGGCTCTATGTCTACTGGTAGTACAACTTCTGTCCCATATACCAGAAAGAATGGTGTATACCCTATTGATCGATTCAGAGTTGTTCTTAAGCTCCATAATACCGCTAGTAGTTCTTCTATCTAGCACCCCGCTGATCTTTGCAGCGGCTCAATGAGCCGGGGGTTTATCCTGGACAGAACTAGTCCGTTGGATCTTTCCGCTTGTCCATTCGATGCAGGGTGGGCCACTGATGCGACATCCAGACGAATCTTCTTATCTCGGCAAAATCTGGCAAATGCTCCTTCAGCGAAATTTGTGCCATTATCAGTTATGATACTGTGTGGATAACCATATCTCAGAATGATATCTTTAAGGAATGTCACGGCTGTAGCTCCATCACATTTTCTTATTGGCTTTACTTCAATCCACTTTGTAAACTTGTCCACCATGACCAAGATATGGGTCATGTTTCCCTTGGACAGCTTAAACAGTCCAACCATATCCAAACACCATACTGCAAATGGCCAAGTGATTGGTATAGTCTTTATTTCGGACATAGGCAAATGTGTCTTCCTAGCGTACCTTTGACAACCATTACACTTCCTCACAAGTTCCTCTGCTTGTTGCAAGGTGCTTGGCTAGTAAAACCCATGCCGAAAAGCTTTTCCACTAAGGCTCTGGCTGAGGCGTGATGCCCACATTCCCCCTGATGTATATCTCGAAGGATATCCAACCCTTCTTACGGGTCAACACATTGCTACAGAACACTTGTGACACTTTGCTTGTATAGTTCGGCATTGATTATAGTGTATGCATTTGCTCTCCTCTGCACTTGCCTTGAGAGTATCTCATCACTTGGAAAAGGTCCATCTTTCAAGAACTCAAATAATGGCTTTGGCCACACTGGTACTGTACGAACTAGAAAAGTGCTTCGTTCACGTCCGTTGCATCAACCGACATAACCCTCGCCGGATCAAGCTGAACATTCCCCGGGTTCTGCGAAGTAGTCCCCGGGTTTGCCGAGGTAGTTCCCAGGTTTGCCGAGGTATTCTCCCAGTCAATGTACATAGGGGTAGCTTTTGATTCGGGGTTTGCCGGGATATAGAATGATTCGGATTTTGGTGAAGGTTTGATAGATGGTTTTCTTAGATGCTCTAGAGCAACTCCTAGCAGTATAGCTTTCCGAGATGAGCCCAGCTTAGACAGCACGTCTGCTGCCCATTTTCAACTTGGGGTACATCATGCAATTCACATGCCTCGAAGTACCCACATATCTTCTGGACATGAAATCTATACAGGGCCATGTTTGCATCTAGTGCATCACAATGACCAGACACTTCCTATACCACTAGATCTGAATCACTGAAGCACTATATCCGACGTATGCCATCCTCTCTTGCTACTTTTAGTCCATGCACGAGTGCCTCATACACAGCCACATTGTTTGATGCTCAAAAATGGATCTGAAGCACATATCGCAACTAATCTTTCTTAGGCGAGGTAAGTACTACCCCGACCCCTAATCCTTCTTTCAGTTTTGATCCATCAAGGTGCGTCCTCCAGTAGTTTGAGTCTAGCAAAGGAGGTCCGTACTGCATCTCGTCCCAATCCACACAAAAATCAGCCACTGCTTGAGACTTGATGGCGTCCCATCTATCATATTGTGGTGCATAAGGTGCTAACTTAATTACCCATTTTGCAATCCGCCCACTTGCATCTTTGTTACTCATTATCTTGGTTGGGCGCTTCACATATTACTTTTATGGGGTTCTCCTCGAAGTAGTGCTTGAGCTTCTTGGCCGCCATGTACATGCCATACACGATCTTCTGATAATGAGGACAGTTCTGCTTTGAAGTGGACAATACCTCGCGTAGGTAATATACCGGCCTCTGCACTGACTTACCTTCCTCATCATACTCCACCACTACCACGACACTTACGACTCAGTTGGTTGCTGCTATGTAGAGAAACATCGACTCTTTGGCTAGTGGTGAGGCTAACACTAGTGAAAAGGCTAGCATCCCTTTCAGTTCATGAAACACGCTATCAGCTTGCAGTGTCCATATGGATTTATCTAATTTCTTTATTAGCTGATAGAGAGGCAATGACTTTTCTCCCAGCCGACATACAAATCGACTTAATGATGCCAGGCAACCAGTGAACTTCTGAACATTATTAAGACACTTCAGTAGCTCCATTTGTTCTATAGCTCAGATTTTAGTAGGGTTAGCCTCAATACCTCGGCTCGATACGAGAAAATCGATTATCTTTCCAGCCGGCACACCAAAGGTACATTTCTCTGGGTTAAGCTTCATTTAGAATCTCCTTAGGTTCGCAAATGTTTGTCGGATATCATCCAGGAGCGTTTTGCTTTCCTTTGTTTTTATCACAACATCATCGGAATATACTTGGACATTTTCGCCAATTTGATCATGTAAACATTTTTGCATGCGCCTTAATACATTTCCCCTACATTACGTAAGCCAAACGGCATAGTGCGATAGCAATAAGCCCCATACAGGGTAATGAAGGCAATCTTTATTTGATCATCCGAGGTCAAGCGTATCTGGTGGAAACCAGAATACGTATCTATAAATGACAACAACTCACACCCAGCGGTCGAATCAATGACCTGATCTATCCTCGACAGATGGAATAGATTTTTTGGACATGCCTTATCCAAGTTCGTGTAATCGATACACATACGCCACACAACTGTTGCATTTGTATCATCCTTCTTCTTTTCCACCAACACCGGATTAGACATCCAGTCCGGGTAAAGCACTTCCATGATAAACCGGGCTAAGAGGCCAAGCTATCTCATCTCTAATGACTTTTATCCTATCTTCGGCGAAGCGGCGGAGAGGTTGCTTCACCAGCTTAGCTCCGGGTCTCACATGCAAAGAGTGCTCGGCAAACTCCCTCGGTACACCTTGAAGATCCTACGTGGACCAAGCAAAGATATCCCAATTACCACGGAGGAAGTTGATGAGCTTGCTTTCCTATTTGTCGCCTAGCCTAGCACCAATAGTTACTGTGCGCTCGGGGAACTGATCATCAATGGGCACCTTCTTGGTATCTTTTGTCGCTTGAAACGAAACACTTCCATGTGGGTTACTTAGAGCCAGCATATTTAGCTACGCGGACTGATCTAATGATGTCACCTCTTGGATCCTTCTCTTCTCGTGGGCTATCACCGGTGACTTGGCCAAGTTTGCCCCGGACGAAGCACATTCCATTGAACGCATGACGTCCACAGTTATGGTGATCACTCCATTTGGTCCTGGCATCTTCATTTTCAAGTTACTGATGTGGTCACTTTCCATGAACTTTGATAGAGCTGGCCTGTGGAGTAATGCATGGTAAGCACTATCCAAATCCACTACCTCGAACTCCAAGTTTTCAGTCCTGCAGTAGTCCCTCGTGCTGAATAATACGTCAATCCAGGCCTTTCTTATGGGCTCACAAGACAAACCTGGAACAATGTCATGAAATGTGGTATTGCTGGCCTGAAGCATGTTCTCTGAAACTCCTAGCTTATGCATTGTGTCCTTATACAAGATATTGATGTTGCTTCCATTATCAATCAACACTTTGGATAACTTCACATTGATGTTTGGCCCAATGAAGGTTGGGTCGAGCACCAAGGCGTATGATCTAGGACTCGGCATGAGCCTGGGGTGATCCTTGATACTCCATGTGATTTCCTGATCAGACCAAGGCATGTAGCTCAGCACAGCCGGCATAACTACATTGACTTCCATATGTCGGTGTATCACGCTATGTCTATCAGTTTGTTCTATGGTGAACACACAATAAGGTTGGTGATGTTATCTATACTCAATTCTCCCATCATTGCCAGGTATCTTTGGTTCTGCTGATTTTGATTTTCCACCTGATGCACTGCATCCCTTCTGTCATGGTTCTCATACCTCAGCGAGGGTGGTGGTAACATCATCTGTTGCCTGTTTGTCCCGGTAAGTTGTTGCTGCCGAGGTGCATCGTGCCAAGGTCCGTCATGCCGAGGTGCATCGTGCCGAGGTGCATGAGTATTCCTCGTGCTACTTTGCTCTATTTTCCTCATCCACTCACATTGCTGAGTCGTGTGATTCACCGGGTTACTCGGGTTAGGCGCGTGAAACTTGCATGGTTGATCCAACATAGACTCATACGGATACCTCAGCATGTCCATCTTTTCTTGCCACTGCTTCTTCTGCTCTAGCGTCCAAGTTTTATTGCCTCATTTCCCGGAGTCCATTGTTGCCCTCCGCTCTTCTGTCACTGGCTATTCCTAAGTCCGGGTTGATCTGGATCCACTGCTGCAACTTATTGTGAACCATATCTGTAATTCGGCCCTAATATCTCCTCTTAGACCGGAAATCATTTCGTCACGATGACCCGGCTCCATCTCAGTGGTAGTACTCTTCATTCGACTCGTTGGGACACAAGCCAAGGTTGAGTTGGATCACCCAACGCATACGAGTCAGCAATTCTGATTGTTTCAGCCAACATAGTTGGCATATCTCTTTGCAGCCTCTGCCACAACATACTTGCATACCTGCACCCTTGTGCAAACCAAGAAATAACTTGTGACTCAATCACCCCTTCGCATGAATTGCGCACATTGCACCAGCGAGTTAAGAACTCCCGGTCTGTCTCATTTGGCCTTTGCTTGCACATTGCCAAAGTTTGTGGCCTATTCGGACTCTTATACATGCTTGTGAAGTTACTGATAAACATCTCCTCAAAGTCTATCCAGCAGTTGATATTTCCTGGTGGCAAATTCTTCAGCCAAACCCTCGCTAGTCCTTCCAGCATCTGAGGTACATATCTCACAACCCATCTCAAGTTACCCATGGCAATGTTCACAGTTGTTGCACAGTCAATCAACCAATCTTCCGGCTTGGTGCTGTCGTCATATGTTTTTGTCCCTCTGGCCAACTGAAAGTTCAGTACAAGTGGTTCTTTCAAAATTCGAGGTTTAAAGCATGTTGAACCCGGAGGACCTTGTCTTTCTATCATCTCCGACCTATAGATTTGGTCCAGCTTAAATCTCGCATCATCTGGCTGCAAGTTCCTAGTTCCTAGCCTTGACCCTATCACATGGTGATCTAGCCTGGGGAACCCGGCATTGGCCATTGTCGAATAACCATCACTATACCTATCTTGACCCGGACGAGCATATTGTTGTTGCATAGCTGGGCCGGCACTTTGGTCTTGTCAAGGTATGTTCTGTTGCTGATGCTATCCAGGTGGATTTTGTCCAGCTCCTGCCGAGTTACGATGTCCGACATTGCCGTGCCCAGCGTTTCCTTGTCCTGCCTGGCCTTGGCCAGGGTTACCTCGTCCAGCTACAACTCGGCTGGCATTGTGAAGATCCTCATCACCTTGTACCTCCTTTCCTTTCCCTACCCTTGCCGGGTCATATGGGACTATCTGCTTATTCCTTCTTGCGGAGGTTACTACCTCTTCCCTTCTTGGGCCCGTGTGAGGGGATGATGCCGTCCTAGCAGATTTTGCCAGAGCGCCCCCTGCTGAATGAACGACGCGGGAACCTCCTACTCCCACTGTGTTTTCCTTGAGTATCTCCTTGTTCTTCTTGTTAGTAACCCTCACCAAGTGATTTACTCTTTCCTATTGCCTCTCCCGGGCTTCGCCGACCCTCCAACTCTAACGTTGCCGCATCCATAGCCCTGAGGTTCTTTGCCAGGGTGCTCTACCTCTCTAGCCCTGCTGTCACTAGGGTAGCCGAATACCCCGGCGTAGGTACATATTCTTTGTCTATCTTAGTGATGAGGTTTGTACCCCTAATATTCACACCTTTCATAGGGGTGGGACTAATCATGTTTGCTTTTGCATATTCACGCAGCGTGATGTTCAATGATTGTGCAGTTCTGCTACCCTTTATGCCCAATCTAACATTTTCAGCCAGGTCTCGTTTAGCTTGGCATGTTCCTGAGCCGGATCTACGATAGGTGCTATGGGAGTAGCTAAGCTATCTATCGCCTGCTGCAACATGTTCTTTGGCCTCTCTAGTGGAGTACCTCTTTTCCTAGGTACCTTCAGGCTTGTTACCTAGTTTTCCGCCAGGTCCTTGCTTGCTCCTACATCAGGTGCGATCATCATGGACTCAACGTAGCTAGCGGGGCGTGTGATACGCGGGCCACAAACCATGCTGAGAGGTGGTTCGTCTCCCTCGACGATGTGCAACGGGTGAACACAGGACTCGTCTACGCCAACATAGATCTTGTGGGCGCCGAGGCTGATGAAGAGGCTGTTGCATGGAGGAGGGCGGTTGCCAAAGCTGCACGCATTGTTGCCAACATACTCTAGTGCTCCAAAGTGCTGAACAAGCCTAGAGAGGATGTGTTCCCTGGTGGCAATGATACTTCCCGCCTAGATCTTCACTCTAGCTAGCACTGCTGCTGGCCCCATGGTGGGCGCCAACTGTCATGGTGGTGGCACGACAGATGCCATGGGTAGGCTAAAGATAGGGCCAAAGTGCGGTAGAGGTATCTAGGGAGGGATAGTGTGGTGATTCCACACATAGATGTTTGTATTCTCTAGATCTATGGTGTTCCCAGATGCTCCTTGAGTTGTTCGTGGGAAGGAGGAAGATGAACTTGTCTATTACCCACCCCTCTCTCTAGGTTCTTCCCTTAGCCAAATGATCGATCCACCCCTATGGAGATCATGGTGCTCCTTATATAGGGGATGCCAGGTTAGAAGTTAGGGCTTACATGGAGGGAATATTCCCCGAATATGCTTCTCCGAAAATAGCAAAGCGATGCGCCTCTTTTTCCCTTCATAAGCTGCCTAGGACCCATGGCGCATGCCTCTCTGAGCCCCTGGCATAAGACTCTGTGGCTCCATGTCACCTGACCAGCTCGATGTCACCTTTGTCAGATCGTACTCGCTGGTCCTCCCCTCTGTCCTCTACGATCATGCTACAGTTGAGAGAGAAAAGCACTGACCACGGAAGATTCCTCCCTTCTCTTGTAAGCCAAGTTGTAACCCGACTGTTGCCTGGTTAAGTCGGCCCCGTAGGTACCTGCAACCAAGTAACATTTTGGTTGTGCCAACATACACTTTATGTCAGCCGAGGTAACGTCGGGTGGACTCCATCTAGGCCAGGTCGACTGTAACTCGGCTGGACTTTAGGTAACTTGGCCAGCTCCCTCTTTGACCTTGTCGTACCTCGGTTATTATTACCCTTATACCCCGGCTTGACCCTACCCGGGGTTATCCACCCAACAGTCTGGCTCCTCCTTATCCTTATTCGACACGGACAAACACGGGCAGGTAGATCCTCTACTCAGTGGTGCTCGACAGCAACAAGCGCAACGGTGGGAAGGTGCTAACGGCGGCAGCCAAGGCATATCGAGGAGGGAAGGAAATATACGGGAGAGGAGGTTGCAGCGGCTAGGTTTCCCTAGGGTCGAGAGGGGATTAAGAAGGAGGGGGCGTGGTGGTTGTGGTCGCTTGGTGCCGGGTCGGAGTAAAGGTAGACGCAGGAACTCGGAAGCGCTCAGTCGCTTTCTCGGCTCTGCTTATACAGAGGAAGGAGACACGCGAGGGACGTGTCCAGCGTCGGAAGAACTTGGGGCAGGGCCAAAAGAGAGGGACCGGGTGGACAGTCGACGGAATCAAAACAGAAAAGGACCCTGGCTGGGCCGTTGCCCTCTGCATATGCTCTTTACTAATCCTGAGATGTTAACTGAACAAGTTCAATGTTATTGTACTCTGCTCTCCGTATGGGTCTGCTCGAAAACTAGGCATGGTTTGGTGTAGTTTTAGCTAGGATCAAATGTATGTCTCGGGTGGGTGTAGATAGATTAGCTAGAGGGTTTGAGTCAGGTTGTTGTTGTTGTGTGTGTTGGTGAATGCACACACGGTAGAGTTTAGGCTTTAGATTAGATGGAATATTAACTAGGATATGAGAGATGGTGTAGTGCGTGTATATATAGGTATAATCTAGCTAGGTAGAAATAGGAATGGTGGATAAAAAAAGTATGTGGTTGTGTGGGTTTAATAGAGAAGTGGTAATATATATAATTGCATGTGACATGTAGAACATGTGGCTCTTGTGTAGTGTTTTAGGAGAATAAGAAGAATAGGCATATGGCATGATCATAAATACCAAGTGAGGAAGATAGATAGCTAGTCCACAACAAGAAGGAGACCAAGTGTGCAAAAATAAAAGAGGCTAGAGGATCAAAACATTTGCAAGGAATAGAGTCCAACAAGAATGGAATAGAGAAGAGCAACACAATAAATTATGTGAATTAGATAGATTAGATGGATAATTAGGTGTTTCTTTAAAAAATGATTATTTAGATATATGGAACAATTGGAACATATGTTATAGATGGTTTGATGCAATGACACTGGTGGATTCATGTGGTTTAGGAAAAGAACACACATGAAATGACCCTAGTGGTGGTTTAGGAAAAGAAGACATATACAATGACTTTGGATGTGGTTTAGGAAAGGAACACACATGCAATGACTCTACTAGATCCATGTGGTTTAGGAAAAGAACACATATGCAATGACTCTGGTGGATCAATGTGGTTTAGGAAAGGAACACACATGCAATGACTCTAGTGTATCCATGTGGTTTAGGAAAAGAAAACACATGCAATGACTCTGGTGGTGGTTTAGTAAAGGAAAAAACATGCAATGACACTACTGGATCAATGTGGTTTAGGAAAAGGACACACATGCAATGACTCTAGTGGTGGTTCAGGAAAACAACACACATACAATGACACTAGGGGATCCATGTGGTTTAGGTAAAGAACACACATGCAATGACTCTGGTGGTGGTTTAGGAAAGGAAGACACATGCAATGACACTGGTGGATCCATGTGGTTTAGGAAAAGAACAAACATGAAATGACTCTAATGGTGGTTTATGAAAAGAACACACATGCAAGTACTCTAGTGGTGGTTTAGGAAAAGAACACACATGCAATGACACTGGTGGATCCATGTGGTTTAGGAAAAGAACACACATGCAATGACCCTGGTGGTGGTTTAGGAAAGGAAGACACGTGCAATGACTCTGGATGTGGTTTAGCAAAGGAACACACATGCAATAACTTTGGTGGATACATGTGGCTGAGGAAAAGAACACACATGCAATTACACTGGTGGATCCATGTGATTTAGTAAAGGAACACACATGCAATGAGTCTAGTGGTGGTTTAGGAAAAGAAGACACATGCAATGACTCTAGTGGTGGTTTAGGAAAAGAACACACATCAAATGACTCTGCTAGATCCATGTGGTTTAGGAAAAGAACACACATGCAATTAATCTAGTGGTAGTTTAGGAAAAGAACACACATGCAATAGCATTGTTGGATCCATGTGGTTTAGGAAAGGAACACACATGCAATGACTCTAGTGTTGTGTTAGGAAAAGAAGACACATGCAATGAATTTGGTGGATCCATGTGGTTTAGGAAAACTAGACACATGAAATAACTCTAGTGGTGGATTAGGAAAAGAACACAAATGCAATGACACTGCTGGAAAAAACAAACATGCAATGACCCTGGTGGTGGTTTAGGAAAGGAAGACACATGCCATGACTCTCGATGTGGTTTAGGAAAGGAAGACACATGCAATGACTCTAGTGGATCCATGTGGTTTAGGAAAAGAACACACATGCAATGACTGTGGTGGTGGTTTAGTAAAGGAAGACACATGAAATGACACTAGTGGATCCATGTTGTTTAGGAAAAGAACACACATGCAATGACTCTAGAGGTGGTTCTGGAAAAGAACACACATGCAATGACACTGGTGGATTCATGTGGTTTAGGAAAAGAACACACATGCAATGACTCTAGTGGTGGTTCAGGAAAACAACACACATACAATGACACTAGTGGATCCATGTGGTTTAGGTAAAGAACACACATGCAATGACTCTGGTGGTTGTTTAGGAAAGGAAGACACATGCAATGACACTGGTGGATCCATGTGGTTTAGGAAAAGAACACACATGTAATGAATCTAATGGTGGTTTACGAAAAGAACACACATGCAAGTACTCTAGTGGTGGTTTAGGAAAAGAACACACATGCAATGACACTAGTGGATCCATGTGGTTTAGGAAAAGAACACACATGCAATGACCCTGGTGGTGGTTTAGGAAAGGAAGACACATGCAATGACTCTAGATGTGGTTTAGCAAAGGAACACACATGCAGTAACTTTGGTGGATACATGTGGCTTAGGAAAAGAACACACATGCAATGACACTGGTGGATCCATGTGATTTAGTAAAGGAACAGACATGCAATGAGTCTAGTGGTGGTTTAGGAAAAGAACACACATGCAATGACTGTAGTGGTGGTTTAGGAAAAGAACACACATCAAATGACTCGGATCCATGTGGTTTAGGAAAAGAACACACATGCAATGAATCTAGTGGTAGTTTAGGAAAAGAACACACATGCAATAGCATTGTTGGATCCATGTGGTTTAGGAAAGGAACACACATGCAATGACTCTAGTGTTGTGTTAGGAAAATAAGACACATGCAATGAATTTGGTGGATCCATGTGGTTTAGGAAAAGTAGACACATGCAATAACTCTAGTGGTGGATTAGGAAAAGATCACAAATGCAAGGACACTGGTGGATCCATGTGGTTTAGGAAACAACAAACATGCAATGACCCTGGTGGTGGTTTAGGAAAGGAAGACACATGCCATTACTCTCGATGTGGTTTAGGAAAGGAAGACACATGCAATGACTCTAGTGGATCCATGTGGTTTAGGAAAAGAACACACATGCAATGACTGTGGTGGTGGTTTAGGAAAGGAAGACACATGAAATGACACTAGTGGATCCATGTTGTTTAGGAAAAGAACACACATGCAATGACTCTAGAGGTGGTTCTGGAAAAGAACACACATGCAATGACACTGGTGGATTCATGTGGTTTAGGTAAAGAACACACATGCAATTACTCTGTGGTGTTTTAGAAAAGGAAGACACATGCAATGACACTGGTGGATCCATTTGGTTTAGGAAAAGAACAGACATGCAATGACTCTAGTGGTGGTTTATCAAAACAACACACATGCAATGACTCTAGTGCTGGTTAAGTAAAACAACCCACATGCAATTACACTAGTGGATCCATGTGATATAGGAAAAGAACACACATGCAATGGCCCTGGTGGTGGTTTAGAAAAAGGAAGACACGTGCAATGATACTGGTGGATCCATGTGGTTTAGGAAAAGAACACAGATGCAATGACTCCAGTGGTGGTTTAATAAAACAACACACATGTTATAACACCGGTGGATCCATGTGGTTTAGGAAAGGAACACACATGCAATGACTCTAGTGTTGGTTTAGGAAAAGAAGACACAAGCAATGAATTTGGTGGATCCATGTAGTTTAGGAAATGTAGACACATGCAATAACTCTAGTTGTGGTTTAGGAAAATAACACACATGCAATGACATTGGTGGATCCATGTGGTTTAGGAAAAAACAAACATGCAATGACCCTGGTGGGGGTTTAGGAAAGGAAGACACATGCAATGACTTTGGATGTGGTTTAGGAGAGGAACACACATGCAATGACTCCAGTGGATCCATTTGGTTTACTAAAACAACACACATGCAATGACTGGTGGTTTAGGAAAGGAAGACACATCCAATGACACTAGTGGATCCATGTTGTTTAGGAAAAGAACACACATGCAATGACTCTAGTGGTGGTTCTGGAAAAGAACACACATGCAATGACACTGGTGGATCCATCTGATTTAGGTAAAGAACACACATGCAATGACTCTGGTGGTGGTTTAGGAAAGGAAGACACATGCAACGACACTGGTGGATCCATGTGGTGCAGGAAAAGAACACACATGCAATGACTCTAGTGGTGGTTTATGAAAACAACACACATGCAATGACACTAGTGCTGGGTTAGGAAAAGAACCCACATGCAATGACACTGGTGGATCCATGTGGTTTAGGAAAAGAACACACATGCAATAACCCTAGTGGTTGTTGAGGAAAAGGATGAAGCATGCAATGACACTGGTGGATCCATGTGGTTTAGGAAAAGAACACAGATGCAATAACTCTAGTGGTGGTTTAATAAAAGAACACACATGTAGTGACACTGGTGGATCTATGTGGTTTAGGAAAGGAACACACATGCAATGACTCTAGTGTTGGTTTAGGAAAAGAAGACACATGCAATGAATTTGGTGGATCCATGTAGTTTAGGAAAAGTAGACACATGCAATAACTCTAGTGGTGGTTTAGGAAAAGAACACACATGCAATGACACTGTTGGATCCATGTGGTTTAGGAAAAACAAACATGCAATGACCCTGGTGGATGTTTAGGAAAGGAAGACGCATGCAATGACTCTGGATGTGGTTTAGGAAAGGAACACACATGCAATGACTCTAGTGGATCCATGTGGTTTAGGAAAAGAACACATATCCAATCACTTTGGTGGATCAATGTGGTTTAGGAAACGAACACCCATGCAATGACTCTAGTGGATCCATGTGCTTTAGGAAAAGAACACACATGCAATGACTCTAGTGGTGGTTTAGGAAAGAAAGACACATGCAATGACACACCCATAAATGCCATTATGGCTACATCATCACTAGCAGCGGAACATTGCTAAACACGGGGCCCAATCGTTCCTCAACCTCCAAGCAGCTGACTGGGAAGACGACATAGCTTGCTGGACGTTCTCTGAATCTTCTGAAGTCGAATCTCTAAAAGTCCGGCCAAGTAAATAGCCAGGGACACAGCCCTGAGTACTTTTGAATGTACTCGCAAACCACCAAGATAAGTGAAACAAGGAAATGCAATTCTTGCTGTGGCGACATAGCTCTATCTGGGGTTGCCTTTGAAAAAGCCTAAACTAACTTTTGAAGTTATGGCATCTCCATATCTTTGTTGAAAAAGAGTTGGAACCTTCGTCCTCTGGTCAAAACAAAATTTTCGAACTCGGGTTCCCCGGGAACCTTCGTCCTCTTCGTCCTTGTGTCCCACACAAGCAAACTTTGGGTACTCCTAGCCAACACCTTTCCAACCGTCCTTGACCGTGGACACGGCTATTCGAATACGTTATACTCTATAGAGTTTGCGCACTTTCCCCACAAGAATCAATACATCCGCCGGGATACAACCACTGCCCACTACACACTGTAGATGGGGGTCCAGATAATCAAACCTAACCTTTCGCTTGTCTACCCTAGAAAAGTCATGCTTTTCCTCTTGGGTTTGTTCTCCCCGGCAACGAGTATGTGGCTCCCAGCCATAGTCCTGCCTTCCGTACACGCGCATACCCAAGCCGCAACTTGGCGTATAAGTTAAATCTGGTGACTCCACTTCCTTCCGTACTCCAGGTCATACCGTCCGCGGGAGACCCAATTGTTGCACCGGCCTCCTGCCAGTTCAGGCGCACTCTTGCCGAAACAAGCAACAGGCTTCAGATCCGTGATCTGGTGGCCCCTACCCGGAATTCCAGGGATCTCTCTCTATAAGCATAGTAGAAGTGGCCTCGGCTAATGCGGACAAACTACTAGTTAAGCCCCAGCACCTGGGTAACGTGGTTGCGCAGATAAAAATTGTTCCGGTAAAGGCGTAGAACATCCAAGCACAGTCTCATTGCTCATCATCATCATTTATTGTGGTAAAAACATCCGCTAGGAATGATGCCTCTTCCCAAGGGTTATATAAAACATTTTGAAACCTTTGTAGAGGAGTGATTCCCCATAACAGTTTATTTTCTCAAAACCGGGGGTTTTCCAAGGGGGTGGGATGCTAACCATCACACTCTCGATCTAAAGGTATAAAGTTGTAGGTACATCGGGGTGGTGCCTCAAAGGACACAAAGTCGTAACTTGGAGGAGCTAAGTTACTATCGCAGTATTTGTAAAACAAAATAGGCAGGTAGATAATGCAATTTATAAAGAGGATACAAAACAGGTAAAAGAGAGTAGGACATATATCAGAGTTCGGGAATGGTGGCTTGCCTATGGTCAGAAATAAGTCCCTAGACTTCTTCATATGACTAAGAATACCCAATAAATAATAATAAGAAGTCCCTTCCTTCCTGTCATCAAACACTCACACCATCGTCGTCATCGGGCACACATGCAAGCAGACAATACCACAATCAATACAAGGCATACATGCATCAAACCATACAGAAAGAAAACATACTGAGCACTACTTAACTTGGGAGGTTTTGGAGAAGTTGGGTTTTAATGGTGTGAATTTACTAGATTGCCACTGTAGTGTTTTCTCTTGGAAGATAGTGGTCAAGGCTAGATACAAAGCATGTGGATTAGGGTTCTGTGGTCAGTAGGCTACCAAAGTGCAAAAGTGATATCTTCAGATAGGTATTGACAAGACAAAACCATCACAAGTGGTTTCACTTATCAATCTCCTAGATTTAGTTATGCTTTTTATAGTGGATTAAACTCTAGTTTGAGGAAATAATTCACCAGAAATTATCTGAAGCTCCAAAAATAATTTCCTTGGATGGTTAAGTAGTGTTTGATGTACTGAACCACCTAGAGTTGGAATCTTGTCAAAAGAATTACCATATTGCCCTCAGGAAATTCCCAAAAGCAATTCTGTATAGTTTTTCTCTTTTTCACCAGGTTAAATCTGTAGAAGATATTTAGTTGATTCCAAAGGCATGAGATAGCCATATGGAATACCTTTCTGGAGAGGTTGGATTAACCCTTTTTGGAGTTTCCACACTCCTGGAGTGATTTATTTAGTGAAAATACCCATCACAGAAGTATTTAAATCACTAAAATTCAACCAGAGCTCAAAAAATTCTGGCCTGCTGGGGTTCGATAGATACTGATCCTAGGAGATAACGGAAATTGGAATCAGGTCCATACCACATTTGGTTAGACCTGCGGAATTTATCTAAGACAGAAAGTTGTTGTTTTGTTTTTTTTGTTAGAGGCAAAATACTGTTCACCTTGGTATGAGACCTGTGCTGGATGACAGGTACGTCAAATACCTCTCAGTAGGTCTTTGATTCATCTCAAATGGAGATGCGAAACTACCTAAGGAAATTAATTGGTGTCAAGTAAACTTGGCAGCAGAATAATTACCAGCAATTAGTAAAAATTATTTTGATCATGGGGTTATCTCTGCATGTTTGAGAAAATATCAGAGAACTACGAGAAATTTAGATCCAGTCATTTGGACTTGATTTACCATTTTATTTGGATTTATTTCTAACAAGAGGTTTCCTGGAATTAATGGATCTGCTAAAAGAAAAAGGAAAAATAGTGAAGTTGGCCAGATCTGGGGAGGTACTAGGCCGCAGGGGAGAATCGGCCCACGGTGGCGGCGCGGCCCGCGGGAGTCAGCGCTCGAACCTGCCAAGCGGGGCCTGGCAGTCAGCGAGAGAGGACGGCATAAGCGGTACCGGCGGATCCCAACCGTCCGTTTAAGTGGAGATGGATGGCCCGCGCTCGTCATCGTCGTAGCGACAGAGCGCCGGGGACAGAACCCTAGCACGCCGGAGAGGGAGGCAGGGAGCTCACCAGAGGGCTCGGGAGGCGACGAGGAGGCGGCAGGGCGACACGGTCGACGATGCTGAGAAGATCGAGGGGTGGCACGACGGCGGAGGTCCACTGGAAGTAGCTTGCATGATGGCGGCCGAGAGCAACCTCGTCGGAGCTCAACGCCGACGGCGTAGGAGCTAGGCCTGGGAAAAACCAAGACTAGGGTTAGATGCAGGAGAGCTAGGGGAGTTGACCATGCGACATGCAGAGAAGCGGGAGCAATGAGGATGGAGCATTGCTCGATTTGGTGAGGAGGCCGAGAGCTCTCCTGCTCCTTCCTTCGGACAACACATAGTAGGGGAGAGGGAGGGAGTGCTGGGGGAGGTAAGTGAGAGGTGTGAGGGGGCAAATGAGGGTAGGGGCGAGCCGTGGAAGGTGTAGCATCCCAATTGTCTAACAATTGTAATGCTACTTGGTCTAGGAAGATAATGGCTACTTCCTATATATAATTCTTGCATCATAATTATATCATGCTCATGTCATCATGCCACCTTGCATCTGAGCATCATATAAAACCCTCTTTCTTTGGTTCTTCTCTCATATGCATTATTAATTGTATTTGCCTCTTGATATTGTATTTGGTTATTGATATATTGTTTAATGCCCAAGTTGAGTTGGGGGCATATCTTTTATTCAAATCCATCACCTTTCTTTTCACCACCTTATAATTCCACCATTCCAATTACCCATGAGATTGTATTTCTTTTTCTTTTTGTTATTATTCTAGCTCATGTGGGTTGGGGTGGATCTAACTCTATATTTTCTTTTGCTTGACCTTTATTCCACTCTTGGGCATGCATAAGAATAATGCCATATTATTATTATTGTTTTCACAAAATAAAACATGGCATTTAATATTTTGCATGGGCCATGCAACCATCACCACCATGTGTTCTCCTTTGGTTTTTATTTTTTTATGAGTGGAATATCTTCTTAAGCTTCCTCTTCCTCTAAATCATTTTTCCACCTTAATCTTGTATTCTTGCCATGTGCCATCAGACCTCTCTCACATGTGGTATGCCATGCATGATCATGTGAGGTATCTTCCTCACCTTTTCTCCTTCACACATGATCATGCCTTATTAAAGAAAACCCTAAACCACTCTCTTTCTCTCTTCCTTCCTCACTCTCTATCCATCACCCAAACCCCACCCTTTGCTTGGCCTTTATTTTGTTCATGCCCAAAAACCCTAACCCTAGCTCTAGCCTCCTCTCTAACCCGAGCCTCCCTCCCTAGCTAGGCCCGAGCTACCCTCTCTCCTTTGGGAAAGCCCACCATGTCTCACCCTCACTTGCCCCCTCTGCTCTTTTCTTTGGCTTCAAGACAAAAAGAAGGAGGGAGAGAATACCTAACCCGATCCCCCCTCCTCACTTTTGCAAAGCTACCAACACCCCATGTGCTCCCCTTGTCGTCTCTACCGCCTCACCCCACCTCAGATCCCTTCCATGAGGCGCCCAAGTCCCTCTCCCCTTTCCTCTTCTTCCTCCCCAAGCTGCCATGCCATCTTCTCCTCCTAAACCCTAGACACGGCCCCCGCTGTCCATCGTCGTTTCGGCGTGCGTTAATCTGAGCCGGGAGTATCAGTACCTTCCCCTGCTACTTCTCCGACGCCCTGGACCTGCAGCCGTGCCTAGAACTCGCCGGAGCGTCGCCGTCGCCACCATACCACGAGGGGGCCGACGAATCCGGCCGCGAGCCACGCCGACGATCTGGTCCGTGTCGAGCACGCCTGTCTGCACCGGTTGGTCGCTGGTGAGCACCTCTACCTCACGAACATATCCCTTTCCCTTCTAGCTCGCCGTAACGCCGCCGCGCTCCGTCGAGCAGCCTTCGTGCACTGCCGCGCGCTGCGCTCTGGCAGACAGCCGCAGCTGCAGCAGCTTCCGTCCTGCCTCTGTTCCCCGCCGTGTCCCGCGCACCATGGACCTCCTACAACGACGCCACCTGAACGAAAGATGTAGCCTGTTGTCCCCTCTTCGTTTTTCATTTTTGGAGCGACGCCCTTTTTCCCGCCTAAACCCGCAGTCCCAGGAGCCCCACCTGTCAGCCCGGTGCATTCTTGCAAGGAAGCCCCCGCGGTCTGGAGATTATCCGTCCGTGCTGCCTTGGATGGCCCACGTGTCGCCCCCCCTACTAGCCGCGCGCGCGAGTGGCCCCACACCTGTCCGGGCCCGTCAGTCAGTCGCTGCGGGTAAACCCCAGTGGGTGAGAAAAGCTGGCCAAAACCGCTGCGCCCCACCTGCTGCTGAGTCAGCGCATGGCCCACTCGTCAGTGTCTGCGGCTGGCACTGCCTGTGTGTAAAAAAATCTGGCCACTACTCTGTTTAATAAAACAAATTCAAATTTGTGTAAGTTCAAATTCAAATCAGATTTTAAATAACTTTTAAAATACAAATCCAAATAATACGAATGATATATGTTTTTGAATCAGAAAAATGTGAGGAATTCAAATATGCCATTCAAAATATTGTTTGAACACTTTAAAATTTCGAGATGATTAAAATTACAATAAAATGCCCTTTTCTTAATAAAATAATAACTTTAATTCTACAACTCCAAATTTGACAAATAATATGTCTAAATCGATCGGCGCGACGAGCCCATTCTATCTATGCAGTCCTTGTTCTGAATTGAAGCATGCATCATGACATTATTAAAAATCTGAACTGTTTATGACAACAAAAATTGGCTAAATAGTTAATAAAATGCTTTATTCTTGTACCCCACACCTCACCCTTGCCATGCTACTTTAATGCCATGTAAATTTTGCATCATTCATCATGGCATGCTTGTTTGCTTGTCGCATTTTATTTCCTATGCTTATGCACTTTATTTATGTTGGCCCTTGTTTGTTTGGATCTTCTTCGAATAGACGCCCAGCAGGAGAATTACCAGGAATCACAGGAGTACTACCCAGATCCATCTCTCGCTTCAACTGAACTACCAGGCAAGCACTACCACATGCTTGCATACATATAGTACCTATTGCTTCTATATTATTCTTGCATCATTGAGTCGCGATTGCATTAAATTGAATCCCAAGTACTGCATAGCCTTTAATTTTAAACCCCACCAAAGCTTGTTCCTCCATCCCGTGAGCCATTACTACAGGAGTTGTTTGAGCCATGCGAGTCGTAGAAAAGCATGTGTAGGGTATGTGAGTGTCTGATCAATCATGAGGTACCTAACCAACTTAACCTGAGTAGTAATGGGATAACTAATGAAAGAGGCACCGGTGAGCAATATCTGCTATTTGGTTTTTCATGCTCACTTGTGTCCCGTAGGACCCCGAGTACTTGATTCCTGTTCCTTGACTGTTCGCACTATCCACATCCGGGAGGCCTTATGGACCCCCCTGAGCTAGAGCTTGATTCATTCTTATTTCTTGGGGCCACAATTAGTTTGGGGTTTTATTACTATCCTGTACTTATGCCATGTTACTGCTTTATTTAAGATTGTGCGAGGAGCACCCGTACTATTTTGGATCGTGACACGTTTTCGCTGTATCGACAAGCCCAGTCACATTTCCGGGTTCCTAGTCGTTTACCGCCGTCCACACAAACCTTGAGTCCGTCTCTGAGTCAGCTAGCTTCGTTGCGGGTAGCTTAATGGGGTGGCCGCCTGAAATATTTCTGAATCCTGTGATCGCTTTGTCGTGAATGCCTCGTTGGGTTTTGAGTTGGTTTTTCCGAGGTTGATCGAGTGTGTGTTGCTATTCGTGCACCCCTGCAGGGTAAATCTTTCTGAAAGCCGTGTTCGCGGTTATGGACGACTTGGAGCACAGTTTCTTGATCATAGACAAGAATAACTAAAGTACTGCTTTTAATTTGACTAAGTACTTGACTAGTAAATAGTGCAATACCGATGGAATGGTTAATTAAACTGCCAACGGATGATGGGGGTTGTTCGTCCGCTTCCTCGTTGGTAAGAGAGGAGGAGGATGGATCTGTTAATTATACTGATATAACTGTTGTTCTTAATTCACGGACATCCGGCTATCATTGGTTAGGCGGATGGTTAGCGAGTATCTATAGAATTGTTAGATATTATCTTTTGCTGCAATTGCGTCACCCCAGGTTGTGTCCCCTTTAGTGGCATAAAGACTTGCTGAGTACCCCTAGGGTCTCACACGATAAATTGTTTGATTCAGTTGAACAGGTGTACTCGCAAGATGGATACTGGGTGGAGGAGACAAATGATGTTGGCAACGATCACTTGGTGTAGAGATTTCGGGAACGGTGATCCGTGAGATCTGTGGGCGGGATGTGTTTATTTATGTGGCATCTTATGCCAATTTGCTTCTTATCCGTACTCAGATCTTGTTTTCCGCTTCCGCCTGATACTCTGATGTTTGTTGTATGAGGAGCTATCCTAAATTATTATCTCTATCTAGGATATTTGAATCTTGCCGTATGGCGTTGCAATATTTCTATTTCTTTTAGATGGAATGGCTCTGAGGACTATTGTATGTGGCTTGCATACATACTCATTTGTGTATGTAGTTGATCCCTTTGCCTGCCGATTACGCCGCTCGTTCTTGTCCCGATGTTCTGAAAGTGGTTAGGACGGCCAAAAGGTCTATCGTGAGTGGCCCTGGGCCCCACCGTACTATTTTAACCACTTTAGTTCATCCAGGCATGTAACTAAGAGCGTAATTCACCGAGGTAGTTACAATTGGTATCAGAGCCATCCCGCCCTTCAGGGTCTCAGCCAAAATGGTCGTTGTCAGTCTAGCAAATATTTTTGGTAGCTATGTATACTCGGGAAAAACAAACGTGAGAGTACGACTGCTTCCATTTTTCTTCTTACCCACCCACCCACCCTCTTCTGGTAAGGAAGTGTAACGTTTTCAATCCTCTTCTAAAAATTCAAACTAGGATTCACGTGTTCTGGGTTCCATAGTGTGTGTGTGTGTGTGAATTCCTTGTCTATCTGTTGCATACAAATGTTATCACCATCTACCTTTTGGTTATCAACTGTTGGTACATTCCATATCGACAGGCCTTTGTAAACCGACACGATCTATTCTGATTCGTTGTATACCGATGCGATCTATCTTACTCTTTGTTATCCGACGTTATCTTGTTGGGGTGTTCTTTTTCGTAGTTACCAATCTTTAGGTTCATCTTAAGAAGAAGGTGTTGGGATATGTGTTTTACTGATTCATGTGCGGAGTAATGATTTGAGTGCGGGATGGAGTCGTGACCATACCACTACTTTTATCATTTGCTCTTGTATATTGAACTAGTAAAGTTACTAATCTTAAGTCGTGAAGTGGTTTTGCGCATATAGTGGTATTTTAATGCCGAAATTTGCGGAAATTTTTTTCTTTGTTAGTTTGTATACCACACTCCTTGTTCAGTCGTGTGCGTTATGCTTAATATCTTCTAGTTGCCTTGAACTTTGTTGATATTTTAATATCATCTCAGTGAATTGCATCCTTTAATCTTGGTTAATTCCATTTTGGTACTATTTTGGATTATTATCATTCTCCATTATAGTACTGACTTGTGTTTTATATCAATCACAGGATGGCACCACCACGCCATTCTAAGGAGGACATACCACCTGAACTTGGGGCTACTTTGGCAAGTATTGCAAATGCTTTGGGCACTATGCAGCAGAACCAGCAGCGCTTCGAGGAAAGCGTGAGGAGGAATGAGTTTGTTCCGCTACCTCCACCTCCCAAGCGAGGAGACATCAAGAGTTTTCTCAAGTTCAACCCACGCCAATTTGAGGTGTCTGATCAGCCACTTGATGCGGATGATTGGCTTCGTGAAGTGTCAAGGTTGCTGATGACTGTGGATGTTCCGGAGCAAGAATGGGTCAAATGTGCCACTCACCTTCTGAAAGGAGATGCAGCTCTGTGGTGGGAAAATTACCTCAAGGCAGATCTCTCTGGTTTTCAGCCTACTTGGGAGCAATTCACTACTGCTTTCAAAGAGAAATATCTGTCAGAAACTGTCATGGAAAGGATGAAGGAAGTGTTTCTCAACCTCAAGCAGGGCACTGACAATGTCAATACCTACATCAGAAACTTCATGAACCTTTCTCGTTATGGTGGCGATGAGATCTCTGATGACAAGAAGAAGGAAAAGAGGTTCCGGCAAGGCCTCAATGCTTCCATCAAATATGCAATCACTCATGCAAGGCCGACATCTTTCCTGGAACTCCAACACACGGCTCTGCAGGAAGAAGCAAGTAGGCAAGTGTTTGAGGAGTCAAAGAAACACAGTCGTGATACAACAAGCTCTTCTGCTATGACAGCTCCTTCTAAGCGTCGTGTCTGGGTACCTAACACCCCACCGCCGCTCCTCGCTCCACCAAGACCGTCAAGCTACGCGGTAAGGCCACCAAACTCCTTCACTGCGGCTCCCAGGGGCTACAACCACAACTACCCTAGAGCACCTGGCGGAGTCCCTGGCTACGTTGCTCCACGTCCACCTGGTACTTGCTATACTTGTGGAAACACTGGGCATCAGCACTGGAATTGTCCAATGAACAACAAAGCTCTTCCACCACCACCTCCAAGACCTGCAGCAAGTGCTCCTATGATTCGTGCACCTCCACCTCGGGCTCTCAACATCAACACCAAGCCTGGGTCTACGGTTGTTCGTGCCAACTGTGTCAACGCCGCTCAAGCTGAGCATGCACCTGGAGTTGTGATGGGTATGCTTCCTGTTAACTCAGTCCCTGCACGAGTTTTGTTTGATTCTGGTGCTTCGCATTCTTTTGTTTCTCACAAGTTTGCGCATGAACATGATCTGGCTATGGTTCCTTTATTACATCGTCTTGTGGTACAATCTCCTAGGTCAAACATGAGGGCTGCTCATATCAGCCATTGCAATCAAATTGAGATTGGTGGCTCTTCGTTTCCGGCTTCCTTAATTATTCTGGGCAATTCTGATATTGATGTCATCTTGGGCATGGATTGGTTAACAGCAAATGCAGCTGTGATTGATTATGCTGAACGTTCGGTTTCTCTGAAAACTCATGAAGGCCATATAGTCTATTCTCCAAGTCTGACTCCTGCAATTCAGCTTTACTCTTTGGCAGCTCTGAATGATGATGCTATGGAAGGTATTCAGAGTGTTCCTGTAGTCTGTGAGTTCCCAGATGTTTTTCCTGAAGAGTTGCCAGGTATGCCTCCGGATCGTGAGGTTGAGTTTGTCATTGAACTTGAACCTAGTACCGCTCCTATCTCCAAACGGCCTTATAAAATGGGTCCTGCTGAGTTGGCTGAACTCAAGCGTCAGCTTCATGAACAAGAGAAGTTGGGTTTCATTCAGCACAATACGTCTTCTTGGGGTAGTCCAACCATCTTCGTGAAGAAGCGAGACAAGACTGATAGACTTTGTGTTGACTATCGGGCACTCAATGCTAAAACAATCAAGAATAAATAGCCACTTCCGCGGATTAATGATCTCTTCGATCAGTTAGCTGGAGCTGTGGTATTCTCGAAGCTTGATTTGAGAAGTGGTTATCATCAAATCAAGACCCGCAAGGAAGATGTTCCTAAAACAGCTTTCACCACCCGTTATGGCTTGTATGAGTACACGGTCATGTATTTCGGTCTCACCAATGCACCTGCCACCTTCTCGAGGCTTATGAACTCGGTTTTCATGGAGTATCTTGATAAGTTCGTTGTGGTCTATCTGGATGACATTCTAGTCTATTCTAAGTCAAAAGAAGAACATGAAGAACACCTTCGGTGTGTCCTAAACAAGCTTTGTGAGAACCGCCTGTATGCAAAGTTCTCCAAGTGTGAGTTTTGGCTGCCTCAAGTCACCTACCTTGGTCACGTCATCTCTGCCAAGGGCATTGCCGTCAACCCAGAAACTATTAAGACAATTATGGATTGGCTTCCACCCATAAATGTCAAAGAAGTCCGGAGTTTCCTTAGGTTGGCCAGTTACTGCCGTCGCTTTGTTCAAAACTTCTCAAAGATTGGGAAACCTCTTACCGATCTCCTCAAGAAAGGCAAGAAATACCTTTGGACTCCTGCATGTCAAGCAAGCTTTGAAACACTCAAAGAGAAGCTCACTTCCACACCAGTCTTGGTTCCTCCAGATACATCAAAGCCTTTCCAAATATTTTGTGATGCCTCATTGCAAGGATTGGGTGCGGTCCTTATGCAAGAAAAACAAGTTGTTGCTTATGCCTCTCGACAGTTGAAGACGCATGAGATCAACTATCCTACACATGACCTTGAACTCGCAGCAGTTGTCTTTGCTTTGAAAGTATGGAGGCATTACTTGCTTGGCAACCATTGTGAGATATTTTCTGATCACAAGAGTCTGAAGTATATATTCACACAGCCTGATCTCAACCTTCGTCAGAGGAGGTGGATTGAAACAATCAGTGATTTTGATTTGACCATCAACTACACTCCGGGCAAAGCCAATGTCATGGCCGATGCTCTCAGCCGGAAAGTTTATGTCAACAACCTCATGGTGGAAGAACAACAGCCTCTCTTGTGCGAGGAATTCCGCAAGCTAAACCTTGAAATTGTGGATCAAGGGTATCTTCTGAACCTTCTAGCAACACCTCTCTTGGAAGAAAAGGTCCGTTCCATTCAACTTGGTGATCCTTACACTAAAAAGATCATCTCCAACATTCAGCTTCCGAAGTATGAGTCTTTCCACGTTGACGACCAAGGCAATCTTTTCTTTGAACACCGGATGTTTGTTCCGAACTACCCGGGTTTAAGAGAGCAAGTTCTCAAGGAGGCGCATGATTCCGTTCTTTCTATCCACCCTGGCAGCACTAAGATGTACATGGACTTGAAAACACAATATTGGTGGCCTGGATTGAAACGATATTGTGCCAAGTATGTCTCGGAGTGTGATGTCTATCGCAGAGTTAAAGCTGCCCATCAAAAACCTTCCGGTCTTCTACAGCCATTGAAGCCTCCGGAATGGAAATGGGAGAAAGTAGAGATGGACTTCATCACTGGTTTTCCAAGGTCGTAGAAGGGCAACAATGCAATCTTTGTTGTCATTGACAGGCTTTCTAAAGTAGCTCACTTCTTTCCCGTCAAGGAAACAATTTCTGCAATTCAGTTGGCGGAGCTCTATATCAACAGAATTGTCTCTCTGTATGGAGTTCCTCTTGAGATCAGTTTAGACCGTGGAAGCATTTTCACTTCCAAGTTCTGGGGAAGTTTCCAAAATGCTTTGGGAACAAAATTGAACTTCAGCACAGCTTACCACCCTCAGACGCAAGGACAAGTTGAAAGGATCAATCAGATTCTGGAAGATATGCTTCGTGTTTGCGTTATCTCTTTCGGCATGAAGTGGGAAGAATGTCTTCCTTATGCTGAATTCTCTTACAACAACAGCTTCCAGAAAAGTCTAAAGATGGCACCATTTGAGGCTCTCTATGGTCGCAAATGCAGAACTCCGATTGGTTGGTGGGCGCAGGTGAAAGAATACTGTTTGGCCCCGACATTGTAACTCAAGCGGAGGAGAAGGTTCACATCATTCTTGAAAACCTAAAGATTGCTCAAAATCGCCAGAAGAGCAATTATGACAGAAAGCACACGGACATGGAGTATGTCCCTGGTGATCTCGTTTACCTTCGTGTCACTCCCATGAGAGGCACGCACCGTTTTGGTATCAAAGGAAAGCTGGCTCCTAGATACATCGGTCCTTTCAAAATTCGTGGAAGAAGAGGAGAAGTTGCTTATGCTCTTGAACTCCCTGAACAACTCAAAGTCCATGATGTTTTCCACATCGCTCAACTCAAGAAGTGCTTCAAGGATCCCGGCAGGACCGTGGACCATGAACTCATGAATCTACAAGAAGATCTTTGTTATCAAGAACACCCCATAAAAATTCTAGAAGTCGTAGAAAGAAGGACTCGCAACAAGTCCATCAAGTTCTGCAAGGTGCAGTGGTCGCACCATTCCGTTGATGAAGCCACTTGGGAACGTGAAGATGAGCTCCGTGCCAAGTACCCTACCCTCTTTGAGTCTTCTTCTTCTTCCTAGAATCTCGGGGCGAGATTCCTGTTTAGTGGGGGAGAGTTGTAGCATCCCAATTGTTTAACAATTGTAATGCTACTTGGTCTAGTAAGATAATGGCTACTTCCTATATATAATTGTTGCATCATAATTATATCATGCTCATGTCATCATGCCACCTTGCATTTGAGCATCATATAAAACCCTCTTTCTTTGGTTCTTCTCTCATATGCATTATTAATTGTATTTGCCTCTTGATATTGTATTTGGTTATTGATATATTGTTTAATCCCCAAGTTGAGTTGGGGGCATATCTTTTATTCAAATCCATCACCTTTCTTTTCACCACCTTATAAATCCACCATTCCAATTACCCATGAGATTGTATTTCTTTTTCTTTTTGTTATTTATTCTAGCTCATGTGGGTTGGGGTGGATCTAACTCTATATTTTCTTTTGCTTGACCTTTATTCCACTCTTGGGCATGCATAAGAATAATGCCATATTATTATTAGTGTTTTCACAAAATAAAACATGGCATTTAATATTTTGCATGGGCCATGCAACCATCACCACCATGTGTTCTCCTTTGGTTTTTATTTTTTTTATGAGTGGAATATCTTCTTAAGCTTCCTCTTCCTCTAAATCATTTTTCCACCTTAATCTTGTATTCTTGCCATGTGCCATCAGACCTCTCTCACATGTGGTATGCCATGCATGATCATGTGAGGTATCTTCCTCACCTTTTCTCCTTCACACATGATCATGCCTTATTAAAGAAAACCCTAAACCACTCTCTTTCTCTCTTCCTTCCTCACTCTCTATCCATCACCCAAACCCCACCCTTTGCTTGGCCTTTATTTTGTTCATGCCCAAAAACCCTAACCCTAGCTCTAGCCTCCTCTCTAACCCGAGCCTCCCTCCCTAGCTAGGCCCGAGCTACCCTCTCTCCTTTGGGAAAGCCCACCACGTCTCACCCTCACTTGCCCCCTCTGCTCTTTTCTTTGGCTTCAAGACAAAAAGAAGGAGGGAGAGAATACCTAACCCGATCCCCCTCCTCACTTTTGCAAAGCTACCAACACCCCATGTGCTCTCCTTGTCGTCTCTACCGCCTCACCCCACCTCAGATCCCTTCCATGAGGCGCCCAAGTCCCTCTCCCCTTTCCTCTTCTTCCTCCCCAAGCTACCATGCCATCTTCTCCTCCTAAACCCTAGACACGACCCCCGCTGTCCTTCGTTGTTCTAGCATGCATCAATCCGAGCCGGGAGTATCAGTACCTTCCCCTGCTACTTCACCGACGCCCTGGACCTGCAGCCGTGCCTGGAACTCGCCGGAGCGTCGCCGTCGCCACCATACCGCGAGGGGGCCAACGAAGCCGGCCGCGAGCCATGCCAACGATCTGGTCCGCCTCGAGCACGCCTGTCTGCACCGGTTGGTCGCTGGTGAGCACCTCTACCTCACGGACATCTACCTTTCCCTTCTAGCTCGCCGTAACGCCGCCACGCTCCGTCGAGCAGCCTTCGTGCACCGCCGTGCGCCGCGCTCTGGCAGACAGCCGCAGCTGCAACAGCTTCTGTCCTTCCTCTGTTCCCCGCCGTGTCCCGCGCGCCATGGACCTCCTCCAGTGCTGCCACCTGAACGAAAGATGCAGCCCATTCTCCCCTCTTCGTTTTTCATTTTTGGAGCCACGCGTTTCGTCCAGCGGATGCGTCGCCACTGTCGACGGAAGACAGCCAGATCTGCCGCCATCAGAGCCTTGTCCATCAGCGCGCAGCAGCAGCCGATGTGCTTTTTGCACTTGGCCCCCTGCCCTTTTTCCCGGATAAACCCGTAGTCCCAGGAGCCCCACCTGTCAGCCCCGGTGCATTCTTGCAAGGAAGCCCCCGTGGTCTAGAGATTCTCCGCCCACGCTGCCTTGGATCGCCCACGTGTCGCCCCCTGCTGGCCGCGCGCGCGAGTGGTCCCGCACCTGTCCGGGCCCGTCTGTCAGTCGTTGCAGATAAACCCCAGTGGGTGAGAAAAGCTGGCCAAAACCGCTGCGCCCCACCTCCTACTGAGTCGGTGCATGGTCCACTCATCAGTGTCTGCGGCTGGCTCTGCCTGTGTGAAAAAAAATCTGGCCACTACTCTGTTTAATAAAACAAATTCAAATTTGTGTAAGTTCAAATTCAAATCAGATTTATAACTTTTAAAATACAAATCCAAATAATACGAATGATATATGTTTTTGAATCAGAAAAATGTGAGGAATTCAAATATGCCATTCAAAATATTGTTTGAACATTTGAAAATTTCGAGATGATTAAAATTACAATAAAATGCCCTTTTCTTAATAAAATAATAACTTTAATTCTACAACTCCAAATTTGACAAATAATATGTCTAAATTGATCAGCGCGACGAGCTCGTTCTATCTATGCAGTCCTTGTTCTGAATTGAAGCATGCATCATGACATTATTAAAAATCTGAACTGTTTATGACAACAAAACTTGGCTAAATAATTAATAAAATGCTTTACTCTTGTACCCCACACCTCACCCTTGCCATGCTACTTTAATGCCATGTAAATTTTGCATCATTCATCATGGCATGCTTGTTTGCTTGTCGCATTTTATTTCCTATGCTTATGCACTTTATTTATGTTGGCCCTTGTTTGTTTGGATCTTCTTCGAATAGACGCTTGGCAGGAGAATTACCAGGAATCACAGGAGTACTACCCCGATCCATCTCTCGCTTCAACTCAACTACCAGGCAAGCACTACCACATGCTTGCATACATATAGTACCTATTTCTTCTATCTTATTCTTGCATCATTTAGTCGCGATTGCATTAAATTGAATCCCAAGTACTGCATAGCCTTTACTTTTAAACCCCACCAAAGCTGGTTCCTCCATCCCCTGAGCCATTACTACAGCAGTTGTTTGAGCCATGCAAGTCGTAGAAAAGCATGTGTAGGGTATATGAGTGTCTGATGAATCATGAGGTACCTAAACTACTTAACTTGAGTAGTAATGGGATAACTAATGAAAGAGGCACCGGTGAGCAATATCTGCTATTTGGTTTTTCATGCTCACTTGTGTCCCATAGGACCCCGAGTACTTGATTCCTGTTCCTTGACTATTCGCACTATCCTCATCTGGGAGGCCTTATGGACCCCCCTGAGCCAGAGCTTGATTCATTCTTATTTCTTGGGGCCACAATTAGTTTGGGGTTTTATTACTATCCACCCGTACTGTTTTGGATCGTGACACGTTTTCGCTGTATCAAAAAGCCCAGTCACATTTCCGGGTTCCCAGTCGTTTACCGCCGTCCACACAAACCTTGAGTCCGTCTCGGAGTCAGCTAGCTTCGTTGCGGGTAGCTTAATGGGGTGGCCCCCCGAAATATTTCTGAATCCTGTGATCGCTTTGTCGTGAATGCCTCGTTGGGTTTTGAGTTGGTTTTTCCGAGGTTGATCGAGTGTGTGTTGCTATTCGTGTATCCCTACAGGGTAAATCTTTCTGAAAGCCGTGTCCGCGGTTATGGACGACTTGGAGCACAGTTTCTCGATCATAGACAAGAATAACTAAAGTACCGCTTTTAATTTGACTAAGTACTTGACTAGTAAATAGTGCAATACTCATGGAATGGTTAATAAAACTGCCAACGGATGATGGGGGGTTGTTCGTCCGCTTCCTCGTTGGTAAGCGAGGAGGAGGATGGATTTGTTAATTATACTAATATAACTGTTGTTCTTAATTCACGGACATCCGTCTATCATTGGTTAGGCGGATGGTTAGCGAGTATCTATAGAATTTTTAGATATTATCTTTTGCTGCAATTGCGTCACCCCAGGTTGTGTCCCCTTTAGTGGCATAAGGACTTGCTGAGTACCCCTAGGGTCTCACACGATAAATTGTTTGATTCAGTTGAACAGGTGTACTCGCAAGATGGATACTGGGTGGAGGAGACAGATGATGTTGGCAACGATCACTCGGTGTAGAGATTCCGGGAACGGGGATCCGTGAGATCTGTGGGCGGGATGTGTTTATTTATGTGGCATCTTATGCCGATTTTGCTTCTTATCCATACTCGGATCTTGTTTTCCGCTTCCGCCTAATACTCTAATGTTTGTTGTATGAGGAGCTATCCTAAATTATTATCTCTATCTAGGATATTTGAATCTTGCCGTATGGCGTTGCAATATTTCTATTTCTTTTAGATGGAATGGCTCTGAGGACTGTTGTATGTGGCTTGCATACGTACTCATGTGTGTATGTAGTTGATCCCTTCGCCTGCCGATTACGCCGCTCGTTCTTGTCCCAATGTTATGAAAGTGGTTAGGACGGCCGAAAGGTCTACCGTGAGTGGCCCTGGGCCCCACCGTACTATTTTAACCAATTTAGTTCATCCAGGCATGTAACTAAGAGCGTAATTCACCGAGGTAGTTATAGAAGGCCTCTGGCCATATATACTAGGGAGAAGGGGTAGATGTAGTAGATTACCAAATTGGGCATGCTGGAGACGGAGGCCTGGCCAAGGATTGATCCAGGGTTCGGTGGGGAGGGGTAGGAGTGGTATTTGGTCATGTAGGGGCAGAGAGGGAGGGGGTGGCATCAGTGGTAATCAATTAGAGTAGATCCTTGTAAGATTGTGTTGTCTCTCTCTCTCCTACTAGTACAAGGGCAAAATGGGGAGTTGTTGGGGTGGAGCTACAGTGCTGGTCGACCAGGGTGTGTCCTGATGCTAGGGAGAAGCATTGAGTAAGATTTGATGAATTTTTGAAGTGGTTAGAGGGGTGGTTTGCTTAATTGACAAATATTGCTCTAATAGATGGTTCTGAAGGAAGTCCAAAATTTTGCAGTAGACCAGAGGAGGAAATGGTACTAGTAGATAGATGAGGTCATGGTAGACTCCTAGGATTTAATTTAGATTTTTATGTGGGGTTTTAGTCCACTTAAATCCACTTACTCAAAAAGGGCAGAAGTGATTTGTAGGAGATCTGTTGATAAATTTGCATTGGACAAGGGTGATTTTTGATGAGGAAGGGTCCCAAATGTGAATACACACCTAGGGGGATTTTCCCAAGATTTATTGGGGATTAAAGGTATTTAAAACAATTATTATTCCAATTCAGCCATTTAAGAAAATGGACATAAAAGAAATAATAAAGCTTCTCAAAAAGAATTATTTTTGAGGTTGGACGGTGAGGTATGAGATATGGAACTTACTTGAGCCAAAATTTAGGGAAGTGTTTTGGTAAAAACCAAATTTCCTTTAGGGAGGGAGTTTTTGGAGATTTTGACTATTAAGAGAATTAATTAGTTTTGGGGCCCTAATAATTATGAATAATTATTGATAAATCTTGATGGTCATAGTAGAGGATGTGGACAAGGTGTAACAAGCCTTTGCAGCCTAGGGGAATGGAATTCCAACTTGAAAAGGATGCAAAACAATGAGTTGATGAACTAGGGTGATGTTATTTTTATACCACCAAAACATGCTTGCATCTCGGAGCTCAGAGCTCACCTTGGTGCAAGGGATAGATGGATAGGTAGACTAGGTTATATAGATGATCATGATAGAAGTATTTTGGGTTAATAGCATTTGAGGTGATCTATAAATGATGGCAAACTTTGTTGAAAATAAGGCTGCCATGTGGAAAGAGTCATGAAGCCTTATAAACCAAGTGGGTTTAAGCAGCACAAAGATCCATTTGGGGCAAGTGAAGTAGGTTTTGATATACATCAATGAGTAGATCACAACCATGCAGAGAGTTGGTCTGTAGGAGGTTGGATGAGGGTGTGAGATTCTACCAAAGTAGGCATGATGACTTGTTTTGCAGGAAATGTTATTTTCTTGTCTGCAAAACCACCATGGACAAGTGGGTTGGGGGAGGATCTAACCAGAGGCAAATGTGGGCCTTGGTAGTACCTAGGATGGTTAACAAGATGGTTCAAGTGTATTTCCAAAAATTCACATGGTTTGAGAAAAGGAGGCATTCAAAAAGGTGATGTTGAAACTGTTTCCAGACTTTGTCAAATTTGGCAGTTTTGAGGATTTTGACTAGAGTATGAGAGGGAATGTTCTTGGAGGAGTTTCAAGGTATCAGAGCATCAACAAGTGGGTGCTGTTCAAGTGTAGATTGAGTACAAGATATCCATGCTTGGCACTAGTCCTCATGGACTTGGAGGCTTCTAGAATTGAAATCCTTAGAATTGATCTGGTTAAGGGTTTTAGATGAGCATCTAGCAGTTAGGGATCAGATCTTACTTGAGGGATGAGGATTTGGGAACAACTTGATCCTGGTGATAAGCTCCTAGAGTATCTCATACTACTTCCTAAGCAACAAGTCAAGCAACAGATCAAGGCAACTCATCAGACAACAGATCAAGGCAACTCATCTTATAAACTATTCCACTACTACTAGAGTTACCATCAAGCTTAGCTTGAGGTAAGGTTATGGCATTTGAAGAGGTTAAGTTTTGAATAAGGTGAGAGTCCTTGGTATCTCTACCAAGAGGAGAATTCAAAGGCCTTGAAAAGAGTGTTTTGGGGAAACTAGAGATAAGATTAGTTGAGTGTTTTGTCTTGGAAACATAAGGAGAGCGTATTATATATCTCTCCATAGATTTGACAATAGAAGCTACCAAAATAGTTTTGGTTACATAGGCATCTTGTCTCATGATGTGAAATGCCAGAACGTTTGAGAATATGTAAAAGGAGCCAGGATAGTTTTGGTAAATAGCTTTTGTCAACTGAGGGTGAGATAAGGAGTATCATAAGATACACTCTCATATGCACAAGTGCAAACAAACAACAAGCAAGCACTGCACCAAAGGACAAGAAAAAGTTTTTGTTCCCCCTTATTTTTGCATCCTGGACAAAAAATCAAGGTTGTTGAAATTGGGATGTTACAAGTGGATCCATATTGTTTAGGAAAAGAACACACATGCAATGACTCTAGTGGTGGTTCTTGAAAAGAGCACACATGCAATGATACTAGTGGATCCATGTGGTTTAGATAAAGAACACACATGCAATGACTCTGGTGGTGGTTTAGAAAAGGAAGACACATGCAATGACACTGGTGGATCCATTTGGTTTAGGAAAAGAACACACATGCAATGACTCTAGTGGTGGTTTCTGAAAACAACACACATGCAATGACTCTAGTGCTGGTTTAGGAAAAGAACCCACATGCAATGACACTGGTGGATCCATGTGGTTTAGGAAAAGAACACACATGCAATGACCCTGGTGGTGGTGGTTTAGGAAAAGAACACACATGCAATGACTCTAGTGGTGGTTTAGGAAAAGAACACACATGCAATGACTCTAGTGGTGGTTTATGAAAAGAACACACATGCAATGACTCTAGTGCTGGTTTAGGAAAAGAACCCAAATGCAATGACAGTGGTGGATCCATGTCGTTTAGGAAAAGAACACACATGCACTGACCCTGGTGGTGGTCTAGGAAAAGGAAGACACGTGCAATGACACTGGTAGATCCATGTGGTTTAGGAAAAGAACATAGATGCAATGACTCTAGTGGTGGTTTAATAAAAGAACACACATGCAATGACTCTAGTGTTGGTTTAGGAAAAGAAGACACATGCAATGAATTTGGTGGATCCATGTAGTTTAGGAAAAGTAGACACATGAAATAACTCTAGTGGTGGTTTAGGAAAAGAACACACATGCAATGACACTCGTGGATCCATGTGGTTTAGGAAAAAACATGCAATGACCCTGGTGGTGGTTTAGGAAAGGAAGACATATGCAATGACTCTGGATGTTGTTTGGGAACGAACACACATGCAATGACTCTAGTGGATCCATGTGGTTTAGGGAAAGAACACATATACAATGACTTTGGTGGATCAATGTGGTTTAGGAAAGGAACACACATGCAATGACTCTAGTGGATCCAAGTGGTTTAGGAAAAGAACACACATGCAATGACTCTGGTGGTGGTTTAGGAAAGGAAGACACATGTAATGACACTAGTGGATCCATGTTGTTTAGGAAAAGAACACACATGCAATGACTCTAGTGGTGGTTCTTTAAAAGAACACACATGCAATTACTAGTGGATCCATGTGGTTTAGATAAAGAAAACACATACAATGAATCTAGTGGTGGTTTAGGAAGCGAAGCCACATGCAATGACACTGGTGGATCAATGTGGTTTAGGAAAAGAACACACATGCAATGACTCTAGTGGTGGTTTATGAAAAGAACACGCATTCAATGACTCTAGTGGTGGTTTAGGAAAAGAACACACATTCAATGGCACTGCTAGAACCATGTGGTTTAGGTAAAGGACACACATGCAATGACCCTGGTGGTAGTTTAGGAAAGGAAGACACATGCAATGACTATGGATGTGGTTTAGAAAAGGAACACACATGTAATGACTCATGTGGATCCATCTGGTTAAGGTAAAGAACACACATGCAATGACCCTGATGGTGGTTTAGGAAAAGGAAGACACGTGCAATGACACTGGTAGATCCATGTGGTTTAGGAAAAGAACACAGATGCAATGACTCTAGTGGTGGTTTAATAAAAGAACACACATGTAGTGACACTGGTGGATCCATGTGGTTTAGGAAAGTAACACACATGCAATGACTCTAGTGTTGGTTTAGGAAAAGAAGACACATGCAATGAATTTGGTGGATCCATGTAGTTTAGGAAAAGGAGACACATGCAATAACTCTAGTTGTGGTTTAGGAAAAGAACACACATGCAATGACACTGGTGGATCCATGTGGTTTAGGAAAAAAACAAACATGCAATAACCCTGGTGGTGGTTTAGGAAAAGAAGACACATGCAATGACTTTGGATGTGGTTTAGGAAAGGAACACAGATGCAATTACTCTACTGGCTCCAGTTGGTTTAGGGAAAGAACATACATGAAATGACTCTGGTGGTGGTTTAGGAAAGGAAGACACATGCAATGACACTAGTGGATCCATGTTGTTTAGGAAAATAACACACATGCAATGACTCTAGTGGTGGTTCTGGAAAAAAGAACACACATGCAATGACACTAGTGCATCCATTTGGTTTAGGTAAAGAACACACATGCAATGACTCTGGTGGTGGTTTAGGAAACGAAGACACATGCAATGACACTGGTGGATCCATGTGGTTTTGGAAAAGAACACACATGCAATGACTCTAGTGGTGGTTTATGAAAAGAACACACATGCAATGACTCTAGTGCTGTTTAGGAAAAGAACCCAAATGCAATGACAGTGGTGGATCCATGTGGTTTAGGAAAAGAACACACATGCACTGACCCTGGTGGTGGTCTAGGAAAAGGAAGACACGTGCAATGACACTGGTGGATCCATGTGGTTTAGGAAAAGAACATAGATGCAATGACTCTAGTGGTGGTTTAATAAAAGAACACACATGCAATGACTCTAGTGTTGGTTTAGGAAAAGAAGACACATGCAATGAATTTGGTGGATCCATGTAGTTTAGGAAAAGTAGACACATGCAATAACTCTAGTGGTGGTTTAGGAAAAGAACACACGTGCAATGACACTGGTGGATCCATGTGGTTTAGGAAAAAACATGCAATGACCCTGGTGGTGGTTTAGGAAAGGAAGACATATGCAATGACTCTGGATGTTGTTTGGGAACGAACACACATGCAATGACTCTAGTGGATCCATGTGGTTTAGGGAAAGAACACATATACAATGACTTTGGTGGATCAATGTGGTTTAGGAAAGGAACACACATGCAATGACTCTAGTGGATCCAAGTGGTTTAGGAAAAGAACACACATGCAATGACTCTGGTGGTGGTTTAGGAAAGGAAGACACATGTAATGACACTAGTGGATCCATGTTGTTTAGGAAAAGAACACACATGCAATGACTCTAGTGGTGGTTCTTTAAAAGAACACACATGCAATTACTAGTGGATCCATGTGGTTTAGATAAAGAAAACACATACAATGAATCTAGTGGTGGTTTAGGAAGCGAAGCCACATGCAATGAGACTGGTGGATCAATGTGGTTTAGGAAAAGAACACACATGCAATGACTCTAGTGGTGGTTTATGAAAAGAACACGCATGCAATGACTCTAGTGGTGGTTCAGGAAAAGAACACACATGCAATGGCACTGCTGGAACCATTTGGTTTAGGTAAAGAACACACATGCAATGACCCTGGTGGTAGTTTAGGAAAGGAAGACACATGCAATGACTATGGATGTGGTTTAGAAAAGGAACACACATGTAATGACTCATGTGGATCCATCTGGTTAAGGAAAAGAACACACATGCAATGACCCTGATGGTGGTTTAGGAAAAGGAAGACACGTGCAATGACACTGGTAGATCCATGTGGTTTAGGAAAAGAACACAGATGCAATGACTCTAGTGGTGGTTTAATAAAAGAACACACATGTAGTGACCCTGGTGGTGGTTTAGGAAAGGAAGACATATGCAATGACTCTGGATGTTGTTTGGGAACGAACACACATGCAATGACTCTAGTGGATCCATGTGGTTTAGGGAAACAACACATATACAATGACTTTGGTGGATCAATGTGGTTTAGGAAAGGAACACACATGCAATGACTCTAGTGGATCCAAGTGGTTTAGGAAAAGAACACACATGCAATGACTCTGGTGGTGGTTTAGGAAAGGAAGACACATGTAATGACACTAGTGGATCCATGTTGTTTAGGAAAAGAACACACATGCAATGACTCTAGTGGTGGTTCTTTAAAAGAACACACATGCAATTACTAGTGGATCCATGTGGTTTAGATAAAGAAAACACATACAATGAATCTAGTGGTGGTTTAGGAAGCGAAGCCACATGCAATGACACTGGTGGATCAATGTGGTTTAGGAAAAGAACACACATGCAATGACTCTAGTGGTGGTTTATGAAAAGAACAAGCATGCAATGACTCTAGTGGTGGTTCAGGAAAAGAACACACATGCAATGGCACTGCTCGAACCATGTGGCTTAGGTAAAGGACACACATGCAATGACCCTGGTGGTAGTTTAGGAAAGGAAGACACATGCAATGACTATGGATGTGGTTTAGAAAAGGAACACACATGTAATGACTCATGTGGATCCATCTGGTTAAGGAAAAGAACACACATGCAATGACCCTGATGGTCGTTTAGGAAAAGGAAGACACGTGCAATGACACTGGTAGATCCATGTGGTTTAGGAAAAGAACACAGATGCAATGAATCTAGTGGTGGTTTAATAAAAGAACACACATGTAGTGACACTGGTGGATCCATGTGGTTTAGGAAAGGAACACACATGCAATGACTCTAGTGTTGGTTTAGGAAAAGAAGACACATTCTATGAATTTGGTGGATCCATGTAGTTTAGGAAAAGTAGACACATGCAATAACTCTAGTTGTGGTTTAGGAAAAGAACACACATGCAATGGCACTGGTGGATCCATGTGGTGTAGGAAAAAAACAAACATGCAATAACCCTGGTGGTGGTTTAGGAAAAGAAGACACATGCAATGACTTTGGATGTGGTTTAGGAAAGGAACACAGATGCAATTACTCTACTGGCTCCAGTTGGTTTAGGAAAAGAACATACATGAAATGACTCTGGTGGTGGTTTAGGAAAGGAAGACACATGCAATGACACTAGTGGATCCATATTGTTTAGGAAAATAACACACATGCAATGACTCTAGTGGTGGTTCTGGAAAAAAGAACACACATGCAATGACACTAGTGCATCCATTTGGTTTAGGTAAAGAACACACACGCAATGACTCTGGTGGTGGTTTAGGAAACGAAGACACATGCAATGACACTGGTGGATCCATGTGGTTTTGGAAAAGAACACACATGCAATGACTCTAGTGGTGGTTTATGAAAAGAACACACATGGAATGACTCTAGTGCTGGTTTAGGAAAAGAACCCAAATGCAATGACACTGGTGGATCCATGTGGTTTAGGAAAAGAACACACATGCACTGACCCTGGTGGTGGTCTAGGAAAAGGAAGACACGTGCAATGACACTGGTGGATCCATGTGGTTTAGGAAAAGAACACAGATGCAATGACTCTAGTGGTGGTTTAATAAAAGAACACACATGTAGTGACACTAGTGAATCCATGTGGTTTAGGAAAGGAACACACATGCAATGACTCTAGTGTTGGTTTAGGAAAAGAAGACACATGCAATGAATTTGGTGGATCCATGTAGTTTAGGAAAAGTAGACACATGCAATAACTCTAGTGGTGGTTTAGGAAAAGAACACACATGCAATGACACTGGTGGATCCATGTGGTTTAGGAAATAAACATGCAATGACCCTGGTGGTGGTTTAGGAAAGGAAGACACATGCAATGACTCTGGATGTGGTTTGGGAAAGGAACACACATGCAATGACTCTAGTGGATCCATGTGGTTTAGGAAAAGAACATATATGCAATGACTTTGGTGGATCAATGTGGTTTAGGAAAGGAACACACATGCAATTACTCTACTGGCTCCATTTGGTTTAGGAAAAGAACAGACATGAAATGACTCTGGTGGTGGTTTAGGAAAGGAAGACACATGCAATGACACTAGTGGATCCATGTTGTTTAGGAAAAGAACACACATGCAATGACTCTAGTGGTGGTTCTAGAAAAAAGAACACACATGCAATGACACTAGTGCATCCATTTGGTTTAGGTAAAGAACACACATGCAATGACTATGGTGGTGGTTTAGGAAACGAAGAGACATGCAATGACACTGGTGGATCCATGTGGTTTTGGAAAAGATCACACATGCAATGACTCTAGTGGTGGTTTATGAAAAGATCACATATGCAATGACTCTAGTGCTGGTTTAGGAAAAGAACCCAAATGCAATGACACTGGTGGATCCATGTGGTTTAGGAAAAGAACACGCATGCACTGACCCTGGTGGTCTAGGAAAAGGAAGGCACGTGCAATGACACTGGTGGATCCATGTGGTTTTGGAAAAGAACACAGATGCAATGACTCTAGTGGTGGTTTAATAAAAGAACACACATGTAGTGACACTGGTGGATCCATGTGGTTTAGGAAAGGAACACACATGCAATGACTCTAGTGTTGGTTTAGGAAAAGAAGACACATGCAATGAATTTGGTGGATCCATGTAGTTTAGGAAAAGTAGACACATGCAATAACTCTAGTGGTGGTTTAGGAAAAGAACACACATGCAATGACACGGGTGGATCCATGTGGTTTAGGAAAAAACATGCAATGACCCTGGTGGTGGTTTAGGAAACGAAGACACATGCAATGACTCTGGATGTGGTTTGGGAAAGGAACACACATGCAATGACTCTAGTGGATCCATGTGGTTTAGGGAAAGAACACATATGCAATGACTTTGGTGGATCAATGTGGTTTAGGAAAGGAACACACATGCAATGACTCTAGTGGATCCAAGTGGTTTAGGAAAAGAACACACAAGCAATGACTCTGGTGGTCGTTTAGGAAAGGAAGACACATGTAATGACACTAGTGGATCCATGTTGTTTAGGAAAAGAACACACATGCAATGACTCTAGTGGTGGTTCTTTAAAAGAACACACATGCAATGACACTAGTGGATCCATGTGGTTTAGATAAAGAAAACACATACAATGAATCTAGTGGTGGTTTAGGAAGCGAAGCCACATGCAATGACACTGGTGGATCAATGTGGTTTAGGAAAAGAACACACATGCAATGAATCTAGTGGTGGTTTATGAAAAGAACACGCATGCAATGACTCTAGTGGTGGTTCAGGAAAAGAACACACATGCAATGGCACTGCTGGAACCATGTGATTAAGGAAAATAACACACATGCAATGACCCTGATGGTGGTTTAGGAAAAGGAAGACACGTACAATGACACTGGTAGATCCATGTGGTTTAGGAAAAGAACACAGATGAAATGACTATAGTGGTTGTTTAATAAAAGAACACACATGTAGTGACACTGGTGGATCCATGTGGTTTAGGAAAGGAACACACATGCAATGACTCTAGTGTTGGTTTAGGAAAAGAAGACACATGCAATGAATTTGGTGGATCCATGTAGTTTAGGAAAAGTAGACACATGCAATAACTCTAGTTGTGGTTTAGGAAAAGAACACACATGCAATGACACTGGTGGATCCATGTGGTTTAGGAAAAAAATGCAATAACCCTGGTGGTGGTTTAGGAAAAGAAGACACATGCAATGACTTTGGATGTGGTTTAGGAAAGGAACACACATGCAATTACTCTACTGGCTCCATTTGGTTTAGGAAAATAACAGACATGAAATGACTCTGGTGGTGGTTTAGGAAAGGAAGACACATGCAATGACACTAGTGGATCCATGTTGTTTAGGAAAAGAGCACACATGCAATGACTCTAGTGGTGGTTCTGGAAAAAAGAACACACATGCAATGACACTAGTGCATCCATTTGGTTTAGGTAAAGAACACACATGCAATGACTCTGGTGGTGGTTTAGGAAACGAAGACACATGCAATGACACTGGTGGATCCATGTGGTTTTGGAAAAGAACACACATGCAATGACTCTAGTGCTGGTTTAGGAAAAGAACCCAAATGCAATGGCACTGGTGGATCCATGTGGTTTAGGAAAAGAACACACATGCACTGACCCTGGTGGTGGTCTAGGAAAAGGAAGACACGTGCAATGACACTGGTGGATCCATGTGGTTTAGGAAAAGAACACAGATGCAATGACTCTAGTGGTGGTTTAATAAAACAACACACATGTAGTGACACTAGTGAATCCATGTGGTTTAGGAAAGGAACACACATGCAATGACTCTAGTGTTGGTTTAGGAAAAGAAGACACATGCAATGAATTTGGTGGATCCATGTAGTTTAGGAAAAGTAGACACATGCAATAACTCTAGTGGTGGTTTAGGAAAAGAACAAACATGCAATGACACTGGTGGATCCATGTGGTTTAGGAAATAAACATGCAATGTCCCTGGTGGTGGTTTGGGAAAGGAAGACACATGCAATGACTCTGGATGTGGTTTGGGAAAGGAACACACATGCAATGACTCTAGTGGATCCATGTGGTTTAGGAAAAGAACATATATGCAATGACTTTGGTGGATCAATGTGGTTTAGGAAAGGAACACACATGCAATGACTCTAGTGGATCCATGTGGTTTAGGAAAAGAACACACATGCAATGACTCTGGTGGTGGTTTAGGAAAGGAAGACACATGCAATGACACTAGTGGATCCATGTTGTTTAGGAAAAGAACACACATGCAATGACTCTAGTGGTGGTTCTTTAAAAGAACACACATGCAATGACACTAGTGGATCCATGTGCTTTAGATAAAGAACAGAGATACAATGAATCTAGTGGTGGTTAGGAAGCGAAGACACATGCAATGACACTGGTGGATCAATGTGGTTTAGGAAAAGAACACACATGCAATGACTCAAGTGGTGGTTTATGAAAAGAACACACATGCAATGACTCTAGTGTGGTTCAGGAAAAGAACACACATGCAATGACACTGCTGGAACCATGTGGTTTGTGTAAAGAACACGCATGCAATGACCCTGGTGGTAGTTTAGGAAAGGAAGACACATGCAATGACTATGGATGTGGTTTACAAAAGGAACACACATGTAATGACTCATGTGGATCCACCTGGTTAAGGAAAGGAACACACATGCAATGACTCTAGTGGTGGTTTAGGAAATGAATACACATGGAATGACTCTGGTGGTGGTTTAGGAAAAGAAGACACATGAAATGACTCTGGTGGATCCATGTGGTTTAGGAAAAGAACACACATGCAACAAATCTAGTGGTGTAGGAAAAGAACACACATGAAATGACTTCGGCGGATCCATGTGGTTTAGTAAAGGAACACACATGCATTGACTCTAGTGTTGGTTTAGGAAAAGAAGACACATGCAATGACTCTGGTGGATCCATGTGGTTTATAAAAAAGAACACATATGCAATGACTCTAGTGGTAATTTATGAAAGGAACACAAATATAATGACACTGGTGGATCCATATGGTTTAGGAAAGGAACATTCATGCAATGACTATAGTGGTGGTTTAGGAGACTCTAGTGGTGCTTTAGGAAAACAACACACATGCAGTCACTCTGATGGATCCATGTGGTTTAGGAAAAGAACACACATGCAATGACTCGGTTGGATCAATGAGGTTTAGGAAAAGGAACACACATGCAATGACTCTGGTGGATCCATGTGGTTTAGGAAAATAACACATATGCAATGACTCTGGTGGATCAATGTGGTTTAGGAAAGTAACACACATGCATTGACTCTAGTGTATCCATGTGGTTTAGGAAAAGAACACACATGCAATAACTCTAGTGGTCGTTTAGGAAAGGAAGACAAATACAATGACACTAGTGGATCCATGTGGTTTAGGAAAAGAACATACATGCAATGACTCTAGTGGTGGTTCAGGAAAGGAACACACATGTAATGACATTGGTGGATCCATGTGGTTTAGGTAAAGAACACACATGCACTGACCCTGGTGGTGGTTTAGGAAAAGAAAGACACATGCAATGACACTGGTGGAACCATGTGGTTTAGGAAAAGAACACACATGCAATGACTCTAGTGGTGGTTTAATAAAAGAACACACATGTAGTGACACTAGTGAATCCATCTGGTTTAGGAAAGGAACAAACATGCAATGACTCTAGTGTTGGTTTAGGAAAAGAAGACACATGCAATGAATTTGGTGGATCCATGTAGTTTAGGAAAAGTAGACACATCCAATAACTCTAGTGGTGGTTTAGGAAAAGAACACACATGCAATGACACTGGTGGATCCATGTGGTTTAGGAAATAAACATGCAATGACCCTGGTGGTGGTTTAGGAAAGGAAGACACATGCAATGACTCTGGATGTGGTTTGGGAAAGGAACACACATGCAATGACTCTAGTGGATCCATGTGGTTTAGGAAAAGAACATATATGCAATGACTTTGGTGGATCAATGTGGTTTAGGAAAGGAACACACATGCAATGACTCTAGTGGATCCATGTGGTTTAGGAAAAGAACACACATGCAATGACTCTGGTGGAGGTTTAGGAAAGGAAGACACATACAATGACACTAGTGGATCCATGTTGTTTAGGAAAAGAACACACATGCAATGACTCTAGTGGTGGTTCTTTAAAATAACACACATGCAATGACACTAGTGGATCCATGTGCTTTAGATAAAGAACACACATACAATGAATCTAGTGGTGGTTTAGGAAGCGAAGACACATGCAATGACACTGGTGGATCAATGTGGTTTAGGAAAAGAACACACATGCAATGAATCTAGTGGTGGTTTATGAAAAGAACACGCATGCAATGACTCTAGTGGTGGTTCAGGAAAAGAACACACATGCAATGACACTGCTGGAACCATGTGGTTTAGGTAAAGAACACGCATGCAATGACCCTGGTGGTAGTTTAGGAAAGGAAGACACATGCAATGACTATGGATGTGGTTTACAAAAGGAACACACATGTAATGACTCATGTGGATCAACCTGGTTAAGGAAAGGAACACACATGCGATGACTCTAGTGGTGGTTTAGGAAATGAATACACATGGAATGACTGTGGTGGTGGTTTAGGAAAAGAAGACACATGAAACGACTCTGGTGGATCCATGTGGTTTAGGAAAAGAACACACATGCAACGAATCTAGTGGTGGTTTAGGAAAAGAACACACATGAAATGACTTTGGCGGATCCATGTGGTTTAGTAAAGGAACACACATGCATTGCCTCTAGTGTTGGTTTAGGAAAAGAAGACACATGCAATGACTCTGGTGGATCCATGTGGTTTATAAAAAGAACACATATGCAATGACTCTAGTGGTAGTTTATGAAAGGAACACAAATAGAATGACACTGGTGGATCCATAAGGTTTAGGAAAGGAACATTCATGCAATGACTATAGTGGTGGTTTAGGAGACTCTAGTGGTGCTTTAGGAAAAGAACACACATGCAATCACTCTGATGGATCCATGTGGTTTTGGAAAATAACACACATGCAATGACTCGGTTGGATCAATGAGGTTTAGGAAAAGGAACACACATGCAATGACTCTGGTGGATCCATGTGGTTTACGAAAATAACACACATGCAATGACTCTGGTGGATCAATGTGGTTTAGGAAAGGAACACACATGCATTGACTCTAGTGTATCCATGTGGTTTAGGAAAAGAACACACATGCAATAACTCTAGTGGTCGTTTAGGAAAGGAAGACAAATACCATGACACTAGTGGATCCATGTGGTTTAGGAAAAGAACATACACGCAATGACTCTAGTGGTGGTTCAGGAAAGGAACACACATGCAATGACATTGGTGGATCCATGTGGTTTAGGTAAAGAACACATATGCAATGACGCTGGTGGTGGTTTAGGAAAGGAAGGCACATGCAATGATATTGGTGGAACCATGTGGTTTTGGAAAAGAACACACATGCAATGACTCTAGTGGTGGTTTATGAAAACAACACACATGCAATGACTCTAGTGCTGGTTTAGGAAAAGAACCCAAATGCAATGACACTGGTAGATCCATGTGGCTTAGGAAATGAACACACATGCACTGACCCTGGTGGTGGTTTAGGAAAAGGAAGACACGTGCAATGACTCTGGTGGATCCATGTGGTTTAGGAAAAGAACACAGATGCAATGACTCTAGTGGTGGTTTAATAAAAGAACACACATGTAGTGACACTAGTGAATCCATGTGGTTTAGGAAAGGAACACACATGCAATGACTCTAGTGTTGGTTTAGGAAAAGAAGACACATGCAATGAATTTGGTGGATCCATGTAGTTTAGGAAAAGTAGACACATGCAATAACTCTAGTGGTGGTTTAGGAAAAGAACACACATGCAATGACACTAGTGGATCCATGTGGTTTAGGAAAAAACATGCAATGACCCTGGTGGTGGTTTAGGAAAGGAAGACACATGCAATGACTCTGGATGTGGTTTGGGAAAGGAACACACATGCAATGACTCTAGTGGATCCATGTGGTTTAGGAAAAGAACACATATGCAATGACTTTGGTGGATCAATGTGGTTTAGGAAAGGAACCCACATGCAATGACTCTAGTGGATCCCAGTGGTTTAGGAAAAGAACACACATGCAATGACTCTGGTGGTGGTTTAGGAAAGGAAGACACATGTAATGACACTAGTGGATCCATGTTGTTTAGGAAAAGAACACACATGCAATGACTCTAGTGGTGGTTCTTTAAAAGAACACACATGCAATGACACTAGTGGATCCATGTGGTTTAGATAAAGAAAACACATACAATGAATCTAGTGGTGGTTTAGGAAGCAAAGCCACATGCAATGACACTGGTGGATCAATGTGGTTTAGGAAAAGAACACACATGCAATGACTGTAGTGGTGGTTTATGAAAAGAACACACATGCAATGACTCTAGTGGTGGTTCAGGAAAAGAACACACATGCAATGACACTGCTGGAACCATGTGGTTTAGGTAAAGAGCACACATGCAATGACCCTAGTGGTAGTTTAGAAAAGGAAGACACATGCAATGACTATGGATGTAGTTTAGAAAAGGAACACACATGTAATGACTCATGTGGATCCATCTGGTTAAGGAAAAGAACACACATGCAATGACATTGGTGGATCCATGTGGTTTAGGAAAGGAACACACATGCAATGACTCTAGTGGTGGTTTAGGAAATGAATACACGTGGATTGACTCTGGTGGTGGTTTATGAAAAGAAGATACATGAAATGACTCTGGTGGATCCATGTGGTTTAGGAAAAGAACACATATGCAACAAATCTAGTGGTGGTTTAGGAAAAGAACACACATGTAATGACTTTGGTGGATCCATGCGGTTTAGTAAAGGAACACACATGCATTGACTCTAATGTTGGTTTAGGAAAAGAAGACACATGCAATGACTCTGGTGGATCCATGTGGTTTATAAAAAGAACACATATCCAATGACTCTAGTGGTACTTTATGAAAGGAACACAAATACAATGACACTGGTGGATCCATATGGTTTAGGAAAGGAACATTCATGCAATGACTATAGTGGTGGTTTAGGAGACTCTGGTGGTGCTTTAGGAAAAGAACACACATGCAATGACTTTGATGGATCCATGTGGTTTAGGAAAAGAACACACATGCAATGACTCGGTTGGATCAATGAGGTTTAGGAAAAGGAACACACATGCAATGACTCTGGTGGATCCATGTGGTTTAGGAAAATAACACATATGCAATGACTCTGGTGGATCAATGTGGTTTAGGAAAGGAACACACATGCATGGAATCTAGTGTATCCATGTGTTTTAGGAAAAGAACACACATGCAATAACTCTAGTAGTGGTTTAGGAAAGGAAGACACATACAATGACACTAGTGGATCCATGTGGTTTAGGAAAAGAACATACATGCAATGACTCTATTGGTGGTTCAGGAAAAGAACACACATTCAATGACACTGGCGGATCCATGTAGTTTAGGTAAAGAACACATATGCAATGACTCTGGTGGTGGTTTAGGAAAGGAAGGCACATGCAATCACACTGGTGGAACCATGTGGTTTAGGAAAACAACACAGATGCAATGACTCTAGTGGTGGTTTATGAAAACAACACACATGCAATGACTCTAGTGCTGGTTTAGGAAAAGAACCCACATGCAATGACACTAGTGGATCCATGTGGTTTAGGAAATGAACACACATGCACTAACCCTGGTGGTGGTTTAGGAAAAGGAAGACACGTGGAATGACACTGGTGGGTCCATGTGGTTTAGGAAAAGAACACAGATGCAATGACTCTGGTGGTGGATTAATAAAAGAACACACGTGTAGTGACACTAGTGGATCCATGTGGTTTTGGAAAGGAACACACATGCAATGACTATAGTGTTGGTTTAGGAAAAGAAGACACATGCAATGAATTTGGTGGATCCATGTAGTTTAGGAAAAGTAGACACATGCAATAACTCTAGTGGTGGTTTAGGAAAAGAACACACATGCAACGACACTGGTGGATCCATGTGGTTTAGGAAAAAAACAAACATGCAATGACCCTAGTGGTGGTTTAGGAAAGGAAGACACCTGCAATGACTCTGGATGTGGTTTAGGAAAGGAACCCACATGCAATGACTCTAGTGGATCCATGTGGTTTAGGAAAAGAACACATATGCAATGACTTTGGTGGATCAATCTGGTTTCGGAAAGGAACACACATGCAATGACTCTAGTGGATCCATGTGGTTTAGCAAAATAACACACATGCAATGACTCTGGTGGTGGTTTAGGAAAGGAAGACACATGCAATGACACTAGTGGATCCATGTTGTTTAGGAAAAGAACACACATGCAATGACTCTAGTGGTTGTTCTGGAAAAGAACACACATGCAATGACACTAGTGGATCCATGTGGTTTAGATAAAGAACACACATGCAATGACTCTAGTGGTGGTTTAGGAAGCGAAGACACATGCAATGACACTGGTGGATCAATGTGGTTGAGGAAAAGAACACACATGCGATGACTCTAGTGGTGGTTTATTGAAAGAACACACATGCAATGACTCTAGTGGTGGTTCAGGAAAAGAACACACATGCAATGACACTAGTGGAACCATGTGGTTTAGTTAAAGAACACACATGCAATGACCCTGGTGGTGGTTTAGGGAAGGAAGACACATGCAATGACTCTAGATGTGGTTTAGTAAAGGAACACACATGCAATGACTCTAGTGGATCCATGTGGTTTAGGAAAAGAACACACATGCAATGACTCTCGAGGTGGTTTAGGAAAGGATGACACATGCTATGATACTAGTGGGTCCATGTGGTTTACGAAAAGAACACATATTCCATGACTCTAGTGGTGGTTCAGGAAAGGAAGACACATGCAATGACACTAGTGATCCATGTGGTTTAGGAAAAGAAGCAGATGCAATGACTCTAGTGGTGGTTTATGAAAAGAACACACATGCAATTACTCTAGTGGTGGTTTAGGAAAATAACACACATGCAATGACACTGGTGGATTCATGTGGTTTAGGACAAGAACACACATGCAATGACCCTGGTAGTTGTTTTGGAAAGGAAGACACATGCAATGACTCTGGATGTGGTTTAGGAAAGGAACACACATGCAATGACTCTGGTGGATCCATGTGGTTTAGGAAAATAACACACATGCAATGACTCTGGTGCTGGTTTCAGAAAGGAAGACACATGCAATGACACTGGTGGATCCATGTGGTTTAGGAAAAGAACACACATGCAGTGACTCTAGTGGTGGTTCAGGAAAAGAAGACACATGCAATGACTCTAGTGGTGGTTTAGGAAAAGAACACACATCAAATGACTATGGTGGATCCATCTGGTTTAGGAAAATAACACACATGCAATGACTCTAGTGGTTGTTTGGGAAAAGAACACACATGCAATAACACTGGTGGATCCATGTGTTTAGGAAAGGAACACACATGCAATGACTCTAGTGTTGGTATAGGAAAAGAAGACACATGCAATGACTCTGGTGGATCCATGTGGTTTAGGAAATGTAGCCACATCCAATAACTCTAGTGGTGGTTTAGGAAAAGAACACACATGCAATGACACTGGGGATCCATGTGGTTTAGGAAAAAACACACATGCAATGACCCTGGTAGTGGTTTAGGAAAGGAATACACATGCAATGACTCTACATGTGGTTTAGAAAAGGAACACACATGCAATAACTCTAGTGGATCCATGTGGTTTAGGAAAAGAGCACATATGCAATGACTCCGGTGGATCAATGTGGTTTAGGAAAGGAACACACATGCAATGACTCTAGTGGATCCATGTGGTTTAGGAAAAGAACACACATGCAATGACTCTGGTGGTGGTTTAGGAAAGGAAGACACATGCAATGACACTAGTGGGTCCATGTGGTTTAGGAAAGGAACACACATGCAATGACTCTAGTGTTGTTTTAGGAAATTAATACACATGGAATGACTCTGGTGGTGGGTTAGGAAAAGAAGACACATGAAATGACTCTGGTAGATCCATGTGGTTTAGGAAAAGAACACACATGCAATGACTCTAGTGGTGGTTCAGGAAAAGAACACACATGCAATGACATTGGCGGATCCATTTGGTTTAGTAAAGGAACACACATGCATTGCCTCTAGTGTTTTTTTAGGAAAAGAAGACACATGCAATGACTCTGGTGGATCCATGTGGTTTATAAAAAGAACACATATGCAATGACTCTAGTGGTAGTTTATGAAAGGAACACAGATGCAATGACACTGCTGGATCCATATGGTTTAGGAAAGGAACATGCAGGCAATGACTATAGTGGTGGTTTAGGAGACTCTGGTGGTGCTTTAGGAAACGAAAACACATGCAATGACTCTGATGGATCCATGTGGTTTAGGAAAAGAACACACATGCAATGACTCGGTTGGATCAATGAGGTTTAGTAAAAGGAACACACATGTTGGGGGGAAACCCCCGGGTAGGGTAACACCGGGGTATAAGGGCCGAGTTAGCCAGGGTATGGTGCTGTCAAAGCAAAGTGCTGACTGGGTCACCTCAAGGCAGGCCAAATCACGGTGTGACCTGGCCCATGGAGCATCTCCTTGACAATGGCCCGGTCGGCATAAGATTTATGCCGACCATGTCTATATGTTTTGAAGGTAAATGGGTAAGCCGGATTAGCTATATGCTAGCCGGATTATCTTGGCATCCAAGAGAAGGAATCCCCCGTTGGTAAAAAGGTGGCTTTATTAGCTGTAGCCTTAGCAAAGTAGAGTAAAGAAGAGGACCAGTGGGTCAGGGGCGACCAAGGTGACGCGGGCAAAGCCGGATGACGTAGCCCATGTCTGGTGATGCCAAAAGACAAGGATTACGCCATGGGTTACGTCCAAAGCCCGGGCGAGCCGTTAAAGGGAATAAAGAAGAGTCTTCTTTAGGAAAGGAGCATATTCGTAGAATATTCTGCCACCTGTGCCCTAGAATTGTAACCCGGGCTCTCCTATATAAGGAGCATCTGGGCCTCCATAGAGATAGACGGCCGATAGATCAATCACTCTCTGTCTAAGGTAGAACTCTAGGGCTAGTGAACTGGGAGTAAGAGACATTGTCTCCTTCTTGTTGAGAGCCTTTGGAGCACTTGTAAACACCATTGATAGATAATATACAAGAACTTCTGTGCGTGGAATCACAACGCTCTCCCTCCCTGGATTCCCCTAGCACTCACTGGCCCCATCTTTAGCCTATCCATGCCATCTGCCGTGCCACCACCACGACAGTTGGCGCCCACCGTGGGGCTAGCGGTGCTAGCGGGGGTGAAAATTCAGACGGGAAACTTCTCAAGCACCGGCGAGCGTATTGTCTCAGGCTTGGTTCAGTGCTTTGGAGCACAGGACTACGTCAACGACAACGCGGGAAGCTTCGGCAGGCACCCTCCACCGTGCAACGGAATCTTCCTCAAGCTTGGCGCGCAGAAGATCTACATTGGGGTGGATGAGTCCTGTGTCCACCCACGGGACATCGTCGAGGGAGGTGATCCACCTCTCAGCGCAGGTCGTGGAGTGCGTATTGCTCGCCTTACTAGCAGCGTTGAGGTCCTGATGACCGCGCCAGATGCGGGACCAAGCAAAGATCGGGCACAAGAGCCAGAGGTAACACCAAAGCAGACCAGATCTAGGTTTCCTCCGCTAGAGAAGCCAGAGGATGTGCTCCAGCAAGCGATAGATAGCTTAGCAACGCCAATAGCACCTGTGGTAGATCCGGCTCCTGCACAAGTTGAGTTAGAGGAAACTAGGCGGAAAATGTTAGCTAGAGCAAAGAAAGTAGCCGAGCTGCATCAGTCGCTGAACATCACCTTGAGAGAGTATGCTAAGGCAAACTGTATCGTTGGAGTGAAAATCTAGGGCAGGAACCTGATCAGTGAGATCGACAAGGAGTACTAGCCTAGGCCGGGTTAGACAGCTACGATAGTAACATGAGGGTTGGATCGGTACAGTACCCCGGCAAAGAACCTTAGAGCAGCAAATGCGGCGACATCCGAGTTAGAAGGTTTAACTGGAGAGGCCCGACAAAGGAAGCAAGAGAGGGTAAATCACTTGTTGAGAGTTGCATGCTAACAAAATAAACATGGCTAAACCGGCACCACCAGGGGTTTCACAGGTGGTACATTCGGCCAGAAATAACCCGACAAGATCCAGAGGAGCAGCGTCATCTCCGGGTCATAATCCCAGGAGAGAAGAGGTGGTGAACTCCGGAAGAAGAGACAAGCAAATGGTTCCTTATGACCCGGTAAGGGCTGGAGAAGGCAAAGAGGTGAAAGTTGATGAGGATCAGCACAGTACCAGCCGAGGTGTGGCTGCCCGAGGTAATCGTGACCAAGGCAATGCCGGTCAAAGAAATGCTGCTTACGGCAATGCCAGACAGCGCAATCCCGTGGGAGCGGGGCAACATTTACCTCGGACGCAGCAACAACACGTACTTCGGCAAGATGGGAGTGCCAGACAAGCAGCACAACAGCCTCGTGCACATCCGGATCAAGAAAGGTACAATTGAAGGGTTCCGCACCAGAAAACAAAAAATTTCCTACGTTGGAACCTCCTAACGCCCAAGATCTATCTATGTACTAATGCAGTAACGACCAAAGCGTATAGAATACATACCCTTGTAGACCGTACGCGGTTAACGTTCCGAGGGGAACGTGGTTGAAGTAGTTGAAGCCGTAGCAGACCTCAAGGTCGTGATGCTCCTCGCAGGTCGCCCATTGCTCCTTCTTCATCATGTAGCAGCTCCAGCTCACGACATCCAAGGTGCCTCAAGCGAGGCCCCTCGTGGTTTCGTACACATACGGTGTACAATGACGACCTCCGACTCCTTGATCCCTGCCGGGAGTGTGGAAGAAGATCTCCGGCTTGGAATCCCTATAGCGCAACGTCGTGCTGCAGGTGCGGTGTCTCATGCTCGGACAGTCCTTACTTGGGACCGTACCAATGCATGGAGACGAGAGAGAGAGGGAAGGAGCAAGCCAACCAAAGGACTTCTCTAGATATTGGTGTGTCTATTCCCACCCATGGGCACCCCTTTATATAGGGGGAGGGGTGTGCCCTCCCCTTTGGGTTTCCCATGTGGGACTAAACAAGGGAGAGGGGGGAGGCGCATGGGCCTTCATGGGCCAGCCGGCCTGGGGTGGGCCCCACCCTGCACACAGTGATAGGCTGGCCGGGTGGGCACCCTTGAGGCGCCTAGGCCTTGGCCCTTGGGCCCTTGGCCCTTCCCTCCTTCAGTTTTCCCTAATGGGCCCTTTTTCCCTAGGAAGTTTGGCCCATTAGTGGAATACCCCTTCAAATTGGATTTTAATATTATATTTTGTATTAATTACATTAATTAATATGTAAATACATATTACAAAATCTGATTTGACCCGAAACACCTCTCGGTTCCCTTTTGATTTCCTCCGAACGACTTCGGAACTTTCCTGGAACGATTCTGGTTCTCTCACGGTACTTTTCCGATTTCCTTTTCTCTTTCATATGGCGATTCCAACTTACAGAGGATCTCTAGCTCATCGTACCCTTAAGTGTATTTCCCCATGGCTCTAGAATGGCATAGACATGCTCCATCAATGATCAATAGTGGGACCTAGATGCCCATATTGACCCCTGTGCATTCCATGATGACAATGTCGTTTGAACCGTAAACAGTCCTTTCCCATTCCCTTTGCCTCTTGATACCTAGTTCATCCGAGATTTGATCTACGGTATCTCCATACCTTCGTTCGATCTTGTTACCGATGAACTTGTTTTCTCGTTTCCGTGTCATTGCATTCCATGACCCAGTCACACGCTTGCAAGCTTCATTAATGCAACGTCACCGAGATGGCCACTAATGTATCTGTCCGTTACATGGATGGGCAAATCCTGGTCTTGATATGTACTCCTCTACACGCTCCTTTGGGAAACCTGAGTAGCACCTTTTCGATCACCCAGTCACGGAGTGATACTTGATAACCATCTAAGCTCCCTCCAGAACGGTGATTTGCATTATCTCATAGTCTAAGGACAGGTCGCGAGGTTTCCTTAGTTTTATCATTAATAGTGAACTTTGTAACTAGATCTCATTAAGATACAACTAGTTGGGTTGTTTGTCTATCACATCATTCAACTAATGATGTGACGTCATTGTCAATTGGCATAAATGCCCATGATCTCGAAACCCTAGATCATCCTCATGAACAATGAACTAGTTCGCTAGAGGTAATTAGAGACACGGTTTGTTTAGATACCACACGTGTATTAATGTTTCGTATTAATACAGTTATAGCACTGTATGAAACTATTATGAACTAATCGAGATATGACAATAAAAACCTATTTATTATTTGCCTCTAGGGCATATCTCCTTCAGTCTCCCACTTGCACTCGAGTACAAATAATCTAGCTTGCATTTTACTCATCATAAACCATATCACATATGTGTTTATTGATCATGCATGCTTATGGAAAACATCATGTCCATGTTCTGTTTTACCAGATCATTATGTCTTTGCAAATCATTAATGTCTTCCTAACTTTGACATTCACACCATTATCTCATAATGGGTCGAAGTATTCATTTGGCAACAAAGTGAGACTTTGTTTCTACAGTTTATAATGACGGTCATTTTCACTATTGTCATCTAACTTTGAAACACACTTTGCAATCCTTTGTGTATATACGGCAGTTATGGCAGCAGAACGAGGCCGGTTTCCAGGAGCCTACAGTGACTTTAGATCAACCTCGAGGGCTTTCTCATGGGCACTGTGCCCTGGGACACATCATTCTACGTTAAAAGCGAACTAGCCCCGCCATCACAATATACGTCACATCAGATGGAGCCTTTATACTTCTATATCTATGTAGATCCTAGTGCATGAAATGCAACTATGCCACTTACTTTGCTTCTTGCCATTTAAGTACAAACTTAATTCTGGTTTAGTGATTAACTCAAGAATCACTTCAAGACATATTCTTACAGTTAAGAGCGTGTCCTTCCAACCAAAAATTTGGGTCACATTACGTCGAGTATACCATATGGTTGTATGGAAGAACCTATGACTGAGGCATAGGAGATGCAACATATCTCTTTCTTCATTTTAACCATCATTGCAATACTAAGACTAACTAATGCTTCATACAAGTAAGAACCTCTTTCTTTTCCTTGTTCCATTCTGAACTACTTCAGAATCTCATCTAGGATATTCTGAACATCTTCAGAATCAAGTCTAGGAAGCATTCAACTATGATGTTTATTAAACTTACCAATCTATCTCGATAGATCTTATTGTTTAATAACTTGTTCAACTTCATCCATAATTACTAACTTAAATGTTATCAATACCAATCACATCATTCACATATGTCGTCCACATATCCTAGAATGATGTCACGCTCCCACTCAAATATGACATCCATATTTGAGATCCAGGGATTTCACTTAGCTTTCACTCAAAATATGTCTGATACATATTATGATTCAGCCAAGCTACTTAGCTCCCACTCAAAATATGTCTCTTACATATTAAGATTTGGCCAAGCTAATTAGCTCCCACTGAAATGCAGGTCCTCTCTATAATCTTGGACATTCCAAAATTCTTTGATCATCATCAAATTGAGAATTCCAGCTACGAGATTCCAATATCCATATATTGCTGGTGTAAATCCAATAGACTCAAGCATCGCTACATTGTTGTCAACTCCTTGAATTTGTCCATACTTTGAGACAAATCGAGCTTTACGTCTCCATTAAGTTTCATTTCCATCTTATGACTTTGACGTCATTCAGAAATATCAAGTAAAGTTATTTACTTAATAAGATCAAGTAACATATTACTTTGCACTCTTAAATGTAACTTAAAATAGGATTTTATGACTCCTAGTCATTTCTCGCACTCAGGTCCATCACGCTTCTTTGTAATTCGTAGGTATGTCTTGTTCATAAACATGACAAGTGAATCAATAATATATTTGCACGAACTTGCAGAGTATATATTGTTGAATCCTACTTTATTTAGTAAAAGTATTCGCTGAAACTTTTATGATCATAATCATCAGTTTCTCCTCTATTTGTAGACTTCGGTTTCACGAAACAAATTCCGTTGCGCCACTCAACAATTCGGAGGCAAGGTCAAATACCTTGTTTTGATCTTTTACTTTCTTCCACCTGTATCTTCATCAAGACATGTCAACTTTGGACAACAGCAGGTTTGTCCTTTGTGGAAGATGCATTCATAGCTTCCTAAGAATGCTCTACAAAGACTTGTTTATTCGCCACGATTTCAACTTATCGAAATCTCCAGAAACTCGAACATGCCATAACACTTATGGTGTTGTTTCCACGAATCTTTAGATGTTCCTTTGTATTTCAACCGAGTGTTCGCTCATTTTGATCTCTAAATCTAAATGATAACTATAACCCCGATAAGAGATAATATTATAACATATGTATCTAATACATAATGATTATGATATTTTAGACATTGCAATACACTTTGAAATTGTCCCTATTATCATAATTTGTGAAACCTCTTTCACATGTCCTTTTATGCTAAAATTAACTTAAGTACTTTAGTCATGTCGATCAAATCGAAGAGACTTTTGTATTCTTGTTAATTCAATATCCTTTTTCACTTTGAAATCTTTTGAATAATTCAAAACAGTTTCAAACTTTTGTTTCATTAAGTAAATATTCATATTCACTTAAATCCACAAATGAAGTGTGATATAATGATTTCCACTATTTTTTGAAAATACGATACATCATTATGTATAAAGTTCAACATTTCTTCGCATATCACCGTTTTACCAGAATGCGGAGTTTCTAGTCATTCTGCCCAACGAGACATGGTTTTGCAAAGTCTCTAAGTCAAGCATCTAAGACCCCGATCTTCATTTAGAATGAAGAACATGCAATAACCAAAATGACTTAAACTATAGTGTCATGTCATTACTAAACCTTGGATATCTTTTAGCATTCTAATCCTTTATAAATGCTTAAACTATTATCATTAACATAGTGATGAGAACAACTCTTATAATCGTAATGTGACCATAAAGGTATTATTCATAAGAACAGTACAACTGGCTTGTACCTTATTCATATGAACAATCGCCTTGCTAAAAGCAAGACACACAAACAAGGATTACAAATTATATTCAAGTCCACTAATGATAAACCTTTGAGGAAAGGGGTGATGTCGGCCATCAACTGTTTTGCTTGCCGTCATCTTGCCACATTGCCTCAATTCAAGAAATTCTCAAGCAAACCATCCTGTTTTCGCAAAACGGGACAAGTATCCAATACTTATATAAACTGCAACGAGTTTTGCAAGAATTACATTTATAACTTTGTATATCTAACATATACCCTTTTTCATTCATGACCTCCATTGCAATCAAGCCCTTATGAGAGTTCATAATTCTAATGCAAGATTGCTAAGTGTTTCTCCAAATATTCTCCTTTTCATCCATCATGGGAGAAAACTCATCCAACGGCTCATACTTTATGTGCCTGATCTTGCAGAATACAAGATTGCAATCCAAATCTCCATCGAATGGAGAATGGCTTGTTGGATGATTCCGCAGAACACACAAACATTGTGGAGTCATCGGATTATCTCCTAACAGTCATTGTATCAAGAAGAGAAGATCACCTTTTACGAGGATATCCCTCAGGCGTGGGGGTTAATCTATGAAGTTGGACCCTTTTGCTAAGTTCCATATCAAGAAGTATATTCCCACGGTCACAAAGGACCTCAATGGGATAGGCCATGATCTACTAAGATATTTGCAAACAGACATCTAGAATAATTTCATAATATGAGTTCAATCCTAATTGAGCTCCCACTAAAATTGTCATCCCCTGGACGATTTTAGTGATCACAAGATCCCAATCCTCTGCACCTCCCCCGATCGTCACGACCATCAGTGCAGCATCAAAGGTAGACATTCCCTAATGTCAATCACATCAACCATGTGAATCATGCTCGACCTTTCGGTCTCTTGTGTTTCGATGCCATGTCTACACATGCTAGGCTCGCCAAATCTAACTTGTGTGTATTTGCTGCAACATGGCTTACACCCACTGTATGCAAATGTAGATATATCTAGCCCCCGATCTTCACGGCCGGCTTCATAACGGCAAACTTTCTTGGTGGTGCACACACAAGGGGAACACTATCATTGAAATTATATAGGGATTATCTTATTTGCTACCGTTGAGTATCTAATACTAGCATATAATAAGATATAAAACAGGTATCAACATCACATGTGTATTGTGATATGATATGGTCCTTCTTCTTGCGCCTTAATCTCCATCGAGCGCTCCGGCATGATCTCCATCTTGCCCTTGGTTTGACGCCAAGTCCACGACGCTGCCACCCGGTCATCCAGCAGAACAATGGCTATTACTACTTAACTTAGTAACATAAAAGTAAACTACTTTACCTTTCTAATGACCAATACCATATGATAACACAAGCCCTCCTGCAAAATAAAGTTAGACGCATCTACTTTATGTTTTGCAACTTTTACGTGGTTGTTAGGGCTTTCGCAATAGAACCGTTTCTAATCCACGAACTTTCCAACCACAACATGGATCCAACTGTTGTCTCTACTACACCCCTTTCGAGGCCCTCCATTGTAAATGTAATATCAACTATTGAATGAGAGACAGACACCCGCTAGTCACTTATATGGTAAAAGCCGTATGTTGAGCGTGGAACCAGTCTCGCGTAGGAATATGCGTAAGGTCGTTCTGAGCCGCTTCATCAAACAATACCGTGATATAAACAAGTACACGTTAGAGGGTAACAACTAAGGGATCAATTCCCGAACAATACATGTGCGTACTGGCCGTACAACACTCCTACACATAGATCGGCTCTGATACCACTAAAGGGCTTCGTAGTAGAAAACAAAAAATTTCCTACGTTGGAACCTCCTAACACCCAAGATCTATCTATGTGGTAATGCATTAATGACCGGAGCGTATAGAATACATACCCTTGTAGACCGTACGCGGTTAACGTTTCGAGGGGAATGTGGTTGAAGTAGTCGAAGCCGTAGCCAACCTCAAGGTCGCGATGCTCCTCGCAGGTCACCCCTTTCTCCTTCTTCATCGTGTAGTAGCTCCAGCTCACGACATCCAAGGTGCCTCAAGCGAGGCCCCTCGTGGTTTCGTACACATGCGGTGTACAATGACGACCTCCGACTCCTTGATCCCTGCCGAGAGTGTGGAAGTAGATCTCCGGCTTCGAATCCCTGCAGCGCAACGGCGTGTTGCAAGTGCGGTGTCTCATGCTCAGACAATCCTTACTTGGGACCGTACCAATGCTTGGAGATGAGAGAGAGAGAGAGAGAGAGAGGAAAGGAGAAAGTCAACCAAAGGACTTCTCCAGATATTGGTGTGTTTATTCCCAGCCATGGGCACCCCTTTATATAGGGGTAGGGGGTGTGCCCCCCCCTTTGGGTTTTCCATGTGGGACTAAACAAGGGAGACGGGGGAGGCGCATGGGCCTTCATGGGCCAGCCATCCTGGGGTGGGCCCCACCCCGCGCACAACCCTAGGCTAGCCGGGTGGGCCCCCTTCAGGCGCCTGGGCCTTGGCCCTTCCCTCCTTCAGTTTTCCCTAATGGGCCCCTTTTCCCTAAGAAGTTTGGCTCATTTGTGGAATACCCCTTCAAATTAGATTTTAATATTATATTTATTATTAATTACATTAATTAATATGTAAATACATATTACAAAATCTGATTTGACCCGAAACACCTTTCGGTTCCCTTTCGATTTCCTCCGAACGACTTCGGAACTTTCCCGGAACGATTCCGGTTCTCCCACGGTACTTTTCCGGTTTCCTTTTCTCTTTCATATGGTGATTCCAACTTACAGAGGATCTCTAGCTCATCGTACCCTTAAGTGTATTTCCCCACGGCTCAGGAATGGCACAGACATGATCTCCATCAATGATCAATAGCGGGACCGGGATGCCCATATTGACCCTTGTGCATTCCACGATGACAATGTTGTTTGAACTCTAAATAGTCGTTTCCCATTCCCTTTGCCTCTTGATACCTAGTTCATCCGAGATTTGATCTACGGTATCTCCATACCTTCGTTCGATCTCTTTACCGATGAACTTGTTTTCTTGTTTCCGTGTCATTGCATTCCTTGACCCAGTCACACGCTTGCAAGCTTCGTTAATGCAATGTCACCGAGATGGCCACTAATGTATCTGTCCGTTACATGGATGGGCAAATCCTGGTCTTGATATGTACTCCTCTACACGCTCCTTTGGGAAACCTGAGTAGCACCTTTTCGATCACCCAGTCACGGAGTGATACTTGATAACCATCTAAGCTCCCTCCAGAACGGTGATTTGCATTATCTCATAGTCTAAGGACAGGTCGCGAGGTTTCCTTAGTTTTATCATTAATAGTGAACTTTGTAACTAGATCTCATTAAGATACAACTAGTTGGGTTGTTTGTCTATCACATCATTCAACTAATGATGTGACGTCATTGTCAATTGGCATAAATGCCCATGATCTCGAAACCCTAGATCATCCTCATGAACAATGAACTAGTTCGCTAGAGGTAATTAGAGACACGGTTTGTTTAGATACCACACGTGTATTAATGTTTCGTATTAATACAGTTATAGCACTCTATGAAACTATTATGAACTAATCGAGATATGAGAATAAAAACCTATTTATTATTTGCCTCTAGGGCATATCTCCTTCAACAATGATGGTTACTCAGCTATGGTCAACGATGCATACCCAGACTGGATCACCATGTAATTGGATCATGGCTGGGAAGCACGAATTTGCAGCCAGACGATGCAAGGTTGAAGCTGGATAGGATTTACAGCTCGGAGCAAATTGAGATACAAGGTCCACCGGGTCCAGCATGTTTTAGGCCACAGGTCATGAATGAGTGACCAGTGCCGAACTTTCAGTTGGCTAGAGGAACCCGAACTTATGATGGTAGTACCAGGCCAGAGGATTGGCTGATCGACTATGCCATAGCAGTCAAGATCGAAACAGGAAATTTGAGATGGGCGGTGAGATATGTACCACATATGCTGGAAGGACCAGGGTGAGTTTGGTTAAACAATATGCCACCAGGAAGTGTTAACTGCTGGCTGGATTTCGAGGAGCTGTTCGTTAGCAATTTCTCAAGCACTTACAAGAGACCCAATAGACCACAAACCCTTGCGTTATGCCGGCAGAGACCGAATGAGCCAGATAGAGATTTCCAAGTGGTGCAATGTGCGAAACTCGTGCGAAGGAGTATTTGAATCACAAGCTATTGCGTGGTTCGCTCAGGGATGTAGATATGGAAGTATGTTGTGGTAAAGATTACGGTGAGATATGCCAACTACCTTGGCTGAGACAATCCAGATCGCAAACTCGTATGCCTTGGGAGATCCAACGCAACCCCAGTTAATGTCTAGCGAGGCAAACGAAGAGTATTTCAGCCGGGATGGCCCTGGATCATCAAGGAGGAATGCTTTTCAAGGAAAAAGAAGGCACGAGCTTCTGGATTATCGGTATAACTCGCAGCAGGTCACAGTAGTGGACCGGGATCAGCCCAATGCTAGAGCAAGCCAACGCCAGAAAACTGTAGGGCAAAACTGGCAGAAGAAGAATGAAGGGAGAAAGCCTTGGACCCCGGAACAGAAAAAGTAGTGGCAAGAGCGAAAGGATAGACCGAGGTTATCATGCGAGTCTATGCTAGATATACCTTGCAAATTTCATATGCCGAGTCCGAACAGTCCGGCGAATCATACTACCCGACAGTGTGAATGGATGAGGAAACTAGAACAGGGAAATTCGGGGAATGCATAGGCACCTTGGAACAAAGCACCTAGAAATGAGGCACCCCGGCCACCGTTACTGACGGGCAGAAATTGACAGCAACTAATGCTACCATCACCTCCTCCGAGGTACGAGAATCCGGAAAGAAGGGACATTGTACATCAAGTGGGAAATAACCAGCAGTAAGGTCAAGGTTACAATGAGAATGAGGGACGAAATGAGTACAGGGAACATCATCAAAGCTACTGTGTGTTCTCCACGGAAGAGAATGACCGGAAGAGCTTGCAGTGCCGGCATATTGATGTAAATGCAGTGATGCTAGTAGTGGTGAGATATACGCCCTAGGCATATCAGGAGATTACATGGAGTATCAAGGATCACCCAAAAATCATGCCAAGCCCAGGAACCTACGCCCTGGTCCTGGATCCGATGTTCATCGGGCCGAATCTCAATGTGATATTTTCCAAGGTATTGATTGACAATGGTAGCAGTATCAACATTATGTACAAGGATACCATGCACAAGTAGGGAATAACATAGAACATGTCGCAAGCAACAAGGACCACCCTTCATGGTATTGTGCCATGTATTTCTTGTGAACCAATTGGTAAAGTCCGGGTTGACGTGCTATTCCGCACAAGAGACAGCTGCTGCACTGAGAACTTGGAATTTGAAGTGGTGAATCTGGAGAGCGCTTATCACACGTTACTCGGCAGGCCAACGCTAAACAAGTTCATGGCAACTACCCACATCAGTTACCTTAAGATGAAGTTGGCCGGACCAAGGGGCGTGATAACTGTATCAGGGCATTTCTGGCGTTCGATCGAGTGGGCCTCAGCCGGATCCATTTTAGCTGAGTCACTTGTGATGACTCAAGAAAAAAGGAAGATACTAGAAGTGGCGGCATTGGCGGCATTGGCTCAATCCGCGCAACAGCATATGCCGGCCCTAACCAACCCACATGGGAGCGTATCGTTCCAAGTAACTAAGGACACAAAGAAAGTGCGAATCGATGATCAGTTCCCAGAGCGCACCGTCACCATTGGTGCCGGGTTAAGCAGCAAATAGGAAAGAGATCTCGTCAACTTCCTCCGTGAGAATCGGGATATCTTTGCTTGGTCTACGCAAGATCTGCAAGGTGCACCGAGGGAGTTGGTTGAGCACTCATTAAATGTAAGACCCGGGGCTAAGCCGGTAAAGCAGCCTCTCAGGCATTTCGCAGAAGATAGAAGGAAAGTTATTGGAGACGAGATAGCAAGACTACTAGCGGCCGGGTTTATCATGGAGGTACTCTATCCGGACTGGCTCTCTAATCCGGTGTTGGTGGAGAAAAAGAAAGATGATCCGAACGTGGTTGTGGTATGGCGCATGTGTATTGATTACATGAACCTGAATAAGGCATGTCCTAAAGATCCATTTACACTCCCTAGAATATATCAAGTCATAGTCTCAACGGCCGGATGTGAGCTACTGTCATTCATTGACTTGTATTCTGGCTTCCATCAAATACCCCTGAATCTGGATGATCAAATAAAGACTGCGTTTATTACCCCGTACGGGGCTTATTGCTATCACACTATGCCGTTTGGATTATGTAATGCAAGAGAAACGTACCAGCGATGCATGCAAAAATGCATGCATGACCAAATAGGTCGGAATGTGCAGGTTTATGTGGATGATGTGGTAATAAAAACCAAGGAAAGCAATATGCTCCTTGAGGATATCCGGCAGACATTCGTGAACTTAAGAAGGTTCCAAATGAAACTAAACCCGGAGAAATGCACTTTTGGTGTACTCGCCGGAAAATTACTCGGTTTTCTAGTATCTAGCCATGGCATTGAAGCTAACCCGACAAAAATCCGGGCCATAGAAAGAATGGAATTGCCAAAGTGTCTTAACAATATGCAGAAGTTCACTGGTTGCCTGGCATCGTTAAGTCGGTTCGTATGTCGGTTGGGAGAGAAGGCCTTGCCCCTTTATCAGCTAATGAAAAAGGCAGACAAGTTTACATGGACGCCACAGGCGGATCTTGCATTTCGAGAATTGAAAAAGATGCTATCTAACGCGCCAATCCTAGCTGCACCACTACCTAAGGAGCCAATGTTGCTCTAGTAGCCGTGACTAACTGAGTCGTAAGTGCAGTGATCGTAGTAGAGCGCGAGGAGGAAGGAAAGTCGATGCAAAGGCCGGTGTATTACCTAAGTGAAGTATTATCGGCCTCAAAACAGAATTATCATCACAATCAGAAGATGGCGTATGGCGTATACATGTTGGCCAAGAAGCTCAAACACTATTTTGAGGAACACCCCATCAAGGTGATATGTGAGGTACCCATTTCCGAGATCATGAGTAATAAAGACGCAAGTGGCCAGATAGCAAAGTGGGCAATCGAGTTAGCTCCCTATGCACCACAGTTGCACAGAAGGGATGCAATCAAGTCACAAGCAGTGGCGGATTTCTTTCTGGACTGGGCTGAAATGCAATACGAGCCACCCCTACCGGACTCGAATTATTGGCAAATGCACTTCGACGGATCAAAACTGAAAGACGGGTTAGGCGCTGGAGTAGTGCTTACCTCGCCCAAGAAGGATCAACTGAAGTATGTCCTTCAAATCCACTTTAGTGCCTCGAATAATGTGGCGGAGTACGAAGCATTGGTACATGGTATCAAAGTGGCAAAGGAAGTGGGGATATGTCGGATACAATGCTTTGGAGATTCAGATGTGGTGGTGCAGCAAGTGTCTAGAAATTGGGATGCCCTGGATGCTAACGTGGCCCTGTATAGGTACCATGTTCAGAAAATAAGCGGGTTCTTTGAAGGGTGTGAGTTCCATCACGTACCTCGGATCGAAAACGAGGCAGCGGATATGCTGTCCAAGCTGGGCTCATCCCGGCAACCAATTCCACCAAACGTGGCTTTGGAGCACTGGAGAAAACCATCTATCACACCGTCACCCGAATTAGATTCAATTTATATCCCGTCACTTCCCGGATCAGGAGCTGCACCTATGGAGATAGAATGGGGAAGCACCTCCGCAAACCCGGTGACAGCTTCAGCAAACCAGGGGACTGTACAGCTTGATCTAACGGGAGTTATGTTGGTGGATGCAATAGAAATGGATGAGGAACCATTTCCCGTCCGGGCTATACCATCTTGGGCCAAGCCAATTTTTGATTTCCTGAAAGAGGGAATCTTGGCGGATGATGAATTAAGTTCAAGGCAAATTCAGAGAAGGGCAAAAGCCTATACAATTATCAACTCCGGACTATACAAAAGAAGTGTGACGTAAGTGCTACAACGGTGTGTTGATCCAGAGGAAGGACTTGACATACTCCGGGATATTCACCAAGGGGAATGTGGCCACCATGCCTCCTCAAGGGCCTTAGTAGCAAAAGCTTTCTGGCATGGGTTTTATTGGCCCAGTGCTTTGGAGAAAGCAGAGGACTTGGTGAGAAAATGTAATGATTGTCAAAGATACGCCACAAAAACTCACCTACCAATGTCGGAGCTGAAAACTATCCCCATTACATAGCCATTTGTTGTATGGTGCCTAGACATGGTAGGACCATTTAAGCCGGCCAAAGGAGGGATCACCCATATTCTGGTCATGGTTGACAAATTCACAAAATGGATTAAAGTGAAACCGATTTGGAAATGTGATGGGGCAACAACAGTAAGATTCCTCAAGGATATAATCCTAAGGTACGGCTACCCCCATAGCATCATAACTGATAATGGAACAAATTTCACTGAAGGAGCATTTGCGAGATTCTGCTAGGAAAAGAAGACCCGGTTAGATGTCGCCTCAGTCGCCCACCCCGCATCGAACGGGCAAGTGGAAAGATCCAACGGACTGGTATTGTCCGGGATAAAACCACGGCTCATAGAGCCACTGCAAAGATCAGCGAGGTGCTGGATAGAAGAACTACCAGCGGTACTGTGGAGTTTAAGAACAACTCCGAATCGATCAATAGGCTATACGCCATTCTTTTTGGTATATGGGGCAGAAGTTGTATTACCAGCTGACATAGAGCATGATTCGCCATCGGTCACCCAATACCGAGAGGCCGAAGTGCGCGAAGCCCGGCAAAATGATGTTGATCTGCTGGAAGAAGCGAGAGAACTGGCCTTGTCCGGATCCGCCATATATCAGCAAAATCTCCGATGCTATCATAGCCGAAAAGTAAACCCCCGAGTTTTCCGGGAAGGTGATTTGGTGCTAAGGCTAATACAACGCACTGCTAGCATGCATAAGTTATCCCCTCCATGGGAAGGACCCTTCATTGTGAGCAAAGCTTTGCACAACGATTCCTACAATCTTATTGATGCACAGCCCCAACAAAAGAACAAGGCGGACAAGTCCGGAGAAGAATCCAAAAGACCATGGAACGTAGCACTGCTACGTCCTTTCTACACCTAAGAGGTGAATGTATCCGAACTACTCGTATGTCGGTATGTATGTTGGAAATGAGCTTATCAATAAAAACTTTGCCACCCCGAGCAGAGACTCGGGGACTGCTATAGTACGTGTCTCTTGTTTTCGTATTTTTGTGTCGGCTGGGTTAAGTCGCTTATGTCTTAGTTGGATTAGTAATGTTTGAGCTCCAAAAACCTAACTCTTCAACTTTGCTGCTGTCCAACAAGAATTGGCTTCATGGCAAGCAAGAGAACAAGTTTGGAATGGCAAAGCACATGAAAAACAACTAAGGAAAAGAACTTAAGCGGGCTGACATTGGTTTTCTGGCTAACCCTTAGTTTATTTTATTCACTAAAATGCCGAATCATTTTGAGCTAATATCAAGGTTTCAAGTATTTTGAAGACAATTTTTTGAACCTCGGACCCGTAAGTTGAAAAACCGAATCAAGGTAGACGCGAGCCGGGTCCAAAATTGGGGGAACAAGAAAATGAAACCCCAGGACTTCGCCCACGATAATCCAGTACTAAAACTTAGTTCAGAACTTAAAATTGTAGCACAACTGAAGAAGGTATTTAAATACATATGTACCCGACATTCCGGGGATCTGATCAATATGGTAAGTGTTTTTCAAGCAGCAGGAGCAGCAGACGAATCTTTTGTCGAGCAGCGAGGTACTCCAGCGTGTGGGGGAGGAGTGCTAGGTTCGACTTCGTCCTCCGGGTTAGCCTCGCTGCCCTCTGGGTCTTCAGCCTCGTCGCCCAGTTCGGAGCCCTCACTTTCACTCCCTTCCTCTTTAGCTCCAGAGACAACTTCATCGTCAACAGCACCAAGATAACTCGGCCCCTCATTCCAAGCATGGCAGAAGGAGTACTGGATGAGCTTGTTGGCACAACCCTGGCGGCGCGCGATCCACTCCAGATCCTCAAACCATTAGACCCGGTGCGAATGCGAGTGAGCAGTTCTAGATCAATTCCTTCGTACCATGAGAGCGCAAACTTTAGAGCAATGTCGGCCCCAGCCCGTGTGGCAGATTCGTGCCACAGACGCAGATGCGTGTCACATTCATTAAGTTTGGCTATGAAAGACGAGCCTTTCATTGGAATATTTTCACTGGGTCAGAGGCAGCTAAACATCCGTGTTGCCGCTGGGACAATATCCGTGCCAAAATTCTTTACTACCTCAAGACGAGCGGTGAGACTCGCCAGGAGATCCTCTGTGGTATAAGGGATTGGCTCGACATCAGGGGCGGCAGGAATTCCACGCTGTTCGCGGGACTGGCGTACGGTAGAGGCAGCGAGCGTATTGCTCTCTGGAAATTTGCCTAAGGATGAGAAGAAAAATAGTGAGCAAAAGCAAAAGGATGAGAAGAAAAAAAATTCTAAGGATGAGAAGAAAACTTATGCACAATCTGAAACAGAAGTCGCTGTATCTCGGAATCAACATTGGCATTGTGGACCCGAAGTTTTTCGTATTCGGTGGTCACCGACCTAAGCTTGACGTCGGCTTCCTCTAGTAGGCTCTTGTCCTTGGAGATTTGCGTGGTGAAATGCTCTTTCTCCTTGGAAAACTCCTGGTCGGCCTTCTCCAGCGCGGACTTATGAGAGATCTTAAGCTTTTGAATTTTGGCGTTCAGCCGAGTGATCTCCGAGTCCTGCTGCTTGAGCCGAGCTATTTCCTCTTCTTTCATTTTCAGTTCAGCCTCATAGTTACCTGCTTGTTCGAGGTAGTGGGTCATCAGTTCAGGCATGGTGACACTGTCATCGAGAGCAACTGCAACATGATCCGGAGGACCCAAACTATGAGTGTCCAACAGATGAAGGAACGAAAGTACAATGATCATGTGAAGAGGATAAGTTTACCTTTGATTTCCGCAAGGTTTTTCCTCATGATTTTGTTCTCATCTTCAACCTCGGCTGCATGATTTGGACAACAAATTCATATAGGTCCTAGGAAGTTTTTAATGAACAAGGAAGAAAAAGAATGGAAACTTACCCCTCTTCTGGTACTCCACCAGGATTTTATCATAACGCGCGTGAATGTCTTTGTAGGAGTCCAGCAGGCGCTGGAACTCAGCGGTTCTGCCATTAGTGGTAATCTGAAATAAGCAAGGAAAATACAAAAGTTCAGAGGCAAAGTAGAAATAATTCGAAGTCTACAAGACCCGGGCCAAGTAGAACTTATCCCGGCTATAGGTGTGTGGATATTCGAAGTCTACAAGACCCACCCAAGTGGAACTTAACCCGACTCTAGGTGTGTGGATATTCAAAGTCTATAAGACCCGGGCCAAGTGGAACTTAACACGGCTCTAGGTGTGTGGATATTCGAAATCTACAAGACCCGGGCCAAGTGGAACTTAACCCGACTCTAGGTGTGTGGATATTCGAAGTCTACAAGACCCGGGCCAAGTGAAACTTAACCCGGCTCTTGGTGTGTGGATATTCGAAGTCTACAAGACCCGGGCCAAGTGGAACTTAACCTGGCTCTAGGTGTGTGGATATCCGAAGTACATAAGATACGGGCCAAGGGAACTATACCCGGCTCAAAATCTATTACAAATTGATGTCATTATGAACAAAAACTAAGCTCTACGAGAAGCATCCGACCGAATAACAAGTTATTCCCTCGGAGGCTCGGGGACTAGGGGCTATATCTACAAGTGTTCAATTGTATAAAACACAACGGCAGAGAATTACCTCCATCATCCGGCCAGCCAAGGAGATAGCCTTAGTAGCGGAGCTCATCTGGGCGCTAAACTCGGCAGGGCCGAACTTCTCCGGCAGATCGTCTTGAGGATCAACGAATTCGGCATCGTTCTAGTTTTTCACATACTCAAGGAGTTGTGGATTGTAACTTTCGCCGCTCGGAGAATAGCTCGCCACTAGGCCCTTCACGTGGGCTTCTTGCCTAGCGGATTGAGCTGCAGCGGGGCTCGTGTGCAAAACCAGTTGTTGACTGCCCTCTGATCCGGAGGCGGCAGACCCGGAGGAAGTTACTTTCGCTTTGCTGGATGAGGGTAGAGGAATTGACTGAAAGATGTCCGCCACAGAAGGGGTAGACCCAGAGGGAGCCGATGGAGCTTTTCCCTTGGGGGGCTTGGAGGCCGTTGATGTTATTGGTGCTGCTGTTGCTGCTGCTGGTGCTGGTCCTGGTGATGTTGTTGCTGGTGCTGTTGTTACTGGTGCTGGTACTGGCACTGCTGGCGCTGAGGCTGAGAAAATGGGGAGATCTGGCATTGCCATATCTTGATCCGTCCCACTACCCCTGCACCGACATTGCCCTCCTCTTGGCGAGGTGGACTCTGGTTAGGCGCAGCCGCGGAGCCCTCTTGAATAGGGCTGAGCGGGCGATAATCATTGTTGCGGGGGGAAGAGGGGCTGCTCCGGAGTGGGGAGGCAATGCCGAGGCCACTCTGAGGGATGTCCCTAGGAGCTCTGAGAAAGAAAAAGCACCAAGTCAAAAAGAAGAACCAGTAAGAAACAAAGGCAAATGAAGGAAAAAATCCAAAGGAGCAATATCTGAGAACTTACTCATCTGCGGTAGGAGGAGCCCGAGGCTTGGTCGCCCTCCGAACCGTGGTCTTGGCGGCAGGCTTGGCCGAGGGTTTAACCTTAGACTTCTTTTGCCTCTTCTTGGGCGGCGGCACCTCCGAAGCTGCGGCCGAGGTAGCTGTGCGCTTCTGGGATGGGGCCGGGGCTGGGCCACCAGTGGCAAGGGGAGGAACCTCATGGACCAGATCGTCCGGGTTAGCTGAACATTCAAACATGAGCCAGCTGCAAGTAAGAGATGAGAATGGGATCAAATACCTCAATGACTTCAATGTCCGAATCATCATCGTCTGGCCAATCTCTTATAGAAGAGGCCTTACCAGCGATGCGCCTGACGACATCCGGGGTAGGCAGGAAGGCCTCCGGATCAGGCTCTGTCTCGTCCTCCTCGATGTGGTCCTCCAACCATTTTATCGCCAGCACCTCAACATCCTCAAGTGATTGCTGGAGGAATTTCTGAAAGAATAATTGCCAAGTTACAAAGGGAAACCAACATACAAAGAAGATTCGGAAAACCGAGAAGGGTTAATTTACCTTTGGAGGGGGGTTAGCACGGGTGAAGGGCTTGAGTCCCCACTCCCAATCCTCGGTGAAATCCTTCTCCACATTAAATATGTACTTAACCCGGCGGTAGATCACCGAGTTATCCAGGTCGAAGGAAGAAGTCCGGTGAGGGTCAAGAGGGCCGCTAAGATAGCAGATTTTGTGGGCTGTGGAGGAAAGTGATCATGTTGTCCTCCTCCTGGAGTTTCTCCTTGAGCAGCTCCTTGATCCGGCGCTCTACTTGATTCGCCAGGGCCGTGGCGTGCTTAGTAATGCTTTCCCAAAGCAAAGCATCTAGAGGGCCAAGTTTGAAGGGGAGCAGCCGGATCAGGTCCTGCTTGGTGGTGTTCTGGACATAAAAGAAAGTCCGGGCCCAGCCCTTGCAAGATTCGAGTCTGGTGACCTAGGGAAACACGGACTGCTTCCGGGGAGAAATGGAGGCGGCGTTGCACTGGGTCAACTGCTTGTTCTCTAGGGTGCCCTCCTTATCCGGAACCATGTTCCTCCGTAGACCAAAGAACTTAATCCAAAGTTCTTCTGTTGGCCAGAGGCCAATGTATCCATCAATGCCAGAGGCGAAGGAGGCCAGAGAAATAATAGCGTTTGCGGGGAGGTGATGCGGTTGCAACTTCTATGTAGAGATAAAATCAAAGAAAAAATCGGATGTGGGAAGGCCGAAGCCACGCTGGAAATGTGATAAGAAAACTACATATTCCCCAGATTTGGGGGCAGGAGTGACTTCACCGGAGGCGAGGCGGCAGGCGACGCCGGCGGGAATGACCCGTGTGGCGCCGAACCAGTTGAGATCCTCCTCATGGATGGTGGAGTCATCCCAACAGCCGCGCTCGCGGCCTTCTGCTCCTTCCTCCTGTAGTGCCACCACCAATGACTCCGCCTCAGACATGGTGGAATCAAAACATCTGAAGGGGTAGTCAGAATAGAGGTAGACGGAAGAAGGGAAACGGGAAGCACAAGGCCCCGTGGTGGAAACTAGCAATGGGGATGGTGGCGCTGGCGCGAAATGCTGCCGGAGCACGGTGGTGGTGGTGCTCATGGAGCAGAAAACTGGCGGCGGCGGAGTCGTTATGAAAGAGAGAGGCTGGGGAGCGCAGGGGAAATGGAGGAACCTCCCCTAAAATCGCCCCACGCCTCCTACTTAACCGCGTTGCACGCGCATCGTGGGATCCGACGCGGGCGACGTGCCGCGCGCAACTAGCGTGTATGAGGCCAGAACAACCAATCAGAGCAAGGCCACAGGAGGTACATGAACAGATGACCCCATGATGTGAAGCAACGTTACGGTTAACGAGGCGCTACAGTGAAGAGACGTTTACAACAGTTATTGCTGACATTGTGACTGTAACCGGCGCATTAAAGGCGCGTGGCCCTTAAAATGAGATAAAATGATGATTACCCTCCACGTAGGATGTGGAGAAGCGTACAAGAGAAGGAAAGGTAACCCGAATAAGCTAGCAAAAGACCTGGCCAACGAGGAATAACTCGGAAAGATGAAAAGGGTTACAAGATGAGAAACTCCGGGCAACAAGGAATAACTCGGAAACAGCAAAAGGGTTGCAAGATGAGAAACTCCGGACTACGAGGTAACTCGGCATAAGGAGCGAACGATCCGGATATGGGAACCTGCTGTGGCCTTAATAACTAAAAGTTGCTAAGACTGCACCAGCTTCATGGACTAATGTTGGGGGGATACCCCCGGGTAGGGTAACACCGGGGTATAAGGGCCGAGTTAGCCGGGGTACGGCGCGGTCAAAGCAAAGTGCTGACCGGGTCCCCTCAAGGCAGGCGAAATCATGGTGTGACCTGGCATATGGAGAATCTCCTTGACAATGGCCCGGCCGGCATAAGATTTATGCTAGCCATGTCTATCTGTTTTGCAGGTAAATGGTTAAGCCGGATTAGCTATATGCTAGCCGGATTATCTTAGCTTCCAAGAGAAGGATTCCCGCGTTGGTCAAAATGTGGCTTTATTAGCTGTAGCGTGAGCAAAGTAAAGTAAAGAAGAGGACCAGCGGGTCAAGGGCGACCAAGGTGACGCGGGCAAAGCCGGATGACGTAGCCCGTGTCTGGTGACGCCAAAAGACAAGGATTACGCCATGGGTTACGTCCAAAGCCTGGGCGAGCTGTTAAAGGGAATAAAGAAGCATCTGCTTTAGGAAATGAGCATATACGTAGAATATGCTGCCACCTGTGCCCTAGAATTGTAACCCGGGCTCCCCTATATAAGGAGCACCGGGGCCTCCATAGAGAGGGATGGCCGATAGATCAATCACTCTCTGTCTAAGGTACAACTATAGGGCTAGTGAAATGGGAGTAAGAGACATTGTCTTCTTCTTGTTGAGAGCCTTTGGAGCACTTGTAAACACCATTGATAGAGAATATAGTAGAACTTCCGTGCATGGAATGACCACGCTCTCCCTCCTTGGATTCCCCTAGCACTCACTGGCCCCATCTTTAGCCTATCCATGGTATCTGCCGCGCCACCACCACGACAACACATGCAATGACTCTGCTGGATCCATGTGGGTTAGGAAAATAACACATATGCAATGACTCTGGTGGATCAATGTGGCTTAGGAAAGGAACACACATACAATGACTCTAGTGGATCCATGTGGTTTAGGAAAAGAACACACATGCAATGACTCTGGTGGTGGTTTAGGAAAGGAAGACACATGCAATGACACTAGAGGATCCATGTGGTTTAGGAAAAGAACACACATGCAATGACTAGTGGTGGTTCAGGAAAAGAACACACATGCAATGATACTGGTGGATCCATGTGGTTTAGGTAAAGAACACACATGCAATGACTCTGGAGGTGGTTTAGGAAAGGAAGACACATGCAATGACACTGGTGGATCCATGTGGTTTAGAAAAAGAACACACATGCAATGACTCTAGTGGTGGTTTATGAAAAGAACACACATGCAATGACTCTAGTGGTGGTTTAGTAAAGGAACACACATGCAAGTACACTAGTGTATCCATGTGGTTTAGGAAAAGAACACACATGCAATCACCCTGGTGGTGATTTAGGAAAGGAAGACACGTGCAATCACTACAAGAAATGTGTTGACTAGTGACCTTTTCTTAACGACCCGAAGTTTTTTGGTCATAGATCTATGACCATTTAGAACCAACTGGTCGTAAGCCATTTGGGAGGGTACAAACCTTGAAAAACTATGACCTTTTTTGTCAGGAAGGTCATAGCTTGATTACACCAGTTGGTCATAACATAGACATTATTGGTCCATGACCTTAATTTTGATTGACTACGACCAATTTAAATGGTCGTGGGAGCTATTCATGATTACTTAAGAAAGACCGATGGCCACCTTAGCAGGTTGATCTTGGTGTCGCGTCCATGTGTCAACTTTCGATGACGTGTTTGCATAAGTGTCATATCCATGTGTCAATTTAGGCTTACATGTCATGTTCATATGGCGTTGACATGTTGACTTCCAATTACAATCATATTCAATGACATATAGGGCCTAGTTGCCATGTTGGCTTTGACTTGACGTTGACCAAATAATTAGCAAAAAAATAGGGAGCTATGGACCGAACTCAAGACCTCACACGGTGTCAATAAAGGTCTACCACTAGGACAACGATAACTTCTTGTACAAATACGAGTACCAAATACTTTTGATCGTCTCACACCCCGCTCCCTCGGGAATAATAACGGCAAAAATATGCTGCCATGGGACTCAAACTCATTACCTCACGGTGCCTAGAGGAGGGTCTACCACCGGGCCACCAAATACATCTTGTCAACAAAAGAGTACCAACCAGATTTAACCATCTAGCACCCCGCTCTGTTGGGATAAATCGCGGTAAAAATAAGCACCCGCGGGAGTCGAACCCGGGACTCCAAACCTCCACTTCACGATGCCAACAAACACACCACATCAACTTTTCTGTCGGAATTCACACGCGAAGTATAAGGCACAAACACTGATGGTGGGCTTGGGCCTAAGGCCGATTCCGCCTCCAACTTATAGCCTCTTGGGTTGCTCCCTGGGCTGGCCTTGGGCCGAAGGAAGCGTGCAGGCACGATAGCTTGTTGGGCAGGCCCATTTTTCTGGAGGTTCAACCGGCCAGCCACCACAAAAAAAATCTTTTTTATTTTTTACTTCTTTTGCATCTTTTTATTCATAACTCCAAATTGAGTCAAACAAAATTTACAGCACTTGTAAAATTTTAGAGAATATTTTTAGGACATTATGGAACACTTCTACTTTTCAGGAAAACTATTAGGACATATTTTCCATAGAAAACCTTAATAGGTGTAAATAGAGATTTTGAATCATGGTTTTGACAACAGGTCATTTCTAAAAAGGTTTTTTTAATGCAATCAATAAATCAAGTTTGGTATTTGGAGAAACATCATATTGTGAGTATAAAAATAATTTTTGCAAAAAATCATGAGCACTAGATCATGTAGTTGTAGTTCAAATCGGACCAGCATCCTACCGATTCGGCAGACATTTGTCTTTTTCATGAGGGGTGGACCGAAAGGTTTGAGATGCCTCGGTTCGGATATTGTCCATGTAATAGGGTCTAATATTTTTGAAAAATGTGGTGGAACCATTTTGAAACTCTCATTTGGTGGTTGCTTTACAAAACGCCTGGTTTTCGGCATTCAAAAAATAGAAAATGCATTTTCTATGCGACGAAAAGGAAAACTTCCTCCTGCAACATTGTTTGCCATCCTAAGATGCACCTGCATGCACAATATGAGCACATTATCACAAATTAAACCGCGATTCTGCCCATAACATTGGTCGTTTGACCTGAAAACCATGAAACCTCGAACGTGATAGGTCATTTCTGAGAAGGTTTTTTCGAGACACTTGAAATATACCAAGTTTGGTATTTTTACTTGCAAATATGTCACATAACAAGACACGGTGCGAAGGATTTACCTTGTTTGGACTGTTTTTTGAATTTATTATGCTCGTATCAAACTATGGTCAAAACGGATGGCATAAAGGTTCCTAGCTAGAGGATGAGCCTCGCCAAACTTTCATTAGATCTCTGATAAAACATCATATTGTGAAGATAAATATAACTTTTGCAAAAACTCATGAGCACTAGATCAGGTTGCTGTAGTTCAAATCGGACCCGCTTCCTACCAATTCGGCAGACATTTGTCTTTTTCACGAGGGCTGGCCCAAAAGGTTTGAGATGTCCTGGTTTGGACATTGTCCATCTAACATGGTCAAATATTTTAGAAAAATGTGGTGGAACCATTTTGAAACTCTCATTTGGTGGTTGCTTTACAAAACACCCCATTTTTCGGCATTCAACAAATAGAAAATGCATTTTCTGTGCGACGAAAAGGAAAACTTCCTTCTGCAACATCGTTCGCCATCCTAAGATGCACCTGCGTGCACAATATGAGCACATTATCACAAATTACACCGCGATTCTGGCCATAACATTGGTCGTTTGACCCGAAAACCATGAAACCTCGGACATGATAGGTCATTTCTGAGAAGGTTTTTTCGAGACACTTGCAATATACCAAGTTTGGTATTTTTCCTTGCAAATATGTCACATAACAAGACACGATGCAAAGGATTTACGTCGTTTGGACCATTTTTTGAATTTTTTATGCCCGTTTCAAACTATGGTCAAAACGGAGGGCATGAAGGTTCCTAGCTAGGGGACGAGCCTCGCTAAACTTTCATTAGATCTCGGATAAAACATCATATTGTGAAGCTAAAAATGATTTTTCCAAAAAATCATGAGCATTAGATCATGTACCTGTAGTTCAAATCGGACCCACTTCATGCCGATTTGGCACATTTGTCTTTTTCACGAAGGGTGGACCGAAAGGTTTGAGATGCCCCGGTTCTGACATTGTCCATGTATGATGGTCTAGTATTTTTGAAAAATATGGTGGAACCATTTTGAAACTCTCATTTGGTGGTTGCTTTACAAAACGCCCCGTTTTTCGGCATTCAAAAAATAGAAAATGCATTTTCTGTGCGACGAAAAGGAAAACTTCCTGCTGCAATATTTTTCGCCATCCTAAGATGCACCTGCGTGCACAATATGAGCACATTATCACAAATTACACCGCGATTCTGGCCATAACATTGGTCGTTTGACCCGAAAACCATCAAACCTCGGACAAGATAGGTCATTTCTGAGAAGGTTTTTTCGAGACACTTGCAATATACCAAATTTGGTATTTTTCCTTGCAAATATGTCACATAACAAGACACGACACGGAGGATTTACCTAGTTTAGACTGATTTTGAATTTATTATGCCCGTATCAAACTATTGTTAAAACGGAGGGCATAAAGGTTCCTAGCTAGGGGATGAGCCTCGCTAAACTTTCATTAGATCTCTGATAAAACATCATATTGTGAAGCTAAAAATAATTTTTGCAAAAAATCATGAGCAAAAGATCATGTAGCTGTAGTTCAAATCGGACTCGCTTCCTAAAGATTCGGCAGACATTTGTCTTTTTCACGAGGAGTGGACCAAAAGGTTTCAGATGCCCCAGTTTGGACATTGTCCATGTAACATGGTCTAATATTTTTGAAAACTGTGGTGGAACCATTTTGAAACTCTCATTTGGTGGTTGCTTTACAAAACGCCCCATTTTTCGGCATTCAAAAAATAGAAAATGCATTTTATGTGCGACGAAAAGGAAAACTTCCTCCTGTAACATTGTTCGCCATCCTAAGATGCACCTGTTTGCACAATATGAGCACATTATCACAAATTACACCGCGATTCTGGCCATAACATTGGTCGTTTGACCCGAAAACCATGAAACATCGGACATGATAGGTCATTTCTGAGAAGGTTTTTTCGAGACACTTGCAATATACCAAGTTTGGTATTTTTCCTTACAAATATGTCACATAACAAGACACGACGTGAAGGATTTACCTCGTTTGGACCGTTTTTGAATTTATTATGCCCGTTTCAAACTATGGTCAAAACGGAGGGCATGAAGGTTCCTAGCTAGGGGACGAGCCTCGCTAAACATTCATTAGATCTCTGATAAAACATCATATTGTGAAGCTAAAAATGATTTTTCCAAAAAATCATGAGCATTAGATCATGTACCTGTAGTTCAAATCAGACCCACTTCAAGCCGATTCGGCAAACATTTGTCTTTTTCACGAGGGGTGGACCGAAAGGTTTGAGATGCCCCGGTTCAGACATTGTCCATGTAAGATGGTCTAGTATTTTTGAAAAATGTGGTGGAACCATTTTGAAACTCTCATTTGGTGGTTGCTTTACAAAACGCCCCATTTTTCGGCATTCAAAAAATAGAAAATGCACTTTCTGTGCGACGAAAAGGAAAACTTCCTCCTGCAACATTGTTCGCCATCCTAAGATGCACCTGCATGCACAATATGAGTACATTATCACAAACTATACCGCCATTCTAGCCATAATATTGGTCGTTTGACCCGAAAACCATGAAACCTCGGACATGATAGGTCATTTTTGAGAAGGTTTTTTCGAAACACTTGCAATATACCAATTTTGGTATTTTTCCTTGCAAATATGTCACATAACAAGACACTAAGCGAATGATTTACATCGTTTGGACCGTTTTTGAATTTATTATGCCCATTTCAAACTATGGTCAAAATAGAGGGCATCAAGGTTCCTAGCTAGGGGACGAGCCTCGCTTCACTTTCATTAGATCTCTGATAAAATATCATATTGTGAAGCTAAAAATGATTTTTCATAAAAATCATGAGCATTAGATCCTGTACCTGTAGTTTAAATCGGACCCACTTCCTACCGATTCGGCAAGAATTTGTCTTTTTCGTCAGGTGATACGTCCATTTTACATCACTATTCTGTGTCATAATTCACTGTTATTCATTGATATATTTCGTATTGAGAGGTGATACTTATGTTATTTCATTTGTTTTTGCATGGTTGATGACTTTTGGAGCATGGACCGCTGCAGTCAGGATTCTGATGGAAAAGGTGCTGTTTGGAGGCAAAATTCGCGAAGATCAGAAAATCCGGGAAAATACATGGAAATCCTATTTTTCTAGAAGACGAAGGAAGCCAGAAGGAGCGCTGGAGATGGGCCACAGGGGGCCCACACCACCCCTTGGCGCGGGCTAGCCCAGGCCACGCCACCAGGTGGTGGCGTGGCCGCCCTGGTCCACACCTGGCACTCCCCTCTGGCGTATATTATCCTCCTGAAACCCTAAGACTCAGGGAGCGACCATAGAAAGATTATGCTGCCTCTGTGGGGCGGAAAACACCAAGAGAGAAAGATCTCTCTGGCAGATAGATTTCTGTCGGGGGAATTCCTTCCCAGAGAGGGGAGATCGTTGCCATCAACACCACCATCAAGCTGGACTTCATCGGGATCATCACAATCATCATCACCACCATCATCACCATCAGCACTCTCATCACCATCTCCATATTGCTTTAACAATTGGGTTGAATCTTGCGTAGTTCATAGGGGAAACTTTCCCGGTGTTGATTACTCTTTGTAGTTGATGCTATTGAGTGAACCATTGAATTATTGTTTATGTTCAAATTGTTATACATCATTATTCCATCTCTGATCATGATCCACATGATGTCTTGTGAGTAGTTCATTTTGTTCTTGAGGACATGGGAGAAGTCATATTGTTAGTAGTGGAGTTGTGTTGAGAAAGACTCAATAGTTTGATATTTATGTTGTGGTGTACTTCTTCTAGTGGTGTCATGTGAACATAGACTACATGACACTTCACCTATATGGGCCTAGGGGAATGCATTGTGTATTTGGATACTAATCGTAGGGGTTGCCGGAGTGACAGAAACCTGAACCCTCATTAGGAAACCATTGCACAAGGGACGTAGGGGTCTTAGAGTTTAAAGCTATGGTTAGGTTTCTACCTTAATTACTTTCTTGTACTTACGGATTTTTACAAGGGGTATAATTACAAGTAAGTATTAGTCCTAGGAAGGTTGGTACATTAGCACAGGTTCACTCACACAACACTTAGCAAGCTAAAGAAGATTAATCAACTATATGAAGCGAAAGCACTTAACATTCTTCCCATGTGTCCTCGAGAACGTTTGGTCATCTTAAGTAATACAACCGGCTTGTCCTTTGCTGCATAAAGGATTGATCCACTTCCTGCATCATTCCTACTATCTTTTATTTACTCGTATTTTGTTTACTTGCTTTATCAAAAACCCATAAAATTCCGTTTTCTATGTATTTGCAGAGAATTCCTGATCCATACCACTAGCCAGCACCTTCTGCTTCTCGTTGGGTTCGACACTCTTACTTATCGAAAATACTGCGATACACCCCCTATACTTGTGGGTCATCAAGACTATTTTCTGGCGTCGTTGCCGGGGAGTGAAGCGATATTGGAGAGTGGAACGGGTAAAGGAAGCTTCTACTATGAGTATTGTTTACTTCTGTTAGTTGCTTTATTTTCGTTACCGATAATTCGCTGAGTTTCTTATTTGGTAATGCTACTACCACTTCTAAGGTAGTAGATAAGCCACCACCTGCTGAGAATGATGCTTTCAAAATACCTACAAGAATTATTGATCGTGTTATGGATAACTACTATGTTGGGGATGGAACTGTCCATCCCGGTGATCATTTACTCTTTATACACGAATTATGCGGGTTGTTCAAGTGTGCAGGTATTACTACAGATCAAGTTAAGAAGAAGTTATTCTCATTATCACTAAAAGGAAGAGCTGAGGAATGGTATAAGCTGTTGAAGAATGGTCAAGCTCTGGAATGGGAGGAAATAGTGCCTCTCTTTTATCCAAAGTTTTATCCTCCTAGTGAGATTCATAAAGATCGGAATCAAATATACAACTTTTGTCCTCTTGATGGAGAGAGTACAGCTCAATCTTGGGGAGATTGAAGTTACTAATGCTCAAATGTTCCATTCATGAGCTCCCCAACAATATTATTATCAATAACTTGTATGCAATGCTCCCTCTACATGACAAGGATTTATTGGATGCTTCTTGTGCTGGATCATTCACTTGCATGGAAGAAGAAGCTAAATGGGATCTTCTGGACCATATTCAAGAAATGCTAAAGCATGGGAGAATGACAAAGGTAGAAAGTCAGGTATAAATTATGATTATGAATGCATTGAATCTTTTATGGGAACTGATGACTTTCAAAATATTAGTAATGCTTATGGTCTTGATTTGCAAGTTATTACAAACTACTTTAGAGCTTTTGCTTCTTATATTGAAATTCCAAAAAGGGGATGGAATAAATACCATGCACCTTAAAATATATTGTTGGCTATGTTCCTATTGGGAGTGCTGAGTATTGCATTATTGATCCCATCTTACCTAAACCTTATATCGAGAAGATTCCCTTCCCATAAAAGGTAAAGGATCATCATATGATAACTAATGTAATCACCAAAAGTGAAAATAGAACTGTAAAACCTGATGAACAAATAAACGTTGAACCTATGGTAGCAATTGTGAAAGACCTTGTCACTAAAAGCATAGAAGATGGACACATAGTCTTTTGTGAGGATGCTTCTAATATTGTTTCACATCCTAATAGAACTAAAAAGGCTAGTGTTCCTGTGCTTTCTATTAGAATTGATGATCATTGCTATTATGGTTTATGTGATATTGGTGCAAGTTCCAGTGCTATTCCTTATGAGCTTTACAGAGAAATTATGCATGAAATCAGTCCCTATGAATTGGAAGAGATTGATGTGGTCATTCACCTTGCTAATAGAGAGATTATGTCTCCAATTGGTATTGTACGAGACGTGGAAGTTCTTTGTGGTAAGATTAAGTACCCTGCTGATTTTCTAGTACTCGGTTCAGATGCTAGTAAAACTTATCCTATTATTTTTGGTAAACCTTTCTTGAGTACTTGTGGAGCTATTATAGATTGCAAAAGGGAGAAAATCTTGATTAAGTTTGCTAGGGAATCTTATGAGTTTAATTTCTCAAAATTTGCTAAAGAACCTTGTGAAGAGGAAACCCATAATGAGGATTTTAGAGTTGAACAACTTGCTTCTATTTCTCTTGCTCCTAACAATGCTTTACAGCAATTTATGGAAGATCATGAAAGTGAAATCTTCATGGAAGAAAGGAATGAGATTGAAAAGATTCTCCGTGATCAGCCGAAGATGCTTAAGCATAACTTGCCTATAGTAGACTTGGGTACCACGTTGCCACCTAAAAAGGATCCGGTTTTCGATCTAAAACCTCTCCCTGATGATCTTAAATATGCTTATATTGATGATAAAAATATATATCCTGTTATTGTTAGCACTGAACTTTTAGGAAAGGAAGAAGAAAGGCTATTGGAGATTTTGAGGAAACACTGAGGAGCTATGGGCTATACTTTGGATGATTTAAAAGGGATTTCACCTACTATATGCCAGCATTCTGTCAACATAGAACCAGATGCAAAGCCAGTAGTAGAGCGCCAACGATGTTTAAATCCTAGGATGAAGGAAGTGGTAAGGAATGAGGTATTGAAACTCCTTGATGCTGGTATTATTTACCCTACTGCTGATAGTGAATGGGTTAGTCCTGTTTATTGTGTTCCAAAAAAGGAGGTATTACCGTTGTTCCTAATGATAATGATGAGCTTATTCCTCAAAGAATAGTAGTAGGCTATAGGATGTGCATCGATTTTAGAAAATTCAATAAAGTTACTAAGAAAGATCATTACCCTCTTCCTTTTATTGATCAAATGTTGGAAAGGTTGTCTAAAAAGACCCATTTTTGTTTTCTTGATGGTCATTCTGGTTTCTCTCAAATTGCTGTTAAACAACAAGATCAAGAAAAAAACTACTTTTACTTGCCCTTACGGAACTTATGCTTATAGACGTATGCCTTTTGGTTTATGTAATGCTCCTGCTACTTTTCAAAGTTGCATGTCTGCTATTTTCATGGTTTTTGTGAGGAAATTGTAGAAGTGTTCATGGATGACTTTTCTATCTATGGAACTTCTTTTGATAATTGTCTGCACAACCTTGATAAAGTTTTGAAGAGATGTGAAGAAACTAACCTTGTTCTTAATTGGGATAAACGCCACTTCATGGTTAATGAAGGGATTGTCCTTGGTCATAAAGTTTGTGAAAGAGGTATAGAAGTTGATAGAGCTAAGGTTGACGTAATTGAGAAGATGCCATGCCCAAGAGACATCAAAGGTATTCATAGTATCCTTGGTCATGCCGGTTTCTATAGAAGGTTTATTAAAGACTTTTCTAGGATATCAAAACCTCTCACTAATCTTCTTCAAGAAGATGTACCCTTCCTTTTTTATGATGATTGTAAGGCACCCTCTGAAACTCTTAAGAAGGCTTTAACTACAGCCCCTATTGTTTAACCACCTGATTGGAGTTTACCCTTCAAAATAATGTGTGATGCTAGTGATTTTACTGTAGGTGCTGTCCTTGGGCAACGAATTGATAAAAAGTTAAACGTTATTCATTATGCTAGTAAGACTTTAGACGCTGCTCAAAGGAATTATGCTACTTCTGAAAAAGAATTTCTAGCTGTCATTTTTGCTTGTGATAAGTTTAGACCCTATATTGTAGACTCAAAAGTCACCATTCATACTGATCATGCTGCTATTAAATACCTTATGACGAAGAAGGACGCAAAGCCTAGGCTTATTAGATGGGTGATGCTTTTACAAGAGTTTGATCTACATATAGTGGATAGGAAAGGTGCTAAAAACCCTGTAGCTGATAATTTATCTCGATTAGAAAACATCTCTTTTGACCCTATGCATGTTAATGATAGTTTCCCAAATGAGCAGTTAGCCGCAGTAGGGTTAAGCTCGCGAGAGAGCCCTTGGTACGCTGATTATGCTAACTTTATTGTCTCCAAGTATTTGCCTCCAACTTTTACAGCTCAGCAAAGGAGGAAGTTCTTCTATGATTTGAGGCATTATTTTTGGGATGACCCACACTTATACAAAGAAGGAGTGGATGGTATTATACGAAGATGTGTTCCAGAATATGAACAAAAGGAGATATTGTGTAAATGTCATGGTAGTGCTTACGGAGGACATCATGCAGGAGATAGAACTGCACAAAAGGTGCTACAATCAGGTTTCTACTGGCCTACCCTTTTTAAAGATGCAAGAAAGTTTGTTTTATCTTGTGATGAATGTCAACGTGTTGGTAATATTTCTAAACGCAATGAAATGCCTATGAACTACTCTCTAGTTATTGAACCCTTTGATTGCTGGGGATTTGACTTTATGGTTCATTTCCCTCCCTCGAAAGGTTATACACATATTCTTGTTGTCGTTGATTATGTTACTAAGTGGGTAGAAGCCATTCCTACAAAGAGTACTGACGGGGAAACTTCTCTCAAAATGCTTAAGGATGTTATCTTCCCTAGGTTTGGAGTGCCCAGGTATCTCATGGCTGGTGGGGGTTCTCATTTCATTCATGGTGGTTTTAGAAAGACCCTTTCTAAATATGATGTTAATAATAGAATTGCTTCAGCTTATCAACCCCAAACAAGCGGGCAAGTAGAGTTATCCAATAGAGAAATTAAATCCATCTAGCAAAAGACTGTTAATAGATCTAGAAAAAACTGGGCTAAAAAGTTGAATGATGCTTTATGGGCTTATAGAACTGCCTACAAAAATCCTATGGGGATGTCTCCTTATAAAATGGTTTATGGGAAAGCTTGTCACCTACCGTTAGAACTAGAACATAAAGCTTACTGGGCAGTTAAAGAACTAAATAGAGATTGTAAGCTCGCTGGTGAGAAAATATTATTTGACTTAAGTTCTTTAGATGAATGGAGGAGTGAAGCCTATGAAAATGCTAGGGTCTTTAAGGAAAAAGTTAAAAGATGGCATGACAAGCGAATACTTAAGAGAGAATTTCATGTTGGTGAGAAAGTTCTATTGTATAGGTCTCGTCTCAGATTTTTTGCAGGAAAGCTATTGTCAAAATGGGAACGCCCTTTCATTATTGAAGAAGTATACCGTTCAGGAGCAATAAAAATTTCTTCTTTAAAAGATAATACTACACAAGAAGTGAATGGGCAGCGACTCAAGCACTATATTGCTGGAGATTCTTACAATGAATATGTTGATGCCTTTCAAGTTATAATTCCGGAGAAATTCATCAAGGACCAAATTCATAGACCTGCAGAGTCTGTTTTCAAATAGCTAGCACTTCTAGTAAGAAAAGTTCCACGAAAATACAACCCAACTATATTTTTGCAGTTTTTAGCCAATAAGGAAAGCTACGAAGCGAAAAAGGGACGGAAATGGAGCCAGGGTGGCTCACACCACCATGTGGCGCGGGCCCACCCCAGGCCGCGCCACCAGGTGGTGTGGCCACCCCAGACTCCGTCTCCGACCCGATTTCTCCCAATACCTTCCTTTTGTTATGAAACTTCGTAATATATAATCCCCCGGATCTCCCGAGGTTCGTATATCGTGTTTTCGTGTCGATCTGTTTCTGCCAGGAACTATCTTTGAAGCTTAGGACCACAATGTCCTTTGTTGATGGGGAGCCTTTACCCTGGAAGTCGGACGATGACAAGAGGATACCACCACCAAAGGAGTAATTCGTCATCAGCTTTGGCATCCCATTAGTTTGTTCCAAGCTTGGGGGAGTGTCGCGGTATCACATCACTATCTTCTATATTTTTACCTTTTTAGTAGAGTCATATCATGAATAGGGAAGTTATCATGTAGGATGGTTTGCATTATGGAAGTGTCCCATCTCTCGTTAGATATGTATCCCTTGGTGTGAGTTTCCATTATGGAATATTATTGAGAAGTTCTATCATTCACTCTTTTGCATAGCTTATATTAGTTTTCAATTCGAGGTTATATGATTGATCTTGTTGTTACTATTGGTATCACTTTGGGATCATTGAGTTAATTTAGTGGGTTTTGGCAAACCTGGCTCGGTCAGTAGCAACATTATTTTTGAGAGTTGAATAAAAAGATAAAAGTAGTCAAAAGAAATATTATTTCACCATCTTTCTTTCTTGATTTGCTCATAAGTCTAGTATTCTCTAGTTAAGATCTTTTGTGCTTCCAAGGAAGATTGCATGTTTGTCTTTATCGCTTGTATGTTTGTTTGTTTCCTTCAACTCTTGTACTTGCTACCCAGCCTTGCTAGCCAAAAACCTATACTGAGAGGGAATTCTTCTCGTGCATCCACTCCTTTAAACCAAAACCCACGCCATTTGTGTCCACCATACCTACCTATTAGCATTATTGCTATTCCAAGTAAATTCCTGTTTTATCTACCTCCCAAATTAAAAAATTTATGTGAAAATTAGTGATTAAAGCTCTCACGAACTTGATGGCACACTTTATTTTTCTTGCATTTAATAACCTGAACCATTGGGTCCTTCTTTGTTGCGTATGTGCTTGCCCTTTATGAGTTGAAGTTAGCAGAACAATGTATCATGGGGAACGCTTTCAACATTCCATTGGTACTTTGTACCTAGTTGATATCATGTTCTTTTGCTGATGGATCCCGGCGTTGTGAAATAAAAGTGGAACTTGTAAGATCATGGAGTTTATATGTGTGTTAGAGAAACGCCTGGGCCGCTAGCCTAAGCCATGACTAATCATGGTGGAAACTTGCAGCATAACTATGGTGAGCATTCTATGAAGCATCCTCAATAAAAACCTATGCAAATAGCAAATAAAAAGATCGCTGAGATGCTCATTGTCTGCTTGCCTTGTCATTTTGATTATGGGATAGCTCCTGTGTCATATGCAAGGGGTACCCCATTGGCAGTTCTCAATGATACACGTGTATTTACAATGACAAGAGCTTACTCGTGACTGAAGTTGAGTAGCATGAGGTTCGGTACTCATAAGTAAGGGGCGTGGGACTTCAATTTATAAATTGTCAAGCATATCCTCTTAGTTGTGTCACATTAACCTTAATCACCAAAAGATTCCTATGATAGGGGCAATGAGAGCTGAAAGCTAGTAAGTATCATAATTTTTTGGAGCTCTTTATGAGACTTGTAATCCCTACTTCCCTCTGCGAAGGGCCTTTCTTTTACTTTTTAGTTGAGTCAGTAAACCTATTCCTTCTACCTCAGCAAGTATTTTGAGTTGTTGTGTTTCATTCATTCATATGATGATTTATTCACTCATGTTGCTTATGTTCCTTGTTTTGCACATTGCCCTTATCTTGATGTTTACTACTTTGAAAGCTATCATTGAAAACCAGTTATTTGTGAACTCCAGCAAATTATCAACTATTCTTCGACCAAGAGCTAAGTTTGCGATTACCAATTATGATTCACTTTATGTATCTTTATAGTGTTTCCTTTACTCATTGCAAGTTGAGTTATATAATAGTGAGTTGTCTTCTATTATGATCTATGTATTTGATGAATGTGATGCTTCTTGTTTGTATTCTTTTATCGACTCTTCACTCCATAAACCCAAGGCCATGTTTATTGAGCTCAGTTTCGCTTGGGGACAAGCGAAGTCTAAGCTTGGGGGAGTTGATACGTCCATTTTGCATCACTATTCTATGTCATAATTCACTGTTATTCATTGATATATTTCGTATTGAGAGGTGATAGTTATGTTATTTCATCTGTTTTTGCATGGTTGCTGACTTTTGGAACATGGACCGCTGTAGTCAGGATTCTGATGGAAAAGGTGCTGTTTGGAAGAAAAATTCGCGAAGATCAGAAAATCCGGGAAAATACATGGAAATCCTATTTTTCCAGAAGACGAAGGAAGCCAGAAGGGGGGCTGGAGATGGGCCACAGGGGGCCCACACCACCCTCTTGCGCGGACCAGCCCAGGCCGCGCCACCAGGTGGTGTGGCCGCCCTGGTCCACCCCTGGCACTCCCCTCTGGCGTATATTATCCTCCCAAAACCCTAAGACTCGGGGAGCGACCACAGAAAGATTACGCCGCCTCTGCGGGGCAGAAAACACCGAGAGAGAAAGATCTCACCAGCAGACAGATTTCTGCCGGGGGAATTCCTCCCCGGAGAGGGGAGATCGTTGCCATCAACACCACCATCAAGTTGGACTTCATTGGGATCATCATCATCATCATCACCATCAGCACCCTCATCACCATCTCCATATTGCTGTAATAATTGGGTTGAATCTTGCGTAGTTCATAGGGGAAACTTTCCCGGTGTTGATTACTCTTTGTAGTTGATGCTATTGAGTGAACCATTGAATTATTGTTTATGTTAAGATTGTTATACATCATTATTCTATCTTCGATCATGATCCGTATGATGTCTTGTGAGTATTTCGTTTTGTTCTTGAGGACATGGGAGAAGTCATGTTGTTAGTAGTGGAGTTGTGTTGAGAAAGATTCAATAGTTTGATATTTAAGTTGTGGTGTACTTCTTCTAGTGGTGTCATGTGAATGTCGACTACATGACACTTCACCTATATGGGCCTAGGGGAATGCATTGTGTATATGTCTACTAATAGTAGGGGTTGCCGGAGTGACATAAACCTGAACCCCCGTTAGGAAACCATTGCACAAGGGACGTAAGGGTCTTAGAGTTTAAAGTTGTGGTTAGGTTTCTACCTTAATTTCTTTCTTATACTTACGGATGTTTGCAAGGGGTATAATCACAAGTATGTATTAGTCCTAAGAAGGTCGGTACATTAGCACAGGTTCACCCACACAACACTTAGCAAGCTAAAGAACATTAATCAACTATATGAAGCGAAAGCACTTGACATTTTTCCCATGTGTCCTCGAGAACATTAAGTAATACAACCGGCTTGTCCTTTGCTGCATAAAGGATTGGGCCACTTGCTGCATTCATTCCTACTATCTTTTATTTACTCGTATTTTGTTTACTTGCTTTATCAAAAACACCTAAAAATCCGTTTTCTAAGTATTTGCAGAGAATTCCTGATCCATACCACTAGCCAGCACCTTCTGCTCCTCGTTGGGTTCGACACTCTTACTTATCAAAAATAATGCGATACACCCCCTATACTTGTGGGTCAGCACCAGGGGTCGATGGAAAGGTTTGAGATACCTCGGTTCAGACATTGTCCATGTAAGATGTTCTATTATTTTTGAAAATTAGGGTTGTACCATTTTGAGTTAGCCTTTTTGATGGTTGCTTCACAAAAAGCCCCGTTTTTGGCACTCGAAAAATAGAAAATACCTTTTCTTGTGCCCTCCAATGAGAAGACAGAATTTGTCTGCCCACGGATCACCCCAACAAGAAGATCTCAGTCGTCTATGTGACCACCATCCGACGGCCAAAATTTCTTCTCCCGCCTCCACGCCCCCCAACACCAGCAGGCCACCGCACAGTTCGGACATGAAATGACGAAAATTCCCTAGGGTTCTCAAACTTAACACAAAGTGATTTCGGGTATTTTCGTAAAAGCGTCCACCCATCGAGATCGCAAGCGAGTTCCTAACCCTAACCCTTCACGCCCCGCTCGTATCTTCTCTCCCCCACCTCAAACCCACCAAATCGCGATCCACCGCTGCCACCATCTCGAACCCATCCGGACCCCCTTCGATCTCCTGCCACATCTGCCCATCTCCCTCCCGTCTCCTCTCACTAGTGTCCCCCTCTTCATCACACATATTGGATCGACGGCGTCCTCAAGCCATTCCTGGCATCTGTCCATGCTACTAGTAGTCCTGAAGCCATAGTATTTCTCATCCCCTGCCGCCTCTCCCCTATGGCGCTTCCCCTATCTTCGTCTCTCCGGAGCATCCGCCGCATGCTACCGGGCTCTACATGGTGGTGCTCGAGAGGTCAGGGGAGGAACGGACACGGCCGCGAGCACCAGATCTAAAGACCTGGTCGGTCGCCTCCACGACCTGCAGGAGGTTGCCGCCACCCTTCGGGATGCGCGCGTGGTCGACGGGGGGTGGTGTACGTCGGCCTACAAGGTGGTCCCGGCCATCTGGAGGTGATGGCATAGCTCCACCATGATGCCCTCCGTCACCGCTGAAGACCGGGTTGCGGCCCTCGCCGTGCCTTGCTCAGGCAGGGACGTCGCCATCAAGGTATGGTAACGAAACCCTAAACCTAATCCTCTTCCTCTCCTACTTCTGTTTGACTGAAAGTAGTTGGCTCCGATGCGCACCTCCCATTGATTCCGCATGTTCTTGGGGTTAGGTGGCATGGGACCTTTCTGTTATTGTTCTAGATTGCTACTTTTCCAAACCAATTATTTTAGATAAACAAAGTCGATCCAAAATTTATTCTTACTATTGATCTGATCATGGTAATGAAATTCTTACACGATCTGAAAACTACAAATGTGTAGTAATACTTAGCTCCGATGTTCACATATCAATGTTTCAGCTTAAGTTATTGGACAAGAGGATATTAAGAACACAACTCATTGTTAGTTCACCATACACATGCTACTATTGTTGGTGTTTCTAGTTAGGGAATATGGTCATTTTTTCACTTCTAGTGTATCTTTGGCTCAAACATGTCAGCCTAGTTACCACCGTGACAAATAAATGGTCCATTGCCACCTGCTTTTGCTGCTATTACCAAGTGCTACATGCATTATATATCTGATTAATGTGGAGTGCAACAAGTTGGTTTTTATGGAATATAGTACTTTGCTAGTTCATCCATCATCTAATGGATGATGCATAGCTTTGCTGGTTTCCGCGGCATATTTATATTTTTACTATAATCTGAACTTCTAATGTTTTGTGATGTCCTTGAGTCTAGAATAGTACAAGAAACATATGCATTTCGATTTTATACATCTAGACTGTCCACAATTCATACATCTAGTGCTATGTTGTGAGCCATAGTTCAATCAATACTAGTGGTTTCACTACTGCTGTAAAAAATTTTGTTTGCATTTTGTTGAACAATAGCTGATGTGTGGAATATGATAATGGTGTCCTGCATCAGCATGCCCTTGGCTTCACTCAATTTTGAGATTGTTGTATCCTGTATATTTGTGCTACTAGTGGTGGATTAGACTGCACTTTGCTTTTCTATTCTGGGTTTGCCCTTCTATTCGAAGCCTCCTAATGAGGAATCACCAGTCTGTTATTTATGTGATCACCAGTACCTTGTATATTTTCCTGACTGTAGAATGTGATTGTTGTATCTCACAAGCTGATCATTGTTAAGAACATGGACTGAATATCCAGAGTGTGAATTTATGCGGTCCTTGAAGTAGAGATATTTATAGTTAGTACTGTAGCTATCATCTTGAACAATGTTTCTGGTACTCTTTTGTGCTAGTTGCATGCTAGCTGGTCAAGGACACCAGCTGAACTTGGAGTATTGTTTGGCAGCATAACCATCTAATCCCTAACTTTGCCAAACTAATGCCTGGAGCAAAACTATCTATATCCTTGTATCTCTCAATGAAGATTAAGGAGCCATGTTTGATTGACTTATGCTTCCCTTACTTCCTTTGTTCCTAGGGTCTAATTCAATTGAACCAATAGTTCACAACTATGAGTACTGATTGCATTGCCTCTAGTTATTTTTATTTTTTGTTCGTCATTTAGGCATTTGTTCTACTGCAGAAACTTTATTTTTGTTTATGCAGGTGTACCATTTTATACTGAAGACTCCAGCATAAGAGGATAAATAAACTGAAACTGGTGTCGTTGCATATATTTTGGATGAAGATACCTAGCTGCAATGAGGGGTGGCCTTGCATACCAAAGGTGCATGAACTTAGAACTTCTTACTATCTACCTCGCTGCTTTGTAGCATGCATGTAGTGAATTACCAGTAAAACAATGTGCCATGAATGAAGCCAATGTCCCTCTAGATTTTTTAAAAATAAGCAGCATCACATCATGCATTTTCACTTATTCCTTCGCTGATAACAATTGGACACAGGCATGCTGCTTTATTGAAGCATCGAACTAGCCGAAGTCGAGGTAGCAGTCATCAATCTGCTATGGCCAAAGAAGTGGCATGAACATGGCATATACGTCATGTCGAGGAACATGATGGGGGCACGACCATAGGAGGGAACCCTACACACGCGGAGCAGGACAGCGAGAGCCATCCTACATCGAGCACGATTGTGCTCTGCTGGGATCAATCACAAGTTGTCTTGATCCTATGATCGATTGCCAGAAAACTTGATGCAGCGAGGAGGGGTCCTGTGCTCGATCGATCATGAGCGTTCGCAGCAGGGAGGGCTTTCTTATAAAATCAATTTTGAACAGAAATGCGAAGGAGTATGTAAAGACTATACTGTTATTTGAATTTGGCCTATGGATTGATAATATTCATTTGTTTTTTATTTTCACTTAAATATTGTTTATTTGCTGGCAAGAAGTGCAAATTCAAACATGGCATCTGGTCAATGAGAACATGACGAGTACATGGGTTGTAAAAGGCCCTGTCCCATGTAAAAGGCTTAAAAATTATGGATTTTTAAAAGGCTCTGGCCCAAAAGAATATTCTTACCAAAGGCCTAAAATTCACAAAACGACATAGGCTGTAAAAGGGCAAAGCCCAAAATAAATTTTACTGTAAATAGGCTCCGGCCTAGAATGTTAAAAGCCTAAAATTTTGGGCTTGGCCCATTCAAAAGGTAGAACTGGACCAGGCTGAATTTGCTGCCACGTCAGATTCCACGTAGGATTGGCTTACGTGGACAGGCAAGAATGCCATGACCAAACTTTTGGTCATAGACACTATGACCATCTATTTTGGTCATAGTAGTTCATGACCAATTAAAAAAAAGGTCGTGAGTTGTCTATAGTGACCCTCGCTATGTGACCTACTAGTTATGGTCATAGAAAGGTCATAGATGGACTACTATGACCTTTCTATGACCAATATTCGGGGTCGCAAGCTAGCATATGCCTTGTAGTGAATGACTCTGGATGTGGTTTAGGGAAGGAACACACATGCAATGATTCGGGTGGATACATGTGGTTTAGGAAAAGAATATATCCAATGACACTGGTGGATCCATGTGGTTTAGGAAAGTAACACACATGCAATGATAGGAAAAGAAGACACATGCAATGACTCTAGTGGTGGTTTAGGAAAAGAACACACATCAAATGACTCTGGTGGATCCATGTGGTTTAGGAAAATAACACGCATGCAATGACTCTAGTGGTTGTTTAGGAAAATAACACACATGCAATGACACTAGTAGATCCATGTGGTTTAGGAAAGGAACACACATGCAATGACTCTAGTGTTGGTTTAGGAAAAGAAGACACATGCAATGACTCTGGTGGATCCATGGGGTTTAGGAAATGAAGACACATGTAATAACTCTAGTGGTGGTTTCGGAAAAGAACACACATGCAATAACACTGGTGGATCCATGTGGTTTAGGAAAAGAACACACATGAAATGACCCTAGTAGTGGTTTAGGAAAGGAAGACACATGCAATGACCGTAGATGTGGTTTAGAAAAGGAACACACATGCAATGACTCTAGTGGATCCATGTTGTTTTGGAAAAGAACACCTACGCAATGACTCTGGTGGATCAATGTGGTTTAGGAAAGGAACACACATGTAATGACTCTAGTGGATCCATGTGGTTTAGGAAACAAAAAAACATGCAATGACTCTGGTGGTGGTTTACGTAAGTGAAAGGGCATGTATGCCCCCATGTGTAGTTTTGGTAATTAATGACAATCCCTAGGGACTAATGTGCAAATTGGGTTTCACTTGTAGTTTTGTCCATTGGCATCGCTTGGACCATGTGTTGGTTTCAAGGATGAAAAAGAAGAAGCAATGTCCAAGGGCTTTGTGCCTATTGGAATCAAGTAGAATAAGAAGATCAAGTATGTGTTGAAGAAGAAGGTGAAGAAGAAGAAGATGGAGTTCCTCATGGAAATCTTCAATACATCATCAAGAATTGAAGTGCAAGCTCAAGATGCGTCATCTCTAGAAGATCTCATTCTTGAAGCTTGACCTCCTAGGCAATAATGGAATGATGAAGACATGTTCGAAGAAGAGGCTTCCCCATGGAGTATGGGGGAGCATTTCTCAAGACTTCATCAAGCAAGTGCAATCAAGAAAGGTGTTCCATCTTGAAGGTGACAAGATCGTCCACATCAAGCTCAAGTGGGATGCTCAAGGCAAAGATATGATCATGATAGGGTTTCTATTTTACCGGACTCTTGTAGTGTTGGGAGACCGGGTTTCGGATAGATAGTCGTACTATCAAGAGGGGCTCTCGAGTGGGTGACTCGTTCGTATCTTTCAAAGAGAGCTCAAACCTTTGCATACATAAAATCATCTTTCTTGGTTTTTGTTTGGTTCTTGTCCATGTGAGGATCTAGAGCTTGTGGTTATCTTCATAACAAGCTCTAGTTCGTCAAAAATGGATTTTCCTTGCATATCTTATTGCATTTTTGATCTTGCGGGTTTTTCCGGCTCCACACCTTGGGAGGTATCACATATATATTTATGGTATTTTATCCCTTGGTGATACCCAATATTTCACCTTTTTTGACTCTAATCTTTATTATCTTTCCAACAAAATTGGTTTCATCCCAATTAGAGTTTCCAAGCTCAACTTCTTGTGTTTTGGGTTCTAGAGGTTTTATCGGTTCGTCGCTTCTGAGAGGTCATACCTTTCTCAATTTTATTTGTATCCTCTCTTTATGGACTATGGTGTTTCTTTGCATAATATTGTAGAGATTTTTGTTCCCTTCAAAACGAGTCCAAGATCATCAAAATCGGAGTCCGGAGTCAAAAGTTATTAAAGTTTTTGTGCAATGATGTCCAACGTTTTTGCTTGAGCGATAGTACCGGCCCAAGTTCCGGCCAAAGTTCCGATAAATCTCGATTTTCTTCTGTATATTGTGTTTCTATTTAGAGGTAGTACCGGTGGGGCACCGGTAGTTCCGGTGGGGGCGCGAATCTGGCCCAAACGGGCAGATTTCTCTCGCCCTATTTAAGGGCCCCCTCTTCCCAAAAGTTTTCCCAACTTTGGAGGTCATTTTTGCTAGCTCTTCCACTCTCTCTCCTCCATTGTTGACCTTCAAAAGCTTGTCCTCTTCCCTTCTCCCTGCCATGATTCTTGCATCTCTTTGAGGGATTTGAGAGAGGAGATCTAGATCTACAATCCCCACCAAATCAAATCCCTTCTTTGTGAAGGAATCCTTGGGATCTAGATCTTGGAGAGTTTTTGTGTTCTCCTCTTGTGTTCTTCCTCCCTTATTCCCCCAATAGCTTTTGTAGCTTCGGTGTAATTTGAGAGTGAAGAACTTGCCTCTTGCATTTGGTGCATAGGTTTGAGTTCTCCTCGAAAATTCGGCGAGTTCAAGATCTTGGGCTTGTTTCTCTTGGATTCTTGGAACCCTAGACGATTGTGTGGAGTTGTGGTGTGTTCTTGGGGCTCCAATTGAGTTGTGGAGGTTCCCCAAGCTTGTTGGCCTTTTGTGGCATTGTGGAGCCTTTGTGGCATTTCTTGGGAGCCCTCCAATTGAGTTGTGGAGATTGCCCCAAGCCTTGTACGGGTTCGGTGACCGCCCTCAAGTGTCCCATAGTGGAACATGAGTAGGCCTTTATCGTGAGCTCACGGGAGAATAGGGTGAGCCTTTTGTGGCGTTGGTAGGTTGAGTGCCTTCGCATCTTGGGGTGAGGCCTTTTGTGGCGTTGGGTGAGCATCGAGCCACCACACCTCGAGGTGAGCCACTTGCGGCATTCGAAGTACATTGCGCCCCGCACCTGTCCAACAGAGACGTAGCTTCTTTGGAAGTGAACTTCGGGAAACAAATCTTGGTCTCCACGTTCATCGGTTATCTCTCAACCGGGCCCATTACTTATGCAATTTACATTGTGATAGCCATCGTGCTTGAAGTATTATATCTTTCTATCACCTTATTGCTTGCCTTGCTTAGCATAGGTTGTTGGTGCACTTAGTGAACCTAGTGGATATAGGTTTTGTCTTGATAAATTAAACGTTAAGTTTTATTCCGCATTTATTAGAGCCTAAACCGTAAGAATTTTAAAACGCCTATTCACCCCCCTCTAGGCGACATCCATTTCCTTTTCAATAAGGAAGACACATGCAATAACACTAGTGGATCCATGTGGTTTAGGAAAAGAACACGCATGCAATGACTCTAGTGGTGGTATAGGAAAAGAACACGCATGCAATGACACTAGTGGATCCATGTGCTTTACGTAAAGAACACACATGCAATGACTCTGGTGGTGGTTTAGGACAGGAAGACACATCCAATGACACTAGTGGATCCATGTGGTTTAGGAAAAGAACACACATGCAATGACTCTAGTGGTGGTTTATGAAAAGAACACAAATGCAATGACTCTAGTGGTGGTTTAGGAAAGGTATGCACATGCAATGACACTAGTGTATCCATGTGGTTTAGGAAAAGAACACACATGCAATGAACCTGGTGGTTTAGGAAAGGAAGACACTCGCAATGACTCTGGATGCAGTTTAGGAAAGCAACACACATGCAATGACTATGGTGGATACATTTGGTTTAGGAAAAGAACACATATCCAATGACACTGGTGGATCCATGTGGTTTAGGAAAGTAACACACCTGCAATGACTCTAGTGGTGGTTAAGGAAAACAAGACACATGCGATGACTCTAGTGGTGGTATAGGAAAAGAACACACGTCAAATGACACTGGTGGATCCATGTGGTTTACGAAAATAACACACATGAAATGACTCTAGTGGTTGTTTAGGAAAAGAACACACATGAAATGACACTGGTGGATCCATGTGGTTTAGGAAAGGAACACACATGCAATGACTCTAGTGTTGGTTTAGGAAAAGAAGATACATGCAATGACTCTGGTGGGTCCATGTGGTTTAGGAAATGTAGACACATGCAATAACTCTAGTGGTTGTTTAGAAAAAAACACACATGCACTGACACTGGTGGATCCATGTCGTTTAGGAAAAGAACACACATGCAATGACCCTGGTAGTGGTTTAGGAAAGGAAGACACATCCAATGACTCTGGATGTGGTTTAGGAAAGGAACACACCTGCAATGACTCTAGTCGATCCATGTGGTTTACGAAAAGAACACATATGGAATGACTTTGGTGGATAAATGTGGTTTAGGAAAGGAACACACATGCAATGACTCTAGTGGATTCATGTGGTTTCGGAAATGCACACACATGCAATAACTCTGGTGGTGGTTTAGGAAAGGAAGACACATGCAATGACACTAGTGGGTCCATGTGGTTTAGGAAAAGAAAACACATGCCATGACTCTAGTGGTGGTTCAGGAAAGGAAGACACATGCAATGACACTGGTGGATCCATGTCGTTTAGGAAAAGAACACACATGCAATGACCCTGGTAGTGGTTTAGGAAAGGAAGAGACATGCAATGACTCTGGATGTGGTTTAGGAAAGGAACACACCTGCAATGACTCTGGTCGATCCATGTGGTTTACGAAAAGAACACATATGGAATGACTCTGGTGGATAAATGTGGTTTAGGAAAAGAACACACATGCAATGACACTAGTGGATCCATGTGCTTTAGGTAAAGGACACACATGCAATGACTCTGGTGGTGGTTTAGGAAAGGAAGACACATGCAATGACATTAGTGGATCCATGTGGTTTAGGAAAAGAACACACATGCAATGACTCTAGTGGTGGTTTATGAAAAGAACACACATGCATTGACTCTAGTGGTGGTTTAGGACAGAAATGCACATGCAATGACACTAGTGTATCCATGTGGTTTAGGAAAAGAACACACATGCAATGAACCTGGTGGTTTAGGAAAGGAAGACACTCGCAATGACTCTAGATGCAGTTTAGGAAAGGAACACACATGCAATGACTCTGGTGGATACATTTGGTTTAGGAAAAGAACACATATCCAATGACACTGGTGGATCCATGTGGTTTAGGAAAGTAACACACATGCAATGACTCTAGTGGTGGTTAAGGAAAACAAGACACATGCAATGACTCTAGTGGTGGTATAGGAAAAGAACACACATCAAATGACACTGGTGGATCCATGTGGTTTAGGAAAATAACACACATGCAATGACTCTAGTGGTTGTTTAGGAAAAGAACACACATGAAATGACACTGGTGGATCCATGTGGTTAGGGTTAAGGAACACACATGCAATAACTCTGGTGGATACATTTGGTTTAGGAAAAGAACACATATCCAATGAAACTAGTGGATCCATGTTGTTTAGGAAAGTAACACACATGCAATGACTCTAGTGGTGGTTAAGGAAAACAAGACACATGCAATGACTCTAGTGGTGGTATAGGAAAAGAACACACATCAAATGACACTGGTGGATCCATGTGGTTTAGGAAAATAACACACATGCAATGACTCTAGTGGTTTTTTAGGAAAAGAACACACATGAAATGACACTGGTGGATCCACTTGGTTTAGGAAAGGAACACACATGCAATGACTCTAGTGTTGGTTTAGGAAAAGAAGATACATGCAATGACTCTGGTGGATCCAAGTGGTTTAGGAAATGTAGACACATGCAATAACTCTGGTGGTTGTTTAGAAAAAGAACACACATGCAATGACACTGGTGGATCCATGTTGTTTAGGAAAAGAACACACATGCAATGACCCTGGTAGTGGTTTAGGAAAGGAAGACACATGCAATGACTCTGGATGTGGTTTAGGAAAGGAACACACCTGCAATGATTCTAGTCGATCCATGTGGTTTACGAAAAGAACACATATGGAATGACTCTGGTGGATAAATGTGGTTTAGGAAAAGAACACACATGCAATGACTCTAGTGGATCCATGTGGTTTCGGAAATGAACACACATGCAATAACTCTGGTGGTGGTTTAGGAAAGGAATACACATGCAATGACACTAGTGGGTCCATGTGGTTTAGGAAAAGAAAATACATGCCATGACTCTAGTGGTGGTTCTGGAAAGGAAGACACATGCAATGACACTGGTGGATCCATGTGGTTTAGGAAAAGAACACACATGCAATGACTCTAGTGGTGGTTTTTGACAAGAACACACATGCAATGATTCTAGTGGTGGTTTAGGAAAATAACACACATGCAATGACACTGGTGGATTCATGCGGTTTAGGAAAAGAATACACATGCAATGACCCTGGTGGTGGTTTAGGAAACGGAATACATGTGCATTGACTCTGGATGTGGTTTAGGTAAGGAATACACATGCAATGACTCTGGTGGATCCATGTGGTTTAGGAAAATAACACACATGCAATGACTCTGGTGGTTGTTTTAGAAAGGAAGACACATGCAATGACACTGGTGGATCCATGTGGTTTAGGAAAAGAACACACATGCAATGATTCTAGTGGTGGTTCAGGAAAAGAACACAGATGCAATGACACTGGTGGAACCATGTGGTTTAGGTAAAGAACACACATGCAATGACTCTAGTGGTGGTTTAGGAAAGGAAGACACATGCAATGACTTTGGTGGATCCATGTGGTTTAGGAAAAGAACACACATGCAATGACTTTGGTGGTTGCTGACTCGTAGTTGATGTAGAGCTCGTTGGGAACCCCAAAAGGAAGGTATGATGAGCACAGGAGTAAGTTTTCCCTCAGTTATGAAACCAAGGTTTAATCGAACCAGTAGGAGCAAGGAAACACCCCAAAGGTGTTACTAGCTGAGCTTTTGGTAGGGCGCACTACCAGTGCTAGTAGCAACGTGGAGACCTGCACAACACAACCACAGAACTTTGTCCCCAACTTGCGATGAGGTTGTCAATCTCAACGTGTTTTGCGGAAAACAAAGGATTAAACGTATCGAATGGAAAGAAGTAAAAGTTTGCAGAAAGTATACACAAAGTAGTAAAAGATTGTAGATTGTATGTAAAGTAAAAGGACCGGGATCCATAGTTCACTAGAGGTGGCTCTCCTTAGATAGACAACATGCTGGGTGAACAAATTACATCGGGGCAATTGACAAACACCGAGAAAGCAATACATGCATATACTAATCATCTCGACTCCTCTGAGACTTGATTGGGAATTACAACATAATACATAGACTGCCATCCAACTGCATCTATGACTAATAATCCACCTTCAGGTTATCATCCGAACCCCCTCCAGTATTAAGTTGCAAGGAACAGATTATTGCTTTACGAACTGCGTGTAAAGTAAACAATATGATTGTTCTATGAACAAAGGATTGTTGTTTTCTCCCTAGTAGCAACAGCACATCTAGTACCATAGAGATTTCTGTCACTTCCCCAGATTACCAGGGGCATGAACCCACTATCGAGCATAAATACTAACTCTTGGAGTTGCTAGCATCTACTTGGCCAAGATAGCTACTAACAACGGAAAGCATGCAAGATCTCAAATAAGAAAGACATGATAGAATCAATAATCAATCTGAAATAGCATCTCAATATCCATCGGATCCCCGCAAACTCAACATGTATGAATTACAAATAGATGATCTTGATCATGAACGGAGCTCACAAGATCTAAACATGAAAGCACAAAGAGGAGAAACCAGCCATCTAGCTACTACATGGATCCGTAGTCCAAGGATGAACTACTCACACATCACACTGGATGCTTGCATGGTGATGAAGAAGGCCTCCAGGGTGAATTTCCCTCTCCAGCAGGGTGCTGGGAAGAGCTTCAGATCCCTCCCGATCTAGGGATGGAGATGACGGCGGCTACAGACTCTTTCGTGGATTTTTGATCGGCCCCTTAGGGTTCTCATCCCGAGGGCAACTTATAGGTGGTAGGAGAGGCCGAGGGGGTGCCAGGAGTGGCCACACCACCCCCGGCACGGGCCAGGCCTGGCCGCGCGGCCAGGTGGTGTGGTGGCTCCCTGGCCCTTCTCGGTCTCATATTCTGGCACTTGATCCCTTCCGGAAAAATAGGCACTTTGGCTTTTGTCCCGTCCAATTCCGAGAATATTCATTTTCTGACTTTCCTGGAACCAAAAACAGCAGAAAACAGGCAGCTCACACTATGGCTCTTGTTAATAGGTTAGTCCAAGAAATCATATGAAAAGTACTCCAAAGTTGGAACAAAACACAAGAAAGTGGATAAAACCAAGCATGGAACATCAAAAATTCTAGATACATTTGCAATGTATCTATGGTGGTTTAGGAAAGGAAGACACATGCAATGAGACTAGTGGATCCATGTGGTTTAGGAAAAGAACACATATGCAATGACTCTAGTGGTGGAAAACACATGCAATGACTCTAGTGCTGGTTTAGTAAGGAAGACACATGCAATGACTTTGGATTTGGTTTAGGAAAGGAACACACATGTAATGAGTCTAGTGCATCTATGTGGTTTTGGAAAAGAACACACATCCAGTGACACTGGTGGATCCATGTGGTAAGGAAAGGAACACAAATGCAATGACTCTAGTGGTGGTTTAGGAAAAAGAAGACACATGCAATGAATCTAGTGTTGGTTTAGGAAAAGAACACACATGAAATGACTCTTGTGGATCCATGTGGTTTAGGAAAAGAACACACATGCAATGATTCTAGTGGTGGTTTAGAAAAAGAACACACATGCAATGACGTGGATCCATGTGGTTTATGAAAGAAACACACATGCAATGACTCTAGAGTTGGTATGGGAAAAGAAGACACATGCAATGACTTTGGTGGATCCATGTGGTTTAGGAAAAGAAGACACATACAATGACTCTAGTGGTGGATCCATATGGTTTAGGAAAGGAACACACATGCAATGCCTCTGGTGGATCCATGTGTTTTACAAAAAGAACACACATGTAATGACTCTGTTGGATCAATAAGGTTTAGGAAAGGAACACACATGCAATGACTCTAGTGGATCCATGTGGTTTGGAAAGGAACACACATGCAATGACTCTATTGAATCCATGTGGTTTGGAAAGGAACACACATGCAATTCCTCTGGTGGATCCATGCGGTTTATGAAAAGAACACATATGCAATGACACTGGTGGATCTATGTGGTTTAGGAAAGGAACACACATGCAATGACTCTAGTGGTGGTATAGGAAAAGTAGACATATGCAATGACTCTAGTGGTGGTTTAGGAAAAGTACACGAAAGAAATTACTCTGGTGGATCCATGTGGTTTAGGAAAAGAACACACATGCAATGACTCTAGTGTTGGTTTAAGAAAATAAGACACATGCAATGACTGTGTTGGTTTATAAAAAGAACACACATGCAATGACTCTAGTGGTAGCTTATGAACGGAACACACATGCAATGACTTTGGTGGGTCTATATGGTCTTGCAAAAGAACACACATGCAATGACACTGGTGGATCCATGTGGTAAGGAAAGGAACACAAATGCAATGACGCTTGTGGTGTTTTAGGAAAACAAAGACACATGTAATGAATCTAGTGTTGGTTTATCAAAAGAACACACATGAAATGAATCTTGTGGATCCATGTGGTTTAGGAAAAGAACACACATGCAATTATTCTAGTGGCGGTTTAGAAAAGGAACACACATGCAATGACTCTGGTGGATCAATGTGTTTTAGGAAAGGAACATAAATGCATTGACTTTGGTGGATCCATATGGTTTAGGAAAAGAACACACGTGCAATGAATATGGTGGTGGTTTAGGAAAGGAAGACACATGCAATGAGACCGGTGGATCCATGTGGTTTTGGAAAAGAACAAAGATACAATGACTCTAGTGGTGGTTTACGAAAAGAACACACATGCAATGACTCTGGTGGTGGTTTAGTAAGGAAGACACATGCATTGACTTTGGATTTGGTTTAGGAAAGGAACACACATGCAATGACTCTAGTGGATCTATGTGGTTTTGCAAAATAACACGCATGCAATGACACTGGTGGATCCATGTGGTAAGGAAAGGAACACAAATGCAATGACTCTAGTGGTGGTTCAGGAAAAAGAAGACACATGCAATGAATCTAGTGTTGGTTTAGGAAAAGAGCACACATGAAATGACTCTTGTGGATCCATGTGGTTTAGGAAAAGAAGACACATGCAATGATTCTAGTGGTCATTTAGAAAAAGAACACACATGCAATGCCACTGGTGGATCCATGTGGTTTAGGAAAGAAACACACATGCAATGACTCAAGTGTTGGTATAGGAAAAGAAGACACATGCAATGACTTTGGTGGATCCATGTGGTTTATGAAAAGAACACACATGCGATGACTCTAGTGGTGGTTTATGGAAGGAACACACATGCAATGACACTTGTGGATCCATGTGGTTTACGAAAAGAATACACATGCAATGACTCTAGTGGTGGTCCAAGAAAAGAAGACACATGGAATGACTCTGTTGGTGGTTTAGGAAAAGAACACACATGAAATGACTGGTGGTCTCCATACTTCAGTGTTGGTCCTCTTCATAATGGTGCATTGAATAGTAAACAAAAAATGGTTCCAGTCTCACAAATGTTAGCATGAAGTGATACAAAAGCAATAGATACTTTCGAGATTATAGGGGCCATTCATTCTATGATTTCTAGTGAAACTGCACCTGTTCATTGCATAACAACGACAAATGGTTAGGAATAGTCTGATAATAAGAAGGAAATGAAATAGACATCTCAGTGGAAGCAGTATAACGAATGTAAACATGTACTGCATAGATAGGACAAAAGCATCAAGCATGAAATAACAGTTAGTGCCATAGCCTACGCCAAACTAGAGAAAAATTATAACCGCATCACATATGGGCACTTACTAAAGTATATAATTGAAACAAATGTGTTAACCGTTGGCTGACTCATATTTTGCCATGACATACAAAATCGCAGTTGAATGCCTTACGGTTAAACCTGACTACAAAACAATTATTTAGGAAGATACGAGTAACAAGTATAGTACTTGTAAGTTACTACAAAAGTAACACCAATACAAAATACACTTAACTGCTACATATTTATCTTACCAAACTCCAAGGAGATATGGTTACCTCGGTCGCGACGGTGTTTAGGAATCCTACAAATCCTGGGTGGTGACATCGAGGTTGTCGAGGGTGGTGCGATTGCTGTGCTTGTGTGCGAAGGTGAAGCAGAACACGGGTTCCTCCGAGTGCTGGACGACAGTGGCGAAGAAGCAGATTCCTGGCGGTGGGAATGTGTTCCACGCGCCAGGAGAATGGGTCGGTGAAGAAGTTCTGGTGCAGTGCACGGTGACAATGGTGAATCAGATATAAGGTGGTGAAGGTAGATCTAGGGTTTTCCGAAGGTCTTGTGCAACTGGATGCGAGGATTGTGTGTGGGTGTGGGGGGGTCGGTGGTAGGGGCGGGGCTATAGAGGTACTGAACGGGGAAATTACAATTGAAGCCCCAACAAACCAACTTCACTAGGGGTAGAAGGGGGATTCCAAGATGTTTGAAACATTGGATAGCGGGAGATTTTCCCGCTCGACTAAATTCAAATTTATGTATAGTCCAAGTAGTAGTAAATTGGTAAGCCGTACTCCCTGGAATCAAAGGCCAACAGGCACATCGGTGATCATCCATGGCCCATACAGCCTTAGTTCAGAAATTAAGGGCCCATTTGGCCATTTGGCATCTAAATATTGATCATCCAAGGCCCAGATTGGCTCGATTCAGATATTAAGGATGAGTTTGGCATCAAAGTATTTTTAAATTATTTAGAAAATATTTTGATTTCTGAATAAATTGAACTATTGAATACCTTTTAGTGTTTTGTTCCAACAAATAATAGGGGTTTAAACTAAAGTATTCTCCAAAACTATGTTTTTTAAAATAATTGAGAAAGACGTCAGACCCCTTTTTGAAAAAAACTAAGAAGAGAGAAAACTGAAGTATTACTTAGGTAGGCACTAAAATACTATGGCATTGATATATTTCCGTATTATATCTATTCATCAATGATGATGCGTATGAAGATGTTGTCACCAAGACAGGTAGTGAGCCCAAAAATTATGATTAAAGCCCTAACCAACTAGACTGAATTTGAATTTATCCATAGTCCAACTAATTATACCAGAATGGTAGGCCGGTGGTATGGGGAATCGAGTGTAATAATAAATCGCCCTGAGCTTTAAAAAAAATAACGCGCCCTTTATCGATAACTTATCAATCACTATGGTTGGGAGTGTTCATACTTCTATTGTAAACAAAAACATGGGAACCCACTATTTTGATAACGTGAATAATCTAGCGCCTAAGGGACGACATCGAACCACTCATAAGGTAAGCAGCGATAGTGTTTTGATTGAATTTTTTTGGAAGTTGCTAGGCCCCACAAGTACTTTGTTCTCACAACTCTTATTGTCCCTTTGCACTAAGGATGGCAATTTTACCCACGAGTGCCCGCAGGTACCATACCCACGTTGGTAGGGTATGTGCACACTTTTATACCCATGGTAATAACCATACCCTAACCCGTTAAGTCATGGGTACGGGCACGAGTAGATAGACCCATACCCTACTCATTTAAACTAACATAGTAGTAAAACTTACCTATAGAGTTACAACCTATGGGCCGGGAAACCTAGGGTAGAGTATGATACTATGACTTCTAAACTTCGACATTTTTCATTGGTACGTGCGGTGACCTAGCATACCACTGCATGTATAGTATACTATAGTCGTTGACATGGTATCGACAGAACACTATTCTATAAATATCACAACCCTCAGAGTGGTACAATAGAAACATTGCAGGTTCAAAATACAAACATTCACACTTCATTGTTATTACAATACTAGAAGTTCGAGACTTCAAGTGTTTCAAACTTACAAACCAAATAACTTATTTCATAAGTTCAGCGGAAGAACGAAAGACACAACGGTAATAAAGATGTGATCTCAACAACTTATGCCTCAAAATTTTCATCATCAAATCCATTTGTGTTTCTCAACACATGTCCAAACATCTCAATAGAATGTCTCATCATTCCAAGGTTTTCGTAAGCATTTTCACCAACTATTCCCATCTAAAGTGATCAAGTTTTATGCTTAGCACTAGCCACTAAGGTTAAGAGTGTTCACTAATGAGGGGTGCTAATATTCAATTTCATGCCATATAATGACATGTAAGTACAAGTAGATAGGCCTAGTTTTATACTCTTTATGCTATCTATATTAAAAGTAAAGAACTTTGGTAGATTCAAAAGAATAAAGCTTGCAAGTAAAACTTGGGATTGGTATAAAGCAAAGGTATATAACCAAAGCATGCCTAATGCATCTTGCTTAGGTTAACTTGCATCTAGTGATGGCTTGCAAGTAAAACTTGCTCATAATAGCTTGCCTCGATTGGTGTAGTGATTGAAATTCTCCTCGTCTTCTTCGGGGTAGAACTCCTCCTCCTCGTAGACTTGGTTGGTACTATCGTCTATAAATGAATATGGGCTACACAATCACCAAACAATACTCCTCTATTGTTGTATAGCACACTAAGGCACACACTTGATGATCTAGTATCATCACAATCATCACATGATTTAAAGAACTAGTTTCATTTATTTTATTTGAGAAAAGTAATTTCTACTCATTCAAATTAATTAAGATTTAATATTCTCCAATTAAAATATGGGATCATGTGGACACATGTCATCACCACATATTCTAATACATGGGAATGTGATTTAAAGGGTTGGTCATATTTTATAAAGTTTAAGATTATTATTTAAATGATTTAAAGTGACTAGAAATTCCCTAATAGCATTATTTTGGCACTAGTCCAATGTCACTACATGCAAACCTAAATACTTTTACATATCCAGATAGGTATTAGCAAATGTGATTTTTGAGAGTTGGAATCAATTCAAAAGCTACTATGGTTGATTTTTGAAAACTGTTTGAATGTAGAAAAGTATTTGTCTTTTTTTGCTATAGATTATCTCTAACTCCAATTGATTTAAAACGAACGGTCTTGGATAGATAATTTAATTTCCTTTCTAACAAAATTTGAATCATGCAATTTGGTTAAGTGAAACTCTCTGAATTGAGTTTTGAAATTAGTGGACAGAAACTAGTTTAAAGTAAAAAGGGAAAATCATATTTGAATTCCCTGGGCTACGCGGGAAAGCTAAACGGGCCGGACCAGTGGCACTCCACGGCGCAGCCGGCTGCTGACAGCGTGGACCCATTGGTCAGTGAAACTAACTAAGCGAAACGACATGGGCGGATCTGAGCCATGCGATCAAATTCTAATCTAACGACTGAGAGTCATCGTGAATGACGAACAGCTCCAGTGAGGAACTAGACGTAGCGCGGCGGTGGGGGTCTCGCAGGGCTCACCAGGGCTCCATCTAGGCTTGGCGACGGGGGAAAATGACGATGTGGACGACGACGAGGCTAGGCGCGGTCACGTTAAGGCTTAGGGTGGTCGCAATCGACGGTGCCCTTCTCATCTAGCAGCGGCGGACTCCGGTGGAATTCCGGCCCGGTGGTGCTCGCCTTGCTCCGGGAAGAGGTGGGGAAGCTCAGTGAGGAGAGGGGATTCGAATGGTGTGAGGATTGGAGGCTGGGTTGGCCTCCTTTTATAGCTCGACATGGGGACAGAACGGTGCGGGCTGGTGTCTCCGGCGAGGGCGACACAGAGAGCTAAGGGCATGGCTGGGGTTGGTGGACGGTGCGGTGCTCCCTGGCGGTTCTCATGAACTTAATGGAGCGGCATGGGGCGGTGTGGAACGTCGGGTGCGTGCGGCGTTCTGGGCGGAGGTAGTGGTGTTTGCGGCGGCGTGTGGCTGCTGCTCGTCACACGGCAGCGAATGGGGGTGTCTGTCGGGGCAACGTGATCATGGAGGGTCTGCGCGTGCGAGGTGAGGGCAAGGCGCGGCGCGTGCAAGCTGGTCAGGCGTGGCGCACAGGCACACTCTGGACATGGCATAGAGAGGCGGTGCGTGGCAGTGGTAGTGTGGTCCAGGGCTGGACTTTGACCGTGGGGTGGACAGGGGGTGGCGTTAGGCTGCGGCAATGCTCCTGGACATCCTGGTTGGGCGCGGGGCGGTCTGCTGCGAGCTGGCCGTTGTCGGCCAGCGATGACCAAAAACCGGCAATGCTCCACTGTGCTCCACAGCGAAGGGGGGAGCTGGTCTGGGCTGGGTTAGACTCAGAGGGGATCAGAAGGTTCAGAGGTGACCAAATCGTCGACGTTTACTGTGGCAAATAGTGAAGTTAGGCAGATGGTTTTTCTGTGCATGCTAAGTGTTTTTTTTAATGGCCGCATGAAAATGATATTTAAATTTTTGATTCAAATTTTTTGAGGGGTCTTGTATTAAGCTTGAGAGACTAGGTTTGCTTGGGATTGCCAAGGTGAATTCATTTGATCTGTTTTTGAAAAAGTGTTATGTTAACACATACACTTGATTCAATTTTCAAATGTCTTTTAAATTGAGTGGCTAAATGTTTTTGTAAGTTTGTAAAGTGGGCCTTGATACATCTTTGCTTGGTCTAGCAAGGGATGAAAAGAATTAGAAATGATTCTGTTAGGAATTGTCTTCTAGGAACAGCTAAAGTGGCCTAGAGGATTAAAATGGTCAAAATGACCATTTTCCTTATTTAATCTTATTTGATTTCTTTCTCTTTGGATTTTTTTGTAAATGGTCTAGATGATGTGGCATTCACCATTAAACCATTTCACAAAATTTATAACAATCAAGCATGGCATTTTCAATCAATTCTACACTAATGCAAACACACATGCATTCATATGCCTTTTCTTTAATAAAAGTTTTTGTTAACACTAAATTTGGTGATTAGAACTTTGATAACCTTGATTAACGTTTTGGGATGTTACAAACCTTGCCCCTTAAACAAAATCTCGTCCTGAGATTTCAGAAAAACTAGGAACTAAAGATATTTGGAAACACAGTCCTAATGTAATCTTCTCTCTCCAAGGTAGCTTCTTTTCGGTATTGTTGCTCCACTGGATCTTGAGAACCTTGATACTCCGGGTCCTGGTGGTTCCGAAGGCTTCTTCCAAGATACGGATGGGCACTTCATGATACGTCGGATCCTTATTGATATTAATGGCTCGGTGATCGATGTTCTTGAAACTTCGGTCTTCTCCGAAACTTCTAGGAATTTGCGAAGGAACGAGATATGGAACACATTATGGATGGCTGACATCTCCTCTGGCAGTTCCAGTTGATACGATACTTCTCCTCGACGATTCAAAATCTTGAAGGGTCAAATATATCTGAGGGCTAACTTTCCTTTCAGCTGGAAATGCTACATTCCTTTCAAGAGCGACACTTTGAGATACACAAAATATCCGATATTGAAAGTATGGTCTCTACGTCTCTTGTCATCATAACTCTTCTGTCTGGATTGGGCGGTCTTGAGGTGCTCATGGACTTTGTGAACTTTCTCTTCGGCTTCTCGTAGGATGTCGGGTCCAAAAATCTGGCTCTCTCCTACTTGCGACCAATTCAAAGGGGTACGACACTTCCTTCCATATAGAAACTCTAATGGGGCCATTTGCAAACTTGCTTGATAGCTGTTGTTGTATGAGAATTCTGTGAAAGGCAGATAATCTTCCCATTTTGATCCATATTCCAAAACACAAGCTCTCAACATATCTTCTAGGATTTGGTTGACTCTTTCAGTCTGTCCATCGGTCTGCGGGTGATAAGCTTTGTTGAAATTCAACTAGGTTCCTAGTCCTTCTTGGACTTTCTGCCAAAACCTCGAGGTAAATTGGGTTCCTCGATCAGACACTATGGTCTTGGGGGTTCCATGCAAACTTACAATTCTAGCAATGTACAACTCTGCTAGCTCCGAACTCTGGTAGGTTGTATTGATAGATATAAAATGGGCTACCTTGGATAGTCTATCAACTATGACCCAGATAGAGTCATTTCCCCTACTAGAAGTAGGCAAACCGGTGATAATATCCATTCTGACGGAATCCCATTTCCATTCCGGAATCTGAAGTGGTTGCAACCGTCCTACAAGTCTCTAATGTTCTTCTTTGACTCTCTGACATATATCACACTCGGCTATGTAGCTTCCGATTTATCTCTTCATCTTTGTGGCATCCCGCTAAAACCACTACCAGAAAATCGCTCGTTGTTTCAACTTTGTGCATCATCATGACATCATCATGCATGTTTGTTCATAAAAGTACTTTGCAAAAACCCTATTTTGTTTTCTAATTAGCCCTCCTTTAATTTCAACTCATAAAACCAGGTCTTCCTGGATATTTTATTTGTCTAAAAACTATTTATAAAATACTTTACAAGTTAAAAAAAAATTTCAGTGGGGGAGGCAGCCACCGGCTAGGCCCAAAAGGCCCAACCGGCCGCCACCTACCACCCCACTGCCCAAACCCTATCTTCCTACACCAAAACTACACCCTGCCGCCAAACCCGCGCCACACCAGCGCCTGCAGCCCCACCCAGCGCGCACGCCACCACACTCCTACCCACCTCCCCACACCAACCCTCAGCCTCGACCCGCACTCGCATGTGACCGCCAGACCCAACCCATCCCTGACCGACAACCTTGCAAACCCCGGCCCACCTCCTGTCCCTCCGACCCTGGACCCACCCCCCTCAGCGGCCAGCAGTCACGGGCTTCTTCCCCCCCCCCCCCCCGCGTATGCTGCACGCAGCACCGCGCAGGCTGCTCCTCTCTCCCTACTTTCCCTCCCGTCGTTTTCTTCCCTGCATCGGCCCCTGTCACCGCCAGGCGCCTCCCTCCTCCCGAGCTCGTGCCTGCCCTTTCCTGGCGTCGCCCTCCTCCCTACCTCGCGAGGCCCCGCTCCCCATCCCCGCCTCACATCCTTCTCGTCTGAAAGCCACGGCGCCGCTCCCTCTGGCCGCCTTCCTCGCCCGGCGCGTCCTCCCGCCGCCGCCCGGCCCTCAGCGCGCGACCCCGCACAGCAGGAGCTGCCACCAACTCCTTCCCGCGTGCGCTGCTATGCCTCTCTGCGGGCCCCGCCTCTGTCACCAACGCCGCGCGGCAGAGGCTCCTCCAACCTCGCCTCCGTCTCTCGACCAGCGCCGCCGCCCAGGTCTGCCGCCGCCTCCTCCTCCCTGGCTGCGGCAAGCCTTCCTCTTCCGTCTGCGCCGCCTAGTTTTCTGCCGCCTTCCGCGCGCCCGTCCGTCCCTGTCTCCGGCAAGGGCCAAGGGCCCACCTCGTCCCTTCCTCGACCCTGCAAGCTCTGCGCCAAGACAACCCGACCCGCCAAGTTCTTCCGTCCGCCAAGTGTTGCTTCCCTATTGTCGACAGATGATCTTCTGGCCCTTGTGATCAATCTCCGCGCATCCAGCCTAGAGAGTCTCCTCTGATATTTTTTTTCTGTTGATGCGGACCTCGATGCGTGTCGGTGGCCTCAAGTTCCATCGACAAGATCTTCTACAAGGACCCCAAGATCTTCTCGCCAACAAATCCCTCCCCAAGATCTACATCGAACGCCAAGATCTCTGCCGCGAAACGACAAGACCGTCGACATGACCCGAAGACCGCGGATGTGACAAGATCGTCTCTCGAACGCCAAGTCCTTCGGCCCCGGAAAAACCGACAACCCGACCAAGATCTGAAGGCCGAACCCTGGCACGCCAAGTTCTTTGACCCCGAGGACCGATCCATCTGATGCGACAAGACCTCCTTCTCGGAACCACCAAGTACTTCCTCGCAGACGCCAAGACCCGAACCTGGAGACCACCAAGATCGCCACCGGAACGATAGGTACTTCACCCCGGAAGCCAAGGCCGACTCGATGGTGTGGACCCGACAAGATCGACACCGACCACGGCGGATCCGATGATCCTCCGACGCCAAACCAAGTCCTTCTTCCCGGAACGCCAAGCTCTCCTTCCATTGTTCGAGACCGATCCCTTTGAACCGTTCCCCATCGAACCCTGAGTCTAACCCCGAACCCCCCGGAACCCAAGATCTTCCGAACCCAGATGTGTGAACCTTTTCCCGAGCCCCTATTTTATAAATGCTATATATAAAACTTGTTGCATATTAATTGTTCATCTCGCATGCATATCATGTGGTTTGGGGGCATTATGCCGATTCACCGCATGATTAAATATGGAGTCTATATGCGGGATATGGTTGTCTTACTCCGGACTCCATTTAAATTGCGTAGCGAACCGATGCCATGTTTTGCCCTGTTAAGACAACATTTAAATTGCGGGGTAGATAAATAACTCGAACCTATTAATTAATTGTCGGGGCCCCGGTTCCGCTTAAAATTGCCTAATTGCACCGCATCTGTGCCATGCCATGCATCATATCATAATCATGCCGGATCTTCTTCCGTAGTATTAAATATTGCATCTGGTGTTTCTTCTAGTGTTTGCTTCTTCGCGGATTAGGCCGATGTGTTGACGCGAGTATCGACAAGTTCTCCGGATAATGATCTTTCGGCAGTGTTCCCCAGGCGAGCATCTCTCCCCCTTCTACCTATTTTGCTTTATAGTCTTTATTTCGTCCTATTGATCTATTGCTATCTGTATCATGATGCTTTAGTTTCCGTGCACCATTTATACTCCTTGCAGCCTCTATATTGCCATGGACACATCCTATTGCCTGTTGTTTGATAGATAGTCGGTCTTGCGAGTCGTAGTTGCTTGCTTATGTGTTGCTTCACGTTGTTGTTGTTCCACCGTTGACGGCAAGTTGGCACATGGTTAATGGTGGAGATGATCATGACTTTAAACACAACTATTAAATTGCTAGATATAACTAATGCAGAGGCATCGGTGGGCAATAGGTGTTATTTGGTTCTTCCACGCTCAATTGTGTCCCGTAGGACCCCGAGTACTTGATACCTGTTCCTTGACTATTCGCACAATACACATCCGGGGGACCCTATGGGATCCCCCTAAGCCAGAGCTTGATTCATTTCTATTTCTTGGGGCCACAAACTAGTTTGGGGTTTTATTACTATCATGTACCTATGCCATGCTTTACTGCTTTATTTAAGATTGTGCGTGGAGCACCTGTACTGTTTTGGATCGCGCCACGTTTTCGCGGTATCGACAATCCCAGTCACACTTTCGGGTTCCCAGTCGTTTACAACCGTCGTCATAAACCCTGGGTCCGTTCCGGAGCCGGCCAACTTCGTTGTGGGTAGCTTAGTGGGGTGCCGCCCTGAAATATTTTATGAATCCTGTGATTGCTTTGTCGTGATAGCCTCGTTGGGTTTTGATTTGGTTTTTCCGAGGTTGATCGAGTGTGTGTTGCTATTTGTGCACCCCTGCACGGTAAACCTTTCTGAAAGCCGTGTCCACGGTTATGGACGACTTGGAGCACAGTATCTTTATCATAGACAAGCATAACTAAAGTAGTGCTATAAATTTGACTTAATATGTGACTAGTAATCATATTAAAATACAACGGAATGGATATTAAAATGCCAACAACTGGTGGATCTGGGTTGTTTCGTGTCCAGCTATATCTGCCTAGTAAGTATTGCAACTCCAATGGAATGTGATAAAAGTGCCAACAACTGTTGGGTTTTGGGATTCCTCAGGACAATTATATCTGACTAGTAAATGTTCCTACTACAATGGTTTGGTTAACTAAAATTTCCCACTACGTATGCTTCAGGATGACTCATGCTATCTATATCTGACTAGTAAGTGCTTCAACTATAACCGAATGAATAAAACTGCCAACTGTGTGAGTTCCTCGGTTTGACTTCCTCGTTTGGTCTCGAGGGGAAATACCAGGATGGGTATGTTTGGTGTTACTATCAGGTTGGATCCGGATAGGTCTTTCTTATCCCTCTCTAATAGCCGCCAGTTTTACCGAGTCTCTATAGGTTGTTAGTGCATGCTTCGCTGCCGCTTCAGTCCACCATACCTATGTAGGCGAGAGCCGCCGAATTCTAGCCTCGCCGTGTACTGGCCTCAGTACTGACGCTCCTCTTTTTCCTTTGCCCTTTGTCGGCACCCCTTTTGTTTTAGCAGGTTTGAGATCGACGTCGTTAGCAGGGTTACCCTTCCGGCTTGGCCTGGGCAGGGTTATGGATGCCATAGGATATTCTTCAGGGCTCTTAGCCCCATTTGCATCTTGTCCGTACTCGGGCGTTCTATAGTTTTCAAGGTGATTTGGATCTTTGTATAGTATATCTGTATTATTGACTCATGGAGTCGTTGTTGTATATATATATATGTTCTGTGGGTTCCATCGTGGAATAACGTGTAATGGTATTACTTCATTTTCCACCCGCACGAAAGTGCCTGGTGGGCGTCCCTGAATCGTTTCTATGTGGGTTTGGCGGGAAGCACTGAAATCTGCATAGGGTCGATTTGAGGGTGTTACAGAGTGGTATCAGAGCTCAGCAGCTGTGATACCCCACTGGTCCGTCCTGTAGGATAACCTAGCTAACGGCCGAAGTAGAGTGTCAAAACTATTTTGCAAAATCGGTTGGATAGATCTGATTAGGTCTGCTTTTACTCCTTATCCCTCTATTGTTCTCCTCTTACCTCTACGTGTTTTGGATCTGTTTTCTTATCTTTTCTTCGAGTCCAGGAATTCTCGTGGTTGGGTTTCCGTCGTACCTTCAGGGTTCGCCTCCTCCTTTGGCAACGGTGTTTCTACATCTGGTCTTCATGCTATCTGAGTGATCCTTTATCTGTGGTACCATTCTTTGTTCCTTGTTTGTGCCTTCTAGTGCTTTCCGACGCGACGACATCATCTACGCCAGATTCGATGCAGAGCCTGCATCACCCCTTTGTTCCGAACCTCGATTGTCGAGATCTTCAGTCTGATTACGAGAATGGTTGCATGCTTTTCTACTGATTGTGCGGAGTAATAGTTTGGGTGCGTGATGGATTGGCCCCCATGCTGACTACTCACTCTATTTGCTCGTGTACATTGAAGTGCATGAGAATGCATCGGTTCTCTCTTTCCATCGAAGTTAGAGGTGGCTTTATTTGCGGATACCTTTACCTTCGTCCTTTGTTTCCCGGAGTGTTCTCGCGACGACCACAGACAACGACCTCTTAGTAGTGGTGTCACGAGCAACTACCCGAAGCGAGAAGATTCTGATCATCGGCCTTCTTCGCGGTACTATGAGGCGGATCTCGAGGGCGAGATCCATTGTTAGTGGTGTCGAATTGTGGCATCCCGCTAAAACCACTACCAGAAAATCGCTCGTTGTTTCTACTTTGTGCATCATCGTGACATCATCCTGCATGTTTGTTCATAAAAGTACTTTGCAAAAACCCTATTTTGTTTTCTAATTAGCCCTCCTTTAATTTCAAATCATAAAACCAGGTCTTCCTTGATATTTTATTTGTCTAAAAACTATTTATAAAATATTTTAAAAGTTAAAAAAATTTCAGTGGGGGAGGCAGCCACCTACCACCCCACTGCCCAAACCCTAGCTTCCTACACCAAAACTACACCCTGCCGCCAACCCCGCGCCACACCAGCGCCTGCAGCCCCACCCAGCGCGCACGCCACCACACTCCTGCCCACCTGCCCACACTAACCCCTAGCCTCGACTCGCACTCGCATGTGACCGCCAGACCCAACCCGTCCCTGACCGACAACCTTGCAAACCCCGGCCCACCTCCTGTCCCTCCGACCCTGGACCCACCCCCCTCAGCGGCCAGCAGTCACGCACTTCTTCCCCCCCACGTACGCTGCACACAGCACCGCACAGGCCGCTCCTCTCTCACTCCTCTCCCTCCCGTCATTTTCTTCCCTACATCCGCCCCCGTGGCCGCCAGGCGCCTCCCTCCAACTCCCGAGATCGCGCCCGCCCTTCCCCGGCGTCTCCATCCTCCCTACCTCGCGAGGCCCCTCTCCCCACCCCTGCCTCGCCTCCTTCTCATCGGAAAGCCACAACGCCGCTCCCTCCGGCCGCCTTCCTCGCCCGGCGCGTCCTCCCGCCGCCGCCCGGCCCTCAGCGCGCGACCCCATACAGCAGGAGCCGCCACCAAATCCTTCCCGGGTGCGCCGTTATGCCTCTCTGTGGGCCCCGCCTCTGTCACCAACGCCGCGCGGTAGAGGCTCCTCCAACCTCGCCTCCGTCTCTCGACCCGCACCGCTGCCCAGGTCCGCCGCCGCCTCCTCCTCCCTGGCTACGGTAAGCCTTCCTCTTCCGTCTACGTCACCCGGTTTTCCGCCGCCTTCCGCACGCCCGTCCGTCCCTTTCTGCGGCGAGGGCCAAGGGCCCACCTCGTCCCTGCCTTGACCCTGCAAGCTCTGAGCCAAGACCGCCCGACCCGCCAAGTTCTTCTGTCCGCCAAGTGCTGCTTCCCTATGGTCGACAGATGATCTTCTGGCCCTTGTGATCAATCTCCGCGCATCCAGCCTAGGCAGTCTCCTCTGATTTTTTTTCTATTGATGCGGACCTCCATGCGTGTCGGTGGACTCAAGTTCCATCGACAAGATCTTCTACAAGGACCCCAAGATCTTCTTGCCAACAAAGCCCTCGCCAAGATCTACATCGAACGCCAAGATCTCCGCCGTGAAACAACAAGACGGTCGACATGACCCGAAGACCGATGAATGCGACAAGATCGTCTCTCGGACGCCAAGTCCTTCGGCCCCGGAAAAACCAACGACCCGACCAAGATCCGAAGGCCGAACCCTGGCGCTCCAAGTTCTTCGACCCCGAGGACCGATCCATCGGATGCGACAAGACCTCCTTCTCGGAACCACCAAGTACTTCCTCGCAGACGCCAAGACCCGAACCTGGAGACCGCCAAGATCGCCACCGGAACGACAGGTACTTCACCCCGGAAGCCAAGGCCGACTCGATGGCGCGGACCCGACAAGATCGACACTGACCAGGGCGGATCCGATGATCCTCCGACGCCAAACCAAGTCCTTCTTCCTGGAATGCCAAGCTCTCCTTCCGTTGTCCGAGACCGATCCCTTCGAACCATTCCCCGTCAAACCCTGAGTCCGACCCCAAACCCCCTGGAACCCAAGATCTTCCGAACCCAGATGTGTGAACCTTTTCCCGAGCCCCTATAAATGCTATATATAAAACTTGTTGCATATTAATTGTTCATCTGGCATGCATATCATGTGGTTTGGGGGCATTATGTCGATTCTCCGCATGATTAAATATGGAGTCTATATGCGAGATATTGTTGTCTTACTCCGGACTCCATTTAAATTGCGTACCTAACTGATGCCATGTTTTGCCCTGTTAAGACAACATTTAAATTGCGGGGTAGATAAATAACTCGAACCTATTAATTAATTGTCGGGGCCCCGATTCCGCTTAAAATTGCCTAATTGCACCGCATTTGTGCCATGCCATGCATCATATCATAATCATGCCGGATCTTCTTCCGTAGTATTAAATATTGCATCCGGTGTTTCTTCTAGTGTTTGCTTCTTCATGGATTAGGCCGATGAGTTGATGCGAGTATCGACAAGTTATCCGGTTAATGATCTTTCGGCAGTATTCCCCAGCCGAGCATCTCTCCCCTTCTACCTATTTTGCTTTATAGTATTTATTTCCTCTGGTTGATCTATTGCTACCTGTGTCATGATGCTTTAGTTTCCGTGCACCATTTATACTCCTTGCAGCCTCTATATTGCCATGGACACATCATATTGCCTGTTGTTTGATAGATAGTCGGCCTTGCGAGTTGTAGTTGCTTGCTTATGTGTTGCTTCGCATTGTTGTCGTTCCACTGTTGACGGCAAATTGGCACAGGATTAATGGTGGAGATGATCACGACTTTAAACACAACTATTAAATTGCTAGATATAACTAATGCAGAGGCATCGGTGGGCAATAGATGTTATTCGGTTCTTCCACGCTCACTTGTGTCCCGTAGGACCCGAGTACTTGATATGTGTTCCTTGACTATTCGCACAATCCGCATCCGGGAGACCCTATGGGATCCCCTTGAGCCAGGGCTTGATTCATTTCTATTTCTTGGGGCCACAAACTAGTTTGGGGTTTTATTACAATCCTGTACCTATGCCATGCTTTACTTCTTTATTTAAGATTGTGCATGGAGCACCTGTACTGTTTTGGATCGCGCCACGTTTTCACGGTATCGACAAGCCCAGTCACACTTTCGGGTTCCTAGTCGTTTACATCCGTCGTCGCAAATCTTGGGTCCGTTGCGGAACTGGCCAACTTCGTTGCGGGTAGCTTAGTGGGGTGGCCCCCTGAATTATTTTATGAATCCTGTGATTACTTTGTCGTGAAAGCCTCGTTGGGTTTTGAGTTGGTTTTTCCGAGGTTGATCGAGTGTGTGTTGCTATTTGTGCACCCATGCAGGGTAAAACTTTCTGAAAGCCGTGTCCGCGGGTATGGACGACTTGGAGCACAATATCCTGATCATAGACAAGCATAACTAAAGTAGTGCTATAAATTTGACTTAATATGTGATTAGTAATCAGATTCAAATACAACGGAATGGATATTAAAATGCCAACAACTGGTGGATCTGGGTTGTTTCGTTTCCTGCTATATCTGCCTAGTAAGTATTGCAACTCCAATGGAATGTGATAAAAGTGCCAACAACTGCTGGGTTTTGGGATTCCTCAGGACAATTATATCTGACTAGTAAATGTTCCTACTGCAATGGTTTGGTTAAATAAAATTGCCACTACATACTTCAGGATGACTCATGCTATCTATATCTGACTAGTAAGTGCTTCAACTATAACCGAATGAATAAAACTGCCAACTGTGTGAGTTCCTCGGTTTGACTTCCTCGTTTGGTCTCGAGGGGAAATACCAGGATGGGTATGTTTGGTGTTACTATCAGGTTGGATCCGGATAGGTCTTTCTTATCCCTCTCTAATAGCCGCCAGTTTTACCGAGTCTCTATAGGTTGTTAGTGCATGCTTCGCTGCCGCTTCAGTCCACCATACCTATGTAGGCGAGAGCCGCCGAATTCTAGCCTCGCCGTGTACTGGCCTCAGTACTGACGCTCCTCTTTTTCCTTTGCCCTTTGTCGGCACCCCTTTTGTTTTAGCAGGTTTGAGATCGACGTCGTTAGCAGGGTTACCCTTCTGGCTTGGCCTGGGCAGGGTTATGGATGCCATAGGATATTCTTCAGGGCTCTTAGCCCCATTTACATCTTGTCCGTACTCGGGCGTTGTATAGTTTTCAAGGTGATTTGGATCTTTGTATAGTATATCTGTATTATTGACTCATGGAGTCGTTGTTGTATATATATATGTTCTGTGGGTTCCATCGTGGACTAACGTGTAATGGTATTACTTCATTTTCCACCCGCACGAAAGTGCCTGGTGGGCGTCCCTGAATCGTTTCTATGTGGGTTTGGCGGGAAGCACTGAAATCTGCATAGGGTCGATTTGAGGGTGTTACAATCTTGTGCCACCAAAATTGCTCCTTCAAATCCTAATACATCTTCATTCCTCTAGGGTGGATAGAATAAAGAGTATCATGGCTTCTTTCATGATAACTTGCTTCAGCTCTGAATCTGCTGGCACACAGATATGTCCTTTGTACAACAAAACTCCTTCTTCATCTTCGGTGAATCCAGGTACCTTTCATTTACCAATACGATGTTTGATTCCGTCGATACTTGTATTTCCTTTCTGGGCCTCCTTGATCTGGCTGATCAAAGTGGGTTGAAGTTCAATGCTAGCTAAAAATCCTTTGCTAACTAGCTCCGTTCTAAACTGGTCCAAGTCTTCATGCAAACTTGGCTGGTTCTCTTTGATCATGGTGTTTAATCTACACGGGAATCTGCTAAGAGCATCCGCTACCACATTGGCTTTGCCGGGGTGATAGTGATTGTCAAGGTCATAATCCTTGATTAACTCTATCCATCTCCTTTGCCTCATATTCAGCTCCTTCTGAGGGAAAATATACTTCAAACTCTTGTGATCCGAATAAATCTCACAGCGGTTACCCATAAGGTAATGAGGCCATGTCTTCAAAGCTAAAACTACAACTGCTAATTCAAGATCATGGGTTGGGTAGTTTTTCTCATGTTGCTTCATTTGTCTTGACAAATATGCTATGACTTTGCCTTCTAGCATCAACACAAAACCGAGACCAATCTTGGATGCATCACAATACACATCAAACGACTTCTTGATATCTGGCATAATCAAGATTGGGGCTGAAATCAATCTCTTCTTGAGTTCTTGAAAACTCGCTTCACATTTGTCCGTCCACTCAAATTTCTTATCTTTCTTCAATAGTTGGGTCATCGGTCTTGCGATGCTCAAAAATCCTTCAACAAACTTGCGGTAGTATCCCGCTAATTCGAGAAATGCACGGACTTGAGTTTGAGTGGTTGGGGCTTTCCATTCTTCAACATCCTTAATCTTGGCAGGATCAACAGCGACTCCTCCTGCCAACACAATATGTCCGAGGAATCCTACTTCTTTGAGCCAAACCTCACGCTTGCTAAACTTGGCATATAACTGATGCTCTCTAAGGGTTTCAAGGATGGTTCTCAGGTGTTACCCATGGTCTTCTTCTGACTTGGAGTATATTAGAATATCGTCGATAAAAACAACGACAAACTTATCCAGAAAGTTCATAAAATCTTATTCATGAGATTCATGAAATAAGCGGGAGCGTTGGTTAATCCAAAAGACATGACTGTATACTCATACAATCCATATCTGGTGGTAAAGGCAGTCTTTGGAATATCCGTTGCGCGAATCTTGAGTTGGTGATAACCAGTTCTAAGATCAATCTTAGAAAACACTCTAGCACCAGTCAACTGGTCAAATAGATCCTCAATCTTGGACAGTGGGTACTTGTTCTTGATGGTGACATCATTCAGCTTCCGGTAATCTGTGCACAAACAGTTACCTCCATCCTTCTTGTCCACAAACAGTACGGGCGATCTCCATGGTGATGCGCTTGGTTGAATCACACCTTTTGCAAGCATAGCATCAAGTTGCTTCTTCACCTCCACTAGTTCAGATGGGTTCATACTATAAGGTCTCTGAGCTATTGGTCTAGTTCCAGGAATTAGTTCAATAATGAACTCGATATCCTGATCTGGGGGCATACCGGGCAATTCATCTGGGAATACTTCGGGGTATTCACAGACTAATCTGACTTGGTCTATGGTTGGTAGGGCTAGACTCTTGTTGCATTTGAACTGACGGGGCAAAGTTTCAGAAACATGCTCTACTGATACTCTAGAGATAATGGTCATGGTTATGGCTTTCTTGGCATAGTCGATCGATCCTTTATGTTTCGACATCCAATCCATTCCTAGTACTACTTCCAAACCTTTGGTTCCAAGTACTATTAGATTGGCATAAAAATCTATCCCATGGATTCTGATAGGTATAGGCTTGCAAATTTTTCTAGCTTTGGTGGTTGAACTAGGTCTTTGAACTATCATAACATTCTTCAATTTTTTTGGTTGAATATTACTAGTGCATGCAAATTCTTCTGTAAGAAACGAGTGCGATGCTCCAGAATCAAACAACACTCTTGCTAATACTGAGTTAACAGAAAACATACCCACCACAACATCTAGCGCTTCCTATGCTTCTTCATCATTCATGTGGAATAGACGGTAGTTGCGGTTGAGAGAGTTCCTTGGGGCAAATCTTCTTCTAGGCTGAACACGGCGTTGCTGTTGACCTGTCGCATTCACATTGGTGGGGGCTGCAAGCTTCTTGGGACACTCATTGGAGTAGACATAGTCTCTTTGATTGTTTTCAAAACACGGTCAAATTTCTAGGCATGCATATTCTTAGCAAGAAGTTGAATCTTTCCAAACTCTCACTCGTCTCGATACATTGGCTGCATGCTCTCCCTCTATAATTTTACATTTTGAGGCTTTTATGATACTTTTTATAAGCAGGAGGCTGTGCGCCATGCCAAGAAATGAAGAGCAGGCAGAGACGAGCAGAGAGATGAAAATCACTGAGAAATAGTAGTAGAGAGTAGCGAAATGAATTGACTTGGTTGTGTGGTCAGGCAACAAGGCTTTATCCAATCGCTAGGCATTGGGGCCCACCTGGGACGTGCATTTGAGCACATGTGTCTCTGGCGTCTCCCTAGGAACCATGGTATGATGATAAATGGATCTGAGGAGTACAGGACTATAGTACACTAATGAAGTCTTACTTCATGAATCAGTGAGCAGGATTACTCGAGTACTACTCCGTACTACTAAACCCTACTTCCACCACTGCCCGCTGCCCGCCGCCCTAGGAGTAGTAAAAAGCCGCAAATAGCCACCGCTGCCTGCCACCCACCGCCTGCAGATGCCTACCTACTAGAGTAGTATTATAGTAAAAGAAGACATATGTATTAGTCCCTCCGATACAAATTAATGTTCTCAGAATTGTGTAGCTTTGGACGTATCTAGTAATATTTTAGTGCTAGATACATCCGAATCTAGGAAAATCTAAGAACATTAATTTGGATCGGAGGGCGTACTGTTGGAGTACTGGTAGTACAACTCGAGTATAAAAAGACATATACTCTGAATTACTGGAGTACTAGTTCAAATGTACTACTACTAGTACTGTGTATCTGGACAAGCTTTAACCACAAGAAATAAATGGAGAAGAGAAACGAGTTTCCCATGCCGAGAAACGAAAGAGCCACAAGAGACGAGGAGATAGAATAAAATGCAGATGGTGTTGAATACATGCATGCAGTCCTCGTTCTCTCCCCCACAACACTATACACTTTGAGCCAGGCCCCAAGTTTCTCTATCTCTCTTTAGGTGTAGACCTTCTCCATTTCCAAAAATATGCATAGACCTTCTTACCACTCACGAGGGCAGTATCTGTTTGTCTGGTATAGTACTGTACAGGGTAATAAGTACCTGATTTACTCTCACCTGTCAACTTTCTACAGCCTTCGTTCAAAAAAAACTCAAAGCTACATAAGAATTCTGGACTACGGGCACTACATCGGCGAGCCGAGCTTCCAGGGAACCACTCCAACATTGGGCGCATCTGCGGATTGCACAAAGAGCTAGCCGGCGATGGACAAAGACGAGCTAGCGCCGATAACTGTTCTATGTCTCCACGATGGCTACCTCACCATGGTTGCCTACCACGAGCTCGACGACCACAAGGCCGTGTGCCCGTACAGCCCGTGCGGCTGCATGGCGGTCGGCTGCATGGAGGTCAGCTGCATATTCACCGCCTCGTCGGTCAAGCTCCTTTTGCACCTCAACAGCGTCCACAAGGTACAAGTACATAGGCTAGCGTACGACCAGCCCATGGAGTGTATAGTAATGATGTCGTTACCGTGCTTTCCGCCATCCATGATCATCGTCTATGGTGATGATGCTACTGTGTTCAGCCTCATCACTAGCGAGATCGGCTAGGACGTCACTATTTCCTCGGTGTGCGCTAGGGCGGCCTCGTGCTCGTGGCCCCGGTACAGGGTGAAGCTATGCGTGACTGGCCCACAGTCGCTGGCGGACTTCTCGACGGACACCCTTAGTGGGGTCATTGAGCCGACGAGCTGCGCATCGCCCGACAGTCTTGGCCTTGAAGATATGACGTTCCTCACGGTGCCACCGCGGTACATTACCACGGCTGAGGACAGTACCAGACGATCAAGGTGCTGTCTCTCTGTGTTTTCATCGAAAAGATGAATTGATCTTAATCTTCGGCTAAGTGATCCTAATGCGATGGTAATGATGTATTACTAGTTAATTTAGTTGTAGATAAGTACCACTCGTTTACTAGTTAATGTAGTAGTAATCAGAGGGAGGGTCTCTTTTGGCACTAGGAAGGGTGTATTTTGGCTATAGACTGTATTTGCTGCTAATGTTTATATTTTGGATTTTAAGTGTTTTCTGAAATTGTTCAACTACTAGTCCATGTGCCCACTGCTAGGGGGACTCAGATCAACATGCCCCCTGTATCTACCATCCAATATTCCTCCAATGGACAAAAGTGATCCAAAACAACGTAGAAAAGAAAACATCTCACACTTATGCCCCAGTTTTCAACTATGTTTAATTTTTTTGACACTAGACAATAAAAAAATTGTCAGTCATTAATAGTTCAAATACATGCATATATTTATTTAAAAAATATAGACATATAATTTTACCGAATTTGCATAAATTAATAGTTTTGTCCGCACACTATATATAATAGTGGTAAGATAAGAAAAAAAAGACTATCAATAGTATCTTCTTGATGCTAAAATGAAATGAAGATCCAATGTCTAACAATGTTGGGATTCGATTCTTGATCCAACGGTCAATATTCAAAGTTATTCGTACACTATACAATGATAAGAAAAAATGAGAAACTTGTGTTTTGACACCTTTAAATACAAAAAAATGCTCTGGCTTCTTCACAATGTGTATTGGCCTACGGTGTATGAACATTCTTGGTTTTGACCAGAACAGCCAAGGTCATGACCATCGACATGATATATAGTTTATGACACAGTTCCGGCATCTGGTAGATTCGTGCATCTTCTTCAACAAGATCTACTTAAAGTGAGCAGTGCGCTATTTTATTTTGTTAAGCAAGTATACTAGTCTTACCATTACCACTACCTTAACAATATATGGTGTACGAAAAACTTTGAATATTAATTGTTGGATCAAGACTCACGAATCCCAACATTTCCAGCCGTTGGATCTTCTTTTCCATGCTAGCATCTAGAAGATTCTATTGAAAGTCTCCATCACAATCAAATGCTATATGCACAAACCTCAAAACACACTTCTCCATCATTCTTGAATCTCCCCCCCTCGTTTCTATGGACCATGTTACCAAAATTTTCAAGTATTTGATTTTAGGGTCTTTTGTGCTAAATGTATGCACTTGGATGTATTTTTCATTTTTTTGAGGTCCTTGGTGTAACATGTACACATCCACTTACTGTGTTAATTAATTGAAGAATCTCGCTCCCTCGGAACATATACCTTATTAGTCAAAAAAGTACCACCACCTGGTAGAATGGAAAAAAAAGATCCAACGACTAGCAGTGTTGAGATTCACGAGTCTTGATCCAACGGTCAATACTCAAATTTATTCGTACATTATATAGTTGTAAGATAAGATAACAAAGACTATCAATAATATCTTCTAGCTGATGGAATGGATTAGAGGATCCAATAACTAGCACCAATGTTGGTATTCGTGAGTCATGAATCAGCTGTCAATATTCAAAGTTGTTCGCACACTATATATAACTAGTAAGTTCCACGTGCCCTGCACCTGAGACTGAGATAATAGACGTCTGACATATCATCACTATATAAAATTATAATAGGTAAAGCAAAATATATATAAATTTGATCAACATCTATAAAGTATGAGTGTATATTTCATTCTTGTACTTTGTATATCATGTAGAAGTCAACGATTATTAGTTATCTAAAACTTGAAAAATTTGGTAACATGGTCTAGAGAAACAAGGGAGAAGATTGTAGAATGATGGAGAAGTGTGTGTTTTGAGTGTTGTGCATAGCATTCATTGTGATGAAAACTATCAATAGAATCTTCTAGATGCTAGAATGGATAAGAAGATCCAACGGTTGGAAATGTGGGGATTCGCGAGTCTTGATCCAACGTTCAATATTCAAAGTTATTCGTACACTATATCTCTACTACTATAATGGAGCAATTTTTAATAGGAACCATAGCACCAATCCTGACTGTTGGGATGTTAGATCCAATGGTTCAGAGTAGCTGCATTCATGTTGCATAGTACCTAGAGCAAACACCACCATGCCGGTTCTAGAACCATCATGTAACCACCTCCAAAATTTCATAGCACAATAGGTTTTATTCTCAATATGTGTAGATAGTTATTATTAATATACTTAATGTATACATTATTTCTCTAACAAGACTTAAAGTATGATGGTTCTAGAACATGGTAGAGTTTTCTCTAGGTACTTTTCAACACGAATCCAGCTGCTCTAAACCACTGGATCTTATAGCCTAACGATCAGGATTGGTGCTATGTATCCAATTCAAAACTGCTCCATTATAATAGTTAGAGATAATGGAGCAGTTTTGAAATTGATCCATAGCACCAATCGTGACCATTGGGCTGTTAGATCCAATGGTTCAGAGCATCTGGATTCATGTTGAATAGTACCTAGAGCAAACTCCACCATTTGATTTTAGTGTCATTTCTGCTAAATGTATGGACTTGGATGTATTTTTCATTTTTTGGAGGTCCTTGGTGTAACATGTACACATCCACTTATCGTGTTAATTAATTGAAGAATCTCGCTCCCTCGGGACATACCTTAGTCAAAAAAATTACCACCACCCAGTTTTCAGAAAAAGTGGGGACCATGTTTTCTTACAATTCCCTAGTCTTAGTACATTTCAAGATTCCCTAGCGAACCGTGCCCACTTAAATAACTTTATTTTGATTTAAAGAAATTAGGTCAAATTTGAACTACAAGTAAGCGCGGTAGATTCCTATTGAATTTTCCTAATGTCATCTGAAGGGACCCATGATGTCTATATATCAAGACTTAAGTTCCGGGACAGAGTACTAAACAATAGTACTACCTGCATCCAAGGATCATGGCCTATTTTTTTGAAAATTCAAACTATGCAAAGTTTGACCAAGTTTGTAGAAAAATATATTAGTATTTACAATATGAAATACATACCCTTTGATACATCATGAAACATATATTCACATGGTATCTACTAATATCATGCAGTAGTTCTTGATTTGTTTAGAAGTTTGGTCAAACTTTCTGTAGCTTGACTTATCAAAAAAAAGAAGCCTTAAGCTTTGGGACAGAAGTACAGTGAGATGAGGGAAAAAACCGAAGAGCAAGAGGAGCTCGGAGAATAAAAGGGAGGCAGGACGGGAGGGCAGCATGATAGGGCACTTGAAGGTGGTGCGATGTCAGAGCAAAATTGTGATGGGTTCCTGACATGAGGTACTACAGCCTTTATAGCGTACACACTCTAGTAAATTTCAGGACTTATGTGCACTCAAAACAAAACAAATTTATTTTTTCGCTCTCAGTCGCCGCCTCACCATCCATCTCAGCACTCCCTCGTCCACAGCATTGCGCACGTGTGTCTTGGTACGGTGGCTCCGCTTTGTCTCCGGCGTGTGCATTGGTGTACATAGGAAGGAACCGAGCATTGGCGGCAAAAATTAGTAGAATTCAAACTTTGGAATTTTTCTCTTCCTTTCCAAGCATCGGGAATGAAGGTTATTCAAAGGATGACCATATCAACATCATATATCTATCTCTACTATTATAATGGAGCAGTTTTGAATTGGATCCTTAGCACTAATCCTGACCATTGGGCTGTTAGATACAATGGTTTAGAGCACTTGGATTCATGTTGAATAGTACCTAGAGCAAAGTCCACCATGTTCTAGAACCATCATGTCACCACCCCCCAAAATTTCATAGCATAGTAGGCTGTATTCTCTCTACTACTACAATGGTGCAGTTTTGAATTGGATCCATAGAACCAATCCTCACCGTTGGGCTGTTAGATCCAATGGTTCAGAGCAGCTGGATTCGTGTTGAATAGTACGTACCTAGTGCAAACTTCAACATGTTCTAGAACCATCATGTCACCACCCCCAAAATTTCATAGCAGCGTAGGATGTATTCTCAATATGGGTAGATAGTTATTACTAATAGACTTAATGTATACATTATTTCTCTAATAAGAATATTAGTTAATACCAACTTAACATTTGTTAAATCATATTTCATACAGTATATATGTGTGTGGCACATCCCTTTTCATCAACACGTGAGACTCAGATAATAGACGTATGACATATCATCACTATATAAAATTTTAATAGGTAAATCATAAATAATATATAAATTTGATCAACATCTATAAAGTATGGGTGTATATTTGGTTCTTGTACTTTGTATATCATTTAGAAGTCAACAATTATTAGTTATCTTAAACTTGAAAATTCTGGTAACATGGTCTAGAGAGACGAGGGAGAAGATTCTAGAATGATGGAGAAGTGTGTTTTGAGTTTTGTGCATACCATTCATTATGATGAAGACTATCAATAAAATCTTCTAGATGCTAGAATGAAAAAGAAGATCCAATGGCTGGAAATGTTGGGATTCACGAGTCTTGATCCAACGGTCAATATTCAAAGTTATTTGTACACTATATAGTGGTAAGATAAGATAAGATATATATGTAGAAAAACGTCAAAAAACACTTATCCATCATTGTAGAATCTTCTCCATTGTTTCTCTAGACCATGGTTCTAGAATTTTCAATTATTAGGTAGCTAATAAACATTTATTTCTACATGATATAAAGTGCAAGAGCCAAATGTACACTCATACTTTAGAAACGTGGCTCCAATTCACAGATATTTCAAGCTTTGCCTATTACAATGTTATATACTGATGACTTGTCATGCTTCTGTATATTATGTGAGTTTCACGTGCAAGGCACGTGCAGCTTACTAGTACTACTACGAAGAGCATGGCTCAGCTCCGTGGTGGAGGAGCAGGACCCGACTACTCATTTTAATTGCTTGATTGTAGGGTCCTTTGTGTTAAATGTATGGGCTTCGATGCAATTTTCACTTTTTTAAGGTCCTTGGTGTAACATGTACACATGCACTAGCTGTGTTAATTATTTAAGCATCTCACTCCTTCGGCACATACCCTAGTCAAAAAATAAAGTGCCACCACCCGATTTTCAGAAAACGCGGACATGTTTTGTTACAATTCCCTAGAATTAGCATGTTTCAAGCTTCCCTATACATTAGCTAACTATGCCCATGCACTCAAATAACTTTATGTCAATTTAAAGAAAGTAGGTTAAATTTGAACTACAAGTAAGCGCGATAGATTCTTTCTTGAATTTGCAAGAGATCCAAAAATTAGCAATGTTGGAATCTATCAATCTATATCTGATGATCGATGTTCAAAGTTATTCATGTTATATATCTTATTAGTAAGTTGCACATGCCATGCACGTGAGAATCATATAATAGAAGTATATGCCATATCATTTTTTCTCTGTTACTATCAATGAGCAGTTTTGAATTGGATCCATAGTACCAATCCTGACCGTTGGGCTGTTAGATCCAATGGTTCAGAGCTGCTAGATTCGTGTTGAGTACTACCTAGAGAAAACTCCACCTTGTTCTAGAACCATCATGTCACCCCCACCCCCAAAATTTCATAGCACAGTAGGATGTATTCTCAATATGTGTAGATAGTTATTATTAATAGACTTAATGTATGCATTTTTTTCAAACAGGACTATTGGTTTATAACAACTTAATGTTTGTTAAATCCCATTTCATACAGTATATACATGTGTGGCACATGCCTTTTACTAGTTTATATAAAATTATAATAGTGAAGCCCAAAAATAATTATAATTTCGAGCTACGTCCATAAAGTACCGTTGGATCTTAATTCTATCCATTGTAGCATCTGGAAGATACTATTGATAGTCTTTAGCACACTAAAATACATGCAAAAACCTCAAAACACACTTCTCAATAATTCTAGAATGTTCTTCGTCATTTCTCTAGAGCATGGCGAGTACTATTAGGTAGCTAATAGTTTGATTACAACTACATGATACAAAGTACAACAACCAAATATATAACGGATATTCTTTGGACGTGCCTCAAAATTATAATTATTTTTTAAGCTTCACCTATTATTATAGTTTTTTAGTAGTCCTATTTATTAGAGTTGGGCGAGCTGGCTTGAGGATTGACGTCCTTATATTTTGGCATGTGTGTTCAAATCCTTCGCGTAAGAGAAAAGCGATTCTACGGTGCACGCTATCTACGGAGGGGAGAAATGTGGGTTCACGTCCTTTCCTGAAACACAGTCTACGTGATGAGACGATACAATACTGAGCCAAGACGTGACAGCTTGCTATTCTAGCACTCTAGCTATAACTCAAGAAGGCGTCCTCGATCCACTACAGAAGACCAATGAGGGAACATGCAAAATTAACACCCCTTGTTCAAAGAGCCTCCCATCTTCCCCATCTCCGGTGATCCCCATTCGCTAATGCTGGCTAGCCGCATTTTGGATCCTCTCGAGTGCGTAATTCCTAAATTTTCCTAGCCATTTCTCGCCCGCTGCATCGGTTCTTGTAGGCCTCCATCACTCTCCACCATGAAACCCCAATAATCATATTTGAATCCGCCCTCACCCCTAGTCCATCCGGACGCAATGGCGGATTTGATGCACAACATTCGGTATGGTGGATGGAGCAAGGTCAGCGACGATACCTTCGGAGAAATTGCTATGCGTATGGATACTACCAGCGCCGTACGGCTGGCCACATGCTCCAAGGAGTTGCGCCGTCAAGTCATCGGTGGAAAAGTTAGCAGATGCCCCAATGACGACTACGGTACATTGGTCGCCTTCCATGACTTCCTCAACCACAAGATGGTGTGCCTGCACGGCCCGTGCAACTACACTGAGCCTGGCAGTGAGTTCGCCGCCTCGCCCATAGCGCTCCTCATTCACCTTGAAAAAGCCCACTCAATTGAAGTGCACATGTTCCACTACGGCGAGGAACACATGTACATCTCTCAGCCTTTGTTGGCACCTGGCTCATGGAGAGTAGAGACCGTGGTATCCGGGGATGATGGTACATTGTTCGCCATGCGATTTGACATGCTCGACTATGGCCTCGTCTAATCCGTCCAGTGCGTCAGGTCGGCGGCATGCTTGTTTCCATGGTACGTGGTGGAGTTGTACTTTTATAAACCTTCAATGTTTGGAGAGAACCTAGAGGAGTTTGCTGAAGATAGCCTATTTTTCGAGCCGAAGAGCAGCGCATGGCCGGCCTCCATCAGGATTACTGAAGATTACTATAATTTCTTGATTAAGAAACATGATAGGTTCACACTGGATTACTCATTTTTCATCCACAATGTGGGAGATGGAAAATATTACCATCATGATTCTGATGACGATCTACCGTTCAAGGTTGTTTAGATCAAACGCTGGAAATGATCTAGCATTTCCTTTGAAACATGGCTCTGTATTTTTTCTTGGGAGTGCCTAGATCTCAGGCTCTTGAGAACTTCTTATATGTATATTTAGCATGCTGCAATTTAGTCCACTGATTCTTACTTCCTTTAGAAATCCCAAGTTGATCTCTCAGTCGTTGTCCGCACCGCGCTCATTAAGACTAGAGAACATAGGATTTGGGGATGATGGTACGGTGTTTGCTGTGCTATTTGACAAGCTCAAGTGGGGCAACATCATCGTATGCGTCATGTGCATCAGGTCGTATGGGTGCTCGTCGCCCTTGTACAATTTGCAGTTCACCATCTATCACCCATCACTAGAGGCTGGGTTTTGGGAGGGTGCAGTGCGCAATTCCTTCACTCCTGGGAGCAGGGCGGTGCCTGGCATCATGCAGAAGGAAAAGCATTCCATGGTGGTGTACCCTCAAACTTCTCAGACCTAGGGCCTGTATTACTCAATATGCATCCATCGCGAGGGAGAATTCCAAATTGACCATTCTACTACCTCGGATTTTTTTATCCCACTTTCACTACATACCACGGACGTACGTGTGCTAGAGGTTGGATTTTCGATGCAGAGTAGTACTAGTATAGCACTAGTTCTTGTACTTCAGACTATTTTATACTACTATATACTGGTACTGGTAGTACTTGTTTAGGAAAAGGACAGGAGATGGTCTTGCTTTGCCTTTATTCTGTCATTGCTGTTACTGAAATATTTTGTTTAACTAATAGTGATGTACTGTTACTTGTTTCGATCAAGTGCGGTAGTTATTCTTTCTTTTCTTTTGAATGTTAGCATTGTGACAATTACCTAGATGAGTCTTGGTCATTTTGGGTTGCATATGGGGGGTCACACATGCATTGTCACTTGATTGTCAGTTTTGCTTGCTCCACTGATCGAGTCTGTTTTTTGAGCTGGAACAAGAACAGATTCTCTCCATACTACTATTGAATTTCAAGTAGGAAAGCTACTAAATCTCAAATGGTCTCTCATTTCTATTACTAAAACATTTTATGGAACTGATATTGATGTACTATACTTGTTTAAATCAAGGGTAGTAGATAGTCTTGCTTCTCTGTTGAAACATGGCCTTGTCGCAATCTAGATGAGATTTGGGCATTTTGGGTTCCATATGGGGGTCACACAAGCATTGATCATCAGTTTATCATGCTCCAATGGTCGAGCGTTTCCTTTCAAACATGGCTCTCTGTACTGGGAGATAGCACTACTTTCTTAGATCAAGTAGCTTTTCCTTTTAAACAATGGCCTTGCACATGTACTCTGTATCTACTCCCTCCATTTCAAAATATATAAAGATGTTTTATATTTTGTGAAACGAGTTTATCTGGACTCTTTTTAGTGTGTAGTTCGGAGTGAACCCATATACTAAAAGGGGTCTAGCTACACTCGTTTCAAAAAAGCTAAAACATCTTATATGAAACGGAGGGAGTACTCCGTATGTTTTATCATAGTCAGGTTACTCATATTTACTTTATCATTTTTTCTTATAATATTTAGCATGCTGCAATTTAGCCCGCTGAATCTTACTTCCTTTAGAAACTCCAGGTACATCTCTCAGCTGCTATTGGCACCACACTCATCGAGAGTAGAGAAGATCGGATCGGGGATGATGGTACGGTGTTTGCTCTTCTATTTCACATGCGCGAGTCGGGTGACATCAGCGGGTCCATTGTGTGCATCAGACCAGACGCATGCTCGTCGCCCTTGTACAATGTGCTGATCATTGCCTATCACCCGACAGTAGAGCTGGGGTTTTGGGCCCATACAATCTGCAGTTCCTCCACGCCTGGGACCTGGGAGGTGCCGGGCATCATCCGGAGGAATAAGCATTCCTTTATGTTCTGTAGTGAACCATCTCATATTACCCAGGTCCTGCATTACTCAATATGCATCAATCGCGGGGGAGAATCCCCAATTGACACAAAATTTATTTAACCCGCTTAGGGATCTCTGTGTGTTGGAGGGTAGATTTTGGATGCATATTAGTACTAGTATAGTACTAGTTCTTCTACTATAGAGTATTTTGTACTACTATATACTGGTAGTACTATTTTAGGTCAAGGGCAGGAGATAGTCTTGCTTTGCCTTTGTTCTGGCGTTGCTATTACCAAAGTTTTTGTTGAACTAATAGTGATGTACTATTACTTGTTTAGATCAAGTGCAGCAGATTGTCTTGCTTTTATTTTTAATCCTAGCACTGTCACAATTATCTAGATGAGTCTGGGGCATTTTGGGTTGCATATGGGGGGTCACACAGGCATTGACGAAATGAGGTGGTATTCGCACAGAAGCAGACATGATCATCCGTTTTGCTTGCTCCTATGATCGAGCCTATTCGGAGAACAGGGAAAATTGATCGTGCACCAAGGTTTCTTGAGATGGAACAAGAACTTATTATCTTTGTACTACTATTGAATTTCAAGCAGGAAAGCTACTGAATCTCTCAAATGTTCTATCGTTACTATTACTAAAGCATTTCGTGGAACTAATATTGATGTACTGGTACTTGTTTAAATCAAGGGCAGTAGATAGTCTTGCTTTTCTTTTGAAACATTTTTGTGTCACAATCTAGATGCGACTTGGGTATTTTGGGTTGCATATGAGGGTCACACAGGCATTGATGTGAGAAGAAGGTACTCAAGGCAGACTTGATCGTCAGTTTTGCTTGCTCCAATGGTTGTGTGTGTTTGGTGAAAAGGACAAACTGATCGCGCGACAAGGTTTTTAGAGCTGAAACAAAAACTAGTTCTCTCTGTACTGCTATTGTATTTCATTGTCTGTATTGCTGAATTGGTTACTTTTGAAATGCTGCTGAATTGGTCAAGTGCTCATGAATATGAACTTCGAATCTATTGATAATTTTTCTACCTTATTCTGTATTACTGAATTTTTACATGAATAGCTACCAAAAAGAATTATCGATTTTGCCCTCCCTCTGTGAGGTCTTTATTTCGAATCCGGCCGAGCACATCACAGTGCAATTTTTATTAACCAGGAGAAGAAATCTAGTAGCTCATTCAGCCCCTCTTTAGCCCAAAACATTTTTATTCGGTCTTCTCGGGTCAGGGGACTGCTGACCACAACTCAGTGAAATTTGAGAAAGGATCCCATGGATCATAGCCGAGAACATATTAATTTGGCCTTTTAGGGGTCAGGGGACTACTAAACACAGCCCACTGAAATTTGAGAATGAAGCCCATGGAGCATAGCCTACGGAGTATAGCCCACGTAGAGCAGCCTATGTAGAATATCCAAACTCTTTTTAATTCGGCATTTTGGGCATTGCCCCCACCTCTCAAAATAAAAAAACTATGTCTACCCTTGTTTTTAAGAAAATACCCCATTATGTGGCATTTTATAAATTGAGATGCCAGGAGCGCTGCCCTTTTATATTTTAAAAGAGATAAACATAGACACACAAAATATTTTTAAGAAGACTAATACATAAATTGTAGTACTAATAAAAGTTTAATGATATTTATTCTATAAATATCTTTGTTGTAGTGGCAACGCACTCAGTTTACGTTTATTTGATTTGAAGGTCTTTTGTTCGAATCGTATCTTGGGTTTACATTTTTTTCTAGCAATATCACATTACGGAGAGGCTGACATCATGGACCCACCAGCATGCAGTGTCCCTGGAGTTTGTTTTTAGGGTAGGTTCGAAAAAAAAGTTTAAATACTTGTATAGAGAGGCTCGCATCGGGGACCCACCAGACCTAACATACAAGGCTGCATCGGGGACCCACAAGCCAGAACATGCCAGAGAGGCTAACATAAGGGCCCCAGCAGTAAGATCATACAAAGATGCCACGGTGAAAACAGCAGACGCGGCCGAAAAAAGTCCATCATACACACGATGCACTTACAGAGAAGCTGACATGTCGAACCCAGCAGGCCCAAGCATAGCCCAATACCTTCTAATTCGGCCTTTTTGTGGTCTTGTGGCCACCGACCATAGCCCATTCAATTTAGGAGTGAACCCATGGAATATAAGCCATGACGAATAGGGCATCTGCCCCGAGTTAGCCCTGAATCTTTTTAATTCAGCTTTTATGAGCATTTTTTGTACTCTAAGGCTGAAATCTGGGACCCGAAAAAATAGTCCAACATACACATGATTCTTTCAAATAGAGGCTGTCAATTGGGACCCAACATAGACATGTTTCCTGCATAGAGGTGGTTGACATCTGGGACCCATCAAGTTACCAAGGTCAAAACGATGGACATGGCCAAAAAAATTCCATCATACACATGTTTCATTTACAGAGAGGTTGATATGTGTGACCCAGCAGCGCGATCTTATGCAGATGCTGCATCAAGCAACGTTGCCAGTTCAAAATAGGGAGGCGCGAGCGAGAAAAAGTTCACCATGCACACGTTTCTTATAATGAGAGGCTGAAATGGGGACCCAACAGCGTGAGCAAACAACATATTCGTCAAGGAACGCTATCTAGTTTGGAACAGGGTAGCGCTGGAGAATAAAAAAATCCCATCATACCCATGATTCTTCTAATGTGAGGCTGACATAAGGGACCCACGAGCCCGAATAAACGGCTAATGCAGCGAGCAACGCTATCAAGTTCGGAACACGAAGGCGCGATAGAGGGTAAAAAATCCATCATACACACGTTTCTTCTAATGAGAGGATGACATGTGGGGCCAGCAGCGTGATTAAACAGTAGATGCATCAAATAGTGCTAGCAAATTCGGAACAGGGTAGCGCGAGCGAAGGAAAAAAAAATCCATCATACACATGTTTCTTCTAATGAGAGGATGACATGTGGGGCTCAGGAGGTTGGTTAAACGGTAGATGCGTCCAGCAGCGCTATCAACTTCGGAATAGGGTAGCACTAGCGAAGGAAAAAATTCCATCATAAACACATTTCTTATAATGAGAGGATAACATGTGGGTCCTAGGAGGTTGATTAAATGGTAGATGCATCGAGCAACGCTATCAACTTCAGAATAGGGTGGCACAATGTAACACCCCGTCCACTCCTGGGCCCGAGGGGTGTCACTCCTGGCACCTTAATAGGATATCTAGACTGGCCCAACAGACCAACACTAGTCTTTTCTGCACACATTGCACTCACTCGTGCGCACCCGGTACCCACTTCCCGGTCGGTCACCCATCCTAGAATTGCTCTAGGCCAAGCACGCTTAACCTTAGAGTTCTTTTCGAATGAGCTTCCGGAAAATAAGTTGCAACTTGTTGGTATGAGTATTCTATCAATCCTATTAAGCCATGTGCCTGGTCTCACATACACCCACCCTTTAGAAGATCGATGCCCTCATCGATCAAGCACACCCCAGGAACGTTCCCTCTTGGCACGCGTCTGTGTGTCCAGTGCCGGCACATGTGCCATGCCGTGTCCACTCTGGGCCACACGCGCCATGCTCCACATATCCCGCCACTGACCCGCACACACCAGTTTAACCGCGAGGATCTGCTTTGATACCACTTGTAACACCCCGTCCACTCCTGGCCCCGGGGGCTGTCACTCCTAGCACCTTAATAGGATATCTAGACTGGCCCCACAGACCAACACTAGTCTTTTCTGCACACTTTGTCCTCACTCGTGCGCACCCGTTACCCACTTCCCGGTCGGTCACCCATCCTAGAATTTCTCTAGGCCAAGCACGCTTAACCTTAGAGTTCTTTTCGAATGAGCTTCCAGAAACGAAGTTACAACTTGTTGGTATGAGTATTCTATCAATCCTATTAAGCCATGTGCCTAGTCTCACACGCAAGCAAAGGAAAAAAATTCCATCATACACATGATCCTTCTAATGAGAGGCTGACATATGGGACCTAGTAGCCTGACTAAACGGCAGACGCATCGAGCAATGTTATCGAGTTCAAATCAGGGAGGCGCAACCGAAAAGTATGGTCCGCTAGAGACACTGACGTCCAGAACCCACACGCCTCAAAAGACTTTGGTGAGTCAACATCGGGCGAGGAAATGAAAATTTTGCTTTTGCCACGCGCAAGCCGAGTTTCCTCCATGTTTTTAGCGATTCCGTCATAGTACAGGGCCGCGAAATCAGAAAACAAAGTTTTCCATCGGCCACGGCCGAGCCGAGAATTTCGTCGCGGAAGAGGCGCCTTCTACGACGACTATCGAGCCAAGTCGTTGCGGAAAGAAACTTTTCTTGTAGTGACACATGCAATGACTCTAGTGTTGGTTTAGGAAAAGAAGACACATGCAATGACTCTGGTGGTGGTTTTGGAAAAAAACACATGCAATGACTCTGGTGGATCCATGTGGTTTAGGAAATGAACACACATGCACTGACTCTAGTGGATCCATGTGGTTTAGGAAAGGAACACACATGCAATGACTCTGGTGGATCCATGTGGTTTAGGAAAGGAACACACATGCAATGACTCTGGTGGATCCATGTGGTTTACGAAAATAACAAACATGCAATGAAACTGGTGGATCCATGTGGTTTAGGAAAGGAACACACATACAATGACTCTAGTGGTGATTTATGAAAAGAAGACACATGTAATGACACTAGTGGTGGTTTAGGAAAAGAACACACATGAAATTACTCTCGTGCATCCATGTACTTTAGGAAAACGACACACACATAATGACTCTAGTTGTGATTTAGGAAAAGAACGATACACATGCACTGACACTTGTGGATCCATGTGGTTTAGAAAAGGAACACACTTGCAATGACTCTGGTGCATCAATGTGGTTTAGGAAAGGAACACACATGCGATGACTCTGGTGGATCCATGCGGAAACGAACACACATGCATTGACTCTAGTGGTGGTTTAGGAAAAGGAAGACACATGCAATGACACTAGTGGATCCATGTGGTTTAGGAAAATAACACACATGCAATGACTCTAGTGGTGGTTTAGGAAAAGAAGACACATGCAATGACACTGGTGGATCCATGTAGTTTAAGTAAAGAACACACATGCAATGACTCTGGTGGTGGTTTAGGAAAGGAAGACACATGCAATGTCTTTGGATATGGTTTAGGAATAGAACACACATGCAATGACTGTAGTGGATCCATGTGGTTTAGGAAAGGGACACACATGCAATGATTATGGTGGATCCATGTGGTTTAGGAAAGGACACACATGCAGTGACTCTAGTGGATCCATGTGGTTTAGGAAAGAAACACACATGCAATGACTCTAGTGGAGGTTTAGGAAAACAAGACACATGCAATGAATCTGGTGGATCCATATGATTTAGAAAAAGGAACACATAGGCAATGACTCTGGTGGATCCATGTGGTTTAGGAAAGGGACACACATGTAATGACTATGGTGGATCCATGTGGTTTAGGAAAGGACACACATGCACTGACTCTGGTGGATCCATGTGGTTTAGGAAAGGACACACATGCAATGACACTGGTCGATCCATGTGGTTTAGAAAAGGAACACACATGCAATGACTCTAGTAATGGTTTAGAAAAAGAAGACACATGCAATGACTCTCGTGGTAGTTGAGGAAAAGAACACACATTTAAATGAATCTGGTGGATCCATGTGGTTTAGGAAAAGAACACACATGCAATGATTCTTGTGGTGGTTTTGTAAAAGAAGACACATGCAATGACTCTGGTGGCGGTTTAGGAAAAAAACACATGCAATGACTCTGCTGGATCCATGTGGTTTTGGAAAAGAACACACATGCAATGAAACTTGTGGATCCATGTGGTTTTGGAAAGGAACACACAAACAATGACTCTAGTGGATCCATGTGGTTTCGGAAAGGACACACATGCAATGACTCTGGTGGATCCATGTAGTTTAGGAAAGGAACACACATGCAATGACTCTAGTGGTGGTTTAGGAAAACATGTCACGTGCAATGACTCTCGTGGTGGTTTAGGGAAAGAACAAATATGAAATCACTCTGGTGGATCCATGTGGTTTAGGAAAAGTACACACATGCTATGACTCAAGTGGTGGTTTAGGAAAAGAACACACATGCAATCACACTGGCCGATCCATATGGTTTAGGAAAGGAACACACATGCAATGACTCTGGTGGATCCATATGGTTAAGGAAAAGAACGCACACGAAATGACAGTAGTGGATCCATGTGGTTTAGGTAAAGAAAGCACATGCAATGACTCTGGTGGTGGTTTAGGAAAGGAAGACACATGCAATGACTTCGGATGTGGTTTAGGAAAGGAACACACATGCAATGACTCTGGTGGATCCATGTGGTTTACAAAAGGGACACACATGCAATCACTCTGGTGGATCCATGTGGTTTAGGAAAGGACACACATGCAATGACTCTAGTAGATCCATGTGGTATAGGAAAGGAACACACATTCAATGACTCTCGTGGTTGTTTAGGAAAAGAAGACACATGCAATGACTCTGGTGGTGGTTTAGGAAAAGAACACACATGCAATGACTCTGGTGGTTTAGGAAAAGAACACACATGCAATGACACAGGTAGATCCATGTGGTTTATGAAAGGAAAACACATGCAATGACTCTGGTGGTCGTTTAGGAAAATAAGACACATGCAATGACTCTGGTGGTGGTTTAGGGAAAGAACACACATGCAATGACTCTTGTGGATCCATGTGGTTTAGGAAAGGAACACACATGCAATGACTCTGGTGGATCCATGTGGTGTATGAAATGAACACACATGCAATGACTCTAGTGGTGGTTTAGGAAAATAAGACACATGCAATGATTCTGGTGGTGGTTTAGGAAAAGAACACACATGCAATGACTCTGGTGGTTTAGGAAAAGAACACACATGCAATGACACAGGTGGATCCATGTGGTTTAGGAAAGGAAATCACGTGCAATGACTCTAGTGGTGGTTTAGGAAAAGCAGACACATGCAATGACTCTAGTGGTGGTTTAGGAAAAAACATGCAATGAATCTAGTGGATCCATGTCGTTTTTGAAAAGAACATACATGCAATGACACTTGTGGATCCATGTGGTTTAGGAATGGAACACACATGCAATGACTCTGGTGGATCCATGTGGTTTAGGAAGGGACACCCATGCAATGACTCTTGTGGATCCATGTAGTTTATGAAAGGAACACACATGCAATGACTCTAGTGGTGGTTTAGGAAAACTAGACACACGCAACGACTCTCGTGGTGGTTTAGGAAAAGAACAAATATGAAATTACTCTAGTGGATCCATGTGGTTTAGGAAAAGAACGCACATGCAATGACTCAAGTGGTGGTTTAGGAAAAGAACACACATGCAATGACACTGGTCGATCCACGTGGTTTAGGAAAGGAACACACATGGAATGACTCTGGTGGATCCATATGGTTTAGGAAAAGAACGCACACCAAATGACACTAGTTGATCCAAGTGGTCTAGGTAAAGAACACACATGCAATGACTCTGATGGTTGTTTAGGAAATTAAGACCCATGCAATGACTTTGGATGTGGTTTAGGAAAGGAACACACATGCAATGACTCTGGTGGATCCATGTGGTCCAGGAAAGGGACACACATTCATGGACTGGTGGATCCATGTGGTTTAGGAAAGGACAAGCATGCAATGACTCTGGTGGATCCATGTAGTTTAGGAAAGGAACACACATGCAATGCGTCTGGTGGTGGTTTAGGAAAAGAAGACACATGCAATGACTCTGGTGGTGGTTTAGGAAAAGAAGAGACATGCAATGACTCTAGTGGTGGTTTAGGAAAAGAACACACATGCAATGACTCTGGTGGTGGTTTAGGAAAAGACCACACATGCAATGACTCTGATGGTGGTTTAGGAAAAGAACACACATGCAATCACACTAGTGGATCCATGTGGTTTAGGAAAGGAAAACACATGCAATTACTCTGGTGGTGGTTTAGGAAAAGAAGACACATGCAATGACTCTGGTGGTGGTTTAGGAAAAGAACACACATGCAATGACTTTAGTGGATCCATGTGGCTTAGGAAAGAAACACACATGCAATGACTCTGGTGGATCCATGTGGTTTAGGAAAGGAAGACACATGCAATGTCTTTGGATATGGTTTAGGAACGGAACACACATGCAATGACTGTAGTGGATCCATGTGGTTTAGGAAAGGGACACACATGCAATGATTATGGTGGATCCATGTGGTTTAGGAAAGGACACACATGCAATGACTCTGGTGGATCCATGTGGTTTAGGAAAGGATCACACATGCAATGACTGTGGTGGTGGTTTAGGAAAATAAGACACATACAATGACTCTTGGTGATTTAGCAAAAGAAAACACATGCAATGACTCTGGTGGTGGTTTAGGGAAAGAACACACATGCAATGACTCTTGTGGATCCATGTGGTTTAGGAAAGGAACACACATGCAATGACTCTGGTGGATCCATGTGGTGTATGAAATGAACACACATGCAATGACTCTAGTGGTGGTTTAGGAAAATAAGACACATGCAATGATTCTGGTGGTGGTTTAGGAAAAGAACACACATGCAATGACTCTGGTGGTTTAGGAAAAGAACACACATGCAATGACACAGGTGGATCCATGTGGTTTAGGAAAGGAAATCACGTGCAATGACTCTAGTGGTGGTTTAGGAAAAGCAGACACATGCAATGACTCTAGTGGTGGTTTAGGAAAAAACATGCAATGAATCTAGTGGATCCATGTCGTTTTTGAAAAGAACATACATGCAATGACACTTGTGGATCCATGTGGTTTAGGAATGGAACACACATGCAATGACTCTGGTGGATCCATGTGGTTTAGGAAGGGACACCCATGCAATGACTCTTGTGGATCCATGTAGTTTATGAAAGGAACACACATGCAATGACTCTAGTGGTGGTTTAGGAAAACTAGACACACGCAACGACTCTCGTGGTGGTTTAGGAAAAGAACAAATATGAAATTACTCTAGTGGATCCATGTGGTTTAGGAAAAGAACGCACATGCAATGACTCAAGTGGTGGTTTAGGAAAAGAACACACATGCAATGACACTGGTCGATCCACGTGGTTTAGGAAAGGAACACACATGGAATGACTCTGGTGGATCCATATGGTTTAGGAAAAGAACGCACACCAAATGACACTAGTTGATCCAAGTGGTCTAGGTAAAGAACACACATGCAATGACTCTGATGGTTGTTTAGGAAATTAAGACCCATGCAATGACTTTGGATGTGGTTTAGGAAAGGAACACACATGCAATGACTCTGGTGGATCCATGTGGTCCAGGAAAGGGACACACATTCATGGACTGGTGGATCCATGTGGTTTAGGAAAGGACAAGCATGCAATGACTCTGGTGGATCCATGTAGTTTAGGAAAGGAACACACATGCAATGCGTCTGGTGGTGGTTTAGGAAAAGAAGACACATGCAATGACTCTGGTGGTGGTTTAGGAAAAGAAGAGACATGCAATGACTCTAGTGGTGGTTTAGGAAAAGAACACACATGCAATGACTCTGGTGGTGGTTTAGGAAAAGACCACACATGCAATGACTTTGATGGTGGTTTAGGAAAAGAACACACATGCAATCACACTAGTGGATCCATGTGGTTTAGGAAAGGAAAACACATGCAATTACTCTGGTGGTGGTTTAGGAAAAGAAGACACATGCAATGACTCTGGTGGTGGTTTAGGAAAAGAACACACATGCAATGACTTTAGTGGATCCATGTGGCTTAGGAAAGAAACACACATGCAATGACTCTGGTGGATCCATGTGGTTTAGGAAAGGAAGACACATGCAATGTCTTTGGATATGGTTTAGGAACGGAACACACATGCAATGACTGTAGTGGATCCATGTGGTTTAGGAAAGGGACACACATGCAATGATTATGGTGGATCCATGTGGTTTAGGAAAGGACACACATGCAATGACTCTGGTGGATCGATGTGGTTTAGGAAAGGATCACACATGCAATGACTGTGGTGGTGGTTTAGGAAAATAAGACACATACAATGACTCTTGGTGATTTAGCAAAAGAAAACACATGCAATGACTCTGGTGGTCGTTTAGGAAAATAACACACATGCAATGACACTAGTGGATCCATGTGGTTTAGGAAAGGAATACACATGCAATGACTCTGGTGGTGGTTTAGGCCAAGAAGACACATGCAATGCCTCTGGTGGTGGTTTAGGAAAATAACACACATGCAATAACTCTAGTGAATCCATGTGGTTTAGCAAAGGAACACACATGCAATGGCTCTAGTGGATCCATGTGGTTTAGGAAAGGAACACACATGCAATGGCTCTGGTGGATCCATGTGGTTTATGAAAGGAACACACATTCAATGACACTAGTGGATCCACGTGGTTTAGGAAAAGAACACACATGCAATGACTCTAGTGGTGGTTAGGAAAAGTAGACACATGCAATGACTCTGTTGGTGGTTTAGGAAAAAAACACATGGAATGACTGGTGGATCCATGTGGTTTTGGAAAAGAACACACATGTAATGACACTGGTGGATCCATGTGGTTTAGGAAAGGAACACACATGCAATGACTCTAGTGCATCCATGTGGTTTAGGAAAGGAACACACATTCAATGACTCTGGTGGATCCATGTGGTTTAGAAAAGGACACACATGCAATGACACTGGTGGATCCATGTGGTTTAGAAAAGGAACACACATGCAATGACTCTAGTGGTGGTTTAGGAAAAGAATACACATGCAATGACACTAGTGGTGCTTTACGAAAAGAACACACATGAAATGACTCTGGTGCATCCATGTGGTTTAGGAAAGGAACACACATCTAATGACTCTAGTGATGGTTTAGTAAAACAAGACACATGCAATGACTCTCGTGGTGGTTCAGGAAAAGAACACATATGAAATCACTAGGGTGGATCCATGTGGTTTAGGAAAAGAACACACATGCAATGACTCTACTGGTGGTTTAGGAAAAGAACACACATGCAATGACACTGGTCGATCCATGTGGTTTAGGAAAGGAACACACATGCAATGACTTTGGTGGATCCATATGGTTTAGGAAAAGAACACACATGGAATGACACTAGTGGATCCACGTGGTTTAGATAAAGAACACACATGCAATGACTAGTGGTGTTTTAGGAAAGGAAGACACATGCAATGACTTTGGATGTGGTTTAGGAAAGTAACATACATGCAATGACTCTGGTGGATCCATGTGGTTTAGGAAAGGGACACACATGCACTGACTCTGGTGGATCCATGTGGTCTAGGAAAGGACACACATGCAATGACTCTGGTGGATCGATGTGGTTTAGGAAAGGACACACATGAAATGACTCTGGTGGATCCATGTGGTTTAGAAAAGGAAAACACATGCAATGCCTCTAGTTGTGGTTTAGGAAAAGAAGACACATGCAATGACTCTCATGGCGGTTTAGGAAAAGAACACACATGAAATGACTCTGGTGGATCCATGTGGTTTAGGAAAAGAACACACATGGAATGATTCTAGTGGTGGTTTAGTTAAAGAAGGCACATGCAATGACTCTGGTGGTGGTTTAGGAAAAAACACATGCAATGAATCTGGTGGATCCATGTCGTATTGGAATAGAACTCACATGCAATGACAGTTGTGGATCCATGTGGTTTAGGAATGGAACACACATGCAATGACTCTGGTGGATCCATGAGGTTTAGGAAAGGACACACATGCAATGAATACGGTGGATCCATGTAGTTTAGGAAAGCAACACAAATGCAATGACTCTAGTGGTGGTTTAGGAAAACAAGACACATGCAATGACTCTCGTGGTGGTTTAGGAAAAGAACAAATATGAAATCACTCTGGTGGATCGATGTGGTTTAGGAAAAGAACAGACATGCAATGACTCTAGTGGTGGTTTAGGAAAAGAACACACATGCAATGACACTGGTTGATCCATGTGGTTTAGGAAAGGAACACACATGGAATGACTCTGGTGGATCCATATGGTTTAGGCAAAGAACACATACGGAATGACACTAGTGGATCCATGTGGTTTAGGTAAAGAACACACATGCAATGACTCTGGTGGTGGTTTAGGAAAGGAAGACACATGCAAGGGCTTTGGATGTGGTTTAGGAAAGGAACACACATGCAATGACTCTTGTGGATCCATGTGGTTTAGGAAAGGGACACACATGCAATGACTCTGGTGGATCCATGTGGTTTTAAAAAAGAACACACATGCAATGACACTAGTGGATCCATGTGTTTAGTAAAGGAACACACATGCAATGACTGTGGTGGATCCATGTGGTTTAGGAAATGAACACACATGCATTTAGTCTAGTGGTGGTTTAGGAAAAGAAGACACATGTAATGACTCTAGTGGTGGTTTAGGAAAAGAACACACATGAAATTACTCTGGTGCATCCATGTGGTTTAGGAAAACAACACACCCGCAATGACTCGTGGTAGTTTAGGACAAGAACACACATGCAATGACACTGGTGGATCCATGTGGTTTAGAAAAGGAACACACATGCAATGACTCTGGTGGATAAATGTGGTGTAGGAAAGGAACAAACATGTGATGACTCTAGTGGACCCATGAGGAAAAGAACACACATGCAATGAATCTGGTGGAGGTTTAGGAAAGGAAGACACATGCAATGACACTAGTGGATCCATGTGGTTTAGAAAAGAACACACATGCAATGACTCTAGTGGTGGTTCAGGAAAACAACACGCATGCAATGACACTGGGTGTGCTTAAGGTAAAGAACACACATGCAATGACTCTGGTGGTTCTTTAGGAAAGGAAGACACATGCAATGTCTTTGGATGTGGTTTAGGAAAGGAACACACGTGCAATCACTCGGGTGGTTCCATGTGGTTTAGCAAAGGGACACACATGCCATGAATCTGGTGGATCCATGTGGTTTAGGAAAAGATACACATGCAATGTCTCTGGTTGATCCATGTGGTTTAGGAAAGGAACACACATGCAATGACTCTGGTGGTGGTTTAGGAAAAGCAGACCCATGCAATGACTCTGGTGGTGGTTTAGGAAAAGAAAACACATGCAATGACTCTGGTGCTGGTTTAGGAAAACAACACACATGCAATAACTCTGGTGGATCCATATGGTTTAGCAAAGGAACACACATGCAATCACTCTGGTGGATCCATAAGGTTTAGGAAAGGAACACACATGCAATGACTCTGGTGGATCCATGTGGTTTCTGAAAGGAACACACATGCAATAACACTAGTGGATTCATGTGGTTTAGGAAAGGAACACACATTCAATGACTCTAGTGGTGGTTTAGGAATAGCAGACACATGCAATGACTCTGGTGGATCCTGATACATTGCAAATGTATCTATAATTTTTGATGTTTTGTCAACACTTTGGAGTACTTTTCATATGATTTCTTGGACTAACCTATTAACAAGTGCCATAGTGCCAGTTGCCTGTTTTCTGCTGTTTTTGGTTCCAGGAAAGTCAGAAAATCAATATTCTCGGAATTGGACCGGACAAAAGCCAAAGTTGATATTTTCCCGGAAGACGCACGGAGCCAGAAGGAGAGTCAGAGAGGGGCCACAGGGTGGCCACACCACCCCATGGTGAGGGTCCCCCCAAGGCACGCCATGGAATGGTGTGGGCCCCCTGGCCACCCACCGACCTTGCCCTCTGGCCTATAAGAAGCCTCCCGAGGCATAAACCCTAGATAATCAAGCCTCCAGCCACGAAAATTTCCGCAACGCCGCCGCCACCGAAGGGGAGATTCGGGGGATAGAAAGTCTCTGTTCCAGCACCCTGCTGGGACGGGGAAGTGCCCCTGGAGCCATCTCCATCGATCTCCACCGCCATCTCCATCACCATTGCTGATTCCCATGATGAGGAGGGAGTAGTTCTTCCTCGAGGCTAACGGTTCTACCTGTAGCTATGTGTTCATCTCTCTCTATGCATGTTCATATTGTGATCATGAGCTTTGTAATCAATTAGATCTACCTTGCTACTCAAGTGCTTTAATGAATCTCTTCTCTCCCCATGTGTGTGAAAGTGACAGCATGCTCACCATGGTGGCACTTAGGCTAGAGCTTACAAATACTTGTTATGAGTTATATTAGGAGTTGGATGTTTCTATGAAATTGTGGTGTTTGTTGGACTCATCTAGTACTCAAGGTGACAGTGTGGGGTTTTCTAGATGGAAAATATGAACTGTGAGGTGTGTTGTTATAGCCCTACCGTTGATTAGAGTGTCCAACCAGAGAGTAGTTCAGCGTAGTATCATAAAAAGAAGATATTTATATGAGAGTGTTCACTAGTGAAAGTATGATCCCTAGGCCTTGTTTCTAAGCATTGAAACTTCATTTTCTACTAGATATGTTACATGTTTGCTTGCTTCCATCTTTATTTCAGTTTTCCTTTAGTCTTTTCCATGCCATCAAGTTATTTTCCACCACCGTTGCCACTTATAATTATTTGTACCACTTGTATTTCACTATCTCTTCGCTGAACTAGTGCACCTATACACCTGACAAGTGTATTGGGGACACAAGAGACTTCTGGTATCTTGATTGCAGGATTGCTTGAGAGGGGATACCTTTGACCACTTCCTCCCTGAGTTCGATAAACCTTGGGTGATCCACTTAAGTGAAAACTTGATGTTGTTCTACAAACCTCTACACTTGGAGGCCCAACAACTGTCTACAAGAATAAAGTGCGTAGACATCAAGCTATCTTCTGGCGCCGTTGCCGTGGAGGTAAGGTAAAAGATATTCATACCGGAGGATTAAAGAAGAAGAACCTCCCACGGCAAACGCCTATTTTCTGGCGCCGTTGCCTGGGAGGTAAGGTAAAAGGTACTCACATCCTCCGGTGTGAGTGCTCAAAGTTATTTCCTTTAGATTCTGCAATTTTGTCTTTTT